>OU015757.1:25363344-25376244 GCA_907169655.1 Acomys percivali | reverse complement strand
ACACACACACACACACACACACACACACACACACACACACACACACACTTCCTCCCCCCAACCCCAATTCCAACACAGACAAAATTGCCAAAGGGGCCCCTTATAGCCTGGGATCTGCTCCTCGCTGCCTGAGACCTGTTTAACATATACACATGGGAAACAGACCTGGAGGTAGGCTGCAGTGTCACAGTTGCCCTCTTAGGGGAGTTGTCTGATGGGCTGGTCTTCCTATATGCATGAGCCTGAGTGGCTATCCTATCCCTGGTAGAACAGGCCACGAGACCTTGAGTGAAAGCTGCCATTGTCCCATGGAAGGACTTGCCTCCGTCAGAGTGTCCAAGCACTCGGTCCCCAGGGGCCCCGAGTGTGTCTCCATCCTGGGATTGCTGTCTTGCTCTTTGCCGTGGTCTTGGGCCACTTCCGGGAGCCTGGCAGGCTGGGAGCCATGGGACCAAGATGGTGTGTAATCAGAATGCTATATTTTGTCGAAAATAAGAATGTTAGTAATGGGCTGGTTTCTGGCAAGTCAAACTGGGACTCTGAAATACATAGTTTTCTCTATTCTGTCTTAAACCTTCTAATTAGTGAAAACGCACATTTGCAGACATAAATCAATGTCACGATTTGTCCTGGGTATCCCTGAGCTGGTAACATTATGTGGTTGCTAAATTGGGGCTTTGGGAGTTGTACCCATGCTTGTGTGTGCATGCACATGTGCACGTGTGTGTCAGAGGGTGAGAGTTCAGGAGAAACAGAGTTTCCCAGAGAAGTTCTGGTATCCTTCCTTTGGGCCACCCAACACTCGGACACGAACACTGTCACAGTTCTTGGGTGTTGATGCCACCCAGTTAAACTGATTAACAGAGGAAAAGACTTTTCATGGTAGAAGACCTCCTTTCTGAAAAGCTCTACCTCAGGGTGTCAGCAGCTAGATCCAGGATTCTGCAGAGGCCATTGGCCTGGTGCAGCCTGTTATTCTAGTTGAGGCCTTGGTCATGTGAAGACACAGACTGTGCATATGAGCCAGCTCTGGCGGGCTCCATGGGTTCTTGGAGTTAGGCGCAGGGTCCACTTGGCTGGCTCAACACTGGGCTGTGGAGTGTGAAGTAATGTCCCAGAGCACCTGTGGTCATTTGTCATCTATACTAGGGGAGTTACTTGCCAGTGTGGTCCTATGGTGACCTAGGAGCCCATAGAGTGTGAGGAGGGTGCTGAGGTGGGTGTAGGTGAGCCCGGTTGGTATGCACCAGGCTTTTGGTTTGTAAAAGGGGCAGGGGGTGGGCTGGCCACTGGTGAGGAATAAGCCAAGCTGGGCATCCCCCCTACTCTGGAGTCCATGTGCCTCTGCCCAGCCTCTCCAGGCTCTTCTCACTCTATATTCTTTCTGACCCTAGGCCAGGGCTTTTCAAAATGTGTTTCCTGGTTTAAAACCAAAAAAACAGTGCTTGCCTCAAGTGCATGAAGGCCTGGCACTGGACCCCAGCATTACATAGACCAGACACGGTGGAAAATGTATCTAGGATTGGGAACTGGGCCTGCCTCCTCTGTGAACACAGTGTGACCATGGTGAGCTGCTTGACAGTGGACCGTGGCTGCTCACCTGCGGGAGGGAGCCTGGCTCTTCTCTCAGGTGGCTGAGCTGGGCTGAGGCAGTGACCAGCTCACAGCCGTCGCTGCTTCTGCGGCGGTGGTCTGCTGTGGTGGTCTGAGGACGGTGGTGCTTCTGAGGCGGTGGTCTGCGGTGGTGGTCTGAGGACCTGGGGTTGGGCGGCTAGCTTCTGTTGAGAGCAGAGAGCTGGGACTCCACTCATGACAATCTGACAGTTACCCCTAGAGATGTCCTCAGTAGGGATGGCCCTCCGGTGTGTGGGCTTTGCCACAAGCAGGGGATACAAGGACAGTTGCCTCCTGTCCTCAGCCAAGGCCACACACCCTCCTGCCTGCCCCAGAGCCTTGGTGGCCTCATGTCAGACACAGCCCCTCACTTTGCTGTGTCACAGTGGGGACCCTCTAGCCCATGTCATGAGGAATATGAGGGGCCCCATGCACTCCCAGGATGTCTGACCCAGCAGCCTCGTTCTCTCTCTTTAGATTTTTCTTTATGTATTTTATGTATTTGAGTGTTTCCTTTGCGCATATGTCCGTGTGCCACATGCATGCCTGGTGCCCACTGAGGCCAGAGGAGACTAGAGTCACAGATGGTCGTAAGTCACTATGTGCGTGCCAGGAATCGAACCCAGTCCTCTGGAAGAATAGCCAGCTCTTGACTGTTTGGTCATCTCTCTTTAAAAAATATATTTATAACTATTGCGCATATGTGCAGGCATGTGCATGACGCAAGAGGGCAACTTTGTGGAGTCAGGTTTCTCCTCCTACCTTTATGTGGGTCTGGGGCACTGAACTCAGGTTACCAGGCTTGTGCAGCAAGCACCTTTGCCCATTGAGCCATCTCATTGGCCCGTCTTATTCTTTTTATCTTTTGCAAGTGATTTCTTCTTTCCTGTTCTACCCCCAAACCTGCCCCCTATACATTTCCTGCTTGCCTGCTTCCCTGACCTTTAAAATGTGGTTCCTGCCCGGGAAGCTTGCCTAAACCTCAGAGTTAATGAAGGCTTCCCCCGGATGCCGTGAGTGTGCGCGCCCCGGTGTGCTCTTGTCTGTGTGTGCACTGGCATGCTTTTGGATGTATGCATTTGAAAATAAACATGGGTCCCATGTATGAGGGTAAGACTGGGTTGGGATTGTAGAGACTGGGTGAGGTACTGAGAGGCAGCAGAAATGGGTGTGTCTGTGCAGAGAGACAGAGGGCAAACTCTGACGTGTAGTGGGGAGCCAGTGTTCATTGCTGGAACAGAGAGGGTTGGAATTGGGGCCGTGAGGATCTGGTGTGAAGAGATGACCTTGTTCTGTAGCCAGAAGCATGCACAGACCATGTAATTCTGTAAGTATGGCCAGCTTTGTGATATTCTGGACGTTTCTTCCCACTGCCTCACTGGTACAGCAGACACTGCTCTTACCTTCCGTGGGCTCCTAAGGGCTCTGCAACTCTGTTAAAATAAAAGCTCTCAGAGTCCCACCAGCCTCGAATCTTTCTGAGTGTGTTGTGGTCGCATTTCTAGATGTGCAGCCTGGCCGTGGCTGTTTTGGTCTTGACACAAACGATGGTCTTGGCCAGCTGTGTTCTGTGCCCTGTTGGGCTTATCAGCTACGCATACCCCCAAAGAGGTGAGTGTGGCTGCACTGGAGAAGGTGTGGATGACAGGGTCTAGGAAGATAGGGTTTTCCTCAGGCCTCGGAGACCAGGTAGTACTGAGCCAGCTGTCCATCATCAAAGCGGCAAAGACTGCATAGAAGAGACTGGCTAATGGCCTGGAGGTGGCCTGAGGGACTGGGTCGGGGACCGAGGCTGTTTGGGGGAAAGGGGAGAATGGACTGTGGGCTGTGGGCCAGATGAGGTTTTCTGGCACAGTGAGTCAGTCCAGAGGCCTGTGGATGGATGCATGGATGGAGAGATAGATTTATGGGCAGAGAGATGGATGGGTAGATGGATAGGGAGGGCTGTAGGTAGCTCAGCTCAGGAGGAGGTAGGGAGGAGAGCCGTTCCGCCTGTGTTTGCTGCCGTGTAGTCTGTGGTAGGGCAGAAGGGGCTATTTCAAGAGACCTAAGGTTTTAGTCTTTGTAAGCACCACACTGCTCATTTCTATCAACACAACCTTAGATCGTGTCACAGAGAACAGCCTTAGCTGGGACAGAGTCCCGGCCAGGTTGTGAGATTCTGTGGCTGAGGTCATGGCTGTCATAGCTGCTTGGGTGTGAGTGGTCAGGAGACAGTGCTGGGTCCCGGGGGGGGGGGCAGACCATGGAGGGGGGAGACAGGGCTTTAGAAAACTGCAGCTTAGTGAATGCTAGTTCTTCCTTTTATTTATTTATTTATTTTAAAAATTTTGTTTATTATGTATACAGTGTTTTTACCTGCCTGTTCCCCTACATGCCAGAAGAGGGCACCAGATCTTATTCTAGGTGGTTGTGAGCCACCATGTGGTTGCTGGGAATTGAACTTGGGACCTCTGGAAGAGCAGACAGTGCTCCTAACCGCCGAGCCCTTCCTTTTATTTTAATTACTTAATTACTTCGTTGTTCTTTGAGGCAGGGCCTCTCTACATAGCCCTGGCTGTCCTGGAACTCACTGTGTAGACTAAGCTGGCTTCAAATTCAAGAAGATCTGCCTGCCTCTCTTCCCCTGATGCTGGGATTAAAGGCGCTGGCACTTCCTTTTCCCTTGGTTAAGAATGTCGGTGAGTGTCACAGCGAGGAGCATTTTCTGCCTTCGGGGTGGCTTACCTTTATTCTTGGTGAGTGGAGAGGAGGGGCTAGGCCTCGCGGCTTCAGTTCAGCTTTCGTCCAATCCTCGTTTAGCTGAGCATGGTGGGGCTTCCGGGCTTGTGGAGCACAGCCAACCACTCCTGCCTGGCTTAAGTTCGTGGTTCACAGTGACGTTTCCGGGGATTTTGCAGACCACCATTGTCCTACCAGTTCTTTATATTTAAAAAATAAAAGATAAAAAATCTGGGCTGGAGAAATTGTTCAGCAGCCCAGTGCCGGCTGCTCTCTCAGAGGGCCGGATTTGGTTCTTAGTATACAGGGCAGACAGCTCACAATCTCGGCCCTGAGAAGGCTGAGACAGGAGGATCCTGAGTTTGAGGCTAGCCTGTTTTGGGGGCTGGAGAGATGGTTCAGCAGTTGAAAGCACTTGACCGCTCTTTCAGAGCAGTCAGGTTCGGTTTCTAGCACTCACATTGCCCTGCACAACCACCTGCAACGGCAGTCCCAGGGGACCTGATGCTTTCTTTTGGCCCCATATGGTGCTGCACACATGTATTGCCCATAAACTCACACATACTCCTGTAAGGTATGTGGTATGGTAGAGATAGGAGGCTCCATGGGACTCACTGGCCACCTAGATTAGCCAAATCAGTAAGTTCCAGGATTCAAGAGACCCTGTCTCAAAAAACCATGATTGGGGGCTGGAGAGGTGGCTCAGCAGGTAAGAGCACTGGCTGCTTTTCCAGTGGCCCTGAGTTCAATTCCTGCAACCACCTGGTGGCTCACAACCATCTGTAATGGAATCTGATTCCCTCTTCTGGTGTGCATGAAAACAGAACACTCATTCATAAAATAAATAAATAAATCTTAAAAGCAAAAAACAAAAAACAGTGATTGGAGAAGACACTAAACATCAGTCTCTGGCCTCTAGTACTCATCACATATGTCCAAACACATGCGTGCGCATGCATGCGTGTATGTACACACACACACACACACACACACACACACACACACACACACACACACACACACACGGAGGGCTGTGGCTGCAGCTCAATGTCAATGTTGGAGCCTTGCGTCTTTAAACAAATCCCAGATTTTCACTGGGTGTGGTGGCGTACTTCTGTGGGTCCTGAACTAGGGAGGCTGAGGTAGGATTGCTATGTCGGGGATACACAGGGGGACTTCGTCTCAGAACTGGGGTGTAGCTCAGTGATAGAGAGCTTGCTAGCATGAAGGCGTGGGTTTGGTTCTCAGTATGCAAAAATGAAATGGAAGAAAGAAAAGTAAAAGTGGATCTTTATTATTATGGATAGCCATGTGTGGGTACCATCATGGTCTTTCTGCTGTGCTGGCTGTGACAATTGTCCTTTTTTTGAGACAGGGTCTCATTATGTAATCCTCCTTGGCCTGGAGCTCACTATGTTGACAAGGCTGGCCTCAAACTCAGATCTGCCTTTGCCTCCCGAATGTGGGGTTAAAGGCACGTGCACCAGGCTTGACTGATTGATTTTACTTTTTCTTAATTTAAAAAAAAAAGACTTATTTTTATTTTATGTGCATTGGTGTTTTGCCTGCATGTATGTCTGAAGGTGCCAGATCCTCTGGAATTTGAGGTATAGATATTTATGAGCTGCAAGAGCTGGGCAAGCAGCCAGTGCTCTTAATTACTGAGCCATCTCTCCAGCCTTCCTGTTATTATTTATTTATTTATTTATTTGAGCTAGAACAGTTTTTAGTTCCAGGTCCACCTGAGTTTTTTTTTTTTTTTTTTTAAGATTTATTATTTATTTATATTCTGCCTGCATGTGTGCCTGCATGCCAGAAGTGAGCACCAAATCTCACTATAGATGGTTGTGAACCACCATGTGGTTTCTGGGAATTGAACTCAGGACCTTTGGAAGAACAGCCAGTGATCTTAACCTCTGAGCCATCTCTCCAGCTCCCTTGCTTTTATTTTTTCAGGTTGTGTAAAAACCCTTAAATAAAATGCTGTACAAAGTCCAGATTTAAGCCAGGCATGGTAGTGTATGACTTTAATCCTGGTACTTGGGAGGCAGAGGCAGGTGGATCTCTGTGAGTTAGAGGCTATGATCTACATAGCAAGTCCAGGACAGCCAGGGCTATTATATAAAGAAACCCTGTCTCAGAAAACAAAACAAAGTCCCAGATTTGGTGCTGGAGAGATGGCTTATTAGTCCTGGTCCTGAAGAGGACCAGGGTTCGAGTTCTAGCACTTACATGGTGGCTCACAATTCTCTGCAACTCCAGTTTTAGAGATCTGACACCTTCTTTTGGCCCACACAGGTACCAGGCTTGGGCACACGTATACAGACGCACGCACGCACGCAATGTATCAATATGCATTTTTAAAAGAGTTTCGTTGAGTTGTATGGGCGTGGTAGGGGGTGGGAAGCACTGCATAGGCAGTATTGGGCATCAGACAGAAGGTGAGTGGAGCCTGTGTGAGGAGGAGTCCTTGGTGCACTGGGCTTCTGGCCCGGTGGATAGGATAAAAGGATGTGTGCAAATGATCCTGTGAGTATCCCACACTGGTAGGCAGCCAAAGCTTAGGTGCCAAGGAGGCCAAGGTGTGTCCCATTAGTATAACTCATGGATTTGAGGTGCACAGCTGCAGCTTGACGTCTTTCTGCGGTGTGGTCCCCATTTATGTGTCTTCTTCCTTCTTTGCGATCCTCGCTCACTTTCAGAAAGCTTACACGGTACACCCACGGCCAGCGCCGCCTCCTTGGGGCTCATGGCTTAGGTGGTGTGAGACTGTGTGAGTGTGCATGTGTGTGCATGCTCTCCAACTAAGCTGGTAGCTTCTTGTATGTGAACAGCAGACAAAACCTCCACCCCCCATCCACCATGTGTGCACAGGTTCCCGCCCACTCTCGAGCACTCAGAGGCCCAATGTAATGCTTTGTGATTATAAATAAGGCATGGACCAAGATTGCTCTTTATTTTGGGGTCGCAGCAAAGGGTTGAATTACCTGGAATTGGGCCTTGTTTGGGGGTAACCACGTAAACAGTGTAATACATGGGCTATTGGAGTGGAAGGCAAACCATCTGTTACGAATTCTATATATAAGTATTGGATATACTTACATGGGTTAAAATGGGATTGTTGGCTCTAGGGTTTTCAGAGTCCTAACTCTGCTGTGGCAGGGATGATAAACTGACCACAGAGCCTGGTGCCCAAGGCAGGAGGGGGCCTGAGCTGGTGTTTTTCCTCTGACAGTGATTTGGTGGGGTCCTGGGAGCAATAGGTGTACACCCGTCACAGGTAATTCTGAGCTGTTAGCTCCCCTCTCTGATTGTAGGTGCTGAACATCTCTGGTGGCATGGGATGTCCATAGACATCAGCGTGGACCAAGGGAGTCTGTCATATGTCATAGGGAATTTGACCTGTTCAGCTGTCAGCCGTGTCTTTTCAAAACATTAATTCTTTGCTGTCATTGTTTTGAGACAAGGTCCAGGCTAGCCTTGAGACAGACAGACACACACACACACACACACACACACACACACACACACACACACACGGATGACTTTAAACTTCTGATTCTTCTGCTTCTGTGTCTCTCCATGTCCTGGGCATGTGCTACCATGGCAACTCAAACATTAGTTTTAGAGGTGTGTGTGTGTGTGTGTGTGTGTGTAAACTGAGGCTCAGCTGAGTGGTAAAATTTCTTTCTCTGGATCTCCCAACTGGGAGCCAGGCCAGAGTGAAGCCCAGAACTCCAAGTCTGGTGGTGCTGATCCTGGCCTGGGGAGCCCTCCTCATCAGCAACTTCCAGGTGAGCTTCCTTGTGTTGGTGGCCTGAACCCGACTCATTTCACAGAGCGGGTGCTGCTGACCCTGGATCCCAGTGAGGAACATACCCCAAGCCTACTGGTACCCTCCCTAGATGTTTGGCCTCTTGCCTTATCATACACAGCTTCCAAAACAATGCTTGCACAGATAGCCTCCTAGCAACAGAAGTGGAATTCAGAGTTAATGTCTGAAAATACATATTTACCAGTCTTGAGGCAGAGACTCTTCTAGTGGACCAAGCCTTTATTAGCTTTGTCATCAGTGAATGTTCTCATGTCTTCAGTGCCAGGGCACATGGATTCATAGTGATGTGGTGAGTGTGTGTGTGTGTGTGTGTGTGTGTATACACATGGATGCACACACACACACACATGTGCAGTCGTATGTTCTTGTGGAGACCAGAGCTCAACATTGGAAATCATTCCTCAGGAGCCATCTCTCTTGTTTTTAAGATTTATTAAGTTGTGTGGCTATGTGTGGGTATGTGCGTGTGACTACAGGGACCAGAGGTGTTGGGTCTTCTGGAGCTGGAGCTACAGCCCATTGGGAGCCACTTTGTGGGTGCTAGGAGTCGCACCTGGGTCCTCTGCAGGTGCTCTTAACTGCTAAGCCATTTATGCAACAGGTCTTTAGTGCAACAGGTGCTATGGTATTGTCCAAATGGTTTGTCCCAGTGTCATCTTTGTCCCCTAGAGGATGGTACATGAGCTTTTCCTGGTGATCTCAAGGGTGCTAGGTGTGGTGCAAGCTGGGCCACAGGGCTTGGCTCCTAGCATGCAACCTTTCCCAGGACAGAGACTCCAAAGTGCAGCTAGCTTATGGTACCTGCTGCAGCCCTGGGGTGCATGTTTGTGTCTTCCTGGCTGCCCCTTCCTAGCTTTGAGGCCCACTGTCCCCTTACTTTTCATACTTTCTTGGGAGCCCATCTTGTCACCTTTCAGTACTCAAGCTGGAAACCACAGGGTCACGTTGATGCTTCTTTATGAAGGGTGCGCGGCTATGTGCCTGGAGGATATACAGCCTGGACCGCTAATCTGCCGGAGGCTGTGCACTGAGAGGTGTTGGGCACACAGGAAGGTTACCTGGTAGGGAAGGAACCCATGGGAGCAGCTTCTGCTGCTTTCTGTCCTCACGAGTGCTGCTACTGTGTGTTTCTGCCCCAGGAACTTTGCATGGCTTTTAATCTCCCTCACGTGAGGCCTCCCCTGAGCACCTTTCATAGCTTTCATCCTTCTCCTGTACTGTTGCCTACTCCTATCGAGGGTCCCCTCCCCCACTCTGTTTGCCCCATCCACAGCATTAACCTGACACCAAGGTCTTGGTTTCTTCCTTGCTCAGTGTCTGCATCCCTACTGGAACAGGAGACCCCAGAGGCTTGTGTTGTGGGTTCCCCTGTGACTCAGAGTTGGAGCCTTGACCCTATTGCCCTGGCTCCCAGTGAGGGTTGGAGAAAAAAAATCCTAGGTTACAAATCTCCCCCATGATCTGCCCCCACCCCCATTCACCCCTGCCCTCCTCCCCTTGTGCCTTTGAAGAGCCACCTGAACTGAGAGCAAGATGAAGTGGGAAAGTAGTCTTTCCAGTTTGGGGAGCAACAGGGCCAGAGTTTGGGGGGGGTTCCTTCCTGCCTCTCTCTCTGTATTGGCCTGTTCACAAGAAAGCCTCTGGACCACAGGAAGGAAGGTGTCCTGGGCACAGCGGACCAGAGGGAAGGGTGCTGGTCATGGGCAGGGTGGGTGTCCGAAGGAGCCATGTGTTCCTGGGACTTGGTTCCTCTCTTGCTCAGCTAAGCATCCTGACGCTTTGCTCTGCCCACAGCCTCACCGCTCCTGTTGTTTGCCAACCGCCGGGATGTGCGGCTAGTGGATGCCGGTGGGGTGAAGCTGGAGGCCACCATTGTGGCCAGTGGCCTGGAGGATGCGGCTGCCGTGGACTTCCAGTTCTCCAAGGGCGCGGTGTATTGGACAGACGTGAGCGAGGAGGCCATCAAACAGACCTTCCTAAGCCAGAATGGAACTGCCGCGCAGAGCATTGTCATCTCTGGCCTCGTGTCGCCCGATGGCCTGGCCTGTGACTGGGTTGGCAAGAAGCTGTACTGGACAGACTCAGAGACCAACCGCATCGAGGTAGCCGACCTCAATGGGACATCCCGTAAGGTTCTCTTCTGGCAGGACCTGGACCAGCCGAGGGCCATCGCCCTGGATCCTGCACACGGGTAAACCTCTGTTTTTCTCCTGGGCCAATGGTGGGCGTGGGGACCAGGGTTCCTTCTGTAGAGCCCATGTGGCAGGCTGATGAGATGTCCTGGGGAGCTAGGAATCACCTCCCCTTCCAGATCCTGGACTACAAACCATGCCAGGTTTAGCCAGGTACCATGGCTCATACCTTTAATCCTAGCATTCTGGAGGCTGAGGCAGGAGGGGTTGCTACAAGTTCCAGGCTGACCTGGGCTATAAAGACTGTCTTTAAAATGCAGAGGAACTGGGGAGATGCTTCTGATGGCAAAGTAATTGCCTTGTGACCATTCCTAGAAAAAAGTTAGAAGTCAGGCATGGTGGCACATGCCGCAGACACAGCGTGGTCTACAGATGAGTCCAGGATGCGGAGTGTGGTGGCTCAGGCCTTTAATCCCGGCACTCGGAAGGCAGAGGCAGGTGGATCATTGTGAGTTCAAGGCCAGCTTGGTCTGCAAAGTGAGTCTAGGACAGCCAAGGCTACACGGAGAAACCCTGTCTCAAAAAACCAAAACAAACGAGTCCAGGACAGCTAGGCCTCTGTTACACAGAGAAACCCTGCTTCAGAAAACAAAACGAAAAAAAACAAAAAACAAAACCAAACAAACAAGAAAAAAGAAAAGAAAGAAAAGTTGGTCTGTCATCCCAGTACTGTGGAGTCAGAGGCATTGCACCCCTTGAGGCTTGCTGGCTACCTGCATTGTCTAATTGTCAAGCCCCACATCCCTGTGAGAGACAATGTATCTTAGTTAGAATTTCTATTGCTGTGGTGAAACACTGTGACCAAAGGGAACGTGGGGATGAACCAGTTTATTTGGTCGTACAGCACTCCAGTCACACTCCATCACTGAGCAAAATTAGGGCAGGAATTCAAGGCAGGAACCCAGAGTCCAGAACTGAACTGCAACTGGCTCGCTCTCCATTGGTTGGTCACCTTGCTCTCTTGTAGCATCCAGGATTATCAGCCCAGGAGTGGCACTGCCCACAGTGAGCTGGGCGCTCCCACATCAATTACCAATCAAGGAAAAGCTTCATGGGCTTGCCTACAGCCCAATTCAAAAATGACTGTAGCTGTTGTCAGGTTCAGATAAAATTTAACTACTACACCGTGTCTCAAAAAAAAGGTGGACAGCACCTGAGCAGTAATGCTTGTGGATTTAAAGCTATATCTTTTTTGCACCTAGGATGGATGACCCAGGGAAGTTCAGGTACCTCATGCGCCTTTTGTGACTGTTGGCTGAGATGGGTACCTGTCTGGATGTGATTCTGGAAGTTGCCTGTCTGTTGGTCAAACTCACTCCACCCTGGAAAGCTCAGGGCAGCAATGAAGGCCACTTTAGGAGGGACCAACAGTCAAGTAGTGAATGTCCTTCAGTCGCAGGCAGGAGAGGCTTCTCCAAACAGACAGTTTCCTCCATCCCTCTTTTCTCAGAGTTGACCCTGGGGTGGGCACAGGGACGCTTGTCTAGGTCACCCTGCGTGGCCATGACCCTGAAGTTCTAAGCTGGCTCAGTTGTGAGAACAGTCAGACAGACTCACAGACACACATGTCTTAGGCAAGACACAGGTACTGGTTTTGTTTTTTGCCATAGGCTGTGTTGTACTCATTTGACATTTTAGCTTTTTTCTTTCTTTCTTTCTTTCTTTCTTTCTTTCTTTCTTTCTTTCTTTCTTTCTTTCTTTCTTTCCTTCTATTTTTCCAAGACAGGGTTTCTCTGTATTGCTCTGGTTGTCCTGGAATCTGCTTTGTAGAGCAGGCTGGCCTTGAACTCACATCCATCTGACTACCTCTGCCTCCTGAGTGCTGGGATTAAAGGTGTGTGCCACCATGCCTGGCTGCTTTATCATCATCATCATCATCATTACATTAATTTACTTTACATCCTGACCAAAGTTTCTCTTCCTTCTTCTCTTCCCAGTCCTCCCCCCAACATTTCAGTTTTTCTAGTGTCCCCAGAGCTTCTGAGAGATGCCTGCCAGCATTTCCCAGATGAGGAAGCATGATGTGGGCTGTGGACCTTGCCTGTTTGTTGTGCTGTAAACCTTGTAGGTGCTCTGTGCAGCCAGGCCCAGTGTGGGGTAGGCTCCCACTGCCCCACGCTCTGCCTTCTGCTCCTGCCAGGGATCCTAAGCCCATCTTCTGGCTGTCACTGGCAACGGGGTGCTGTCTGAACCTGGTGGTACCGCCTTCTTGTGACCCTTCTCAGCGAGCTCCTCAGGCTGGCTGTGGGCTGCGCAGAGGCTAGGCAGGGAGAGCTGGCATGGGCTGTGCACTTGCTCCTGGGCTTGGCTGGAGTGTTTGCAAAGTGCATTGGGAGGATTGCCACTGCTTGGTCTAGGCAGTTTGTGGAGCGGACCAGGTGAGGCCAAATTGTGTGGCTAAAGTCACCTGTTTGTCATAGAGCTGGCCTTTGAGTACATGAGAGCCAAAGTGTGTGGCTTCTGGAGCCACATATTTTGTGCAGAAGCCCAGGTGTGTGTGTGTGTGTGTGTGTGTGTGTGTGTGTGTGTGTGTGTGTG
>OU015757.1:25343444-25360476 GCA_907169655.1 Acomys percivali | reverse complement strand
GAGAGAGAGAGAGAGAGAGAGAGAGAGAGAGAGAGAGAGAGAGAGAGATCCACCTGCCCCAGCCCTATCTGTCTAATGGGGGCATCGGGCTGACTTTCCCTGCAGCGGCTGACACACGGGTTCTCCTATGCCAGGTGCTTGGCCACTGAGCAGGGCAGAGAAGGGGACATTTTCATGATGCTCCTCTGTCTTAGGGTTTCATTGGTGTGAAGAGATGCCATGACCACAACAGTTCTTATAAAAGAAACAGCCGGGCGTGGTGGCGCGCGCCTTTAATCTCAGCACTTGGGAGGCAGAGGCAGCCGGATCCCTGTGAGTTCAAGGCCAGCCTGGTCTACCAAGTGAGTCCAGGGCAGCCAAGGATACACAGAGAAGAAACCCTGTCTTGAAAAACAAAAAAGAAAGAAACCGTTTAATTGGGGCTGGCATACACTTTCAGAGATTTAGTCCGTTATCCTCATGGCGAGAAGCGTTGTGGCATTCAGGTGCACATATTGCTGGAGAAGGAGCTTAGAGGTGTACATCTTGATCCATAGACAGCAAAAGGAGTCTGTGTTCCACGCTGGGTGGGGCTTGAGCATATATGACCTCAAAGCCCGCCTCCACAATGACACACTTCCTCCAATGAGGACACACCTACTCCAACAAGGCAGCCCGTGCTAATAGTGCCCCTCCCTGTGGCCAAGCAGTCAAACACGTGTACGTCTGGAGGAGCCGTGCCTGTTCAGTCCACCGCTCGCTCCGATGCTTCCCTTTTGGATGATGCCCCCATAGTTCTTCTAGGAAGTGGTGATGGTTCTGGCTCACTTAAGACCCCTGCTGGGAGGGAGGGGTGGTGGCACAGCAATAAGGAGGCCCCCTATCCCCAGAGACAGCCGAAACCCCTGTGGCTCATGGTTTGCCCATTATTACAGGAGGAGCCTTCCCCACCCCAGATCTTTATAGCTCAGGCTGGCCTGGAACCCATGTGATCCCGTCTCAGGCTTACAAGTGCTGGGATTTCAGGCAAGGGCTACCATGCCCAGCTCGTGCCCTCGTTTTCCCTTTCCCAGCTGAGCTTATTGCTCATGTTATAGATCACACAGGCCCCTGGATCAGCTTGGGGTTGGCCCTACATAAACGATGATTTACTTCAGAAGAAAGGGGGGCGGGGCAAGGTGTGTGGAGACTAGCCTGATTCCAGAGAGAGCATGCGTAGAAGACAAGGGAAGGCTTGTAAGCCTTGAGCCCGGGACACGTCAAGGAGTGTCACCGGGCTCCATCTCACAAGGGCCATAGGCAGGAAGCGGGCTTAGATTGGAACCAGTGTGCAGAGGGATGGGCGGAGCAAACTGTGTCTGCCACTTTTGTGTCCTCAAAGTTGATGTGGTTCTCCATGGGCCTTGCTGTGTAGACCGTGTACACGCCCTCTGGGTACATTCTCTGGGCACTGGCTGAGTTGGGTCTCCTTGTCGTCTTGGTTGCTGGTATCTGGGCACAGCGCACGTAAAGGCACAGTAAGGAGTGCAATGGAGTATCTTGCGGATATCTGGCATGGGCCCCTTGGTGGGAGCGTCCTAACATGAGTCTCTGAAAGCCACTTCCTCACAGACCCTCCTGGGAGCCATTGCTGTTTCTCTTGTGCATATCCACTGTGGCTTCATATCCATAATCATCTGTCCTAGGCAGGCCCCAAACTCACTGTGTAATCCAGGCTGGCTTTGAACCAGTGACTGTCTGCTCTTCAGTCTCTTTGGTGCTAGGGATGACAGGAGTGCATGGCTACACTGGCCTTAATGAGAAGTTTTCCAGTAGGGAGAGGGGAAGGTCCTCACAGCCTGTTCTTAACTGAGAGCAAGTTGGAAGCAAGAAGAACCATAGGCAACACATCACTCTGGTCAGTGATGTCCAGTGCAGCTTATATCTTCTGTGGCACTGGAGTCACCCTGGTCTTTGTTCTTTTCTGTAGGTCTGCTAGGCAGGAGCTCTGTCACTGAGCTAACGCCAGCCCTCTGTCCTTAGATAATGATTATGTGCGTGTGTCGTGGCACCTCCGTGGAGGTCAGAGGGCAGCTTTCATGAAGCGGTTTCTCTTTCCACTGGTAGAGGCAGCGTTCTTCTTTGCTGTGCTACATCCCATCCTGCTTTGTTATTGTTGTTGGAGTTTTTTCTGGATGTTGTTTTTTGAGTTACGGTTTCTCCGTGTAGCCTTGGTTGTCCTGGACTCGCTTTGTAGACCAGGCTGGCTTTGAACTTAGAGACCTGCCTACCTCTGCCTCTGGGGATTTCACTTTGTACTTAAGACTTGTATGCTTGTACAATAAGTGTCTTTCCCTGGTGAGCTATCTCATCAGTTCAAATATGTGTGTAAATGTATGTATGTATATACAAATATATATTTAAAGGTTTTAGTTTTATGTGTATGGTGTTTTGTGTGTGTTTATGTAAGTGCACCATGTGTGTGTGTACAGTGCCCATTGAGTTTATAAGAAGGTGTCAGATCGACTGGAAGTGGAGTTCCAGAGAGCTGTGAGCCTCCATGTGGGTGCTGGACACCGATCCTGCAGGAGCAGCCAGTGCTCTTACTGCCGTTGAACCATCCCTCCAGCCCTTACAGTTTATATTATATTCTTTATTCTTTATACAGTTTATATTATGTATATGAGTGCTTTAACTGCATGTACACCTGCACACCAGAAGAGGGCATCAGATCCTGATGTAGGTGGTTGTGAGCCAACTTGTGCTTGCTGGGAATTGAACTCAGGATCTCTAGAAGAGCAGCCAGTGCTCTTAACCGCTGAGCCATCTCTCCAGCCCGTTTATATTCTTCAGAACATGTTTCTCAGGGCTGGAGACTTCTCTTCTTGGGGACCTCAGTTTGGTTCTTGGGACCCACTTTGAGCAGTTTACAACCAGCAATAACCCCAGCTCCAGGAAATCCGACACTCTTTCTAGACCCACCAGGTACCTATGCACACACACGTTGCCCTCCCTGCTCCCCTCATATAAAATAAATACAAAAAAAAAAAAAAAAGCCTAGGCATGGTGAAACATGGTTGTAACCCTAGCACTTGGTAGGTGGGGGGAGCAGTGGGCCCAGGCCAGCCTTAGCTGCAGGAGAGGGAGGTGGCGGCGGCGGATGTGTGCTCCTGTTTCAAGCATTTCAAGCAATACTTGTCTCTATTTTATTTCCTTAACATAAGAACCTAGACCGTGTCCACTGGTTATTTCTCCCAGGTCTGATGAATGAGCTCTCAGGCCTGTGCTGGGACCCGTCCTCAGCTGTGTTTGTGTCTCTTCTCTTGTCTCTGCCTCTTTATTAGGTACATGTACTGGACTGACTGGGGGGGAGGCACCCCGGATCGAGCGGGCAGGGATGGATGGCAGTACCCGGAAGATCATCGTGGACTCTGACATTTACTGGCCCAACGGACTGACCATCGATCTGGAGGAGCAGAAGCTGTACTGGGCTGATGCCAAGCTCAGCTTCATCCACCGTGCCAACCTGGATGGCTCCTTCCGGTGAGTGCCCGGTGGCCGAGGTGCCCTCCCCACTCTACCCTGTTGCCCCCAGGGAGTTGAGGTTCCTTAACTCAGGCCTCGGGGGGTTATTCCCTGAAGCCCCAAAGGATTGCTTGGTGACTTTGGGAAAGAACATGGGTACCACGCCTGACGTCACAGCTGATGTGACTGTCTCCATAGCAATATATTGAAGATTCCTTCCAAACTGGGTAGGAAGGAACATACGTAGCCCTCCGAGAAGGCTGGCTCTGCAAGCCTGACTGCTGAGTTCAATCCCTGGAACCCACATGGTGGAGGTAGAGAACCAATTCTTGAAAGTTGTCCCCTGACTTCCACACAGGTGCTGTGGCACTCACGTATCCACCCATGCACATACCACACACACAGTATTTAAAAGAAAAAGAAAAGAACACACCTGACCCATATCTGTGCCCTGTTTTTGCCTTGAAATGAGTGAGAAGAATCTCACTGTTCAGGGGATGGAAAGGTGGCTCAGTGGTTACCAGCACTTTGGTTTCTTGCAGGGGACCTGAGTTCACTTCCCAGTCATGTTGGGAGGCTTATTTGGCGCCCTCTTCTGGCCTCCCTAGGCAACTGCAGTCAGATATAGCTACCTGCACACAGATACACATAGACATAAATGAAAATAAAATAAATCTGAAAAACAAATAAGAAGCAATGGCACACAAACTGTAATCTTAGCACTCAGGGAAGCAGAGGCAGGCGGATCTCCGTGAGTTTGAGGCCAGCCTGGTCTATAAAAACAAGTCCAAGACAGCCAAGGCTGTCACATAGAAACTCTGTCTCAAAAAAAAAAAACCAAAAAAGGAAAAGTTCAGTGTTCAGGCTGTTTTGGATTTCAGAGTTGCTGGACAGGGCTTGGGCCTGGCTGGGCTGGGACAGTCACTGCTGCCTGTGCTCCGCCCCTGCCATAGTATCTCCAGCTCAGCAGAAGCTGTATCTCCAGTCTTGCTAGAGAGCTGTGCGTACAGTAGGTGCTTGGTCAATGGGAGAAACAAGTGGATGAATAAGGAGCCCTGGTGATGGCTGTAGAGCTCTCTGGCCTGCTCTGTGTATCCCTGGGCCGTGCCTACACTTGTGACACAGCTGTGACCTTTGTGTTGGGTGAGGGGTAGCTTACGCTATGACCGAATATTACATGCTGCATTGACATCAGGTCCTGGGCCTCTCGTGGGAAGGTTGATGTGATTCTTGCTCTGGATGAGCTCTTGGCCTTAGGGGCTTAAGAGTTGCTGCTAGGGGTTCCCTGGGGGCTTGGGTGAGACTGGGAAGGCCCACTTGCCATCCATGTTGGGATGATGTCCAGCCTTGTGTCCTGCCTTCTGTGGGGATCGGGTGGGGACACTCACAGGGTAGCCTGGTGAGGGTCTGGTCTGGCATTTGGAAATGAGGCCAGCCCGGGGACGCTGGACTATGGGAGCAGATGATCCCAGGATGACCGAGACTGGCCCAGAGTCTGGAAAACTGTTAGCCTGGGAGCCCTGGACCCGGGGTCATGACAAGAGGGCAGCAGCTCATATAACGATGAGAGGTAACTCTTCCATAGCACCAGTGACCGGGACATTTGCTAGGTCACTCAATGTTCCGGGCAACCCCATATCACCTCCTGGGTGATAATCGACAGGGAGTTCCCAAGGCCACACAGATGGCCAGGGCCTGCCGCACGGTCGTTAAGCGATCGCCAGTTGGTGGCTGCGCCTGTTGCAGTCTATTGCCAGTGTTCATAATCTCATTAAACATGATGTCCACTCTGTGGGACACTCTGAGCGCAAAGGACTCAAAGCATTTCCCTGCTGTTGTGAGCTGTAGGACAGAGCACATCTGGCTGCATTAGCAGGAAGTTATTTGCACACCAGGGCTGGGGACCCAGGCTTCTCGGAAACTGTCTCCAGGTGTGGCTGCGTGTTTCCCTCTTGTCTAGGGGGCCAGTTCGTCCCTTTGTCCAGGGACAGTTATGTTTCCGTCACAGGCGTTGGGGGCTGGCTGGGTGTGGGCAGTGCCTGTGCACACCTGGAAGGGCTGGCTGGAGTGGCCCCAGTAGGTGTGCTCACAGCTGCTCTCCTTTGGCGGGGTCTGTGCTGGCCTCCCCCGTGGGGCCTCCAGAATGGGGTGGGGCTGGCCTGAGAGGGCTTCTCCCGACCCCCCTGCCTGTTTCCTTTGTGCTGCTGCAGGCAGAAGGTGGTGGAGGGCAGCCTCACTCACCCCTTTGCCCTGACGCTCTCTGGCGACACACTCTACTGGACGGACTGGCAGACCCGCTCTATCCACGCCTGCAACAAGTGGACAGGGGAGAAGAGGAAAGAGATCCTCAGTGCCCTCTACTCACCCATGGACATCCAGGTGCTGAGCCAGGAGCGGCAGCCTCCCTGTAAGTGTGTGCATGCGTGTGTGCACTGGGAAGGGGATGGCTACGGCAGGGGGTAGGCAGGAGGGGCAGGCACATCAGCGGATGCAGGCAGGGTAGGAGGTGGGTGGAAGGGACCTAGCCCAGATGTGAGGCTCAGCCAGGTCATGGAGCAGGATAGGGTTGAGCAGGAGGGCATAGTGAGGCTGAGCGGGCTCAGGCAATACAGAAGGGGGCAGGTAGACAGGGCTAAGCAGGGACCAGACCAGACCGGGCCTCTGTCCTGCAGAAGCACACATGCACGGAGGCCACCCCTCCAGAGAAGTGCAAGCTGGCCTAAGGAAGAGAGCCTGAGGAGGGGCCTAAGAGTGGTCACCCCGTGCGTGTGGATGGAGCCTGCAGGGTGCTCAGGAGTCCACCGAACCAGGGCTCCCATGCAGACAGTTTCCATAGAAGCATGGTGGTGACTTTCCTGGGAGGGTGCTTTCCTTTGAAAGTTTGTCTTCTTGTTGGTGGAGCTCAGGGTGGGGAAGATGTTCCCTCAGGGGCAGGGCAGGTTTGGGATGGTTTCTGAGAAACTGCAGAACTGCTGGTGGGGCTGAAGGCCCTGCACGTGCGGGGCCAGCGGTAAGGTAAGACTAGGAGGACGTGGAGGAAAGAGCCTTACATCATGAGAGGGTGGCATGGTCGTGGGCCGGAGGGACACCTGAGGGCGGTCCTGCAGGACACTGGAGGAAGCGGTGGGTGCGGTTTCTCTGGGACTCGGCGGCAGGGCAGCGCAGCCATCCCTTGCCTTGCAATGCCACCCTCTGCTTGTCTGTTCTTACCAGTCCCCACGCGGTGTGAGGAGGACAATGGCGGCTGCTCCCACCTGTGCCTGCTGTCCCCACGGGAGCCGTTCTACTCCTGCGCCTGCCCTACCGGCGTCCAGTTGCGGGACAACGGCAGGACGTGCAAAGAAGGTGAGGCAGAACACTTCAGGGACAGGTGGGGCACGGACTGCTGGGGATGGCTGTCCCCAAAGTAGACATGGCAGCTTCTTCACCAGGGGTCAGCTCGCTTTAGCAGAGACTCCAAGCGTTGCAGCCTCTGGGGCCGGGGTTCATAGTCAGCTCTGCGCTGTGTTCGGCTCGCGGACCAGCTCTTTGGGAGTCATGGGTCCCTCGTCAGGAAAATGGTAAAGTGCTGAGCGTGTCAACATATGATCACACCCTAAAAGTTCGCTGTCCTGAGTCTCAACCCAGAGCTGTGAACTGTAAACATGAAAGGATGCCAGCATTAGCGGCTGCTGCCCAGGGAGCGAGCCTGCAGTGTGGTGCCCTACTGCGTGTTCCTGTTCCGTACTGTTTTGTCCTCTGGAGCAGTGTCCTCGAGGATTGTGAGTGCAGACATGGATTTGGTTTGCTTTTCCTGCATCTTTGTTGTTGTTTTTTTCCTCTTGTGTCTCATTCACCTGAAGTCTTGCCTCTCCAATTACACCCTGTGCAAATGTGGGTCCCAAATCAGCCTTATTGAATGTTTTCTTTCTGATCAGAGAGATGGTTCCCTCTTTTTTTTTTTTTGAGACAAGGTCCCTCTGTGTTAGCCTTGGCTGTCCTAGACTCGCTTTGTAGACCAGGCTGGCCTTGAACTCGCAGCGATCTGCCTGCCTCTGCCTCCTGAGTGCTGGGATTAAAGGTGTGCACCACCACCGCCCGGCAGTTCCCCCCTTTTTTAATATATAGTTTTTCTTTTAATTTTCTTTTCTTTTTTTTTTTTGAGATTATAATTACACAATTTTCCCTTCCCTTCTTTTTTTTTTTTTTTTTTTTCCCCGAGACAGGGTTTCTCTATGTAGCCTTGGCTGTCCTGGACTCACTTTGTAGACCAGGCTGGCCTCGAACTCACACCGATCCGCCCGCCTCTGCCTCCCGAGTGCTGGGATTAAAGGCGTGCACCACCACGCCCAGCTTTCCCTCCCCTTCTTTCAATCCCTTCCATATGCATATATACATACATGCATATACAAACATACATATATACATACATGCATACACACATACATATCTACACTTATATTCTTAAATATAACCTGCTCATTGTATAATGTTACTTTATACAGTAAAGTATGAAATATAAACTAAGGCTGATCATTTTGTGTGGCATAGCCAACATGAGCTCATCCCTGGGGAGCACTTTGCTCTTGCTCTTGGTGCTCCTTACTGTAATTCTTTGTGTAAGGTTGAGACTTCCTGGGCTTCCTTGTCTGTTGCTGTTGTTGTGTTTAAAGACAGGGTCTCACTACATAGCCCTGGAACTTGTTACATAAACATGGCTGGCTTCAGATGTGTGGAAATCTGTTTGCCTGTGCTTCCTGAGTGCTGGGATTAAAGGCATATGCCACCATGTCCACTGATTTCCCTCTTTGATTCACACCCTGGTATCTTTCGGCCCAGGCGTCACTTTTCAGCATTTGCTGCTTCTGGGATCCTGGTGTCATTACCCTGCAGTAGGCAGCATTCTCACCACAGGGGAATGTACTTCCTGCCGTGGTGCCCCTCGTAGCCCCTTCTGGTGCCCATGTACATAGAGTGTGCTGCCTGGCTTCTAGACTGCTAGGATGGGGAAAGACTCCAGAATTAGGCTGGGATGTACCCCAGTGCATAGACTGCCTGCCCAGCACGCATGAAGGCAGGAGCAGGGGAGCACAGGACAGCTCTCTGGGTTGACTCTGGCTGGGGTGAGGAGCGAGGCCATCCTGAGGCTGTTCTTACCTTTTTTTCTTCTGGGGACAGAGTCTGCTTCCTGCACTGTTGTCCCCACTCAACAGGAAAAGGCAGGGGACGCAGCTGCCTTCCAGCATGCCGTCTCCTGGTGTTGGTGTTTTCAGGTGTAGGGATGTACTTGCTCTTCCCTGGCTGCTCTTCAGGCATGGGGTGAGACTCTGAGGGTTTCCTGGTCGCTGCTGTGTGTTCTGCAGCGTGGAACTTACTTAGACTGTAGATACCTGTGGCGTTGGAGATCAGGTTGAGCAGTTGGCCCTGCCCTTTCTGTGGGAGCCAGGATCCTCTGTGACTCCCGTGTCCAGAGATCACGTTTCCACTTTGCTAAGAGCCCTGTCTCTACTAGATGTGAGAGGCACGCCTAAATTATTGGGCGGAAAAATGCCAAGCACACAGGAAAAACAGCATCTTGTGTCACTCAGAGGCCTACTCTGGTGGGAGTGTGTGACAGGCTGAGGGCATCCCTGTAGTTACTGTGGACTTCTGTATGCTAAATCAGATTTTTCCACTTTGGTTGCAGATGCCCTGACTAGGGTGTTCTCTTAAAGGAGGGAGATGTTTCCGGATGAGGTAATACCAGCACCCAGTGGGTGGAGACAGGGGGGTTAAACGCTCAAGGTCAGCCTGGACTGTATGAGATCTGATCTCAAAAATGAGGAGGACAACAAAATTAAGAGCTTGTTCCCAAAATGCAGCATGCAGATTTGAGGTGCTTCTAAAATATTTTTTAGGTGTCATGTTTCATAGGGGATCTGCAGATGAGGGGGAATGGGAGCCTGGGGTCTCCTTGGAGGACCTACACAGCCCCACGGCTCTAAGTCTGCGATCAGGCCTTAGTAGGGGTGGGCCACCAATGGTCTAAGGTAACAAGCCATGTGTGGCCACCCATGAGCTGTGTCTGTTTTCTTTGCAGGCTGTGAGCATCCCTTGGTGTGCATCACTTTGCATGCTGCAGGGTCGGTGCTAGGTAGAGTACTGAGTTTGTCTGCTAAGATGCCCTGTGTTCTGATTGTAAAAACCACCGCTAGGCGACGTGACTGGTTATGGGAGTCATGAGACCAGTAAATCCTGTCGTCTTCTCACGGTTGGTGTTGTGGCCTTGAGGTCCCGGTGGGAAGAGGCTTCCTGCAGGTGTCTCCAGATCAGTGGGAGTCAAAGGTGGCTAGAAGGGCTTGTGGGTGTCAGTGGAGAGAGATCTCAGAGTTGGGAGTGACCAGGGGCTCCCTCAGGGTCTCCTCACGCCTATGGCATCTGTGAGATCTCAATATGTTGTCCATTTGAGGCCAGATGGGGAAACTGTCCCACATGGGAAAGCCACATGAGTAGCTTGCCCAGCCCAGAGGGCAGATCCATAGGAATGAAGATCTGGAGAAAGGCTGTGCTGGGGAGGTGTCGTGGCTTTTCCCTCTTCGAGGAAAGCGGTGATGGGCATGTGGAACCCAGGGACGAGGGGTGGTGGATGGCACGTCTTGTTCTTTGACTAGGAGCGTAATACAAATGCCGCTGATGGGAAGGAAGCTCACTGGCTACCTTAGGGCCCCCACATGTCAACATCTCCTAGCCACCCTGGTAGGCTTTAGTGCTTGTCCCGGCTGTTTGCTTTGAGGCAGACCCAGGCACCCTGTGCTCCAGAAAGGGCAGTAGCAGCTTTTTATGGGGTGGTGGAAGGAAGGACTGACTGCTTGGCAGGTACAAGCTGGACTTGAGATTGAACTTGAACTAGAACCCAGGCAGGCGCTCAGATTTGAGACCCAGAGAGCAATTCTTCCCAGAATGTTTGGAATCAAGCGGATGCCAAGCTAGGTGGTGTTGGGTTGCAGTAACAGGGCTTCTACCCTGGTGAGTAGACTCGGAGGGGGGGTGGGGGGTGGGGGTGACCCTGGGGATTCTGAATGTACGTGGCTCCCATTTCTATGGACTCAAGGCCAGTGTTAACCTCGGGTAGTGGCAGGGCCCTGGCTGTCACTGGACCCCGGTGACACAACAGGTTTCTTAGCCAGCCACAGGCCTGATAGAGAGGGGATGGAATGTGGCTAAGTCTGCCCCTCTAGGTGGACACATCATAGGTAGGAGCCACTGCCATAGCTCCCCCCGCCCCCCCCCAGTTTGGTGTTGGAACCCCCAGGCATGACTGCTGGATTCCTGGACTTCACTTCATGGAGTTGGAGATGAGAGAGTCCTGCTTTGTCCTGAGTGTGAGCAAATGCAAGCCAGACCAGAATCTCTCTTGATGCAGGGGCCTGAGGTGGTAGACCTGTCAGGACCCCAGTTAGTGGGAGAGTAGTGGGTGCCCCATAAACTGGGGGCAGAAGCATCAGATGCTTGTGTGGCCACTGCCTAGTGGTGTGGGAGTGGCATCCCTCAAGATCCTGAGCTGCTTTCTCCTCTCTGAGGTGAAGAGAGCAGAGTCCCCCCCTTAGCATGGCTGGATGTTGAATGAAAGGCTTTGTGTATGTGGGTGGGTGAGGGGAGGGAGCAGCATTTGACATCAATTATTCTCCTGGTCACTCTCTCTCTATGGAGGCAGAGTTTCTCATCTGAATCCAGAGTGCTATGATTCACTCTGTCTAGATAGCTGGCTTGATCTGGGACCCTGTCTCTGCTTCCTAAGTTTTGGGGTCACCACATCTGCCTGGCATTTTTACATGGGTTCTGAGCATCTGAACTCCTGTCCTCACACAGAACAAGGCACCCACTGAGCCATCTCCCCAGCTCCGATCTTCCTATGTAGCTTAGGCTAGCCTGGAATCCAATATGTAGCCCAGGCTGGCTTCAAGTTCATTTTTCCTGGTACTGCTTCTCAAGTACTGGGGTTACAGGCATATGCCATCATGTCAAAAAGAACTTCTCAGATTGATTGTGTGAACACAGACTGCATACCTGTCCTTTGAGCTCAGGAGCATTCGGGTCCTGAGACTCTCTGGGCAGGTGACATTTGTCTTTGGGGTCTTTGCTTCCTGTCTCCCAGCTCTTCTGAGGTGAGACCAGCAGAGTATGTTCCAGCAAGTAGCCTGCTCCACTCAGCTCATGGGGCTCTGTGAGGCCTGGAGTGGCTGGTGTGGGTTTCCATAGGCCAGGGTGACTCTCAAATCTAGGAAGCTGGAAGCTAAGAGCCCTGTGTGCTTGGCTTGGGCCAGCCTTCCTCCCTGCCCCCTCTGGATTGGCCTCCACAGGCAGCTGGCTTTGGTTTCCCCCATGTTTTTCCAATTATGTGGAATGAGCTAAAAACAGCAGTAGCAGGGGCCTTATTTGGGAGTCTCCACTGCTGTCTGTCCTCCACAGCCTGCAGCTCCCTCACTGTCAGCATCTCAGCGTCCCGTTCTTTGTGGACCCCTCACCCTATTGTTCTGACTTTTGTCACCAAGACTTTGGGGCAGTGACTTAACAACACATGTCCTACCACTTAGGGCCACGAATTAGCAGACCAAAGGACTTTGTGACCAGGCAAGGCTGGCCACAGGATCTGCCTGCTGCCGAGGGTCCTCTGGACAAGGCCTGGCAAGCAACAGGATGGGTATCCCCCACGCCCCCGTTTCTCCAAGACATAGTTTTAACAGATGCTTGACTGTTGGGGGCAGTCCGGTGGGGGCTGCTGAAAGAACAGAGGGTCTCACTGTTGGGTCTGATGGGTAGGTGGGACAACTGGAGCTACTTTGACTAACCCTCATGTCTGTCTGTCCATCCATCCATCTTTCCACCCACCCAGGCAGATTAGCCAGATGGGCAGGCAGCCCTCAGCCAGGGCCAAGAATAATGGGCGTGTTTGTTCCCAGAGTCTGGCTGGCTAGTCACTTATCAGGGAAGTAGGTCAAAGGGAAAAGAAAGGAGGTCCTGTGGGGGAGTCTGCGCTGCAGCCTTGATTGGCATTGACTTTGCAGACAGAAGGCAGCTGCTGTTCTCAGCCATGGACCGTGAATTTTTAATAGCAAGAAAATTGGATTGCACGATCTAGGAGACAGCGTGGTAAGCCTGTATGTTAGCCATCGTGTTGTGTTTCTGTGTAGCTGGGGTGTAACTGCATCAGAAACACATACTTTATGAGCGTCTGGTCAGATCAGCCCTGACAGTTGATACATTTGTGTAACTGCCGCTTAAAAAAAAAAAAGCTAGAGAGGGTTTCATCACTTGGAGAAGGCCCTGAGGCCGCACTACGAGGCAGGCAGCTCCTCCCTGCCCTGAGGGACACAGGCCATATTCTTAGAAAGGGAACTTTGCCTGGGGGTCAGGGCACAGGCCAGCTACCAGTTGGTTCTTTCTGGCTGTGGTGAACAGCGTGGCATCTATTCCACAGACTGACGTTGTCCTGTGATCAGCTCTTGCTTCGTGAACCCCTCATTCCTGTAGCTTGAGCTCAACTCTGGCCTGGCCTGCACTTACCTAGGCCCCTCTGGTGCACTGTCTGTCTTTGGAGGAGAGTTAGGAGTGTGTAGGGCTCTGGAGAGCCCTCCAAGCTCCCAGAGATTGCCCGTGCTTGTGATCTTCATCGGCTGGAAGGAGCCGTGCCAGGCCTAAAGTACTCAGCTAACACGCGGGCTCCTGCTTGTCTTCAGAGAAGTGTGTGGGCCCCAGCTCCATTTGGCCTCCAATCTGTTCACCCTGTATGGCCTGTTCCCTGGAAATAGTTAGTCAGTTCCTTCCTGGCCATGCTGCCTGGACCCCCTTCCTGTGCTTGCCTGGTTGGCCATTGCTCCAGGCTTCCTTTCAGAGGCCTGCTTTAAGGCCAGGTCTCCTTGGCTCCACCGTAGGCCCTGTGAGGGATGGTATGTGCCTTGGGTTCTGCTTCCAGGCCTGCTGTGAGGGACACGTGGATTTGGCTCCCTCACTTCCAGCTTCCTACTGGACCAGGGTCAGGACCCAGGAAGCTGGGTAATTGTTATGTGTGGTGGGAAGAGCTGAGGTTCTCTGGGTGTCCCTGGGATGCACCGGGTGGGGCCTGTCCACTCTCAGGGACATGGTGGGCGTTGGAGCATAGGTTCTGGTCTCAGTTCTTCTTCGTGTGGCTGTGAAGTCTGGGCTGTTTGGGCTTCATCCACTTGGGTGTGTCACCTGAGATCCTGCCTCGGAACTTGTAAGCTGTGTTTTCGTTTGTTTATTTTGATTTTATGAGATTGGGCCATCCTTAAATTTGTGATGACTTTCCTGCCTCTGCCTCGAGAGGGCTAGGACAACCATGGTTTCTTTGAACCATGTGGGCGGCTGATAGTCAACTTTGACCCAAGAAATGGCATCTTCACATAGCTCAGTGTAGTCAGTTACTTGGAGTCTGGCCAGCCACCAAGTGATGGCAGAAATAGTGTCATCCTAGAGAGGAGACTGCAGCCATGGTGCAGCTCTCAGCCTTGTCTTCCTGGAGCTGCTTTGGGCTGATCCTGCTTCCCAGATGGGGGACCGTGCACAACAGAGAGAGCATGCTTATTGCTGCAGATGGGGCCAAGGCTTGGGCTCTCCGCTCACAGCCCGTTATCTCTACCCACCCTGCCTGGGCTCCCTTCTGCAGAGCTTCCTGATGCGCAGTGCACAGCTGTCCACTAAGTTAGAGCCAGCTCCAGGGCCTGCAGGACAGCATGTGACCAACAGTAAAAATAACTACTGCTGAGGCTAAAGGGACGGATGGCTCAGAGGTTAAGCACATGTTCTGCTTTTGAAGACCTTCAGTTCAGTTCCCAGCACCCATGTCTGGCAGCTCTGAACAGCTAGATACCGGAGAACTGAACCTTTGTGACTGGAGACACTTCGCTTGTCACTGTGACAAAACATCTGACAAAAAGCAGCATAAAGAAAGGCTTGCTGTGGCTTGCAGCTGGAGGGCACAGTCCTTCCTGGCAGGAGAGGATGCCCGCGGGGCTGTGAGGCCGCTGCATTGCAGTCAGGTGAGCGCTGGAGCTTCCGTTATTGTCTGAGACCCCGCTCCATGGGATGGTGCCACCATATTCAGGGGTGTCTTCTCTCCTCAGCTAAACTTCTTTGGGAGCAGCACGCCCAGAGGTGTGTCTTCCAGGGGATTCAAGTCCTGTGGGGCTGACCGTGAAGCCCATTGCACAGTGAGGGTTAGGCTTGTGCTGCTACCTCACCAACTGTGCTACGGCCTCCCTGGCCTTCTTCGCCCCAGCCTTTATGTGCTGCCTCTGACCTCCTTAAGGGTCCCCTGGGGGAGTGTATTGCCAGGGGGTGGAGTTCTGTGCTGGCACTGATCTCAGGGCTTTGTCACTGGCTCTTGGGGGTGGGGGAGGATGTTTACAATTGAGTCTCAAGGCTCTTTGGTAGAGAAAGTGGTTGGACGCTGGCATCAGGCCTGTTTTCCTTGGGGGCTTATGTTGCCCACTGGACAATACAGCTGGTGTGAGTACCTGTTCCCTGGCCTGAGGGTCATGCCAGAGAGGGAAAGCAGAGACATAGCTGTAACCAGGAGACGGAAGAGGCAGGGGCGTACCTTCAACAGTCCTAAGATTGCCTCTGCCTGCACCCTGTGCTCTTGGGCAGCACGTGACTTGGTTGAGCGCTAAGCACTTAGCCTGGTGTCTGCCTGACCATTCCCAAGGAGCTCAGCCTTCCTGTGCATGCGCATTGGGCTGAGCCATGAAAACAGACAGCTACTTGGGTCTCGAGTTATGAGCAGAGCCCAAGACAGGCCTGGCCACTTCCTTTGGGACTGTGACCCTGTGGTCATTAGGCGGGGTTTCCCAGGCCAAGGTACCGAGCTGCGGTCTTGGCATTTGTCTAACCACTTACCCCCAAGGGGGCAGTGGAGAAACTTAATCAATTGCTAAAAAAACAAAAAGAACCTGGCCACCTGCCAGATGGGAAGCCGCAGGGCCAGGCTGTTTACGGCCTTTCAGACTGCAGGGTGAATGGAGACCTGCTCAGGGGGCAGCCTCAGGCACAGAAGCTGAGGAAGAAGTTGGCCATGCCTGCTGTGAGGGGTGCTGAGGAGGAGACCAGGGAGGGAGTCATGGGGACAGAGAAGGGCTGGGCCTCAGCTGTCCTCAGATCTCGGCTTTCTGTCTTGATGAGGAAGAAGTTGGCAGGGCAGAGTCACAGAGTTCTAGATGTCTCCTAGGCTGTGTGGAGCCTCACTGAAGGGTCAGGCCCCTTAGGGACAGCCTGTGACCTTGGGGTTGTGGTGGACTGTGTGGGAGGGTTGGGCTGCCCTCTATGGCTGTGAGGTGGCTGTGAGGACCTGCCTTTCTCTCCTGTATTAATTGAGTCTTGCCACATCCTTAAGACGGATTATAATTTTGCTTGTTGTAGGGAGGGAAAAAAAGCTTTTCCCATGGAAGATTAGCTTTTCAGTTCCCACAGTGGGTTGCCAGTGGATCCACCTCCCAGGCACCAACAAAGGTAACTGAAGACCATGGGGCCATGTTTCCAGGCGGACGTGAGTTTTGACCCCATCCTGCCTTTCACCTTGTTCTTCCCTTCCCCGTACTAAGACCCTAGCAGCTCAGACCACCCTGTGCTTAGCTCTGCCTACAGGGGAAAACGCCTTGATTCCCTGGTCGCATCCTTGTCTGAAACCTTCCCCAGTCTATTCCCGACCCCCAGGTCAGAAGCTTTTTCCTCATTTAAGGACAAATTTATGTTTACCACAGAAAAGAAGTCATCAACATAAAACGGGAAAAAAACTTTTAAAGTTATTACTTATGCGTATGAGTGTTTTTTTCTACATATGTGTGTACCATGTGCACCCCTGGTGCTTGCAGAGAGCAGAGGAGGGTGTCAGATCCCCTGGGGCTGGAGCTATGAGTGTTGGTGAGCCACCATGTGGGTGCTCGGAACTGAACCAGGTCCTCTGCAAGAGCAACCAAGTGCTCTTAACTGCTGAGCAGTTTCTTCAGTCTGATAAGCAGCATTTAAATGACCCAGAAACTGGTTACCTGCATGAAGCTGCTTGTAACAGGTCCACATGCTTTCTATTTTTTCTCTAAAACATTTTTATTGGGTATTTATTTATTTATTCATTCGTTCATTTATTATTTTGTGTGTGGACATGTGCCCATGTGGAGGTTAGAGGACAGGTCAAAGGAGTTGGCTCTTTTCAGCACGTGGTCCTGGAGGTTGTACTAGGCCGTCAGGCTTGGTGGTTAGGCCTTTGCCCACTGAGCTGGCCGGCCGACATGGTTTTCACTTTCCCATGTGTATATATTCAAGTCCAGATATGTATTTATTCACAGTGTAGTATGTAGAGACTCATATCATTTCTTACAGTTAAAGTGTTTCTTGCATCATTAACTCTTCTCCAGGTGACCTCTGAGATTTAAAATGAACCTCTTCTCCCTCTTCCTCCTTGTATATTATGGGATGTCTAGACTGTTTGAAGGCTCTTATCCTTAGCGTTTGGATTTTTGCTGGTCTCCTGGATATCTCTCTCTCTCTCTCTCTCTCTCTCTCTCTCTCTCTCTCTCTC
>OU015757.1:25299045-25331960 GCA_907169655.1 Acomys percivali | reverse complement strand
GTGTGTGTGTGTGTGTGTGTGTGTGTGTGTGTGTGTGTGTGTGTGTGTAAAAGCCATAGGTTCACATCAAGTGTCTTCCTTCTTTCTGCACCACTCCAAGTGCAATCTTGAGTTGCAGGAGTTGCTCATCAGCCCCTATTCCTCCTGTGAGTGCCTCAAAGCTGGCCATACTTTCTACCCCATGTGGGGTATACTGCCCGTCCCAGAAAACCCAGCATGGGTGTGTGAAATTGGGTCTGGGTTTCCCTGAGCCCTGCTTTGGGTCCATGCCCTCCCAAGGGTCAGAATGGGCACATCCTTTGAATTCCACCTCTCCCAGCCCATTCCTGCTTGGTTTGGGGATTCTTGGAAGTATGTGACCCCAGGGAAAGTGGCAGCTGCAGAGCTGATCCCACAGGAAACTTGAACGACAGCCCCTTCTTAGGCTCAAGGGTCTAGGGGAGGTCAGAGGCCAGCTGAGCTAATTGTGCAGATGTGTGGCAGCTGGTCAGGATGCTGCAAAGGTTGGGATGGGGAGCAGGGAGTGTAACTTCCTAGTGCTCAGAGTATGGCCTTAGCATGTGCATACACACAGAAACACGCACGCGCACGCACCGTAGGAATAGTTTCTATTCCCATACGTTACAGCAGGTAAGAGTTGTTTATTGCCAACTCATTTTCTTCCCGGTCTAAGAGGGCCTGTGGTCTTCACTAAGGTATGACATAGCGTGTGGCTCCTCTGTCACAGGGAGGAATTAATTCCCTCTGGGAGACACTGCTGCTCTGCTAGCCCAGACCCTTACCTGGGTGTGGCTGGACCTGGCCAGGAAAGCTCTGGCCTCCGCTCATTTTGCTTCAGGGCAACTAGGGAGCAGGCGCCAGGGCGGAGCCACCTGGCGTCCGCCGCCCCCCCCCCCCCCCCCCCCCCCCTTTTCTGGCTTCTCTCCCTGTTCTAGAATGGATCCAGGAGAAGTGTACTCCTACAGCACTTCATTTTAACATGCTAGAAATGTAATTTTATGAACTGGGCTAGGGAGGGGGTTCAGTTGGTAGAATGCTTGTGTAGCACACATGAGGTTCAGGGGTCTGTCCCAAAGCACGGCATAAGCTAAACATGGTGGTCTACGCTTGTAGTTCCCGAGTTAGGGAGGCAGAGCAGGAGGGTCAGAAATGGTGAGCTTGAGGCCAGCCTGGGCTGTACGAGATTCTACATCAAGAAAGATGGTAAAGAAGGAAGAATGAGCAGATCAGCGGGCTAGCAAGATGACTCAGCAGGCAAAGGTGCTTATCACCCAGCCTGCAATAGCCCACAGGATGGCAGGTGAGAACTGATTCCTGCAAATTGTCCTCTGACTTCCACACTCACACCATGGCACAGGCACATCCCTGCACATGTAACAGCCACAGAGACAGACATAGAGAAGAAGCGAGAGATAATGCTGACCTCCAAGAGGTTAAAACTAGAGGCTTGTCTTCCTCAGATGAGGATTATTTTCTTCCTAGCACCATCAGTCTTTTCCCCCGCCCCTGTTTGGCTTGTGTAGGGGAATTTCAGAGTCCCTAAGTCACCTGGAGCCCTGCCTGTCACTGCCCTCTTTTCTCACCTGCTCCTACTGAGCTCCCTAGGAGTGGGGAGGGCTCCATGTGCCAGTGGTTTGGAGGGTCAACTGTTCCCCCAGCTGTTTAACTCATAGCTGCTGGCCTATGTACCATCTCCATGTGTCTTGTAATGGGAATATAGAATGAAATCTGGCTGGGAGGTGACAGGGAGGGTTCGAGGCCAGCCTGGTCTACAGAGAGAGTTCTAGGACAGCCAGGGCTACACAGAGAAACCCTGTCACAATAAACCAAAACAAACAAAAGAGAGTAACTGTGGGCTGTGTGACCTGAACTGGCCGTTACTGCCCTCTGCTGCTCACTTGGCATCATTGAGCCAGAGAGCTCAGCCCTAGCTGTGGCCTCCAGCTGAGACACCTCCCCTCCCCCACCTCCAAGCCCCTGCCACTGCCCCTGCCCCACCTCTGCCCCTGCCCGGTTCTCACAGCACCTCTGATGGCTGCAGCTCTTTCTGGAGGGCATTTCCAGGGTGGGTTAGCTACTGACTTGCTCCTCTGCTGCAGGGGGAGACGGGGCCCATGGGGTGCAAGGACTCATTCAAGGATACTCGTGGAAGGATCCTGGGGTGGTAGAGTGGTGGGAGGGAGGACCCTGGCTGTGGGCACTGGAACTGCACCCCCTGCTGATGTAGCTCTTTCAGTTCTTGCTGTGAGCTGTAGTGCTAGGCCTGCCCTGTGTTTTTTTTCCTGTCTGCTCTCCTGATGAGTGAGAAGTACAGCCTTGCTCCAGAGGCTAGCCTAGGCTTGCCTGAGAGTCCCTCATGCCTTTCCTCTTCCTATTCTAAGAGCCCTGCGCATGGGATGCTGCCATTGCCGCTGCGTGGATCGCCAGACTCCCACTCATCCTGTGGCTTTTAAAAACAGCACCACCACCCCAACAAAACAAAAATACTGGGGCCCAGGCTGGTCTTGAAATGACTGCGTAGCTGAGGATGATCTTGAACTCCTTACCTTTCTTTCGCCTCCTTGAGTGCTAGGATTGTCAGCAAGTCCTACCAAGCCTGGTTTATTGCTGCTTGGGATCAAACTTGGGGCTTCATGTATGTGGTCCACCAGCTGAGCCACACCCTCTCCCCAGGCTTAGTGCTTGTTTTAATCAACATATCCCTTTCTAGAAGAAGACTTGGCTCTTCTGTGCCAGAGGGGACAAGGAGGAAAAGCACTATAGGCCCATGGGGCTAGGTTTATAACTACAAGTGCCTGGGAGGGACAAACCTACCCAGGTTGTGGAGTGGCCTGGCACTTTGAAACCGTCGCATGCCCGCTCCTGTATCTGTAGCAGGGGATGGATCCCAGGAAGCCTTCCTACGGTGCTCACCCTGCTCTGTGCCACTCTCCAGGGTGCTCCGGGCCCCCACGCATGCCTCATCAGCACTCAGGGAGAGGACTCTTTTTGCCTGTTCACAGAGTTCACACCCAGGTTACGGAGGCTCTGGGAGCAGCCTCCACCCCCTCATCAGCCAAGGACATGGGAAGTGTCATTTGTTCAGAAGTACCTGGCATCTCATGGTACCTGGCTAGGTGCTGATGAAGTGGAGGCTTGGAGCCGCCCCCGCCCATCCAGACCCGTGTTTCTGCCAACACACAGGTGATCAACATAGACGGGACAAAGCGGCGGACCCTGCTAGAAGACAAGCTCCCACACATTTTCGGGTTCACACTGCTGGGGGACTTCATCTACTGGACCGACTGGCAGCGGCGCAGTATTGAGAGGGTACACAAGGTCAAGGCCAGCCGGGATGTCATCATCGATCAGCTGCCCGACCTGATGGGACTCAAAGCAGTGAATGTGGTCAAGGTTGTTGGTGAGTCCCAGGAAGGTGACATAGGTCCAAGTCCAGACCTGGGCTTGGGGGGCAGAAGGTACCCACTCCGAGGATGGGCAAGACAGGAAATGGTGACTGGAGTAGGGGTGGCGTGTTGCCTGGGGATATGGAGGAGGTAGTCATCAAAAATTAGGCATGTTGGAAATAACCATGGCTGAAATGTATGCCAGGCCCTGGTAGGAACTTCGGTGTCTAAGCCAAGTGAATGTTAGTCCTGGCTCCCACCCCATGAACACTGGGGACAGAGAGAGGCCAGGTGAGGGAAACAGGTGTTGAGCCTGAATCTACCTTGCCTTTGTGACTCTCAAAACATACTTTTGACCTGACAGGATAGTCAAAGAGTGTGCGTAGGAGAATTTTACTTGATTCAATGGGTTGTCTTTTTTTTTTTTTTTTTTTTTTTGGTTTTTCGAGACAGGGTTTCTCTGTGTAGCCCTGGCTGTCCTGGACCTGCTTTGTAGACCAGGCTGGCCTCGAACTCACAGCGATCCACCTGCCTTTGCCTCCCGAGTGCTGGGATTATAGACTGGGTTATCTTTCTGAAGACTCCAAATGCAGGTTATACTCAGACCTTAAGTTCCAGGTGGGGCCCAGGGACTGCTCCACAGGGCATGGGCTTTGCTCCCACCTGCCACTCCCATGCCGGGTGCCATGCAGGCGAATCTCTGTGAGTTTGAAGCCAGGCTGGTCTACAAAGCAAGTCCAGGAAAGCCAAAGCTACACAAAGAAACCCTGTCTGAAAAAGATGGAAACAAACAAACAAACCCATAACCAGATCTCTGGGCTGGTGAGATGACTGAATGAGTAAAGGTACTTGCTGCCAAGCCTGATACCCCAAGTTCAAGGCTCAGGTCCCACATGGTGGAAGGGGAGACCAAAGCGTAAAAGTTGTCCCCTTACCTTCACATTTGTGCTTTGGCATATACACTTGTGTGTGTGTGCATGTCGCATATGCACACACTCTCACATCCTTGCACATGCAGATCCATACACACACATTCACTCATACTCACACATGCACACATTCACACACACCCTCTTGTGCACATACTACACTCACATCTGCACTCACACATACACACGTGCAGAGTAAATGTGACTAAGGTGCCTAGCTTTACCAGTATGAGGGAGGTGACTGAGCCTGTCTCTGCAGGATCAGGCTGGGTGTGCCTGGCAGAAGAGACAGCTAAACAAAGACACAGCATGGAGGCCGCGTGGGTGACCAAAGGCATGGCTTGTGCCTCCTGTCACTGTGTCAGGCCACATGGCAACCTGCAGAATTGACAGGCTTGGCCAGCCATGTCCGCTGGGAGGGAGATGAGAATAAAGCCTCCCTGGCTGTGAAGTAAACCTGAGAAGTTGGGCCTGTCTCATCTGTGATAAGGGGAAAGACATTCCTTTTTTTAGCTTAAGTACTTAACACTAACTTGGGCTAGCAGCAATTCAGGAGCAGAGTGAGATAACAGGCTGGCCCAAAATAAATGAGTATGATACCTTCTGAGTGCTTTAATAAAAAAGGACGCCGGTGGCTATCCATGGCAAGCCTGAGCTTGATAGGTTGTCAAGGGAGTCAGTGAGCCAGGGAACATTCTAGAAGAACAAGAGCCAATCCCATTAGCAGGGTAGGAATTGAGGAAGAACAGTTGACCAGCCATTGAGCAGGGCTGGGTGTAGCTCAGGCAAGGCCACCCCTTGTTTGCTGGCGATGATACTTTCCAGCCTTCTGCACTCAGTTTCCACTGTCAACAGACTTGTGACACCCTAGGACCGGTGCCTGGCCACAGCAGGGCCCTGTTGTATTGTCACTGCCAGTTGACCACAGTAGAGAAGGCTTTGGCTGACACCATCCAGGCTTTCTGCCACTCCTCCTTCCGGGGTCCCCTTTTGGTGGATGGCAAGAGTTTAGCCACACACAACTGTGAACTACATGCACCTCCCCTTGCCAGACCGCTGATGTCCAGGGCTGTGTATCTGCCTCACAGGAACCAACCCATGCGCAGACGGGAACGGAGGGTGCAGCCATCTGTGTTTCTTCACCCCTCACGCCACCAAGTGCGGCTGCCCCATCGGCCTGGAGCTGCTGAGTGACATGAAGACCTGCATCATCCCCGAGGCCTTCCTGGTGTTCACCAGCAGAGCCACCATCCACAGGATCTCCCTGGAGACTAACAACAACGATGTGGCCATCCCACTCACAGGTGTCAAGGAGGCCTCTGCCCTGGACTTTGATGTGTCCAACAACCACATCTACTGGACCGATGTCAGCCTCAAGGTACCTAGTACGAAGCTGCAAATGCCTGCAGCTTTCTGTGGGGCCTTGCCTATGGAGCTGCTGTGGAATGCTTCACAGCTGATTTCCTTTTCCTGTTTCAAGAATTATATGAGGGCTAGAGAGATGGTTCAGCAGTTGAGAATGCTTTCTCCTCTCCAAGAGGATCTGAGTTCAGTTCCCAGCATTCTCATCAGGTGGTTCACTATATCCTGTAGCTGCTCCAAGGGATCTGCTGTCCTCTTCTGGCCTTTGTGGGTACTGTGTACACACAGTGCATTTAAATGTACTCAGGCACACACAGGTACATATAAATTGTTAAGAGGCTGAAGGATGGTTTAGTGGCTAAGAACACTGGCTGCTCTTCCAGAGGATCCAGGTTCGATTCCCAGCACCCACATGGTGGTTCACAACCGGCTGTAACTCCAGTTTCAAGGGATACAGTGCCTCCCTCTGGCCTTAGCAGGTACTGCATGCCTACACATATACATTCATTCAGACAAAACAGCCAAACATAAAATAAAAATAAATCTAATGACATTTTAAAAGATTTATTTATTTATGTATACTGTATTCTGCCTGCATGTATGTCTGTATACCAGAAGAGGACACACAATCTCCTTATAGATGGTTGTGAGCCATCATGTGGCTGTTGGGAGTTGAACTCAGGACCTCTGGAAGAACAACCAGTGCCCTTAACCTCTCAGCCATCTCTCCAGTCCCTAAAGACATTTTTTAATTTTTTCTGATACAAGGTTTCTCTGTGTAACCCTAGCTGTCCTGGACTTGCTTTGTAAACCAGGCTGGCCTGGAACTCAGAGATTTGCCTGCCTCTGCCTCCTGAGTACTAGGATTTAAAGGCGTGCATCACCACTGCCCAGCTCCATTTATTAACCTTAAAAAAATTAGAGTGTTGAGACTAAGGAGATATTTTAGGGATCAAAGAGCAGATGTAACAACCAGGCCTGGGATCTTCTGTTGGGCACTGGCAACCTGCTTGTAATCCCAGCCTCTGAAGGCAGACGCTGGGCATCCCTGTTGCAAACTGGCTAGCTAGACTAGTTGTATGAGCCAGCTCTGGATGGGAGAATGATGGAAGAAGACTGCCAATGTTAACCTTGGCCCTCCTGTTATATGCACACACACACATGTACACACACACACACACACAGAGGAATTATAGTATTGAAAGTAGCTCAGTGCAGGCCGATAAAACATTAGTGTACCTACTGCTTGTTTCTGTGTTTTTGTGGTTTTGGGACAGGATCTTTGTGGCACTCTAGCTGGCCTTGAACTCACAGATATCCACCTGCCTCTGCCTCCAGGGCGCTGACACTAAAGGGGCAGTGCACATAATTTAACAAGCAAATGTGGATGACTGTCTCGGTAGGTCCAGGAGACATGCCCAGGGCACTTGTGGGAACTGCCTGGTGAGACTTGGCATTGACATATACCCTCTCACAGCCCATTTACCTGTGACTCTTCCCATTTGACAGTGCAGGTGTCATCTCCTAGGTGGGGTCTCCGGAACATGCCGGTTTGTAAATGGTTCTCTTGGGGGTATGGTGATGCCTGTGTGTTCAGGAACTGCTGATGATGTCTGTGTGTTCTGTGCTGCCAGGCTGCAGAATGGGGCTACATCTGTGAGGTATGAGAAACCTGAGATGCTGTCTGTCCCTTTTTGGTAAAAAGTTAGCTGATCCCTGCTCTAACATACTGGATGACTAACACACTCTGATCACCTTTTGTTAAAAAAAGGAAACCGTTTACCTTGGCTGCGTACAGTGGTGCTCGCCTGTCATTCTAGTGCTGGAGGGGGCGGGGCAGGGGCAAGAACTACTGAGTTTGAGAACAGCCTGGACTATTCCGTTCCAACAAAGACGGATGGAGCCAGGAGGAAGCCAAGAAAGAAGACGACCTATGTCTTACGCTACTATTTATTTCTTGTGGTTATTTGCTTAATTTATTTTTAATGCTTATTTTTATTTATGTGTGTCCATGTTATTACATTCATTGATATTGGTGGAGACCAGAAAAGGATGTCAGATCCCCTGGGCAGTTATGAGATGCCTGGTGTGGATCCTGGAAACCCAGTTTGGGTCCTCTGCAAGAGCAGCCAGCACTTTTGACCCTTAAGCCATCTCTCGGTCCTTTCCTAATTCTTATTTGTAGACCAGGCTGGCCTCTAACTCACAGAGGTCCACCTGCCTCTGCCTCCCTAGTGCTGGGATTCAAAGCGTGTGCCACCATGCCTGGGTATCTTGATTTTGGAAACAGGATTTACCTCTATTCCCAGCTGTCGTAGAACTTGCTCTGTAGACGAGGTTTACCCTGAACTAGACTCACAGATGGTTGAAGGTCATCATGTGGGTGTTGGGAACTGAGCCTTGGTCTTCCACAAGAGCAACAAGTGCACTCAACCACTGCGCCCACTCTCCAGCCCCGTCCCCTCCTCTAATTGTTAACAGTTCCAAGAGCGGTTTCTTGTTGAAAAGTTCTTACACACACACACACACACACACACACACACACACACACACACACACACGATTTTGTCTTGCTTATGTATGTGTCTGTCTGTGTGACTCTATGAGCACCTGTGTGTCCAGTGCCCGCAGAGGCCAGAAGAGAGTGTCAGATCCCTCTGAGGTAGAGTGACGGGTGTTCGTGAGCTGACTGGCGTCTGCACTCCAGTCCTCACGATTAAGCAGCAAGTGCTCTTAACTGCTGAACCACCGCTCCTGTCTCAGTCCTTTATATTTTCATTCATTCTGGGTGGAAGCTTAGCAAGGGTTTTTAAGACGCGTAGTTTGTTCCTGCATTTCAGTAATCTGTTTGGAGACTCTGTCTCCTGGGTTGATGTCAGCAACAGAAGCTGGACCCCACATGACCCTTTCCTTCCTCACCTTCCCAGACTATCAGCCGAGCCTTCATGAATGGGAGCTCAGTGGAGCACGTGATCGAGTTTGGTCTTGACTACCCTGAGGGAATGGCCGTGGACTGGATGGGCAAGAACCTCTATTGGGCTGACACAGGGACCAACAGGATTGAGGTGGCCCGGCTGGATGGGCAGTTCCGGCAGGTGCTTGTGTGGAGAGACCTTGACAACCCCAGGTCTCTGGCTCTGGATCCTACTAAAGGGTAAGGAGTGCTTCTGCCTGTCCCGTGACCCTGGCCCCTCCCATCTGTTCACAGCGGCCTCTGTATTGACGTGACTGTCCCCACATAGCACTTGAAGGTGCCAGGGCTGGCCAGGACCCTAGAAGGTTGTCTTTCTCATTCTTAGAGGAGAAACTGAGGCTAGCGCTGATGCTGCTGTCAGCCCCTGAACTCTAGCTGCTTTTGTATAGGCTTTTTTTTTTCTTTTTTCTTTTTGAGACAGGGTTTCTCTGTAACAGCTCTGGCTGTCCTGGGACTTCCTCTGTAGTCCAGGCTGGCCTCGAACTCACGGAGTTCCACCTGCCTCTGCCTCCTAAGTACTGGGATTAAAAATGTGTACCACCACCGCCCAGCTATTGTATACGCTGTCTTAATTGTCACTTGGGCCAGTATCTCGGCCTCTGCTGTTACACACACAGGCTAAGAGGGACTGAGGGAGATGGCTCCACTGGTAAAGCACTTGCCATACTTGCAAGAGGGTCTGAGTTGGAGCACCAGAACTAATGTAAACGGCAGATGCAGCATTGCTTGTTACACAGGTGTTGGTGAGCCAGGGACAGGCAGATTTGCTGCCTGTCAGTCTAGTCAAATCCACAAGCTCCAGGCCCAGTGAGAGACCCTGAGGAAGATGCTCAGTGTTAACCTTTAGCACGCGCGTGCTCACACGCACACACACGCACGCACACGTACACACACAGCCGGTTAGATCAGCTTGGGTCAACTGATCTCATATCAGGCCTCCTTTCTGCAATGGTGACCAAAGTACCCCTCAGAGCTGACCTGGAGGGCACTTGGATTTAGGGCTGTTCAGAAATCGTTTACAAATCAGAAATGGTTTACAAACCGCTAAGCCTTTGCTTCAGATCAACATAAGAAGGACCCCAGCATCCTGGGAACTGAGGCCTGGTGGGTCAGGTATGGCCTCTTTCTGGTTCCAAGTGTCCCCTTTTGGTGCGTGGCACATACTCACTCTGTAGAGCATCCATGCAACCACGTGGAACAAGTGAACCCTGCCTGGACCATATCTGTGAGCTCAGGCTGGAAGGAGGAAGAGGAAGGTCCAGGTGCTAGCAAAGAGCAAGAGAATCTTCCAAACCTTAGAATGAGGGTGTGAGCATCCTTTTCAGATGTGCAGGGGAAGAGGAGGAGGGGCCGCTTCTGTGCTACTTTAGCCCTGATCGGGTTTTTCACTCATCTGTATTTGCCCATATCTCTTAATTCACAAGACACAGCAACACTCAGCCGGCTTAGTGAAGACATGTTGCCTGCTTGGGCAGTCCTTGTGTGATGGCTTCCTCTGTATACCCTGTTTGGATACCCATGGGTTCTTCCCAGCCCCTGGGGAGGCCCAGAACTGTGGATCTCAGCTGGGGTCTGGCTCCTTCCTTCCTTCAAAGATGTCACTGACCAGCTTCCCCCAGGGCAAAGGGGCTGTTTAGGAGATGGCAGTCACTCTCTGCCCTATACTCTGTGTTAAGCCAGGACTCAACTCAGTGCGGCCTATCTCCCTTTTTCTGGTACCTTCCAGCTATATCTACTGGACCGAGTGGGGTGGCAAGCCAAGGATCGTGCGGGCCTTCATGGACGGGACCAATTGCATGACGCTGGTAGACAAGGTGGGCCGGGCCAATGACCTCACCATTGACTACGCCGACCAGCGACTGTATTGGACTGACCTGGACACCAACATGATTGAGTCCTCTAACATGCTGGGTGAGGACTGGTGACCTCAGGGGTGAGGTGTGGGGACTGAGTGGCAGGGCTCTTGCTTCCCTCTCCTTACGCACACTAGCCTGCTCAGGCCACTGAGCCACTTAGCATCACAAAGGCACGGGCACAACCACAGCACTGTCCCCTCTCCTGGGGTATATTGCCGTCTAGCCCTGGCAGTGTTGCTGTAGTGTTGGGAAAGGCTTCCTGTGGGCTCCAGGTTCCAGCCATGGTTAGAACACATGAGGAGACACAAGCTTGCAGCACCAGGCTATAAAGTGTCGATGTGCGGGGCTGGACCTGTGCCTGGTCCAGGGTCTCTGAGGTCCCCTAGACTCCTTCCTCGCCTAGAACCTTATGCCCACTCTGCTTTGCCAAGCCTGTTCCGTCTCTCCATGACACACGGCCTCATGCCTGTTGTGTGTTAGACACATTAGTGTTCTGAGCCCCGGCCAGCAGGTAGCACGGGAAGAAGACAGGTCTCCTCAGACCACCCTATGTCATTCTGTTCTCAGAAGAATATCACATCTCCCCCTTTCCATTGCTCTGAGTCTCCATGGGACTTTGTAGCCACGTGACCATGGGGAATGAGGTATAAGTGGCCCCGCGGCTGATGTTATATAGGTTTCTCCCGAAGGACACTGGGTGTGCTTGCCACTTAGCTAGGCAGCCAGCCAGCTTTGTGAAACTACTCAGGCTTCCGTGCTTGGCTAAGATTCCTGGAAATGAAGGTTGGCCTGGCGCTTCCTCAGCTCGTTGGCCTGACAGCTCTCTTGCCCGCCCTTGTGCTATGTCCCCTGCACAGGTCAGGAGCGCATGGTGATAGCCGACGATCTGCCCTACCCCTTTGGCCTGACTCAGTACAGCGATTACATCTACTGGACTGACTGGAACCTGCACAGTATCGAGCGGGCCGACAAGACCAGTGGACGGAACCGCACCCTCATCCAGGGCCACTTGGACTTCGTCATGGACCTTCTGGTGTTCCACTCCTCTCGTCAGGATGGCCTCAACGACTGTGTGCACAATAATGGCCAGTGCGGGCAGCTGTGCCTCGCCATCCCGGGGGGGCCACCGCTGTGGCTGTGCTTCTCACTACACACTGGACCCCAGCAGCCGCAACTGCAGCCGTAAGTGCCTTGATCCCCGCCCCCCACCGCAAGCCCCAGGCTTAGCCCTTTAGCAACCACTGTGGGTTGTGGCAGAAGAGAGCTTCTTGAGTCGGGAGTGTCTTGTATACATGGATGGTTGGGCAGGCCGTGCACTGCTCAGGCTTTATGCCTAGTGACCAGACTGGGTGAGGGCAAACCTTTCCTGTAAGAGGACCTTTGAATGTAGAAATCATTTAGGAGATGGGGGAGGGGGCCTCTCAGTGTACGCCTGCAGCCATAGGCCCTAGGCCCTGAGCTATGTAGTAAACTGCTCAAGGCTGCACAGCTAAGATGGTTGGAGCCACTGGAATGGCTCCTGAGTCTATTCTTGACCTGTACAACCCCGTGTTGACTGTCCCGTATCTGTGATAGGAAAGTGAAAGTCAGAACGCCAGAGGCTGACTTCCCCAGAGCCCTCTGTGAGTACAGGTGTGTCCTGTCAGCCGACTCTTTTGTGATGTGACATTGTGAGAGAGCCAGATAGAGTTTGGCCTCCACACAGAACTGGGTCCTCTGTCACCTGGGGGCTTGTGTGCCCCCCACAGCATGGCTGTTTTGCCCTTCCCTCTTGAACTGGTGAGGACTGAGGTTTGAAAGGGTGGGAAATGCACCTGACACTGAGCTGGTCTACAGGGGGCCAGGGTCAGAATCGCCTCTCTGTGTTGTGGGGTTTTTTAATTCTTATTTATTTATTTTGGTTTATGTTACAATATTATCTTAAGTGTTTTGCCTACCTGTATGTCTGGGCACCACATGGATGTGTGGGTGTGTAGCACCCATGGAGGCCAGAAGAGGGCCTTGAATGCTCTGGAATTGGAATTACAGTTGTGAGACACCACGTAAATGCTAGGAATATAACCCAGGTCCTCTGGAAGAGCAGACAGTGCTCTTAACTGTTGAGCCATCTCTCCATTAATTTTTTGAGACAGAGTCTCACTGTGTAGCTGGCCTAGAATTCGCTAAGTGGACAAGACTGCCCTCGAACTCATGGGCATCCACCTACCTCTGCTTTCCTGAATGTTCGCCGTGTCCAGCCTGGCGCTATGTTCTTGGTGGAGGTACAGAAGCAAGAATGCTTACTTCCTAGGGTCTTGGGACAGTGGTTTGGATTTCAAACCACCCGGTGTAACGCCTTGTTCTGGAGGCTTCTACACATCTCAGTGCCATAGCTCCTGAATCTGGGCAACTGGCCTTAGGCCTTAGGACCTGTGCTCCCTGCTGGGAAGGAGGAAGCCAGTGTTCTAATCTCTCCAAATGCAGTCGTTCCGTTCCTCTCCTCCACTTCTGGTCACCGAGGGCACCTGTACACACACATAAACACGCACGCACGCGCACACACACGCACGCGCACACACACACACACACTCTCTCTCTCTCTCTCTCTCTCTCTCTCTCTCTCTTTCTCTCTCTGTGTGTCTGTGTCTGTCTGTCTGTCTGTCTGTCTCTCTCTCTCTCTGCAGCTCAGCTGGTAGAGTGCTGACCTTTCTAGCATGTGCAAAGCACTGAGGGTCACTCCTATAGCATGGCATAAACTGGGTGTGGTCGTGCAGGTAGTCCCCAGTACTTGAGAAGTAGAGACAGGAGGATGAGGAGTTCAAGACCATTCTTGACTGCTTATCTGAGTTCAAGGCTACATGAGACCCTATCTCCAAAAAAAAAAAAGAAGGTATCTATTTACTTAGAACAACTGTACAGACTTTGGGATGATAGCAGAAACAGCCACGACAGACTGTAAGATGGCCCATCACCCATGCCTTCTGACAGCTCTGTGTCCACTCTTCTCTAAGGGGTCCAGTAGGACCAAATGCTGGTCTGTAACCATGCTGGCTGCTGTACCCCTAGCCCCAGCCTCTCAGTTTCCACCCACTGATGCTCTCTGTTCAGTGTGTCTGTCTAGCACGCTCAGCTTGCTGATAGTTCCTGTTAGGTCCGTTTGTCCCGCTTTTCAGCTTGCACTTGCTGACCCTGTCTGCCCAGAGCCCTTAGCTTGCTATTCTTGCCACTCACGTCTGTTTGTCCAGCCCCTTAGTTTACACTTGCTGATGCTCTCTGCTCAGTGTGTCTGTCCCGCTCCAGCGCCCTCAGCTTGCTGATGCTCGGCGCTCGGTCTGTCTGTCCCGCTCCAGCGCCCTCAGCTTGCTGATGCTCGGCGCTCGGTCTGTTTGTCCCACTCCAGCGCCCTCCACCTTCTTGCTGTTCAGCCAGAAATTTGCCATCAGCCGGATGATCCCCGATGACCAGCTCAGCCCGGACCTTGTCCTGCCCCTGCACGGGCTGAGGAACGTCAAAGCCATCAACTATGACCCGCTGGACAAGTTCATCTACTGGGTGGATGGGCGCCAGAACATCAAGAGGGCGAAGGACGACGGGACCCAGGCAGGTGCTCCTGCGGGCAGGGTGTGAGGGATGCTCTGCCCAGAGCCTGCCCTGCTGGCTTCCAGGCTGCTCCCCTTATTTGGGCAGGGCTTGTGACAAACAAGGATTTGGACTCTGGTTGTGTAATAATTGTAGGTGTGATCCTGGGCACGTGAAGCCCTGGGCTGTGAGCAAGAGAAACTGGATTTCCCAGTTGTTGCTGGGGCTCGGGGTCCGCGTGCTGGTAGGTCATGCTCACGGGTCTTTTGTCCAAGGTGGTTTTCTGTTGCTCAGGGGTCACGCTACACGCTTCATATATTTCATAGGACTCACGTGGTCAGTCTTTGTGTTTGTGCATACGTGTGTGCATGTGTGGGAGTGAGACAGCAACATCAGATGTTGTTCCTCTGGAGCCATCCACGGCGTTTCTCACTAGGTCCTAGAACTTGCTGAGTAGGCTAGCAAGCCTCAGAAATCTGCCTGACTCCACCTCTCAAGGGCTGTGATTACAAATGTATGTCACTGTGCCCAGCTTCCCAGTGTGGGACCTGGTCCTCCTGCTTGCAAGACAAGTGCTTTCCCCAGATATCTCTTATGCAGTTAATTCTGTAACGTAATAAATCCTGAAAGCGGAGCCTGTGCAGAATTACCCAACAGAAACAGCTGGGCTTGTGGGACAAAGCGGGGTGGGGCCTGGTGCTCAGAAAACTCTATTAGTGGTGCTGGAGAGAGGGCTCAGTGGTTAGGAGCACCGGCTGCTCTTTCAGAAGACTGAATTTGATACCCAGCACCCATGTGGTGGCTCGCAACTATTTGTAACTCCAGTCCTAGGGGGTCAAAGGCCCTCTTCTTCCTCTTTGGGCATGCACATAGTACACAGACGTGTACTATGCAAAACACCTATACACATAAAAATTAATAATAACAACAATCCCCCAGCACCACATAGAAAACAGGACGGGATTGTGGGAAGTGTTGGAGCCTCTTTGTCTGGCCAGTCGCTCGTACATCTGTGGGTGTGGAGTATTAGGGATTACGTTGTGTGAGCTTTATGAAATGGTGGCAAGAGCATCATGGGAAATAGGGCAGAAAGTTCTGGCTGCAGGTGTGGCTGGATGTGGCTCATAGCCTATGAATGGAGGTGTGTGTCATGCAGTCTTCCTGAAGCCACATGCCAGAACAAGTGTCTGCATTCACTTTCCCCGTGTGTGTGTATCATTATCATTATTTTGGTTTTTTGAGACAGGATTTCTCTGTGCAGCCTTGGCTGTCCTAGACTCACTTTGTAGAACAGGCTGACCTTGAACTCACAGATATCCACCTGCCTCTGCCTCCCAAGTGCTGGGATTACAGGCATGCGCCACCGCTCCTGGCTGTGTGTATGTATTCTTGACGTTGATGTTGGGAATCATCTTCTGTCTTACCCACCGAGGCAAGTTCTGTCTATCAAACCAATGGTCTTGCTGGTCGGCTTGTTCTGGGGACTCCCTGGCTCTGCCTTTTAGGGCTGGCATGCTCACCTTTCATTTATATGAATTTCGGAGGCTTTCAACTGTAGTCCTCATGCGTGTGCCACAAGCTCTTTGACCCTTGAGTTACCTCCTCCATGTTAGTTTTGTTTTTTGAGACAGGTTTTTCTATATCCCAGGGTGGCCTCAAACTCAGTATGTAGCATAGGCTGGCTCCTCATCCTCCTGCACCCTATCTCCCAGGCACTGCGACAACTACAGTTGTGTGTGACCACACCTGGCCTCTTCTTTTTTTTTTTTTTTTGCCTCTTCATTTTTTTGTTTCACATAAGTGAAATTGTGTATTATCAAATACTTTTTTTTTTTTTTGAGACAGGGTTTCTCTGTGTAGCCTTGGCTATCCTGGATTCACTTTTAGACCAGGCTGGCCTTAAACTCACAAAGATCTGCCTGCCTCTGCCTCCCGAGTGCTGGAATTGAAGGAGTGCACCACTACCACCCAGCTTATCAAATGTTGTACCTGAATTTTTGTTACAAGTGTATGTGTGTGAGCAAGTCATGTGGTTCAAGTGGGGAGGTCAGAGGAATTTGTCGGGGTGCTCAGCTCTTTCCTTCAACATATGGACCCTGAGGATCCAACTTCAGTGTCAGGCTTAGCAGCAATCATCTTTACCCACTGAGCCATTTTGCCAGTCTAGTGTTCTCTGTCTCTATTCCTGCCCCCACCCCCGCACCTACCTCCCTGTCTCTGTATCCCCCTCTCTCCCCCAGCCCCTCCCTGTAGCCCTGGATATCCTGAAACTCACTAAGTAGACCAGACTGGCCTGGAACTCTCAGTGATCCCCCTGCCTCTGCCTCTCAAGTGCAGGCAGGGATTACAGGCGTGTGCCACCATGCCCAGTCAGCCTAGTTTTCAAGCCTAGCAGAGCTGAGCCTTCCCACTATGGATGACCAGACCAGGAAGGGTACACACACTGTTGTGACCAAACCTGCCTCTGGAAGCCTTTCCCAAGATGCCTTTTAGAAAAGCTATACAAACCAGTGGCCCCTTTCCCACGGTAGTGTGTCGACTTGGTGCTTGTTTTTATACAGCCAGGATCCCGGGCAGGAAAGGGTGCTGCCCACACCCTTCCCCACCTAGATTAACCCCATCAGGATAATCTCCCAACAGAGACCAGGTCATCAGATTGAAGACTGAAGGGAACTATCAAGAGGACCATATGGTAAAAACTTACCCCACTGGCCTGTCAGGTTATCAAATCACAATTACAGGGCAGCTCCTCCTCCTCCACTGTTGGTAAAGATGGGTGGCTAGCACTTCAGTGCCAGGCTGGGCTAGTGGCTCTGGGATATCATCTCCCAGGCAGTCACCTTGAGTGCTAACTGATGACTGTGGCTTCCCTGCAAGAAAGCCCCATGGTACAAATCCTCTGGAAGCCCCCGTGACTTTCAGAACCCCACTTGGCTCAATCCTCTTGCCTTTCTCAGACACCTTCCTGCAGATACATGCATCCTTCCCCCCTTTTCCCCCTACCCTGTGTCCTTGACTGCCCCTCTCCCTGCACCTCTGCCTACCCTTCCATGCTGCATACCCTAACCCTCCTCCACCCTCCCACCCACCAGCCCCAGCACCTGCCCTAAGCCCCTTGCCTGCCTCCGCAGCCTGGATCCCTTCTCCATAAAAAGAGTCTACGAGAAGAGAGAGAGAGAGAGTGCTCTGGTCACCATTCCTACTATCTGGCCACTGAATTAAAAGAACAAAATCTGATCATCAAGAGCCAAGAGCTTGGCGCCTAAACAGTGGGAACGAAGGGAGAGAGGTTGGGCTTCAGGTCTGGTTGGTCTAGTTGACAGCCCGCCAGTGTCCTCTGGTGGAGTCCCTCGTGGGGCCTGGCCTCTGGTGTCCCACTGGCGCGCTCTTTTTGGTTGTTCGGGGTTTGTTGTTGTTGTTGTTGTCTTTTAAGATTTATTTATCAGTCAGGCATGATGGTGTACACCTTAAATCCCAGCACTCGAGAGGCAGAGGCAGGCAGATCTCTGGGAGTTAGAGGCCAGCCTGGTCTACAAAGTGAGTCCAGGATGGCCAGAGCTCCACAGAGAAACCCTGTCTCCAAAAACCAAAACCAAAATCCAAAAGTGATTTATTTATTTATTTTAAGTAGATGAGTGCTCTTTCTGCATGTACACTTACATCAGATCACATTACAGATGGTTGTGAGCCACCAAGGGGTTGCTGGGAACTGAACTCAGGACCTGTGGAAGAGCAGCCAGCGCTGTTAACCACTGAGCCATCTCTCCAGCCCATTTTGCCTATTCTTAAATGAGCATTCCACTAAGATCTAAGTTGAGGGCCTCGAGGATGGCTCAGTGGGTATAGGTGCTTGAAATCATGACTGACGAATGACCTGAGTTCAAATCCTGACACCACATGGTAGAAGGAAAGAACTAATTGTCCTCTGAGCTCCACACATGTGTGCTGTGAGGCGCGCGTGCATGTACACACATGCACATTGCCAGCTAGATAAATAAATGTTTGCTTTAAAAGAGCCATGTCGGAAGTCATGCCCCACATCTGTTGGAGTCTTGACTTTGAGTCTGAACTTGGAACTTTTCTCTCCCTTGGGGTTCACAGTGCACAACAGTGTGGTGCAAGCTCGGTCTGCTTCTCTCTCACAGCCCTCCGTGCTGACCTCTCCCAGCCAAGGCCTAAGCCCAGACAGACAGCCACACGATCTCAGTATTGACATCTACAGCCGGACACTGTTCTGGACCTGTGAGGCCACCAATACCATCAATGTCCACCGGCTGGATGGGGATGCCATGGGAGTGGTTCTTCGAGGGGACCGTGACAAGCCAAGGGCCATTGCTGTCAATGCTGAGCGAGGGTAGGTAACCCCAGGGTGGACAGGTGAGGACTGCATCCTGGTCAGGCCCTGAAGTCACTCACCAGCCGCTGTGGACCTTTGGTGCTGGCCTCTTGGGCGCCAGGCAGTGTTTTCAGCATCATACCCAGCATCCCCAGCTGGATAGGGATTGGTGAGCCTGCTGCATGGGCCTTGTACCAATCTGTCCAACTTGATATCTGGAGCTGCACAATTCTACCCCAGACACAACTCAAAGCGTGTCCTTCCTAGAGTCTCTCAGCACTCTTATCTGTTGGTCCTCAGAGTGAGAGAGAGCACTGGGGCAGGTACTCGCAAAGCTCAAGAACAAAGCTGAGCTTGGGGAGTCCTCTGGGGCCATGGAGCAGGCATTAGATTGGCAAGGTGTTGTTTATGGGGTTCCTGACTCTTACACTAACTGCCCTAGTGATGGTGGGCAGGTGATACAGCCCTCAGTCTTAGTGTCCTTTTCTGTGACCTTGAGAAGGATGGTAGTGTGGGTCTTTCAGCCCCCAGATGGCTAAGTGGAGCCCTAGTTGCTGGTGGACACCTGTTCAGGAGTGAGCATCTTCCTGATGGAAGAGCTCTTTGGAGATGCTCCTTGGCAGTTGGGCAGGGGTGTAGACAAGTGTGCTGTGGCTACAATGTTCATCCACTTACAGTCTCAGAGCCTAGAGGTCCACAGTTCCCCATATGGCACTGCCCCCATCCTCTGACGGGGACACAGTCTCCCAGCTGTCACTCCAGGCCCCTTCTCTGACCATGTTGCTTTTCTTTGCCCCATGGCCTTCTCTCTTTAACTTCAGCAGCCTCTGGATTTGGGGCCCCACCCTCACACACAAGGATTTCATCTCAATCCTTACGTTTTCAAAGAAGCTCGCATTCTGAGTTCTAGGGTGGCACAAATTTGAGGGACACTATTCCCCCACCCCCACGGGGTGACTCGTCAGCCTCTAGGACCAGCTGTGAGGGGGGGGCATTGCTGCTGATTGGATGGTCAGGGGCTGGGGGTGGGGCCGTGGATGAGGCCCTGTAGGAGCTCCCAGTACCCGCCCTTCACCTGCAGCTTCCACACACTGTTTCCACAGGTACATGTACTTCACCAATATGCAGGACCACGCGGCCAAGATCGAGCGGGCCTCCCTGGACGGCACGGAGCGTGAGGTTCTCTTCACCACGGGCCTCATCCGTCCCGTGGCCCTCGTGGTGGACAATGCTCTGGGCAAGCTGTTCTGGGTGGACGCAGACCTAAAGCGCATCGAAAGCTGCGACCTGTCAGGTATGTATGTACCCTGGAATGCCTCCAGCCACCGAGCCCTTTGCCAGCCACCTGTGTGTATGACCTTCCCAGCAGCCTTCGGCCTTTGTTGCTGCCACCTTGTCCTGGGCCTGCTGTGAGCCTGGCACTGTGCTGTGGCTCTGTGTTCATACACAGGCCTAACACCGTGGGAGCCTCGATGTGAGCCCCTGACTACAGGGAAGCAGGATTTAGAACTTAGATGGGGGTGCGGGATCCTTGCAGCTCTTCTTCTTGTAATTGGGGGGGGGGGGGCTTAGTAGGTAGAGAGCTTGCTACACAACATAAGGGTGTGAGTTCTGATTCGCCAAGACCCAGGTGTAACAAGCCAGGGACTGTGGCACGTGCCCGGAACCCCAGTGTTGGGAAGGCAGAGTCAGGAGGATCCTTAGGCTCCCTGGCCAGCCCGTCTAACCGAATTAGTGAGTTCCAGTTTCAGTAAGAGCTCTGTCTCAGTAAGGTGAGTGGCCAGCCAGATGACTCGGTGGGTGGGTGGGGGGCGGTAAAGGCCGTTGCCACGGAGCCTGACCCCAGGAGTTTGGTCCCCAGGAGCCACACGGTGGGAAATGAGAACCAGCTCCTCCCACAAGCTGTCTTCTGACCTCTGCAGGTGTGCCGTGGCAGAAACCCCCCACCCCCCACGTACTAACAATAGCAGTAAGAATAGAAAATAAGCTGGAGATACGGCTCAGTGGTTAAGAGCACTGGCTCTTCTAGCAGAGGACCTGAGTTTAGTTCTCAGCATGCATGTGGCAGCTCACAGCCATCTGTAATTTCAGTTCCAGGGGATCCAGCGCCCTCCTCTGGTTTCTTTGGGTACTGTAGGTATGTGGTGCACAAACATACATGCTGGCAAAATACCAAGTCACAGTAAATAAATAAATATTTTACCAGGCACAGTGATCCACGCCTGCGCGCGCGCGCGCGCATGCGCATAAGTACTTTTATCTTTATCTTGTTTTTTTTTTGAGACAGGGTTTCTTTGTGTAGCCTTGGCTGGCCTGGACTCCCTTTGTAGACCAGGCTGGCCTCGAATACACAGCATTTTGCCTGCCTCTACCTCCCAAGTGCTGGGATTAAATGAATGCGCCACCACCACCCAGCTTTAAAATACTTTTTAAAAACCAAGTATAGTGATACACACCTTTAATCCCAGTACTTAGGAGGCAGAGGCAGGTGAATCTCTGAGAGTTCCAGGATAGCTAGAGATACATAGAGAGGCCCTGTATTAAGTACATACATATATGCGTACCTTAAAAATGTAATATTGAGACTTCTGACATTTATGTATGCCCACACATGTTTATACATACCTCCACACAAATATTGCACACACACACATACACACATATACTAATGCTGGGTGGAGAGAGGAAGCACCATGCTTACAGAGGCCAGTGACCATGGTGCACACGTAGGTGGTATGGTCGTGAAGCCTACCTAGGCCAGCCCTAGTGGGAGCAGCCTGCTTCTACCGTATCTACTCCAGCTCCCAGCCCTGGAGAGGGTAGAAACGCCCCAGACTCTCTAACGGTCCCCTCTCCAGCGTGCTTGGCTCTTGACTCGGCTGCCACTCACGAAGCTTCTGTGCTACCCACAGGGGCCAACCGTCTGACCCTGGAAGATGCCAACATCGTGCAGCCAGTGGGCCTGACGGTGCTGGGCAGGCACCTGTACTGGATCGACCGGCAGCAGCAGATGATCGAGCGGGTGGAGAAGACCACCGGGGACAAGCGGACTAGGGTTCAGGGCCGTGTCACCCATCTGACGGGCATCCATGCCGTGGAGGAAGTCAGCTTGGAGGAGTTCTGTATGTGAGAGGGGGCAGCATTTGTAGTTGGGTCCCCTGGGGGAGGGTGACACTGCTTAGAGATTCCTGAATCAGCCCTACTGAAGTCAAAGTGGCTGGTGCAAGAGCCATGTGCCTGAGGAGGTCATGGGCTCAGTACGGAAGGCCAGGATGTGTCCAGGCATCCTCTGTTCTCATATTTGTTTGCTAATGTACAGAAGACCCCAAGCCTGCTTTTAAAAAGTCTGTCTGTCTGGGCCGGGCGTGGTGGCACACACCTTTAATCCCAGCACTTGGGAGGCAGAGGCAGGTGGATCGCTGTGAGTTCGAGGCCAGCCTGGTCTACAAAGTGAGTTCAGGACAGCCAAGGCTACACAGAGAAGCCCTGTCTCCAAAACCTAAAAAAAAAAAGTCTGTCTGTCTGTCTATCTATCTATCTTCTACCTACCTGCCAATTTCAATCTATCCATAATCTACTCTGTCATCCGTCTATATCTATCATCTATCCATCTGTTTGCTTTTGAGACAGTTTTTCTACATAGCCTACCTCTGCCTCCCAAGTGCTGGAATTAAAGGCATGTGCCACCCTCCCAGCACTAGCCTGTAATCCCTGATAGTCTTCCTGAGTGCTGGAATTCTTTGATGTGTGTGTGTGTGTGTGTGTGTGTGTGTGTGTGTGTGTGTGTGTCTGTCTGTCTGTCTGTCTATGTGTGTCTGTGTATGTGCATATCTTGGGCCTGTAATGAGGCAGTGCCCATTATTGCAAAGATTATATAATAAATCAAGGCTACATGTTTCATGCCTGGGAACCCAAACACACTGGAAGAGGGGTATCCCACTATTTCCATAGAAGACACACCCCCAACAACCCAAAGACTCCCTACTAGGCTCCAGCTGTTTTGTTTTTGCAGTCCTTGGGATTGAATTCAAGTCTCTCATGTGTGCTGCACAAGTACTCTACCCTTGAGCTGCATCTCCAGCTAGGCCCCATCTAGCTGCCTCTCAGAAGTGCCTCAGTGGCAGGAGTGTATAACCCCCTCCACACATGTACATGTAGCATACATGCGTGTTCCTGTCTGCGTGCGTGTGCACACACACACACACACACAAATGTATGCATGCATGCACACATGTGCATGCACTCGAAACCAAACAAACCTGAGCTGCGGCCGGGCATTGTAGCTCAGTTGGTGAAGGGCTTGCCTGGATTCAGGTGGGTGGTACACCTTTAATCCCAGTGCTCAGGGAGGCAGAGGCAGGTGGTTCTCTCTGAGTTCAGGGCCAGCCTGGTCTACAAAGCAAGTCTAGGACAGCCAAGGCCACACAGGGAAACCCTGTCTCGAAAACCCCAAACAAACACAGACTGTCCAGAGCTAGAGAATAGTGGCGTCTGAGCGCCTTCTGCTTCATGCTGGAATATTGACCAGGTTGATCCTGTGCCGGCGCATGACACATGACTGCTGTGTTCATAGTACAGCACGGCTGCCAGACCCAGCCTTATATTTATATCAGTTTCCATATCATTGTCAATCAACTGGGCTGCTGAGGGGATTATGTGAGACGGTCTTCTGTAGGAGTCTGGCCCTCACCTTCTGCACACAATGAGCTCCGAGGAGGAAGGTAGAGCCTTGACCCGACTCCATCTTGCTCTGTCCCTACAGCAGCCCATCCGTGTGCCCGAGACAATGGAGGCTGCTCCCACATCTGCATCGCCAAGGGTGATGGAACACCACGTTGCTCGTGCCCAGTCCACCTGGTGCTCTTGCAGAACCTGCTGACTTGCGGCGGTGAGTGAGGCCTGGGGACTTCGAGTAGGTTGCCATGTCACTTCCCTTGAAAATTGTAGTCCCTGTGGCATCTGATCTCCAACGCATGTCATTTCTTTACTTACCGCCATTTCTTCCTTCTTTTCTTCTTCCTTCCTTCCTCCCCTCCTTCCTCCCTCCCTCCCTCCCTCCCTCCCTCCCTCCCTCCATCTTTCCTTCCTTCCTTTCTTTTTGCCCTTTCTTCTTTAATACTCATGCATGCATGCACATACATCTAGTACTATGAATTTCTCCCTAAGCACTGCTTTTCCTATGTCTTACAGATTTTAAGTTTTCAGATAGTTTAGATGTGTGTGTGTGTGTGTGTGTCTCTCTCTGTGTGTGTGTGTGTGTGTGTGTGTGTGTGTCTGTGTGTGTCTGTGTGCACATGTGCTGTGGAGGCCAGGGGTTAATCTTGGCTGTTATTCCCCAGCCATCCACCTTGTCTTTTTAGAGAAGGTTTTTCACTGGGAACTTGCACCTGCCAATTAGGCTGGGCTCCCTGTCCAGTGACCCCCGCAAAGATCCTCTTGTCTCTGTTCCCCAGAACTGGAGTTCCGAGCATGGGCCATCACACCTGGCTTTTTCCACTGCTTGCGGGGGTTTGAACTTAGGTCCTCACTTGCGTGAGCATGTACCTTGCTTATCCTCTCTGTGAGTTCCTGGGTGGGCCAGGCTTCATCCCTGCCATGACCTCACCCTGTACACTTTGGCATTGGCTGAGCCTGAGCACCTGGACACTTGTTCTTTTATGGCTATTCTTGCTCCTGGGAGACGGGCTGTGGCCCCAGGAGCTTGGGGAGTGGCCTGCCATCTCTTACACTGCCTGACACTTCAAACCTTAGAGTTTGGCCAAGAGCAGAGAGGGCAGGTGAGTCTGTCCACTCCCTTTCTCTTCTCGTGGCTTACACGCACTTCTGGCCTGAAGATGTTGTCTGTGTGGCTCCCAGGGGTGCCTGAGCTCCTGCCCAGACCAGGGGCTTTGGAGTGCCCCCCCGCTGACCCAGGCCTGGCTCTCTGATTGAGAGCATGTGCCTACCTCACTCTGAGACTCCCTTCTTTTGGTTTATTTTATTTTATTTTATTTTATTTTATTTTATTTTATTTTTGTTCTGGTTTGTTCTTTGACTGGCCTTGGGCTTTCAATATAGTCAAAGTTCACCTTGAACTCCTGACCTCTTTCCGTCCCCCAAGTGCTATGATTACAAGCATGTACCCTTACACTCAGCTTGAGGCCTCGCCTCACAGCCTGAAAGGTGTGTGTCTTCTATGCAAACACTGTTCAGTCTTCTGTGGCCACTTATTGGTCACAGGATGGAGGGCTTGCTGAGGCTTTTAAATGTGAGCCCTGAGGCTAGAGAGGTGGCTTAGCGGTTAAGACCACTGACTACTCTTCCAGAGGACCCAGGTTCAATTCCCAGCACCCACGTGGCAGCTCACAACTGTCTGTAACTTCAAGATCTGACACCCTCACACAAACATACATGTAGGCTAAACACCAATGCACATAAAATAAAAATGAATAATGAATAATGAATAAATTATTTTTTAAGACTATGAGCCTTGTGACATGACAAGTGCCAAGCAGGCATGCAGAGCAGAGCAGGCCTAAGATGCTTCAGTGTTTCAGCAGCACAGCCCCACCATTCCCTCTGTGTGGCCTGCCCTAGCCACACACACCTGCCTCTTCCCCACAGCCTGTCACTCATGCAGTGACATCTGGGTGTAGAGAGGAGATGGAGGCTTCGAGAAGCCAAGGAACTTGCCAGATTTTCCACCCTGTCTTATTATGTTGGATAGCATGACTGCTGCTTAACCAAAAGTTCCCAGCAGCCATGCTCCTTACCACAGACAAGAGATGTGGGGGCTCCGTGGGTAAGAACACTTAACTCTGCAAATATGAGGACCTGAGTTCAAGCCTCCTGCGGCCACATCAAAAACAGGTGTGGCTCTGTGAGCAGCTGTAACTCCAGCGCTGTGGGGAGAGGTAAGTGCAGAGCATCGCTGGTTGCCAGCCTAGCTCCAGGTTCGGCAAGAGGACCTTTTTTTTTTTCTCAAAGGAATAAGGTGGAAAATGGTGGAGAAAGATGCTGTCCATGTCTGGCATAGGGCACCATACATACATGTGCATGTAACATAGGGGACAGGGAGAGAATAAGAGAGCTATGTTGAAGATGTAGCTTAGTTGGCAGAGCATGTGCACAAGGCCCTGTGTTCATCCCTTAGCAGTGTGTAAACCAGGTACAGTGGTGCACATCTGTAATCCCAGTACTTAGGAGGAGGGTAGAGGCAGAGGATCGGAAGTTCAAGGTCATCGTTGACTACACGAGTTTGAAGCCAGCTTTTCCTTCCTGCCTTCATCTGTGCCGGGGCGGAAGGTGTCACCTGAGCAGGTTGACACAGAGTCTGTGCTCTGAAGGCCAGCCGAGGCGTGGCATGGTTCCCTGGGTGGAGCCTGCTTGACCGTCGTCTCCTTCCCTCCCCTAGAGCCTCCTACCTGCTCCCCTGATCAGTTTGCGTGTGCCACCGGTGAGATTGACTGCATCCCTGGAGCCTGGCGCTGTGATGGCTTCCCTGAGTGTGCAGACCAGAGCGATGAGGAGGGCTGCCCAGTGTGCTCTGCCTCCCAGTTCCCCTGCGCTCGAGGCCAGTGCGTGGACCTGCGGCTGCGCTGTGACGGCGAAGCCGACTGCCAAGACCGCTCTGACGAGGCTAACTGCGATGGTGAGGCCAGGCCCATCTTGCCCTCCACAGTAGGTGTGCTAGGAAACAGCTAAATTGGCAGGTCCTCTTGATGGGAACAGATACAGTGAGTTTTAGGCACAACCTGAAGAAATGCTTCTGCGTGATTCCTATATCCAACCGGCAGTTGACGTAAAGACAGGTTGAGACTCTTTCTCACATTTCCACATTTGGTAGTGACTTCTGCTGAAACTCAAGGTAAATCTAATAGTCACCTAGGTGTTTCCATGGCCCTGGTACAGTCTTATCATTAAAGGCAGTGTTGTCTTGCACTATGCCACGTGGGGATAGTGCTGGCCACCTGGGCAAGATCTGCATTTATACATAGCTATATATTGGGGGTTTCTTTCTTTCTTTTCTTTTGAGACAGGGCCTTGTGTAGCTCAGGCCAACCTTGAGTTTGCTCTGTAGCTAAGGCTGGCCTGAGTGCTAGGGTTACAGGTGTGGACTACCACAGGTAGTCTGTGCTATGTTGAGGATCAAACCCAAGCCTTCCTTCCTCGTGCTATGCAAGTACTCCATCAACTGTGATACATTCTCAGCCCTTTCTTTAGATTGTAAGTGTGTGTGCACGCGCATCTGTATGTGTGTGTGTGCGCCATGTTGTGCTTGAGGTCAGAAGATAGCAGATTGCAGAAGTCAGTTTTTTCCTTCAATCATGTGGCTTCCAAGGGTCAAACTCAGGTCACCAGGCTTGGTTGCAAAGCATCTTTATCCACTAACCCAGTGGTCCTCAACCTTCCTAATGCTGCGACCCTTTAATACAGTTCCTCATGTTGTGGTGACCCCAACCAGAAAATTATTTTGTTGCTACTTCATAACTGTACTTTTGCTACTGTTATAAATAGGAATATAAATATATGAGATGCAAGATATCTTATATGTGACTCTCTCAAAGAGTTTTTTGACATCCCCCAACCCCCCACCCCCAACCTCCCACCCCAAAGAGGTTGTAACCGCTGCACTAAGCCATCTTACTGGCCAGCCTTTAATTTAAAATTTTTGTTTTAATTCAATTTTATGTGTATGAGGGCTTTGCCTACATATATGTATGTATACCGCGTGCATGCCTGGTGCTTGCAGAGGTCAGAAAAGGGTGTTGGGTTGCCTGGAACTGGAGTTACAGATGCTTGTGAGCTGCTGTGTAGATGCTGGGAACTGAACCCAGGTCTTCTGGAAAAGCAGCCAGTGCTCCTAACTGCTGGCACCTCTCTAGCCTACACTGATCCTTTGGATCTTTCCACCAAATAAACCTCTTTGCACTTGCTGCGCCTGTTCCTCTGGTACATGATCTGCACTGTACTCGGTCGCCTGCTACATGTTTTCAGCACCTTAGACCCAGAGCTGTCCCTGTAGCACTCCTGCTGTCTCTGCCCACAGCTGCTGGGTTACATTCCGGATGACTCAGATGCAGTCTGCCAACTCTTCTCCATCCTCAGCATGACCAGATGTTCTGCAAGGGCAGAGGTCTGGTGCGACCTTGGCAGGGTTTTCTGTGCAGTCAGGGTGATTGCTTTACAGTTCACCAGTGCCCTGAGGGATCTGCTGGAGGCCATGATGATAGCACATGTGCCAGGCCCAGCTAGCTGCCAATTTCTGTAAATAAGGGTCCAGTGGCTCTGCCAGGCCCAGTTAACCCTGTACACGTGGGCCACTCTCAGGCTAGACAGGAGAGTGAGGGGGTTGCTTGCAGAGCCAGTAACAATGCCTACTTCTGGATTCAGAGTGTTGCATGTGACAAGTTACCATATGGTTTTTCTGTGCCCGCCCTTGTCTGCATAATGCCATGGAGACCTTTATGTTTAGCATAAGCTTTAGGCACGATTGCTGGGCAGACGCTCAGCTATCCTAACCCGACAACACTGGCCTTGGCTGTGACCCTTGACATGGCCATCACCTGTCATCTTAGTGTCGTCCTCGCTCCTACTTCTTCATCTATGTCCTGACTTTCCTCTCTGATCCCTATCTGAAACACTCTCACTGGCCTCAGAAGTCCCGCCTTCCTCTCCTGCCCAGCTATTGGCCACTTGGCTCTTTATTTAACCAATCAGAAGGTGCTGGAGAACAATGTTTACAAAACACTGAACCAAGAGATGCTTCATAATGATGACAGTACCAGGGTCTGTCTTCAGATCTCTGTCTCAGAAACCAGCATTAGAACACACGGTGCACAGAGACCTCACTCCAACAGTGATTGGTTTAGAAGCCATCCCTCCCTCACCTCACCACCAACAGCAGGTGCTGGCCTCCCACCTCCAGGAAGGGCAGAGCGCCCTTGTCTCCCCTTCCCCAGGTGGAAGGTCGGAAGATGATGCTAAACCCCCCAGGTGCTTCCTCAAGGTGCTGTAGCCTGCAGGCTTTGCTTGCCCACTCTCCTCTCAGATGTTAGAGGAGACAGCCTTGGTCCCTACAAGAGCAACATCTGCTTTCATAGAGTTCTAGGCTACAGTGTCCCAGCCCACCTGGAAATAGCACTGAGGAAATAGTGTCCTTGCCGACTTGTGCTTCCAGCCCCATCTCCCCTGAAATCCTGCTTGATCCTGCAGCTGAGGCTGTGACATCTTCTTCTGTGCTGTCTCTGACTCACGCTACATGCCTTCTGGGCGCAGGCTGGGCATCAGCGTCTCTTGCTTACTGTCACATTAGCATCCCTGTGCCCTCCGGCATTGGACAGGCCTAGGTTTGGGGTCATGCTGGCTTTTCCATGATCTTTTCTAGCTGGGTCCTAGAAAGTGTTCTTGCTGTTGACTCGGTGCAGCTGTTGCCTCCGGCTCCTCTGAGCACCGCCCCTTTCTCCTCACAGCTGTCTGTCTGCCCAATCAGTTCCGGTGTTCCAGTGGCCAGTGCGTCCACATCAAGCAGCAGTGCGACTCCTTCCCCGACTGCGCCGACGGATCTGACGAGCTCATGTGTGGTGAGTGGGTTCAGGCAGGTCCCCCAGTGGGGTGGGGTCTGGCATGGAGGTCAGGTGGGGCCCCGAGGACCTGAGGAGCCTGGAGGGGTTTCACTTAGTGAGCGTCCTAATTGTGTCTCTGATCCTGTGATGAGAAAGCAACTTGGGGAGGATGGGTTTATTTGGCTTTTGGTTCTAGGTCCGTCACTGTGGGGAGCTCAAGGCAGGAACTTGAAGCAGCTGATCACATCCGCAGTCAGGAGGGGGGAGGGAAGAGAATGAACACATTCCTGCCTACATACTGATCAGCTCTCTTTCTCTTCTCTTAGACAATTTCAGGCCACAACTAGTAGTTTGGGTCTTTCCACATGAATGTCATCAGGACAGTTTCCCACATACCTGTAGGCCAGCCTGATCCAGACTGCCTCTCCCTAAGTCTCTTCTCACGTGATTCTAGAGCGTGTCTCATTGACGACACTAACCACCAGAGAAAAGCAACAGCTAGACAGCGGAGGCTGAGCCGCGGAGTTTCCTAACTGGCCATGGAGTGCTGGCAAGGCCAGAAGCAGAGGCTGCCGGCCGGCTTGTGAGTCGGCCTTACTGTGAGCTGCTGAGTCTCAGATCTGACTGGCAGCCTTCCTTTGTCTCTGGGACCTTGGTACCATCTGCTCCACAGCCAGGAGCCCTAAGTTTGTGTGTGGCCAAAAAACATTGCAGTGCTCATGTTTTCCACACGTGTTCATGTATGCATAGGCCATACATGTCCCCTAAGTAACATGGGCTGATACACAAGGATGAGTGTTATGCTAGGCAGTAGGTGGTCAGGGCTTCCTAGAGGCTGGCAGTGGAAACAGGAAGGAACTGGGATTCCAGAGATGTAATGCTTCGCCACCTGGGGCTGCCCAGTCTACCGCATGGGGACCAGAGCTTAGACCTCTCCTCCTGAAGAGGAGGGCAGATGGGGAGAGGGCAGTTTCCCCACGGATTCAGATACCGTCACAGGTGGATTTATTTTATTATTTATACAGTATTCTGCCCACCACAAGAGGGCACCAGATCTCATTACAGGTGGTTGTGAGCCACTATGCGGTTGCTGGGAATTGAACTCAGGACCTTTGAAAGAGCAGAAGGTGCTCTTAACCCCTGAGCCATCTCTTCAGCCCCGCATACTGACTCGTAAATGGTCTGGCTTAGGGGAGCAAAGTCGGGGTTGTTTGAGGTTTTTTTGTTTTATGTTTTTCAGTTTTGGTTTTGGTATTTCGAGACAGGGTTTCTTTCTCTGTGTAGCCTTAGCCGTTCTGGACTCTCTTTGTAGACCAGGCTGGCCTCGAACTCACAGTGATCCGCCTGTCTGTGCCTCCCAAGTGCTGGGACTGCAGGCATGTGCCGCCACGCCCGGCTTCAGAGTTGGGGTTGTTGGTGTTCTCTTTCTTCTGTTGGGCAGGTGTCGCATCTGGTGAGGTCTGTGCATGGGCTTCCCGTAGGCCTGGCGTGTTTGCTAACGCTCCCCACACTCAGGCTCTGACTTCTGAGGCAGAAGGTTTTTCCTGAGCTCCTTTATGTTGTGGGCAGTTAGGAAGGAATGGAGTTGATATGTTGGTGAGACTCATGGGTCCCAAGGTGAACACACTCTTGCCAGCCAAATCAGGGACATGTCTTTGTCTGGTGGCCTTGCTCCTGGGCTGCTATAAGAGCTACTCTGACCCCAGTAGACTCCTGTACTGGCACCTAGCTGCTCACACCCGACTCCAGACCTCTCATCCCAACTCTCTTCACCTTGACACGGGCTAACTTAGGAATGCTTGCTGCTGACTCCTCCAAGCAGGCTGCTGGGCAAAGCTGTGTGAACACAGTCCAGGGCCATTGGAAAGGAGCTGGGCTGGCCAGGCGGAGAAGTGGTGCGAGGCCAGGAGCAGCAGGCGATAGTCCCAAAGGGAGCTATATCCCACCTCCCCAGCTCATCTGCTCCTTCCTGCAGATGCTGGAGTTTGGGCAAAGGCAGCCCCTCTAGGGTCCATAGCATGTTTCCCGTGGGCAGCCATACTTTGGGATTCATGTGAGCTATCTTTCCCTGTCCAACAGAAATCAACAAGCCGCCCTCTGATGACACCCCAGCCCACAGCAGCGCCATTGGGCCTGTCATCGGCATCATCCTCTCCCTCTTCGTCATGGGCGGGGTCTACTTTGTCTGCCAGCGTGTGATGTGCCAGCGCTACACGGGAGCCAACGGGCCCTTTCCCCATGAGTATGTCAGTGGCACTCCTCATGTGCCTCTCAACTTCATAGCCCCAGGTGGCACACAGCACGGTCCCTTCCCAGGTGAGGAGCCTGGAGCATTCGCTCAGTGGTGGAAGTGGTTTGGTTGAGTTGTCTGGGAAGAGCCTGGGGGGCCACCTACAGAAATACAGGTATGCAGGTACCCAGGGGCGACACTGTCTGCTTCAGATCCTACCAGTAGCACAGTGTGCCCATGTCCATGCCTTGTGAGGCCTGAAAGTGCCTGTTCACTCTGGGGCCACCGTGGAGACCGCCCGAACCTCTGCAGCCTTGGCCTCCTCTCCCCTGGCCTATTCTGTCACTAAGCCTCATTGGAACGGCGATGTCCAGAGAGGATGATGTAACGTGCTTCTTTGTGGGGGCTGCAGTAGCATCCGTATCCCAGCATTCTCAGGATGCCTGGGCTCTGTCTAGTTGCTATGCTCTGTACTCAGCCCCTACAGGGTTCCCTTCTGCGGTTCTTCCCAAGAGTTACTCTGTGTCTGCATGCTTTATAGAAACTTCTGTAGCCTGCTCTAGTCAGACACCTGGGCTACCTGCAGGAGGTAGAGACAGTGCCAGTTGGGACACAGTCACCTGAGTCAGAACCTCATGGGCATCAGGACCCGCAGTGGGAGTTTGCTCATTCTAACCTGTCCTGCCCATTCCCACAGGCATCCCGTGCAGCAAGTCCATGATGAATTCCATGAGCCTGGTGGGGGGGGCGGGGCAGTGTGCCCCTCTATGACCGGAATCACGTCACCGGGGCCTCCTCCAGCAGCTCATCCAGCACAAAGGCCACGCTGTATCCACCGGTGAGTGAGGCAGGCCGTAATTGGGTGGCAGTGGGAGACACTCTCATCAGTGATGGCTCCAGGGACTTCCTGGGTGGAAGGCTTTCTAGAGCTAGTAGTTCTTCCAGCACCCCAGAGAAGGATGGCATGCGATACCCCATCCCCACCCCCACCCCCGTTTTGTTCTTAGGGTGCTTGCCTAGCATGTACAAAGCTCTGTGTTCCATTCCTAGTTCAACACAGACCGCGGATAGTGGGTGTAGAGGTGGAGGTAGGAGGATGAGGAATCCAAGGTCGTTCTTGTTTACATGAGGAGTTTGAAGACATCCTGAGATACATGTCTTTCTGCCTCAAAAACCAAAATAACAGCCTGGTGTGGTGGTGCACAGTTAATCATAGAACTCAAGAGGCAGAGGCAGAGGCAGGAGGATTTCTATGAGTTTAAGGCTAGCCTGGTCTACATATCAAGTTCCAGGACAGCTAAGCCTACATAGCAAGACATTGCCTAAAACAAACAAACAAAATCAAAGACAAACCTCAAAGAATAAAAAAATATAGAAGCAGAACTCTCACCTCTAATTCCATGGTTATTCCTGGGACTTTCTGGTGGTGTCTCGCCTGTCACTGTGGCCGTCGCTGCCTTGCTGACCCAGCTAGCCCTGTCTCTACCAGGATGTCTGTGATCACCACCGTGGCCTTGAGTTCTTGGAAACAAATGATCAGTAGTGTGAAGAGCTGGCGCTCTCCAGCCACACTCTGCAGGGAAAGGGTTGCAGAGAGAGTGACCTAGCCCTCTCCTGTGAGGCAAGCCCAAGAGAGCAGCCCAGAGTGGCTTGTTGTCCTGTGTGAACGAATCAGTATGTAGTTCTACTCCCGTGTGTGTGTGTGTGTGTGTGTGTGTGTGTGTGTGTGTGTGTGTGTGT
>OU015757.1:25263965-25299035 GCA_907169655.1 Acomys percivali | reverse complement strand
TGTGTGTGTGTGTGTGTGTGTGTGTGTGTGTGTGTGTGTGTGTGTGTCTTGGGGGGACGCATCCCAGCGCCGACACACATCTCCCGCAGATGCTCAAGACTGCAGGTAGTGCCAGACATACATGTGCTGGGGTTTCCCCCTGCACACAGACCTGTGGCCATTTAATTTATGTATTGGATGCAGGAACAAGTCTGTGACTAATAATAAGCCTAAATAATGATAACAGTATTCTGCCCCATCTCCCCACAGCAAGTTATATAACAATCAAGATAGGGCTGACAGCCGGGTGGTGGTGGCGCATGCCTTTAGTCCCAGCACTCGGGAGGCAAAAGCAGGTGGATCGTTGTAAGTTCGAGGCCAGCCTTGTCTATAAAGCAAGTCCAGGACAGCCAAGGCTATTCAGAGAAACCCTGTCTCGAAAGCCCCCACCCCAAAAAAAAAAAAGATAGGGCTGACAGGATGGTTTAGCAGGGGGAAGGTGCTTGCTGACAAACCTGCCAACCTGAGTTCCTAGAACCCACATTGTAAAAGAAAAAAAAAAAATCCTCTCAAGCTGTCCTTTGACCCCCACACATGCTATGACACACATGCCTACCCACAATGAATAAATAGATGTAATAACTTTTTTTAGAGAAAGAGTCAAGACAGGTATTAGTATTTTCAGGCCTGGAGGTCAACGCCCCAGTGAGGGGGCTTCAGTAACTGGCGTCCTTGGAGACCTTGTCACTTGACTCTATAAGCACTTGACTTCCTTCCTAATCCGGGTCTTGCAACTTGCACAGGGCCAACGACAGCCCCGTGAGCCTCTTCCAGGCTCTCCCCTACATTGCCCTGGGCTTACCCTTCCCCCGTCAGGGGTGTCCCTTGTCTATGTGTTGCCAGCTCCTTATCATGCCTTCCCTCATCCTGGGTGGATAGGGTTGAGGGCGGCCTTATCTCTGGTGACAGGACAGGAGCTGAGTCTTCCGAAAGCTCCGAGCCTATTTTCAGGGCTGACATCTGGAGCTCAGAATGCCCTCTGCAACACCCCCGCCCACAACCCCAGTTCTTGCACCCTCTGAAACCTCACATGGCCATCTTGGCTGGCAGATGGCACAGAGATACCTCTCTTGAGTTATCACCCTGCACTCCGAGGGCCGAGCGGAGCTCTTCAGAAGTAGTTCAGATTACGTCCATGACGTGCTCCCAGTACAGTATTCAGAGAGCACAGGAGAGTGAGGATGCCAAGGCGCCCCAGGTCACATAGGGGCCTCAGGGTTCTTTGTAGGTGTTGTTACTGGATTCTGGCATGAAATCTCTTCCACCATGGCCTTGAACTCATCTCCTGTCACTGTGTCCCTAGTGCTTGAGATTACAAGTGTGCACTACTGCTCCTAGCTTTTGTAGGAGGCCTTTTATGTGCACTCTGGTTTGTAGGTATGTTTATAAGATATGAACTTAGTTTTCTCTACCAAGAAGGAAATGCCGGGGCTGGAGAGATGGCTCAGAGTTTAAGAGCACTGGCTGCTCTTTCAGAGATCCTGAGTTTAATTCCCAGTGACCACATGGTAGTTCACAACCTTTTGTAATGAGATCTGGTGCCCTCTTCTGGTGTACAGGCATACATGCAGCCAGAACACTATACATAGTAAATAAATAAATCTTTAAGAAGGAGGAGGAGGAGGAGGAGGAGAAGGAGGAGGAGAAGGAGGAGGAGGGAGTGTTTTTTAAACTTGTTTTAGGTTACTGTAGATTTATGTTCAACTACAGTGGATAATACTCATGTTTCTCACACGCAGTCTAGTATGAGAAGCAAGGCACAGTCATGACCCTTTGAACATGGATTTTTACCAGCGTACCCGTGGCAGGTTAGGGCTGTGGCTCTGTGGTAGAGTGCTTGCCTAGGATGCTTGAAGCCCCAGATGCAGTCCCTAGTGTCACACTTACAGAGAATAGTATATTGTGGCTAGTTGCCAGCACAGTTTTAGCTAGGCATTGTGGGTCATTCTTACAATCCCAGCATGAATGGCTGAGCCTGAGGATTGCCATTCATATGGGGCCAGCCTGGGCTACATGGTTAGAGTCTGTCTCAAAAATAAAATTCAGCAAACCTGAATACACTTTCTTTTTTTTTTGGTTTTTCGAGACAGGGTTTCTCTGTGTAGCCTTGGCTGTCCTGGACCCGCTTTGTAGACCAGGCTGGCCTCGAACTCACAGCGATCCACCTGCCTCTGCCTCCCGAGTGCTGGGATTATAGGCTTGCGCCACCACACCCAGCCTGAATACACTTTCAATCCAGTACTTGGGAGGCAGAGACAGGTGGATCTCTGTGAGTTTGAAGCCAGCCTGGTCTATTAATGATTTCCAGGCTAGCCTAGTTTACATAGTGAGTTCGAGGTCAGCCTGGTTTACATAGTAAGTTCCAGGCCAAGCAGGGTTACATGGTAAGACACTGCCTCAAATAAATAAATACATTGGTAAGTAAGGCAAAAGCTGAAGAGTCGCTCCTGGCGTTTGCTGGTAGCAGTGCTTACCTAGCGCCCCTGTGGCTTGTGCTCAGTGTGCCTTGGGCAATCCACATTAGCGCAGCCCTATCACACACAGCCTGGCTTTTTCCTCAGCTGGTGAAGATGAGATGCCCCTGGCACTGTTTCTTCTATGCACAGGTGAGGGTTCAGTGGGAGCTGTCCCAATCTTGATGCCTGATTCTTAGCACCTATCTGGGTGACTTGGTTTGTCATTTTGACCTCTATTGCTACAGAGGACATTTCCCCTTCCTGCCAGCAGAGGGCCACCCTTTCAAGACTGTTGCTGTTGCTCCACTGGTCTAGTGCAAGATTAAAAATATGTGTTGCATGCCTTTAATCCCCAGCACTTGGGAAGCAGAGGCAGGTGGATTGCTGTGAGTTTGAGGCCAACCTGGTCTACAAAGTGAATCCAGCACAGCCAAGACTACACAGAGAAACCCTGTCTCAAAACACCCCCCCCCCACACCCCCAAAGTGTCACTGTGAGGAAATAACTGATACAAACAATTTGAAGGGAGGAGGGGGTTATTTCTGCTCATGGCTTCAGGGATTCAAAGGTTCGTGCCTGGCGTTTCTTGGGCCATCGTGGTGGGAGACAGGGGCAGAAGTACTTCATGAGTTAGGAAGCAAGAGAAAGGGGCACAGGGAGGGATTGGGGCAAGGTCTTCCTCCAGGGAACTACTTCCAAGTAGGCTCCTTTCCCTACCTTTTGCCACCTCAAGTGCCTTCATATTATTTTTCATCTAGGATTGATCCATTGGTTAGGTCACAGCACTCAAGATCTACTCAGAGACATATTTAGCGGTGTCTGCCACCAGTTCCCAGCAGAGCACATCCTCATAGCCCAGTTTACTTTCTTCTTACCACAGCCAGGGGTGAGCGGCAGTGTGCAAAAGCTGCTTGAGAAAGGGGTGGGGCCACGACCCCTCCCTCATCCTCCAACCTCTGTTTGGACAAAGAGCAGGACCATCCTGAGTAGGAGCCAGGTCACAGGCTGATGGTGGGAGATGAAGGAATGAAGGTCAAGTGCAGTCAGCAGGAGGTAGAGATGCACATGGGTGGGTAGATACACTGCAGAGAAACCTGCTGCTGGGGGGGGCCAGCAGGCGTGCTGATGCAGGAACCAAAGGCTCTTGCTGACTCCCTACCCGTCTCCTTAGAGTTCGTGGTCATGTGGTCATGGGCCTGAGGGGTCTCTGCTGGTCAGCAAAATAATACCCGAGAGGGATGAGGACATCTGAGTTGTATGCACTTCTGTCCCCACGCCTCTGACCACCACCGCCTTTGGGGAAGATGGCCGATGGTACTCCTCTGCTTTCTAAGACTCACTAGCTCTAGAAGGGTTCTGGGGACCATGGTCTGAGAGCAGAGCCCTAGACCTCAGGCTGGCATGCTGAAGGAATGGTTCAGTCAAAGGAGGCGTGCAATAACCCCTGTTCGTTCACTCCCCTTAGATCCTGAACCCACCACCATCCCCAGCCACAGATCCCTCCCTGTACAACATGGACATGTTTTACTCTTCAAGTATCCCTGCCACCGCCAGACCATGCAGGTAAGAGCCCATCCCGCCTTCCATGCAGAGAGAAGGGCCCCATCTTCATCCTCCACTGTATGTGTCCTGTGGATTCTGGTACACTGCTTCCTTCTCTCTGTGTGAGCTCCGGCTAAGTGATGCTCTGACTCTGAGTGAGCACATTTCCTTAACGGGCTTCTCTGTTGCTTGGGACACCTGGAGCTCGGCCTTGAAGGAATCCAGAAGAGATTTCACACTCAATTCTTCTTCCATTATGGAGAAACCAGTGCTTAGGCCCCAGGCCTCAGGCTCCAGAGCCTGCTGTGTCCCAGCTGAGCTATGGACCCTGGCTACCGTGGTGTCAGGGCCTCAGGGGCTCAAGTACAAGTTTAAGAAGAGGTATGGTGCCAGGCGTGGTGAGAGCCTGACAAGAGTAACCTCTGTTAGGGTGATTTTTTTTTTCTTATTTGTGTGTGTGTGTGTGTGTGTGTATGTGTATCTGTGTGTCTCTGTGTGTGTCTGTGTGTAGTGTGTGTGTCTGTGTGTGGTGTGTGTGTATGTGGTGTGTGTGTCTGTATGTGGAGTGTGTGTGTGTGTGTGTGTGTGTGTGTGTGTGTGTTTGAGAAGGTCAGGGGCATCCCCTGGAGCTGGAGTTACAAGCGATAGTGAGCTACTTGATGTGAGTTCTGGGAATTTAACTCTGGTCCACTACAAGAACAATACATGTTCTTAACCACTGAGCTATCCCTCCAGCCCAAGGGATGATTCTTGCTCCTTTCTCAACACAGTGGCTCATCTGAGCCTGGGAACCCCAAAAACTGGCTTCAGCCTGACTCTGACTCCCAAGTTACATATTGGGGTTCTTAGAAAAAGTTCCATGAGTGAGAGTGGTGTTATATGTGTTCCTAATATTAGAGTGATGTAACTACACCTCTTCATAAGGTCCCAACTAAACAACAATTCCACCAAATTCACACCAGGGAACTAGTGAATTCATTGATCTGTTTTGGAGGGATATGATGACACCCTCCTCTTCCCCCAGCCCCCCACCAGAAAACAAAACAAACAAACAAAAAACCATGCTGCCCCACTGGAAAGTCCTTTACCTAGCACAGATGACAGTGGCATTAGATGAAGTATTCCTTTAGGAAATCTTCCTGAGACCCCAGGCCAAACACAATTAGAACCAGGTTGTTTCTGTGAGGAAATAGCATCAGTTACCAGGATAGCAGGTGATGGGCGCCTGAACACAGGCACAGATGCTTTGATGAAAATGGCTCAGTTTGCTCAGAGAAACTCACATCCTATGGCAGAGTGGCCATAGGATGTACAGGAGAAGCAGTTGTGGCTGCTAACCAGAGAGCCTAGGCTACAAGGATGGGCGTAACTAACAGGGCTAACCTCTAAGTACCCTGGTGTCAGCCTCAGGGGAGCTACCTGCCAAGGCTTGTGGAGAGGGCCTGGGCCCCACCAGCATGTAGACCAGGGCTCTGGCACCTGCCTGTCCAGGGTTAGGGTTAGGTCCTCCCTGCTTGGCTCCCTAGCCTGCCTGTCCAGGGTTAGGGTTAGGTCCTCCCTGCTTGGCTCCCTAGCCTTCTGGGCCTTCCAGAGTGTCCCTGCCTGCCATCTAGTGGCTATTTCTGGGAACTCTTGCACTGGACTTGTCCCAGACTTGCAGCCCCCTCTGTATTGCAGCATCCCTCAGTGGCTTCCTAGTGTCAAAGTATAACATGCAGCCTGATGTTGTCACTGGCTCTGCAGCCCTGTCTGCAACTGTGCCTGAAAAGCCTGTTCCCAGAGTCTCCCATCCTGCCTACCTTTGCTCTGGCTCCTACTCCAAGCATCGTCCCTTTCATGCCTGAGTTCCATGAGGTGTGTGTCGCCGCTATTTCAGCCTTTTCCACCTCCCGTTCCTGGTCACAGTGACGCCAGCATGGTGGGTCTGGGCTTTTGGTGAGTTCAGGGCACAAGGCCTGACACAGAGTTTCTGGGCTTCTGTTGGATGCAGGCAGCCACTGGGAGGCTGGGAGACATCACCGACGTCAGGGTGCTTTAACTTAAGATAAAACTGTTCGTGACCCACATATTCTCAATAGTCACAGGAAAGAGCATTGTGGCCAATAGCTGTTTAATACTTTCTCCTGTAGGCACATATGCTTCTAGCATGTTCCATGTGGAATCTTACATCATCCTTACAAGCCTCTTAGGAAATGAGGCCGGGGCTGGGGAGGTCTCTTGTCGCAGAAGCATTAGGAATGGAGTAAAATGCCATTGGAGGAGAGCTCCTGTAATCCCAGAGACGGGGAGGGAGAAACAGGAGGATCTTGAGGGCTTCACTGGCCAGCCAGTCTAGCTAGCTTAGTGAGCTGCAGGTTCAGGGAGAGACCCTGCCTCAAAGAATAAAATGGAGAGAGATAGAGGAAGACACCTGAGTTTAACCTCTGATCTCCGTACTCATGAATATCATGCACCCTCACACATACATATGAGTATACACACACACACACACACACACACACACACACACACGTATGCACACACCCCTCACACACATATATATGAGTATGCACACACATACCCAAGCAAGAGGTGTTTACTCCTTTTGAGAAATAGAAACTTGGGGGTTAAGTAAGCTCCTGCCAAAGTCAGCCAGCAGGTTCTGCTGACCCGTTCTCTGGAAAGGGACCGGGGATCATGTTCTTACCAAAGCCTGGCTATGGAGGCGGAGAGGGAGAGGGAATGAACTCCAGGTTAGGATACCCAGCAGGCTTTCCTGCTAAGGAGCAGCCGTTCAAGAGCCTTGGACACACGGGGGGGGCCGGCCACACCTGTGAACCTCCTTTTTCTTCCCTCTAGGCCCTACATCATCCGAGGCATGGCACCCCCAACGACACCTTGCAGCACAGATGTGTGTGACAGTGACTACAGCACCAGTCGCTGGAAGACCAGCAAATACTACCTGGACTTGAATTCGGACTCAGACCCCTACCCACCCCCTCCCACCCCCCACAGCCAGTACCTGTCTGCAGAGGACAGCTGCCCGCCCTCGCCCGTCACTGAGAGAAGCTACTGCCACCTCTTCCCACCCCCTCCGTCCCCATGCACGGACTCGTCCTGACCTTGGCCGTCCACCCCGGCCTCGCTGTCTCTTTGTAAATATTTTTAAATATGAACAAAGGAAAAATATATTTTATGATTTAAAAAAAATAAATATAATTGGGATTTTTTTTTTTTAAAAATGAGAAATGTGAACAGTGATGGGGGTGGGCAGGGCTGGGAAAACTTTGTACAGTGGAAAAAATATTTATAAACTTAATTTTTTAAAACATAACTGCCATTCTTTTGTGCCCTGTGAGTATTTGAGTTGTCTGTTCCCAAAGAATGGATTTCACCCCACCAGATGGCTTCTGGGCTTGTGTCCTCCTGTGCATGGGTGTCCTTCTATCAAGTCCCCTCAGGCAGACACAGTACATAGGTTGAGATGGTATCATGAACTGACCTGTACAGAGTCTCATATGACATACTGCCCAAAGCCTCATTTTGCACCTCCATGTTGTATTCCTGGGCTTCAAGCTGCGTTGGCATACTGGCTCATCCTGGTGCCAGTCGTGAGGACCAGAGACCAGGCAGCCCTGCTGACTGTCGCACCTGTGTAGACCCTATTGGATGGAGCTGTGAGCTTCACTCTGCCGGACTGTAATTATTCTGGTCTTGTGGTGCCTATTGTCCTCAGAGACATCCAGCCAGCAGAGCCTGACATTTGTCGACATTTTACCTGTGTGGTGCTGAAGGCCACACAGAGGCCTGGTCCCTGTCCTGGGGAGGGTCTTCTGTCTGTGACAGGTGGTAAAGTAAATGCTGGCATGTAATGAAGAAAGTTGGGGACTCTTGAAGTATCTTGAAGGTCAAAGGGGACGGGCAATGTCTTGTCATATCAACTTTAAGCTTGACCCCAACCGTGGCGTTGCAGAGAAGTCAGAAAAGGACCACACTCAGGATTGGACGTGGCAACACTTAAGAACTAAAAGAGAAAAGTTAGAGGTAAGGGCCTATCTCAGGGTGCTCTGTAGATGGAGGTAGTCAGGAATGGATCTGGTTGATTTGTGGTCCCCTTAAGGGTTCTGTGCAACAATGCCAGAGGAGATGGCCCATGGCAGACCTGGTCCCTGGTAAAACAGGCTATGACCTAATAAAGCTCAGAGGTAATGGGCAGGCCTAAGTTTATTGCAAAGACTTGCAGAGCCCGAGGGGCACCTGAACTCCTATGCCCAAAGGTGAGCTCTCCTGCCACCATGTTGCAGGTTGTGGCGCCCGTGCCACCACGGTACAGTCAAGGGCGAGGGGCTGCGGATTTAACACACAATAAAACAGCGGGTCCTTTGTGCTAAGAGCAGCAGCAGCGGCAGCTTTTTTATTCAGTGTCCAAAGAGCCTTTTTATAGGCAGCAAAACAGGAATACCACTCGCAGGTGAAATCCCTCAAGAGGTGATTACGCACTGGAGAGAGAGTCCGGAGGAGGGGAGGGGTGCGTTCTCAGAGCAGTAAACATGACTAGCTAACCAACATAAACACAGACATGGAAGCTGCTAAAAACAGGACATGAAACAGCAAGACACGCAGGCAGCCCAGTCGGGCCTGTTTCCCACAGGTCTCCCCTTTATATAAAATACAAATGAGCTCCTGTCTTAGGTCGCCAGGACAGTTTCCTATCTTACCCGTCATTGGAAAGGCTTTGTGCGTCAAAACCCTCCTGTCTTAGGTCGATAGGTACCTCCGTGGTCTTACCCGTCATTGGATACTCATTTATCAAGGCTCAGCCAAGTCAGGGCAGTGGGGTTATCCCCTGCCAAAGGCATGAGAACCTGTTTGGTATGGAACTGTTGAAATGCCTGTTGCTTTCTCATGTGGCAGAGGCTCCAGAACAGAAAACCTCCTAAGCCACTGCAGGATGCCTAGTGCGATAGCATCACTTCAGCTTTTTAGCAAGCTTCCCACATCTGTAGGCCCTTTATGAAGGCATCCCCCGTAATGGGTGGAACTCTAGTCTCCTGTAATAAGGCTGTTCACTGATTAAGATTTTAGATAGCCAATTGTATCACAGAATTTAGGAAATTCTGAGTAACCAATGCACTGGCCACCTCTCCTGAGAGTTTATCCATCGTGTACACAGTAGTTGACAGACTGAGAAATGGCAATGCCCACAGCGGTGGTGGCAGTAGCTGCTACAGCAATGGTGACAATAATAGTGGCAGTAATTCTGAAATCTCTCCTTTCAGGATAGATCACCAGGCCTTGCCAGCCGTCATGCGCCACAGGAAAGGGAACCACTCCAGGTGTCCGTGCCACCACAGCAGTCTTCTCATCACTCCAGCAACTTCTTAAATGGCAAACCTGTAGGGAACAATTTAAAGTCTCCCCCTCAAGGGAGTCATTAGTAACAACAAAAAGAAAGGTGCTACAGCACAGATAGCTGAACTTATGATGATATTTTATATGAAATGTCCCCATAATGTTACTCCTTTCCAGATCCCCAGGCATAGCAGCCCTGTCCAGGCTGTAGTCAAATATGGCCATGCTGGTCTGCTCAGACCTACTGGCATCAGGATGGGGGGGGGAAGAGCCCAAATGCTCTCCTTTAGGCTGGGCTGACTCTTGTGGAACAACAGGACGCACGTAACGCCCAGGAACCCAGATTGTCCTGTGGAAAGACACAAGCAGACCCTCGGTCCCACACCAGTATGGGGTCCAGACCCTTCCACTGACCAGTGGAAAGAGTTTTCCATTTAACCAGTCCTTTATGTGACTTGGGAGGTCTCCAATGTCTATGCACAGCAGATAAGCCTGAATCATCCACAGTTAAAAAATTGAGAATAGCCGGGTATGGTGGCGCACGCCTTTAATCCCAGCACTCGGGAGGCAGAAGCAGGTGGATCGCTGTGAGTTCGAGGCCAGCCTGGTCTACAAAGTGAGTCTAGGACAGCCAAGGCTACACAGAGAGACCCTGTCTCAAAAAAAAAAAAAATTGAGAATAAAGCCGGGCGTGATGGCGCACGTCTTTAATCCCAGCACTTGGGAGGCAGAGGCAGGTGGATTGATGTGAGTTTGAGGCCAGCCTGGTCTACAAAGTGAGTCCAGGACAGCCAGGGCAACACAGAGAGACCCTGTCTCAAAAAACAAAAAAAAAAAAAAAAAAAAAGAAGAAAAAATTGAGAATAAGCTGGGCGTGGTGGCACATGCCTTTAATCCCAGCACTCGGGAGGCAGAGGCAGGCGGATCACTGAGTTCGAGGCCAGCCTGGCCTACAAAGCGAGTCTTGGACAGCCAAGGCTACACAGAGAAACCCTGTCTCGAAAACAAAAAAAAAAAAAAAAAAAATGAGAATATACAAAATATAAGCTAACTGAGAATGCGGGGAGGAGTTTCCTCCAGCTGGTGGGGCCCAAGCACCCAGAATTGCTGGCCTTTCAGTTGAGTCAAGCATCCCAAAGCACTCACTGAAATTCAACTCCAGCCTAGTCTCTCTCTGACTGACTTAGAGATGATGTCTGCATTGTGGCAGGGGGTGGTGAGCATCTTTGGTTTCCCTCTGCCATCCATGTATCCAGCCCAGGGTCAGGCTAGGGGTGGGAAAGGAAAAACTTGGCTGCTGGCCCTTGGCAGCCTGCTGGAGCAGGGAAAAGATCAAGTCGCATTCTGCAGCCCTCTCCCCCTCCCACTACTGTGGACAGTACTGTCTGCATATAGAGCTGTTATATGGCTAGGGATCCCATTCTCCCAATAAATAGGGTTAGTTATTGTATGCCTAAGGATGCTGGCTGGTGCTCAGAGGCCTCATTTCTGGTCCTTTTCCTGTTTGTGTGGTCGGCTAGGGGGAGCAAGGAGCCATTCCAGGCATCATCTACAAGGTACCAAGGCAGAGTCTGTCCTGCACTTAAGCCATCTGCTTACTAGGAGCCACTGATCTGCTGGTGGAGTTCCTCTCTATCCTTTAAATTTTCCTAGGAGAATATGAATATCATCTCTTTGCCCCAGATAAGACAAAAAAGAAAAAAAAAAAAGAGGAAAAAAATTACAGGAGCCTCCTGAGGCTTATGAATTTTGTTTACTTCTTTCTTTCTTTCTTTTTTTTTTTCTTTTTTTTTTTTCTTTTTTTTTTTTTTTTTGGTTTTTCAAGACAGGGTCTCTCTGTGTAGCATTGGCTGTCCTGGACTCACTTTGTAGACCAGGCTGGCCTCAAATTCATAGCTATCCACCTGTCTCTGCCTCTCAAGTGCTGGGATTAAAGGCGTGTGCCACCAAGCCCAGTCAATTTTGTTTACTTCAGAGCCTTTTAAGCTTCCTGTCCTTCCTGGGTTTTCTAGTAGGAGCTCCCTGCAAGAAGGGATGTTTTAATTTGGAGAAAACCAGCTATGGGGCACTTGCTTCCAGTGCTCAACATCCAGAGATACAGAGACATTTCAAACACTCTGAGGACGGCCCTGTTCTGACACTGTGCCACGCCCACCCTCCATGGAGGGCATCTTGATACTGAGACAGGAAGGCTTTCTGAAGGAGCTGGTGTCTGAGCTGTGGTGGTATAAACAAGGGGGTGACCTTTACCTGGCTAGTTCACTTTGCAGTAGCCTAGTTAGGTGTTTCTCACTTGTTGGCAAGGAAACCACGGTTTGGGGGCAAATTGTTGTTTGCATCCGATAGAAACGAAATTGTTCTTATTCATCTGTCACTTCCTACCCTCCCTGTTCAACTGCTCTCCTTTTTATTTCTTTTTGTTTTTTTGAGACAGAGTCTCTCTGTGTAGCCTTGGCTGTCCTAGACTTACTTTGTAGACCAGGCTGGCCTCGAACTCACAGAGATCCGCCTGCCTCTGCCTCCCGAGTGCTGGGATTAAAGGCGTGTGCCACCACCGCCTGGCTTTGCTCTCCTTTTTAGTAACAGCCACCTTTTCCCATTTTCCTCACAGCTCCCTGAGCCCTTAGGACTTTCCTACTGGTAACAGTCCTCTCCTTCAGCAGACCTTCTGTTGAATGCATCCACCTTCCATGAGAGTTCGCCTACTGTCTGTCCTGTGCCCACAGCCCTCCACCCATAGCCACCCTGAGCCACTGTCCATCTTGAGCACCTAAACAGTACATGTGACCAGATCTTGGGCATTTTCACGCGTCCAGGTTTTCGAAGTTTGGTGGCGCTCAGATTCCGCTTAGCTTATTCTCAAAAGATCGGGGCTAGAGCCCCCTTACCTGCCCCCCCCAAGCCCCTTATTGGCGTCTTCTTGCCTGTGATCTGTTGTGGATCTCAAACCACAGACTCTCTCTCCACCCAAATGTCTTCTTCACTTCCTTCCCAAGAAGCTTGACAGCCACAGAATGGTCAACATGTCTGGAGGGTCTCCTCTTCACAGACTTGGCAGCTATCAGCCATCCTTTCAGGGAAGCCCAGCTCCTGCCCAGGCCCCACACTGTAGAACCAAGAAGGAAAGAGTTGGACTTCAGGCTAAGTGGGTGACCGCTCAGGTCTCCTAGAGACTTTGGTTCCTCCTTGTGAATTTCAGGATTTTTTAAAACTTTTTTTTTTCTTTCTGAGACAGGGTTTCTCTGTGTAGCCTTGGCTGTCCTGGACTTTGTAGACCAGGCTGGCCTCGAACTCTGAGTGACCCGCATGCCTCTGCCTCCTGAGTGCTGGGATTGAAGGTGTGTGTGCCACCACGCCCTGCCCCAGAGCTCCTCTTTCTATTGTAGTGTATGACAAGTATGTTAAAATGTCCTTTTGGTGGCCGGGCGTGGTGGCGCACGCCTATAATCCCAGCACTCGGGAGGCAGGGGCAGGTGGATCGCTGTGAGTTCGAGGCTAGCCTGGTGTACAAAGCGGGTCCAGGATAGCCAAGGCTACACAGAGAAACCCTATCTCGAAAAACCAAAAAAAAAAAAAAATGTCCTTTCGGAAATTAGAGGGGTTTTTCTTGTTTGTTTCCTTTTAAATTATTACCTCAATGAATTAAGTTTAGACAGCTGTGTATCTGCTCCTAAAGGCCAGCCTGGTCTACAAAGTGAGCCCAGGACAGCCAGGACTACAAGAGAAACCCTGTCTTGAGACAAACAAACAAACAAAAATGTTTGAATGACAGTCAGTTGCTCCTGTGCCACTTTCTACTGATCATACTTTAAAAAAAAATCTAACATGTGTTTTCTTCAAAATGGATTGAAAAGTGAACCATTGAACTCCAGAAGGAAGGGGGTGAGGAGTATGGTACACAACACACACACACACACACACACACACACACACACACACACAGAGAGAGAGAGAGAGAGAGAGAGAGAGAGAGAGAGAGAGAGAGAGAGAGGGGAGTGGAGAGGGCGAGGAGATCCATTAACCCTGCAAGTTTTCAGATGCAGGCCTCAATCACTGCTGTAAGCAAAGCTTGTAAGTCAGTCATTCCTCTGATTGAGGTCTCGCTATGGCTCTACGGGGCCGGCAGGTGGGCTTCAGGCTCAGGCACCACCTTCCCTAGGAAGCCCTCCCTGACTTCATTGTGTCCTGCCTGGGATAGGAATGAGTGAACCTATATCTGACAATCTGTGGGCTAACTACCCTGGCCTGAGAGAGGTGATGGATTATCTCTTCTGTATGTCCCTAGAACCTCTCTGAGTCTGGGAGAAAGGAATGCAGAGCAGATGCTAACAGGTGCTTTCACTACAAAGGAAGGAAGGGGTTGGGCTACAGGCTGACTCAGGAACGGCCTGGTTTGGTCAGTGAGGCAGCTGGGCTTTGCCTTCAAAGATAGCATAGATGGGAGGCACCTGCTCTGGTTGTCCCTCCCAGCCATGGCCTATCCTTTTTGTTGTTGTTGTTTGGTTTTTTTTTTTTTGAGACAGGGTCTCTCTGTGCAGCCTTGGCTGTCCTGGAGTCGCTTTGTATACCATGCTGGCCTTGAACTCACAGCGATCCACCTGCCTCTGCCTCCCAGGTTCTGGAATTAAAGGCGAGCGCTACCATGCCCGACTCATGGGCTATCCTTTAACTGCTGCTCTCTCTCTCTCTCTCTCTTTTTTTTTTTTTTTTTTTTAAGTCTTTTGGTTTTTCAGGACAGGGTTTCTCTGTGTAGTTTGGCTGTCCAGGACTCACTTTGTAGGCCAGGCTAGCCTTGAACTCACAGCGATCTGCCTGCCTCTGCCTCCTAAGTGCTGGGATTAAAGGTGTGTGCTGTGCTGCTATGCTTTGCAGGCTGAAGGTCTCAGTTTTTACAAAGTTTATCACTAGCTGTGTAGCCTCAGGCAAGACTACTAGGTTCTCTGATCCAGAGTTAACCTTTGCTTTCTTCCTAACTGCCTGGAGTGGTGGGCGTGAGCTAGGCTGGTAGATATTATCTCTCACACTTCTAAGAACTAGCGTGTCAGAGAGGTTAGGTCACCTGGGTCAGGGTCGCCCAACCCCTACATGGCCTGTGGTGTCTGAATGATCTCTGGACCATAGCTAGTTAGTGTGTAAAACGGGGACTAGAGTGCTGCTGTGGACCTACTAGCAATGAGCTCTTTCTGGAGTCTGCTTTCAGCTACAGCTCTGCTGAAAGGTAGATTGGAGGCCAGGGTGGGTTTGCTTGAGTGTACAGCTCTCTCTTGCTACCCTGGTAGTGGAATTCAGAGCCAGACAGAATGAGGCAGAGGACTCAGGGCATGCTGGGCCCTGTGTAAAGGACAGGGGTTGGGGCTCAGAGATGGGGACCCCGGGGAAAGTGCTGAGTGCCTAAGAAGGTGGCAGATCCTGTCTCCTGCATTCCAATGGCTAGGCTTTGTCACTTGCCCCAGGGTGGGGATGCTTAGAGGCAGTGCTCAGGCAGAGAAAGTGCTCAGGACCTACACTTTGCACTTCAGTGAATCTCTGGGCAAGCCAGCACGACTGACTGGTGTTGCTGTTGGGAGAGATAAGCAGGCAGGCCCTGTCTGAGGTGAGCACTGTCACTCCATGCCTGTGTGACTCAGCCACCGCTGCTGCTATCCAGTCTCCCATCATACCTGGGCCATTCCTGCCTTTGAAGCTCCAAAGCCCAGCCCTGGGGTCTCTGTGACATCTTTCCTCTCCCTGCCAGCAACACCCTAGGGATTTGGAGCTCTGTCCTGTCTTATGGTATACTATTTCCCCAGGAGAGTCTGATCATCTAGGTCACTTGTTTTTCGGATGGCATGGGAAAGCCTGCCTCAAGAAAGACTTCCAAGAGTCAGAGACTTGCTAGGCAGTGGTGGTGCACGCCTTTACTCCCAGCACTCAGGAGGCAGAGGCAGGTGGCTTGCTGGGAGTTCGAGGCCAGCCTGGTCTACAAAGTGAGTCCAGGCTACACAGTGAAACCCTGTCTCAAAAAACAAATAAACAAAGGCCGGGCGTACGCCTATAATCCCAGCACTTGGGAGGCAGAGGCAGGCAGATCGCTGAGTTCGAGGCCAGCCTGGTCTACAAAGCGGGTCCAGGACAGCCAAGGCTACACAGAGAAACCCTGTCTCGAAAAACCAAACAACAACAACAACAACAACAACAACAAAAACCCAGAACAAATAAACAAAAAGAGTCAGAGACGTTGTTGACCTTGGTGGCCATCTGCAGTGCGCCTGAACTGCTGTCCTGTCCACTCTGAATTGGGCAGGTTATTTATGGAGGCGTAAGGGGAAACATCTTGGTATCTTTTCCTGTTGCTGTGGTAAAACTTTAGGGGAGAAAGGGGGCATTTCGTCTCATAGTTCCAGGGTATAGGCCATTGTGGCAGCTAGGTGAGGGCAGCAGGTGGAGGAACCAGGCGGTCACATCCGCATCCAGCCAGGAGGCAGAGATGAATGCATGCTTGTGCTCAGCTCCATTTCTCCTTTTTATACAGCCCCAGGAGAATTAACCATCATAGTGGGAAGTGCAGGGTATCAGAGGAGGCTTGAGAGTGAAGATCCTGAGGCCCAGAACCTCAGCTCTGGGGCGGGGCAAACGTATGGTATGACAGGTGATGGGACACAAGCATTTGGAAGAAATCCATGCGTAAATTCTTCTCTGTGACAAAAGGTACAGACTGGTATCCTGTCTAGGGTCTGTCTGGTTTTGTATCAGGGAATCCTCGACGTTGACCCCCATTTTAGGGGATGATACTTTAGTCTTGTCTGAAGATGACTGAACAGGTGGTCTTTCACAAAATTGAGCGATGGAGAATGCGGGCATCGATCCCGCTACCTCTCACATGCTAAGCGAGCGCTCTACCATTTGAGCTAATTCCCCAAACACGATCAGTATCCACTGCAGATGGTATTGTGATTCACGTCATCACTGGTCTTTTCCCTCCCCCCCGCGCCCCCCCCTCCCGTGTCGGTTGCCCCACAGCCTGCTGTCATTGTGCTACCCTATTGGTTCTTTTGCATCCGGAGCTACATAACCGGGATTGGTTTGGTTCGTTTGTTTTAAAATGCATTGACTACGCGGATTGGTGGTCCGAAGCGTCCGTCACGCGAGGCCCTGCTGTTGCTACCGCGTAGAGGGACCCAGTTTAAGCTTTACCCAATTTCTGACTTGTTTCTCAGACCCCGGGGTCCTAGAGGTTCCGGATCCGTCAAGACCTTGGGAAAAAGAATGCGCCTCACGCATTTGACTGACAAGGCTCTCAAGCCAATCGGAGTGGAGGCGAGGGAGCCGGGGGGGGGGTGATCCAATAGGTTGTGGGGGGCGGGAGAGACAGACCAATCATCTTCGGGAAGGGGGCGGGGTCTTGTTTGTGATTGGCTGCAGGGCGGCCCGAGGGAGGGCGGGGGTAACTCAAGGCCTGCTTGATACGTCCGCCATTTTGGGCGCTTCGCTGATGGTGTCGGTGAGCTCTTTTCCCGCCTGAGCGCGACTAGCTGCGGGTCGTAGGCGCCTCCAGGTAACTCGGGGAAGGGGCGGCGGCGCGGGGTGCGCGGGCCTCGCGGGAGAGCGGCCGACCGACTCGGGCGGTGCTCGGGTCCGGGCGGCGTGGGGAGGGAACGTCCCGGCCCCTCTCCCCTCCCCCCCGGAATCGGCTGCTTCGGCGGCCCGGGAGGCGGCGTCCAGTCCTGGCCGGGACCGGGCGGCCCGCTCCTGTCAGCTTGGCTGCGCGTTGGCAGCCAGCCGAGCCGGCGGCGAACTTTGGACGCCGATGTGACTCTCAGGTTGGCTAGCCGGGAGCCCAGGCGAGGCGAGGCGCGCCCCGAGTCAAATCGGGGGTCCTGGGAGAGCTCCGCGGCTCCCGCGCCAGGCCTTCCCAGCGACTTCTCGGGGTCTCCCGGAGCTTGTCAGCTCGCTGGAGAGCTTCGCGAAGGCCTTTGTTGGACTCTTGTCCTCCGAGGAACAAGTTTTGTGGGTTTCTGGGCATTAGCCGCAGAGTCATCGAAATACGCAAAAACCAGTTCCGAGTCTCCCGGGGCCATCGCGGTGAATCCTCTGCCTTCGCCGTCGGGTCTCTTGCGTGCAGAAGCGGGCGTTGGAGATTCCTTGGTGTCTGGAGCTGGAGCGAGGGGTTATCCTTGTGGCTCCAAGTATCTTTTTTAACGCTCGGTTTACTGTTAACTTAGAGGATTTTTTCCCTCCCAGTCCTATTGCCTTTCTTTGGAACTTGGACTTGAAGTCGTAGATGGGACAGAGTGAGTGGTCTGATTAACTCCGGACCTAGAGTTCTCCACCCTCATGACCTGCTGTCATTTGCCCCCTACCTGATGTCCTGTCTCTTTCGGATAGGTCAGAGCTTTGTTTATGTTTTGCTTCGGGGGGGGGGGGGCGCTAAGACGAGGTTTCCTTCCATCAGAGCACTTGTTAATATGGATACTGTTTCACTTTCTTAAGTGAAGTTTACTTTGGTTTTTGTCCTCAAGGTCATGTTGCGGATGAGACTGCCAGTGAGAGAGGGACTTAAGATTCCCTACCGCTAAAGTGTACTTGGAAGTAGCAAGGTGCAAGATCCCTGTTTTTGCTTTTTTTTTTTTTTTGGTTTTTTGAGACAGGGTTTCTCGTGTAGCCTTGGCTGTCCTGGACTCGCTTTGTAGACCAGGCTGGCCTCGAACTCACAGCGATCCGCCTGCCTCTAAGATCCCTGTTATCAGCGGTGGTTGAACTTTCTTTTGGGCCACCTGAAAATTAAGTCTTGTTTTGCCACTTTCTAGATGTGTGACCTTGGGCAAATTACTCTTTTTTTTTTTTTTTTTTTTTGCTGCCCCTGTAAGGCGGGAAAACAAGTCTGTTCCATAAGTTTCTCATGTTAGATCCCAGTGAGGTCTAACTGTAACTGAGTATATATGTAAATAAATTAACAGAAAACTGCTAGGGTTATGCTTGGCACATAGAATCAGCTCTGCAGTACTATACTTACCAACTTATTCAACTTGATCTTGTTTATGTATTTCTGAGTCAGGGTCTCATTGTGTATCCGGAGGTCTTTGCTGCTTTTGCCTCTGGAATAATGGGATTAATAAAGTAATGTGCCACTACACTTGGCTCATTATTTAATTTTTTGTTTGTTTATTTTTTGTAGCAATAGGGTCTCTTGCAGCTTGGGCTGTTCTTGACCTTTCGTTGAGCTAAGGATGTCTTTAAGTTCTTGGTCTTGCTGCCTCTGCTTCACAGGCACTATGAGTAAAGGTGTGTGCCACACCACACCTAGTTTAAAACTAACAAATGTTTAGGTACAGTTAGGAAAGCCATGTGTTAAAAATCAGATGGGCTTTAAAAATGAACTGGAAGTTATTTTAATTTTCCTATGAGAAGGGATGTTGAAAATCTATTAAGTCACTTGAGAGTGTTTTGTATAAAGCAATACGTATGCATGACACCCTCAGGAACTTAAAGAGCACCTCTCCTCTGCTGCTTCTAGGTACTGCTTCTGTGTGGTTGCCCCAATTGTAACATGAGGATTTCTTAGATTTTTCTTGGCTGTTACTGCAATTGAAAGACTGTATCTCAAGAGCTTCAGCTAAGATTCAGGTTAAACACGCATAATCTCTAAATGCTCTGAAACATGATGGCTTTTGAGTGTCAAACTTTCAGATTGTTTTAGGGATGCAAAATTGGTAAACTCCAAAATCTGAAACTGAAATTGTTATAGTCCCAACCTCTTTGGATAAGGTGTGCTCAGCTTACAGCTTGGGGAGTAGTTCTGTGTGTGGGTGCATCAGCTTTTTACTGTTTACTGTTTGCCCTATCCCTTTTCCATGGTACTTGGAAATAGGCTTGTCCTCTTGGCAGTAAATGCTTATGACTTGGATTGCTTTATGTACTGGGGAAGCGTATTTGATGGATTCCATCTTAAGTAGACTTGAGTATACTGATTGCTTTAACAGCGTTGTATAAAGTATAGTACCCCCTTCCCAACTGCACAAAAACCAACCAGCTACACAAACAAAAGCTGCTCTGAGTGCTTAAGGAGTAGTCTATAGTTGTCAGAAAATGGATAGTACTAAAGTTAGGACTTAAAGGGGGTTTTCCTTAGCTGCCTTAAGAATAGTTTTGACAATTTTCTCTAGAAAAATGTGCTGTTACAAGTAAGCATTTCAGCTGGGTGGTGGTGGTGCACACTTTTTATCTCCGCACCCAGGAGGCAGAGGCAGGCTGATCTCCGTGAGTTTGAGACCAGCCTGGTCTACAAAGTGAGTCCAGGATAGCCAAGGCTAACACAGAGAAACTCTGTCTTGAAAAAAAACAAAACAAACGAAACAACAACAAAAATACAAGTAAGCATTTCCTTCCTTAAAACAGTATTTGTCAGGGTTGAGACTCAGTTTGCGTCCATGATCAAGTTGAACCTTGTAATTAGTTGTTTAGATAGTTGAAATCTCAGATGTTCCCAGTCTATGTTGATTTATATTTTTGCATTTTACTACACTTCAGAAGAGTAAATGATGAAGACATCCTTTCAACTATCTGTTCAACTAAAACAGCACCAAGTTTACTTTATAGACAGGGCGGCAGTCTGGTCTGGCTCTTTTGTGTCAAGATCTGAATTGCAGGAGAGACTGAGAAGCCGCTTTTTCTTAGAATGTACTGAAAATACTGACCAGATCTCTTGACTTTCAGCAGCCTTCTATGTCCCATCTCAAGATGTCAATTGACTTTCCTTTCTTTTTAGGTAACTACATTAATGTCAAACAGTATGCTTGAGTATAATGTTATAGATACTGGATTGATGAAATTAAAGATTTCTTTTTTTTTTTTAAGATAGATTTATTTATTATGTATACAATGTTCTAACTGCATGTACACCTGCAGGCCAGAAGAGGGCACCAGATCTCATTATAGATGTTTGTGAGCCACCATGTGGTTGCTGGGAATTGAACTCAAGACCTTTGGAAGAACAGCCAGTGCTTTTAACCTCTGAGCCATCTCTCCAGCCCCCTTCCTTCTCTCTTAATTTCTTTCATTCTTTCTTGAGACAGGGTTTCTCTTGTAGTCCTGTAGTCCTGGCTGTCTGAACTTGCTTTGTAGACCAGGCTGGCCTTGAACACACAGAGATCCACCTGCCTCTGTCTCCAGAGTGCTGGGATTAAAGGTGTGTGCTACCATGCCTGACTTTTGAAGCATTTCTTTGCAACGAAGACTGCCTTGGATCTGGGAATCTAGCTCTGTAAGGCACTTGCTTAGGTTGCATGAGGCCCTGACATCTATCGGTAGTATCCAAAGGGTTGAAAAAATTAGTAAAGCCGTGCATGGTAGCACATACCTGTAATCTCAGTACTTGGGAGGCAGAGGCAGGAAGAGCTTTGAGTTCAAGGTGGTCCTGTGTAATGAGACCCTGTCTCAAACAATGAAACAAGCTTCCCTCCTTCCAAAAAAAAAAAAAAAAAAAAATCAGTAAAATGAATGTTTTCTTGTTGCTTGTGGTACTGGGAATTAAACCTATAGCCTTACGCATGCTAGGCAAATACTTCATACTAGGTGAGGGTCTTTCAGCTATTTGTTCTCACAGGAAACATTCTTTTTGGCTTATCACACCTCTGGTGTGCTGTAGAAGGTAGGGTCAAGGCTGCTATTAAATTTCCCGCAGTGCACAGAATATTGTAACCCCACCCACCTACCCTCTCCACCCCCTGCCACTATCCAGCCCTAAATATTAATGGTGCTGACATCATGATAGACTAACATACATGAGAATCATTTGGGCTACTTGAAGACTGTGGATGTGGACTTCACCTCTGGAAATTTGTAGTGGAGCTGAGACTCTCATTTTTAAAAACAGTTTATTATATGGGTGGGCTCTCGTGTGTGTATTTGTACTGTAACACACATGGGTGTCAGGACAGCTTGTGCAAGTCACTTCTTCTACCATATGGATCGCAGGGTTCATACTCAGGTCATCATGCTGTGATAAGCACCCTTAACCACTGAGCCATCTTGCAGGCTTGATAAACCTTCCTAGACAATACTGAAGTGCCACTGCCTTTTAGAACCACTGTGGTAGAGTGCAGATTCAAGGGCTGAATTCCAGGATCTTTGGGTGGGCTGGGAGCAGTGTCTGCACTACCTGGATCTTGCCTTGGAGGTTGTTTAGTGGCAGAAAGACAGGGTGTCAGTTCATCATTAGTCAAATGCCTGAAGATTAGCTTTAAAATAATAGTGCAACTTTGAAACATTCCCCCTTTACCTCATGAAAATACATTGCCATATTGAGCTTGAAACTTAGTAAGTTAGGATGTTCCCCAGTGCCAAATAACATACTACTCTTGAGTTTCATTATTACTTTAAAAAAAAAATCTTTTGCCAGCTGGGCGTGGTGGTGCATGCCTTTAATCCCAACACTCAGGGAGGCAGAGCCCAGCCTACAAAGCCTAGCCTACAAAGAGTCCAGAACAGGCAAGGCTACACAGAGAAATCTTGTTTGGAAAAGCAAGCAAGCAAAAAAAGAAAAAGAAAAACACAAACCATTTGCCATTATCTTGTTGATTAACTAACTGTCAGTTTTGTTTTTAGATCTCCACTCCCCTTTTTAAATGAAAAACTTTCCTCAGAGAGTTAGGCCTGGATTGGTTTACCCAGTTCTGTCTTGAGGGTGGAGTGGAGGGAGCTTATGGTATGCTTATTTTTTGGTGCCCATGCCCAGTGTCCTGAACTCTGACGCAGGTGGAGGAATGTCTTCTGTCTTTCTGGAGAGATGTTGTGTGAGAGTAGAGGGAGGAACAGAGGTCCTTGTCTGTTGGTACGGTATGAGTGGTTAAATTGAGGAGTGCTAGGAGAACTATACACAGCATTAAATGGTACTATTTGTGCACCTTCTAAGACAGGATCACGAAGATGCTTTCTGATTTTTGTCCTGAGCCTCAGCCTGTGGTTGTGCTGAGGACTGGAGTCGGCCCACCCATAACACTTACCTACCATTGTACTGTATCCACCACCTAGTCCCCCAGACCCCTTGTTTAGAGACAGGTTCTTAGCCTCCTATTTTTGCCTTCCAGGTGCTAAATATAATCTTAGCTGTTAGCCATCTTGTCCACCTTCATCTACTTCTAATTTTTCTAAATATTTTTTAGATTCATTTTATTTTGTGCATGAGTGTTTGCCTGCATTCATGTACGCTGCTGTACATGCAGAGGCCATTGGCTCTTTTAGAACTGAGGTGACAGGCATTTGTGAGCAACTGTATGGGTTCTGGGAACTGCACCTAGGTCCTCCATAAAAGTAGTAAGTGCTCTTATCCATTGCGCCGTCTCTTCAGCACCTTGTCTTCATGATTCTTGACTAGTAGTTGTACTAATTGAATCTGTTCTTGGTCAGAAATGTATTAGGGATTCATTGAAGAACAGCCGTTAAGGATCTGCAGTCTAGAGGGAGAGATTGGCAATTACAAAACAGTTAACAAGCTTGTTAGTATTATATATTCAGCCCTCTGTATCCTTGGGCTCCATATCTGTCAATTTACGCAGTGTGGATTAAATTTATTAAATTCCCAAAAGTTCTAAAAAGCCAAATTTGAATTTGCCACAGATATAGAGCACTGAGTGACGGTAAAATGAGAATGTACATATTCTCTGCTGGGGCCACTGGCCACGTACAGGCCATGAGTGTCTCCCATCCCCTTTAGTGCTTTGAGTGTTCTTTTTTTTTTTTTTCTGTTTTGTTTGTTTGTTTTTGCTACAGAGTTTCTCTGTGTAGCCTTGGTTGGCCTGGGCTCACTTTGTAGATCAGGCTGGCTTCGAACTCACAGAAATCCATCTGCCTCTGCCTCCTGAGTGCTGGGATTATAGGCATGAGCCACTGTGCCCAGCTTGCTTTGCGTGGTCTTTTGTGTCTTGTGTCCCAACTTTTTTGGATGGTTGCTGGTTGGGTCTGCATCTGTATTGAACATACAGACAAGTTCATTTTTCCCTTCATTCTCTGAATAATACAGTGTAACATCTGCTATACAGTATCACGTTGTAATGATTTTAAGTAATCTAGACAGGTTTTAAAGATACAGAAGGTAATCCAACAGTTTTCTAGAAGCAATATCCTACCATTAGTGAGGTATGGCCAGATAAGAGGTATGGCCAGATAAGATGTAAGTAGAAGCCTCAGGGAAAAGGGCTGCTATTGGTTGACTGGCTTATTTGTTTGAATTTTGGGTAGGTGAGGTTGCCAGAAGTCTTGTAAACAAGCAAGCAAACAAATGTGCTTGGTGGTATAGGCCTGTAACCCAGTTACTTGGGAGGTTGAGGTAAGATGATAGCAAGTTCAGAGTCTGCCTGGGCAGTTTAGCAAGACTTGTCTCAAATTCTGGGGAGAGATGGCTCAGTAGTTTAGAGCCCTGCCTGCTCTTGCAGAGGACCGGGGTTCAGTTCCCAGCACACACATGGTGTCTGACAGCTACCTTTAACTCCAGTTGGGGATTGGATATCCTCTGACTTCTGCAGTCTCCTGCACACATGTGGTACATAAGCATGCATATACTCAGGCACATACACATAAAGTAAATAAATAAATATTTTAAAAGGAGTTTTGCCTAGAATGCTCTTGTCTCTAGGTTTTGGGTTCCCAGTGCTACCAAGGAAAATAAGAATGATTACATCTTTGTTTCTAAGAATAGTTACTTTGCGGAATCCCTTTGATCTGGGCGGTTTAAAAAGGACTGCCGGTCCTCCCATGCAGGAGAAGCAGCCCTGTGATAACAAGACACTTGCCTCGCTGCTTCCAGACCCATCCGATCTTCCCCTAGATTCTGTGTGTTGTTTTCCTCCTTTTCTTTTCTGTCTCAGATATCTGCCTTCTCCCCAACTCCCATTTTGACTCAGATTCTTGGACTGTGACTCAGATAGACCTTTAAGTTGAGATAAAGTTTAAGGCTCCTGCCTCAGCATGCCAAATTCCTGTAGGTTCTTGCCAAACACCTTGAGCATCATCCTTATAATGGGTAGTTCTGGAAATGTAGGGATCTAGACTGCTCCGGTGAGCACCTGAGTTTCCTCTTCAGGACCTACATAGTAGGAGGAGAAAACCAACTCTAGCAAGTTGTCCTCTTATCTCCAAACACATGCTTTGGCACCTTCATCATCTCTCCCCCTTGCACAACAACAACAAAATGTAAACTTTTTAGGTTTTTGTTGTTTAAAATCTTTTTTTTTTTTTTTTTTGAGACAAGGTTTTTCGGTGTATCCCTGGCTGTCCTGGAACTCTCACTTTGTAGACCAGGCTGGCTTCAAACGCAGCCTCTGCCTTCCAAGTGTTGGGATTAAAGGTGTGGCACACACATGAACCCGCCCTCCTTGTCAAATTTTGGGTCATCTGAACTTTTTCCTGGGGTTTCTATCAGTTTTCCTTTCTCCTTGGTGTAATGAATTTATTAATCTAGTAGGTAATGGCTCTCTTTGCCTTTTGAACACTGAGAGCCTGTTTTTCAGCACTATTTTCTTCTCTTTAACTTTTGCCTGTCTTCCATTTTCTTATAGTACTAGTGCAACTTCATCGACTCAGTCAGGATCACCAGACAGATTAACAGCAGTAGCAGCAGTCTGTGAAGCAGGCTTTGCCTTGGTTTTGGCTAACTTGCTCTGGATTCAGTTCTTTGCTTACAACAACATCCTTGGCTGTGTGTAAGTGATGGATTGCAGAGGACTGTCTCCACAACAGGTTGCTGATCAGTTTCTAAGCCTTTCTATGCAAGATGTCTGCGCAGGAGGGACTCTCTTGGCTTTCAAGATCAAATAAAAAACTGATGTTGAAGCAGTAGTTCACGTAGAGGTTATTCTTAGTCATCAGGTATCTGCTTCCTTTTCCTGATGGAACGATCCCTTTCTCCACAGCTGTCGCAATGGCTCTCACTCACCCTTCACTTCTGTCAACTTGACTTTTAGGCCTTTTGTTAGCACCAAGAGCTCTGATTTTTTTTTTTTTTTTTTTTTTTCCTCTCTCGAGACAGGGTTTCTCTGTGTAGCCTTGGCTGCCCTGGACTCGATTTGTAGACCAGGCTGGCCTTAAGCTCACATCGATCCACCTGCCTCTGTCTCCCGAGTGCTGGGAAAAAGCTGTGTGCTACCATGCCGGGCTAGCTCTAGTAGTTCTTTTCTCAACATTTTCAGCTTCTCTTTGACTGAGACATTAGTCAAATCCCTCATGACCTGAGTCTCAGCTTCATCTACCTGGAGCATCAGTTTTATAAAGGCAATCCCCAGATCATTTTCCTACAGGACTTGGGCGAGGCACTGCTGAATTTCCTGTGCCTCTCCTCTGTTGACTCTGAGGGCCTCAGGATTTGTGGCCATAGTCTAAAAAATACGGGATGCTTTATGAATTTGTGTGTCATCCTTGGGCAGAGGCCAGAATGGTTACTGTATTGTTCCAGTTTTAGTATTTGTAATGCCAAACTGAGCACCTGCTGTTAGTTTTTAAGAAAGCCCTTTCCCCTTTACTGGAAAGGGAAATAGTTAGCAATTAGAGTGATCAGTTAATTTCAGGTTTCAAGAGCTTAGAGACTTGTCTGGATTCTAGTTGGAGGGGTGATTAAGAGGGCATTTGGAGAAGCATGTAGAAGAAAGATTCTACTTCTGCCTAAGTGGGACAGCTGTACATCATGAGTTTGCCAGAACTGGATTTGCCCCAGTAGAGGATTTGGATTACTTAAACTTTACAGCTAGTTGGTGCTGACCTTTTTTTTTTTAAAAAAAGAGTACTTAGTGTTCTTACTTGGTCCTGACCAGAAGGCCAAGCAGCAATTAGGCGTTTTCTTGAAGATAGCATATTATGGACTAAATTACTTTTTATTCATTTAGGTAGGATCTCACTATAAAGCCCAAACTTGTAACACTCTTGCCTTGGCCTCTTGAGTAGGCCTTTCTGATTGATGTTAACTTTGAGGTGGGTTCAGCACCTATACATTTGGCACCTGCCATGGTTATAGTACTTTGCTGTTCATGCAGGGCTTGCCATCTGTCCTCAGTTCAGAATGTATTGTGGTCAAGTGTGCACAAGCCTAAGATAGTGGTCTTGAGTGGCCTTCAAACTGCACATACAGTTTTCCGGCCATGTAAATTATTACCAGTCTTCCTTTCTGCTCTTCAGTCTTATCTGTGAATGAATTGTGTTGGCTTCATTACAGTTCCTGAGTACAGTTGTGCTTGTGGCATTCTCATCACTGTTCTCCTAGCTGATAGTAGAGCTGTGTGGAAATAGCTCTGCTAGCCCAGCGAGAGCTGTAAAGGGAGATGTGTGCTCTGGCCAGCCAGAGGCTCTGGAGAAGTTTTGGCTGGTGGGGATTCTTGAGGGAAATTTTGGATAATTTATATGTAAGTTCTTTTCCTCCTCTAAACTATGATTATATGTTTATTTTATATATAGATACTCATAAATGTAACATCTTTTGAAATATGATTTCTAAAACATTTATCTTTAAAATCTGCTTTGGGGCTGGAGGAATGGCTCCTGATTAAGAGCTTGTACTGCTCTTACTCTTCCAGAGGACTGGAGTTTTGTTTCCAGCACTTGCAGCTCATCTGCAACTCCCTTACAGGGGATGTGATACCCACTTCCTCTGCAGGCACTGTGCTCATGTCTATGAACAAACCAGACACAGGCACCCACACACAAATAAAAAAATTTACAATCTCTCTCTTACTGGCTCTCAGAACAATATAAACAGCTGTCTTTGCTGTGGTGTCTCCTGCATTTTGTAGAGCTGTGTGTATTTCTTTTTCTCTCCCCCCCCCCCCAAATCCCTGATTGTGTAGGCCTGGCTGTCCTGGGACTTCTTCTGTAGACCAGGCTGGCCTCAAACTCAGATCCACCTGTCTCTGCCTTCTACACGCTAGATTTAAAGGTATGCACCACCACTGCCTGGCTGAACTATATCTTTCAACATGATGGGATAAACTCATGAGCCTTAAAGGATCTGTGTATGTCTGCAGATGATGCAGTCTGTCTGTCTGTCCTTTTGTTTTTTTTGAGATAGGGTTGTGTAGCCCTGCCTGTCATAGAATTCTCTCTGTAGACCAGGCTGTTTGCAAACTCAGAAATCCATGAGTGCAAAATTTTTTTGTTTTTTGAGACAGGGCTTCTCTGGGTAGCCTAGACCAGGCTGTCCTTGAACTCACAGCTGTATGCCTGCTTCTGCCTTGAGGGTTAGGATTGAAAGTATGCGCCACCACACCCAACCTCTAATTTAAAAAAAAAATTTTTTTTTTTCGAGACAGGGTCTCTCTGTGTAGCCTTGACTATCCTGGACTTGCTTTGTAGACCAGGCTGGCCTTGACCCCACAGCGATCCACTTGCCTCTTCCTCCCAAGTGCTGGGATTAAAGGCATGCGCCACCATGCCCAGCAGCCTCTAATTTTTAAGTCTAATGAGTTCATGCATTTGAAGAGTATCATGATGGGTACAGATAGAAAAACTAGAACTGAAAGTTATACTGGCACTAGCCAGTTTCAAAAGTATTGTTACTTCCTTTGGTCCTGTGTGTCCTCCTGACCATCTTCTTCTCTCCAATCTGCCCAAGGCATTTTATCCCTTTAGTTCTTTTTTTTTTTTTTTTTTTTTCCTTTTTTCTTTTTCCCTTTTTGGTTTTTCAAGAGAGGGCTTCTCTGTGTAGCCTTGGCTGTGCTGGACTCACTTTGTAGACCAGGCTGGCCTTGAACTCACAGCAATCCTGCCTCTGCCTCCCAAGTGTTGCCTCTCCTTTTTTTAAAATTTATTCACTTTACACCCCAATCATAGCCTCCTCCCTGTTTCCTCTTGTCCTATCCTCCCTCCTGCCTCCCCCCCCATTCCCCTCCCCTAGTCCTCTGAGAGGGGGAGCCCTTCTCTCCTACCAACTGACCCCAGCCTATCAAGTCTCATCAGGACCACCTGCATCCTCTTCCTCTGTGGCATGGTAAGACACCTGGCCAGGGTGACATGATCAAAGTGCATGTCTTTTACTTCTATGTAATCATCTACGAATGCTTCCTTATATAATGTGAGTTAATATTTATATGCCATTAAACTATGTAAGTTGAATCTTCTATTCTGTGACATCTCTCTTTTAACATTGTTCTGAAGATCCATTTTGTTTTCCAGATGCTTGAGTAGTTACTGTCTTAATAATGAGCAAAACAGACCCATGTTCCTGTTCTCATGTAGTGTATGGCTTTAGTGTCAGGAAGACAGTTAACAGAGATAGTAATTGGTTTAGTAGCCATCTGGATACTGATAGGAGCTAGCAAAAGAGGAAAGGGGTGGGTTATTTTCACACTGAAAGGCATTGCTCAGGTTAGGCCTACCCGAGAAGGACCCTTTGTTTAGAAGGTAAAAGCTCAAGGCAAGAGGCCATGAATATGGGGGGGCATCATTATAGGTAGAGTCCTGCATTCTTGAGATACTATGAAGAGGGGGAATGCCTATTGTGTTGGAGGGAAGAGCTCTAGGGAGAGTGGTAAATAGGTCTGTTTTGCGCCAGAGGTGTGGCACAGTCTGGTTTCTGAACGGTCCGTTGCAGTTGAGTTAAGAATAGTTGTGCCTGTGCAGCTGTCAGGAGAGGCTTTAGAAGGCCATGGCAGTGATCCAGCAGAGAAGTCATGGCAGCTTGGGCTGAAGGGGACCATGGGTGATACTGAGAAGTGATTGGAGTCTGGATCCTTCTTGGAGCAAGAGCAGATGAGATTTGCTGGCAGACTGGATGTGGGTGTAGAGAAATAAAGGATGACAGTAGGACTTTTGCTTACTGCAGGAAGAGGAAGACTGGAGGAACAGGCCACACCAGGGCTTGGGTTTGGGCTTGTTTGGTTTGGGACCCTTCAGAGAGCACACAGCATTTAGAGTTTAGAGGAGAGAGGTCTGGGCTGCATATCAGTATGAGTCCTTCATGTTTGATGGCATTGTGGGCTAAGTTGAGCAAATGTACTGATGGAAGATAGAACTAGGTAAGGGTGGCGGCAGTGTGTTGTTCAGCGTCCAGTGGGTGTCCTGGGCCCCAGGTCCTGTAGATCAGTCCAGGCACTGCTTGCTTCCAGACAAAAACGAATGAATCTTGAGGTCCGAGGTCCCATTTCTTGCTAGGGCGGCTAGAGCCTTTAGGGTGAGGCTCATGACCTGGTCACTAGGATAGGTTCCTGGCCTCTCTGGGGAAGGTGGAAAATGAATTTCCACCGGTGTTACAGTTAGCTACTTTTAGAATAAGACTTAGGTCTCATTAGGCAGCGGAGACTCGGGAGCCCCACAAGGCCAAAAAATGCTATAACTGTTTGTGCCGAGGTCATGGCATCAGAAGTGGACAAATGCCTAAAACCAGCCAAAAGGTAATGAAATTGTTGGTATCAGAAGGCAATGAAAACCAGGCCTTCCAAAGACTGTGATGATATTGTGGTGTTACAGCTCTTTGGTCCTGTGAGAGGACCTGTGGGTGCTTCCCCAGCAGTCAGCACTGATCTTGCCATGATGGGGTAGATAAATCCGAACGCAGTGAACAGCAGAAAGTCCTGGAAGACCTCTGCATCTCTCTGGAGCCTTTCTTTTCCCAGAATGACGAGTCTGATACCGTTGTAGTGGAATGAGAAAGCAAGCCAAACTTTATTTGTGAACCAGGAATTTATGAACCCTGGGCATTGGGGAGGGGTTTTGAGGGCAAATGTGTCTGATTTGCTAGGGCTAAAAGGTGTCAGGATACTTAATCTACATACAGTGATACAGCATCTCACAGTCAGTAACACGGGGTCCTATCACCAGAAGGAGAAAACAGTACTTAATTATCCTATGTGTGAGGGGATGACTTCTAGGACTATGTGGCACCCTCTACAAAATCTCGGGTCATGTTTTATCAGAGCAAAAGAAATGTAACTGGAGAAGTCAGACTTCAATCTTATCCAGCAGAGTCCCGCAGCTGTGAAGGTTGGTGGGAACCTGCCCTGAATACTGTGACTTTTAAGGTCAGCCTGATGAGAGCTTGAGATATCTCCTGGCTTTGGTGGCATAGGAGCCATGAGTAATCTTGAGCAGTCCCCACAAGGAAGTGTGAGAAACCTGGATGGACAGAGAATAGACAGTCCTCTGTTTTGGGTACTTGGCTGGGGTAGAAGGCATGAACGTCGAAGGGTTGACTGAAATAGGAAATTAGACATTGGTGTGCCTTAAATGCTTTAGTGTGTGTATTAGTTAAATTTTGCTGTGATTACGTTTCTTTTGCTCTGATAACACATGACCAAGGCAACTTATAGCAGGGAGTGTTTATTTGGAGCTTCTAGACACTGCAAGTGTCATTGCCATTGTGGTGAGGAGCATGGCAGTTGGCAGACAGGCAATGGCCCTAGAGCAAGAGCTGAGAGTTCATGTCCAGATCCACACACAGGAAGCACACTGAATGTCTGGAGTCATTTTGAAACCTCAAAGCTTATTGCCAGGGACATATGTCCTCCAAAGCCACACCTCCTACTCCTCCCCAAACTGTTCCACAAACTGGAGACCAAGTATCCAGACACGAGTCTATGGGGGCCCATTCTTCAATCAGACAACCACAGTGGGCCTGAAGGAGTGCTACTGTGCAGGAGGAACAATTTGGAGAATCAGGAGAGGCTAATGCTATGGCCAGGCCCTTCCCATTCCCCTAGCCTAGGGCAGATGCTAACGCTGGGCCGAACGGTTGACATGGAGAGCTGCCCTCTTTGTTCCTCCTTGGTGGGAGAGGGTAGAGTGGAATGGGGATGGGTGGGCAGTGGGAACATGGAGATATTTTCTTTACTGTCCCCATTCTTCACGGAAAGGGAGGTGAGAATGAGTTGGTAAGTAGGGTGTGAAGAGAGGAGAAAGGATGAAGTTGGAGTGTGAAGGACTTCTGTGGGGATTTGTCTGCATTGAGAGTTGATTACACAGCTTCCTTTAACAGGGCCTGTGGGCTACAGAGGTGGGGTGTGTGTGTGTCTGTCTGTGTGTCTGTGTCTGAGAGGGAGAGGGGTTGTTGATTATTGCCATTAGAGCTGAGGAAGGCAGCTAGTAAGGTGTGCCCACAGTCATGCATACAGCTGAAATTCATTCCACTTTGCCTCTGTATTGTTTCCCATTGAATGTGCTGCATTTTATTCTTTGTCCTGTTGTCAGAAAATGGGATTGTTTCCAGTAAGAGAAAGCTGCTGTCAACAATTTTGACACAAATTGCGAAAGCATGTCTCCAGGGCACAGACTGGAGAGTTGAGGCTGTTGGACCTTTCCAGCTTCAATTTTAGGAGGTAGTGCAAACTGTTTTCAAATGGTCCTTGATGGCTCTTTGGATTGTCAGACCATTTTATTTTTACCAATTTGGTGAGCTGCATCTTGGAGGTCTTAAATAACAGCTCCAAATAAAAAAACCATAAGTCTAGTATGCTGGCAGGAGGATTAGAAGTGTTCAGGATCATCATTCTCTACTCACAGAGTTCAAGTCTAGCCTGGGCTACATGAAACCTGATCTCACAAACAATATAAAATAGAATGTTATTTAAACTATGTAACTTAATAGGCTTTAATATCCCCCAGAATTGTGTAATCACCACAATCTAAACTAAGACTATTTGGCCTGGAGAGATGGCTCAGTGCTTAAGAAGGCTGGCTGTTCTTCCAGAGGACATGAGTTCAATTCCAAGCAACCACATGGTGACTCACAACCATCTGTACTGGCATCTGATGCCCTCTTCTGGTGTGCATGAAAAGAAAGCACTCATATACATAAAACAAATAAATATTTTAAAAAATACACTAAGAATATTTTCACAATCTCCTATGTGGTGGACATTTCATGTGAGTAGCTGTACAGTAATCTTTTATGACTGGCTTCTTTAATTTATCACATTTCAAAGTTCTTCCGTGTTTTACCATGTATCAGAACTGGCACTTTGCACGCGCGCGCGCGTGTGTGTGTGTGTGTGTGTGTGTGTGTGTGTGTGTGTGTGTGAAGGTCAAAGGTTGCTTCCCCACCTTATGTTGTGAAACAGTCTTCCTTTTTTTTTTTTTTTTTTTTTACCTCTTAGCTCACTTAACTGAGGCCGACTTGCTGGCCCACTAATCCCAGTGATATTTATGTGTCTGCTTCTCCAATTGTAGGATAATAGGCGCTCACTGCAGATTTGAACTTGGATTCTGATACTTGTGTGACAAAGAGCTTACCTTTTCAGCTATCTCCCAACCCTGTACTTCTTTTGAGTCTGTTGTGTGCATAGTTAATCATTTTTGTTTTGGGCCTGTTAGAAATACTACCTTTTTAAAAAAGTTTTTCGAGATGGTTTATCTTGGCTGTCCTGGACTCACTTTGTAGACTAGGGTGGCCTTGAACTCAGCGATCCTCCTGTCTCTGCCTCCCACGAGTGCTAGGATTAAAGGCCTGCACCATCACGACCAGCTTCTCCTTATGCTTTTTAAAATAGCCTAAAACTGGATCCTCCTGTCTCAGCTTTCTGAGTAATGGGACTGCAGGCCTCTGCCCAAACTGGACTCCCCCCCCCCCCAGACAGGGTCTCTCTGTGTAGCCTTGGCTGTCCCGGACCCGCTTTGTAGACCAGGCTGGCCTCGAACTCACAGCGATCCACCTGCCTCTGCCTCCCGAGTGCTGGGATTAAAGGCGTGTGCCACCACCGCCCGGCCGGTGGTTGTTTTTTTTTTCAGTTCTAGCTTTGGTTTTTCTTGTTTTGTTTGTTTTTGTTTTTTCGAGACAAGGTTTCTCTTTGCAGCCTTGACTGTCCTGGACTCGCTTTGTAGACCAGGCTGGCCTCAAACTGCCTCTACTTCCCAAGTGCTGGGATTAAAGACATGCACCACCATGCCTGGCTTGTTTGTGTTTTTGAGACAGGGCTTCTCTGTGTAGTCCTGGCTATCCTGGAACTCAAGTTTATTGATCAGCCTGGCCTGGAACTCAGATTTGCCTGCCTCTGCCTCTCAAGCTGGGATTAAAGATGGGTGCCACCACTGCCTGGCCCTTCTGTCTTCTTTTCTTTATTTTATTTTATTTATTTTGTGTATCTGCACGCACACCTGCACGGCAGAAGAGGCCATTAGATCACATTATAGATGGTTGTGAGCCACCATATGGTTGCTGGGAATTGAACTCAAGACCTTTGGAAGAGCAGACAGTGCTCTTAACCACTGAGCCATCTCTCTTTTCTTTATTTTCCTTTTTGTGTTTTGTTTTTGTTTTTTTTGTTTTTTTGAGACAGGGTTTCTCTGTGTAACAGCACTGGCTGTCCTGGAACTCACTCTGTAGACCAGGCTGTCCTTGAATTCACAGAGATCCACCTGCCCCTTCCAAGTGCTGGGATTAAAGCAATGCCCGGCCTATCATTGTTCTTGTTTGTTGTTGTTATTGGTTGTTGTTTTTTAAAGATTTATTTATTCATACAATGTTCTGCCTGAACAATTGCTTGCACGCCAGAAGAAGGCACCAGATCTCATTATAGATGGTTGGGAGGCACCATGTGGTTGCTGGGAATTGAACTCAGGACCGCTGGGTGAGCAGCCAGTGTTCTTAACTTCTGAGCCATCTCTTCAGCCCTCCTTATTCTTAATTATCCATTTTTTTTCCACCTTGAATTTCATCCATTGACCGACTTGATTGACGTTTCCTCTCTCCTTCCTTCCTTCCTTCCTTCCTTTTCTTTTTTTTCCCTACCTTTCTCTTTCTTGACAGGGTTTCCCTGTGTAGCTGTGGTTGTCCTGGAACTCATTTTGTAGACCAGGCTGACCTTGAACTGTCTGGCTATGCCTCCTGAGTTCTGAGATTAAAAAGTTTATGTCCTGCGAAACTTTTATTTTTTTTAAAGTGATCTGAGTTTCTTTCACCCCTATTAACTCCTGTGCCCCCTGTGCTGGAGAATGAGCTTGGGTCCTTTCACACTAAGTGTGCACTATAAGGCTGAGCAGTATTCCTAACCTTCATCATGATTTTTATTATAATAAATTCTGTTTAGTTCTTCAGCAAGTCTGCTGGTTCTTTATTGGGAGTCTCTTCCCTAGTGTAGATCTCTGTGGTCGCCGTTTCGTTATGTTGCCATATACCATGTATTCTGTAGGTAAGAAAGAGTGCCAGCTGGCTTTGTAGTTGCCCTGGGCTCTCAGCACTTTACTGTTGAGCTCTTGCCTTGTCTTGTCTTGTCTCTTACTTCCTCTTGTTTTCTTTGTTTTTGTTACGCTCCAGTTTGGCAAGAATGGCCAGATGTTAATCTGCACATTTATGTGGAATGTTTAGAAAGTGTACTGGATAGTTTTATGTCAATTTCACACAACCTAAAGCCATCTGAGAGGATGAAACATCAATTAAGAAAGTGCTTTCAGAGCTGGGTGGTGGCAGTGGTGGCAAGCTAGTTCCAGGACAGCCAGGGCTACACAGAGAAACCTGCCTCAAAATAAAATTTAAAAAAAGAAAAGAAAAAAATGCTTCTATAAGATTGGTCTGTAGGCAAGTCTGTAGGTCTTTGCTTTTCTTTGTTTTTGTTTGCTTGTTTGAGACAGGGTTTCTCTGTGTAGCCTTGGCTGTCCTGGACTCCATTTGTAGACCAGGCTGGCCTTGAACTCACAGAAATCTGCCTGCCTCTGCTTCCCTGAGAGCTGGGATTACAGGCAATTGCTGCTGTGTCTGGCTAGGGCATTTTCTTTCTTTCTTTCTTTCTTTCTTTCTTTCTTTCTTTCTTTCTTTCTTTCT
>OU015757.1:25221246-25255131 GCA_907169655.1 Acomys percivali | reverse complement strand
TTTCTTTCTTTCTTTCTTTCTTTCTTTCTTTCTTTCTTTCTTTCTTTGGTTTTTCGAGACAGGGTTTCTCTGCGTAGCCTTGGCTGTCCTGGACCCGCTTTGTAGACCAGGCTGGCCTCGAACTCACAGCGATCCACCTGCCCCTGCCTCCCGAGTGCTGAGATTATAGGCGTGCGCCACCACGCCCGGCCTCTTTTTTCTTTCTTAAAGATTTATTTACTTATTTAATTTATTGTAATGTATACAGCGCTCTGGCTGCATGTACACTTTCAGGCCAGAAGAGGGCATCAGATCACATTATAGATGGTTATGAGCCACTATGTGGTTGCTGGGAATTGAACTCAGGACCTGGAGGAGCAGCCAGTACCCTTAACCTCTGAGCCAACTCTCCAGGCCCCCTTTTTTCTTTGTAAGAAACTCACTGGTCGGGTGTGGTGGCGCACTCCTTTAATCCCAGCACTCGGGAGGCAGAGGCAGACGGATCGATGTGAGTTCGAGGCCAGCCTGGTCTACAAAGGGAGTCCAGGACAGCCAAGACTACACAGAGAAACCCTGTCTCAAAAAACCAAAAAAAAAAAAAAAAAAAAAACCGAAGCTCACTGACACTCACTATAAAGATGAGGCTAGCTTCAAACTCACAAAGATTGTCCTGTTTTGCCCTCCTGAGTGTTGAGGTTAAAGGTGTACAGCACCACGTCTAGCTTTGAGCAACTATAAATTCTTTGTCATTTTCAGTTTAAATTGATTTGGGTAACTCCATATTTCTTAGATCATAGAAATGACTTGTAAGATTGGATGATTTAGTCTCAGGTCTCTCATTTTGTAGGTAAGGCAAATACAAAGAGAAGAAATTATTTGCCCAGAACTGAATCTGTGTCACCTTAGGTCAAGACCTACTGGATAGACTTTAAAGGGCGTGTGTGGCTTTGATTACATTGCTACTGCTCTAATGAAGAGAATCAATTTTGCATGCCTGTAATCCCAGCAGAGTCAGGAGGATGACAACAAATTGGAGGCCAGCCTGATGTAGGTAGTGAGTTCAGTGTGTGACTACCTTAAGAAGGAATGAAATTTACTTTTCAACAGTTTTAGTCACTTGTTTGCTCATATGCCATGTAAGAAGTTTTGGAGACATTGAGGAAGTGTTGGCTTGAGAATAAGTACTTCAGTTGAGCTGATGACCAGTTTGTAGTCATTCTTCACCCACTGTGGCTGTAACAGGTGTGGGTGGTCCTCTGGTCTTTATTTTGGATTACTTTACTCATTTGTGACTTGGTATTTTTATAGTAGGTTGGACTGAGCTGGCTGCTTGTGTCTGAAGTGATGTGAGTGCTGCTAGTGAGCATAGCCAGACAGTGATGTAATCCAGTCAGGTGCCAAGGCCTTTGCTTACTTGCATCACCTTCTGACTGATAAGGACGTAGGGAGGGCTTGCCTGGCTTGTACTTAACGTTCTTGGTGTGATGATTTTTGTTAATGGCTTAGAAGTGTTGGTATCCTTTCCTGGGCTTATATTAGTAGTTGGTGTTTGTGAAGATACCTCACACAGTTACAGGTATGTGTGCATAATTTTTACTGTTATTGGGTATTTTCTTTCTTTTTTTTTAAATTTTAACTTTTATTTATTATGTATACAATGTTCTGTCTGCATGTGTGCCTGCATGCCAGAAGAGGGCACCAGATCTCATCATAGATGGTTATAAGCCACCAAGTGGGTGCTAGGAATTGAACTTGGGACCTCTGGAAGAGCAGTCAGTGCTCTTAACCCCTGAGCCTTCTCTCCAGCCCCCCTTGTTGGGTATTTCTGAAGAAGTTTTAGGTTTTGTTTTGTTTTTCCAGACAGGGCTTCTCTGTGTAGCCGAGGCTGTCCTAGACTTACTTTGTAGACCAGGCTGGCCTCGAACTCACAGCAATCCACCTGCCTCTCTCTCCTGAGTGCTGGGATTAAAGGCTTGCATCACCACTCCTGGCTTGCTTTATTTTTTAAGGGTTAGGTTTCTCTGTTTTACAATCATTTGTTTTGTTTTTTTTTTTTTTAAATATTTTATTTAGTTTTAACTTATGTGCATTAGTGTGAGGGTGTCAGATCTTGGTGTTACAGGCAGTTGTGAGCTGCCATGTGGGTGCTGGGAATTGAACCCAGGTCCTTTGGAAGAGCAGGCAGTGCTCTTAACCACTGAGCCATGTCTCCAGCCCTTTACAATCATTTGTTATTAGACAAGATCTTGTTAGCTAGCCTAAGTTGACCATTAACTTACTGTATAGCCAAGGGTGGCTTTGAGTCTCTCCTGTCCCAGTCTCCTGAGTGCTGGAATTGCATGGTGTTGATGATGTTTGTATTAAATTAAAAAAAATTTTTTTTTTCTCTGTGGGTTTCTCTATGTATCCATGCTTGTCCTATCCTCATTTTGTAGACCAGGCTGTCCTCGAACTCAGAGATCTGCCTGCCTCTGCCTTCCTGAGTGCTGGGGTTAAAGGCATACACCACCACACCTGGCCTGTATTCAAATTTTTATAGATGAGTTTTTATTCATAGCATGCAGAATAATGATGGTAGACAAGCCTTTGTGTAGATTGATTATCTCATTGTCTTCAGTCTCTTCTGATTTGAGAATATTTTTGAAGCATGCATAGTGAGTGGGATCATAAAAATGATTAAGCTGGTAGCATGAGGATTTTGTGATATAGCAGGGGATAGAGCCTTGCTTTTGTGTATCTGGACTGTACTCCAGGCTGTCAGTGGTCTGTGGTGTGGGTACAGTTTTGTTATGCCAATACTGTACAGAAAGACAGGGTTTATTTGGAGGTTATAGAGTAGCTCCATGTGTGGTCTGCTTTTTTTTAATTTAGGTGAATACAGAGTGCTGGTCGCCCCCTACCCCAAGTAAGTAATTTTGATTTCAGTAAATTCGATGTCCATAAAAAGGCTGATCTCTTTCCTATTCTCTTTAAGACAAGGGATTGTGAGTAGTGAGTGAGTGCTCATTCTGCTATTTCTTCAGCCTTTGTGATTAAGCAAATACATTTAGATTCAGTTGAGAGATTCTGTTTTTTAGGCTAAACCAATCTTCTATAGGGTGTGCAGATGTGTCTGAGATTGAATCCAAGACTTTTGATTTAAGCATGCTAAGCATGCAGTACTCTACCTTTGAGCTAGAAAGCCTTGAACAGACAGTTTTGTCTTTTTTGGTGGTTTTTTGAGACAGGGTTTCTCTGTGTAGCCCTGGCTGTCCTGGACTAGCTTTGTGGACCAGGCTAGCCTCAAACTCACAGTGATCTACCTGTCTCTGTCTCCCAAGTGCTGACATTAAAGGTGTGTGCCACCATGCCCGGCTTTAACGGACATTTAAAAAAAAAAAAAACGATTTATTTATTATTATGTATACAGTGCTCTGCTTGCGGCTCTGCTTGCGTGTACACCTGCAGGCCAGAAAAGGGCATCAGATCACATTATAGATGGTTGTGAGCCCCCACATGGTTGCTGAGAATTGAACTCAGGACCTCCAGAAGAGCAGTCAGTGCTCTTAACCTCTGAGCCATCTCTCCAGCCCCTAACAGACATTTCTTATAACTGTCACATTTACATCTTTTGCTGACACCACAGTTTGTAGTACTGAAAAAAAGGTAAGATTTCAGCACTTGGGAGGCAGAGGCAGGCGGATTGCTGTGAGTTCGAGGCCAGCCTGGTCTACAAAGCGGGTCCAGGACAGCCAAGGCTACACAGAGAAACCCTGTCTCAAAAAACCAAAAAAAAAAAAAAGGCAAGATTTATGGTAGATTTTATGTCTGTTGAGAAAAGTGTTATTCCTGTGAGGAATGATAGATGATAATACATATAAAAATGAAAGCAGCTGGGTGTTGGTGGTGCATGTGTTTTATCCCTGCATTCCAGGAGACAGTGGCAGGCGGATCTCTTGAGTTTGAAGCCAGCCTAGTCTACAGAGCGAATTCCACCTGTTTAAAAAAACCAAATAGGTAGGTAGGTAGATAGATAGGTAGGTAGGTAAAAATAAAAAAAAAGAAAGCATATTAATTTTTCTGTCTTGATTATTTTTAGGGATGGTTCTGTATGTCTATTTTCTCTGAGAATAATTCAGTAATAGCTACATTGCATTGTATTACTGTTGGTTGTTTGTTTTGGGGCACAGGGCCTCACTCTGTAATGCTGGCTGTTCAGGAACCTGATTTGTAGACCAGTCTGGCTCCAAGTCAAGAGATCCCCCTGCCTCTGCCTCCTGGCTGTTGGGAATCAAAGGCCTGAGCTCAGTTTGGCTGTTGGACACTTAGTTTGCACCACACATTAGCTGTTGGGAATAAAGCTGCCTTGAACATGACTGTCCACGTGTGCCATTGAGACTGATTAAGAGCTCCCTGTTTCTTTTCTTTATTTGTATGTGTGTGTTTTATTGCCTTGTAAGTCTGTGCTTGTGGAGTGTGTCTGACGCTTGAGGAGGCCAGAAGAGGGCATCAGATCTTTGGTATTGGCGTTACAGATGGTTTTAAGCCACCATGTGCGTGCTAGGAACTGAACCTGAGCCTGTGGAAGAACAGTCAAGTGCTCTTAGCTGATGAACCATCTCTCCAGGGCCTTTCTTTTTGTGCTCTTAGCTGATGAACCATCTCTCCAGGGCCTTTCTTTTTTAACAGCTGGTTTACTGTGTAGTTGAGAATGGTCTGGAACTTCTGATTTCTCCTCCCTCCCTCTCTTAAGTGATGGTATTGCAAGAGGGCACCAGCGCACCCCCTGTTTTTATGCAATACTGGGCATTGTGGTGCTAGGCAAGCACTCTACTAATGGAGTTAAATCCCAGCCCTGTCTTAGCATTCTTTTGTGTAGTACCTGAAGTGGAAATGCTGGGTCATTTTGTCTGTCTGTCTGTCTGTCTGTCTGTCTGTCTGTCTGTCTCTCTCTCTCTCTCTCTCTCTCTCTCTCTTTCTTTCTTTCTTTCTTTCTTTCTTTCTTTTGAGACAGGGTTTCTCTGTATAGCCTTGGCTGTTCTAGACTTGCTTTGTGGACTGGGCTCCCAAGTGCTGGGATTACAGATGTGTGCCACCACGCCCGACCTTGTAATTCTTTTCTTGTGTGGTTTGTTTTATACCTATATTTTTAATTACTTTGAGGAACCAACAGACTTTTCCCCACAGTCCCTATAGTGCTTTCAATTCTCTCTGCAGTACATGAAGGATTGAATGTCTTCAGATCTGAGACCCTCACTTTCTATATATTTATTTATAAGTTTAGCCATCTTTTTTTTTTTTTTTTTTTTTGATATAAGTTTTCTCTGTGTAGCCTTGGCTGTCCTGGCTTGCCTTGTAGACCAGGCTGGCCTCGAACTCACAGCAATCCACCTACCTCTGCCTCCTGAGTGCTGGGATTAAAAGCGTGCACCACCACGCCCGGCTACGTTTAGCCATCTTAATGTGTATTTGGGGTTGTGTTCTGGATTGGACTGAGGTACCCCACAGGTGCTTACCACTAAGCTCACTCCCTCTCTTCCTCAACCCAGCCCCTCACAGTCCTTTAGCTTTCTATCTAGTGTGACTTTGAGAAACCCAAAGCTTCTTATCATTGTGTGTGTGCATGTGTGCGAGTGAAAGCCGTAGGCTACTCTCTGTGGCTAGGTCATGAACTTTCACTGCTGCTAGTGCAATCTTCTTTAGTATCTCTTGGGTGTTATTTCTCTAATTTCTTTACTTGTTTTCTGTTCTCTTTATCTTGCAACCTTTCTATTCCGTTTTTAATTTCTGCTCTGAGGCTTTACACTTCGAAGCCCCTTCCCTTCTCCCCTTGTCCTTTTCAGTGGCACCTGGGGTTTAATGATAAATATCTTACTTTCTGGGGGTAGTAATGTTTTTTTTTTAAAAATGTATGTTGTCTATTTGTACAGTCTTTTGTTTTCTTTTGCACTTTTCTGTTTACTGTGATACTTTTTGTTTTCTTTTGTTTGTTGTTTTTGAGACAGGATCTTTCTGAACAGCTTTCCTTGGCTGTTCTGGGACTCACTCTGTAGGCCAGGCTGGCCTCAAACTCACAGAGATCCTCCTCAGAGTGCTGGAATTAAAAGGTGTGTGCCTCCACCTGACTGCTCTGACAGTCTTTCTTTCTTCCTTTTTTTTTTTTTAAAGATTTATTTATTATTATGTATACAGTGCTGTCTGCATGTACACCTCCAGGCCAGAGGAGGGCACCAGATCACATTATAGATGGTTGTGAGCCACCATGTGGTTGCTGGGAATTGAACTCAGGACCTCTGCAAGAGCAGTCAGTGCTCTTAACCGCTGAGCCATCTCTCTAGCCCTGCTGTGATATTCTTGATGTTAGGCTTCTGGAGTGGTCTGGTAATCTCTGGCTTTACTCATGTGCAGATTCAGGGATGCACAAATGGAGAGTTAATTCTAGGAACTGACTAAGCTTCTACACTACAAGAGCAGAGGGAGTGGCACCACCTATTATTTGTGAACTTCTTAGCTTTTCATTTCTGAATGTTTCCCACTTAGCAGAATTAGAACTTCTTGGAGAAATGACATTCTTCTTTTTTCTTTTTTAAAAATAATTTATCTCTTGGAACTGGAATTCAGACAGTTATGAGCTGCCATGTGGGCACTGGGAATTGAACCTGGGTCCTTTGGAAGAGCAGACAGTGCTCTTAAGCACCAAGCTATCTCACTAGCCCTGGCATATTTCAAAGGTATGGCAGAGAAGGAATTACATGAACTAGGAACGTGCTGTGAGAGGAATTTAAGTTCTTAGAAACCACAAAAGCTCCTAGGATAGCTTGCATGGCCAAATCTGAGGCATTGTAAAGATCATAATAAATAATGATAATAAGAGTCTTTGAGTTCATACTAATAATGGGTCAGGAAAGAATGAGTAGGGAGACAGGAACATGCCTTACTAAAGTTAGAAAGCTAGCTAATGAACACAGAAGGAAGCTGAGTGTTGTAGTTGGGAGGCCGAGGAAGGAAGATCGGGAGTTCAACATCATCCTCTGCTGCATAGTGAGTTTGAGGCCAGCCTGATTTACAAAGTTCTAGGATAGCCAAGGCTACACAGAGAAACTTTGTCTCGAAAAACCAACAAAACAAAACAAAAACAAAATAAAACCGTCTAAGTATCATAGTATTAGCTTCCAGTGAGTACTGAAACTCTCAAGTGAGTGTTCTAAAAGTATAGATGTATTGCAGATTATTTACTGATGAGTCACCAAAGAAAGGTCACTTTACAGTGAAGAAATCTATTACTGTAATTTTAACTAAGTAAAATCATGAACAGTATTCTACAAAGTTGACCTCATCTAGTTAGCATTGCTGCCATAAATGTACACCCAGCATTTAAAAGTGAAATGAAGATGGAAATGCTAAAAACAAAAAATTTAAATGTATTTAGGTGATTTCAGTTGTGTGTGGCCCTGATTTGAATGAAGCATAGGCATTGCTGCCGAGGTACTGACAACAGTTAGAGTTCAGCAGTTCCTTACCTGAGTGTGTTCAGCATTGTGCAAGAGAATAATTCAGCAAACTGTTTCTGAAGGAGTTAAGGAGAGGCTGGAGGTGCATGAAGTACTTGAGGCCTGGGTTTCATCTTCTGCGGCATACCTGAACACACATGCACGGGGAGCTAATTCAGTTGTTTGGAAGTTTCATGAACTGCTTAGATGGAATTTCCTATTATAAATATTTTATTTTGCTTTTATTTGCATTGTGTACATGAGTATAAGTGTCCTCAGAGGCTAAACAAAATTGTCAGAACCCCTAGAACCTGCATTAGAGGTAGTTGGGGACTATTTGACATAGATATTGAAAACCAAGCTTGGGTTCTTAACCACTGAGCACCACCCCCACCCCTGACCCCTGGCACCAAACCTGGAAACTTTTAAGGTTAATAAGTGAGAGTGGCCGATGGGCATTTCATTATTAGGTAGGGCTTATTGGCCTGGGCAGAGCAAATCACTAGTCTAGCTCACTTAGTGAGCTCCAGTAAAGTTTCAAATCCTCACCCTCATGTCAATATTGTTCACCTCACTTATTAGACAGTTTCACTTTTCAATCTGAAGAGTAAAAGTCTTGCTTGTTGGCCAGGAAAGGAAGAACCAGAAGGGCGCCTGGCTGGGGTAGGTTGTGACCTTCCTTGTCCTGGCATTGATTTTGTAGCTCCTTTGATTTTTCAGTGTGGCTGGGGCAGTTGTCCTAGTTTAAAGAACTATTTTTTGGTTTGTTTATTTTATTTTATTTATTTATTTTTTTAGCTTGTGGCATCTGCTGATATGGAAGGAGGGGATGAGATTTAGAATCTAATTATAGTATCTTTTGATCAATATTCTGTTTCATTCTAGCACTCTGGTTTTGCTGTTATGTTACTTGTAGATTGTGCTTTGGGGAGGAGACATGGACAAAACCAAAAAGCATTCTTTTACTGCTGTTTGTATACCTGTTTTTACTGCATATTGGTTGACCTCTCTTTACCCAGCAGTCTTAGCACTGTGCTGGCACACTGCTTTCCTCTTCTGAATCTTGTTTCTTACTATCCTAACAGTTTCAAATACACAATTAAAAAAAAAAAAATTAAACACACAACCAGAGTTTCCCTTAATCACTCTGTCATGGTCTTTGTTAGCTGTCATCTTGAAAGAATCTAGAGTCACTTGGGAAACAGGCCCCTGGCCATACCTGTGGGGATTATTTTGGTGTGGAAGAAAGATCTGCCCACTATGGGCAACACCACTCCCTGGCTATAGACCTGAACTATATAAGTGGACAGAGGGGGCTCAGCAGTAGCAGCATTCATAACTCTTTCCTTCCTGATTGTGCATCCCAGCTGCATCAAGCTCCTGTTTCTTGAGTTCCTCTCCATGTTGGATTGTACCCTTGAACTGTGTGCTGAAGTACGCCTCTTGTTCAGGGTTTTTTGTTTTAAAGTCACAGCAACAGGAAATAAAACAAAGACACAATCCAAGTGAAAAATCATAAGCTCTTGAACAAAGGCTTTTTTTTCTAGAGGGTAGATGATGCCCTAGGATCCTTTGATAGTGTATGGACCCAGTTGACCAGCAATGTTTGCTTTCTACATTTGAGTAAGACTACAGGCATTGAGTTGGTGGTGCTGCTGGGAGCCTGGGACAGTGAACCTGGTATTTTGCCTGCAAGTGGGCAGAATAGGTGGTTATTGGTTGGTATTAGAAATGATTGCAGATTAGCTTGAAGGATGTAGAACTACACAAATTTAATGCCAATGTATGCACACACACGCGCGCGCGCACACCTGGACGGACGGATGGATAGATAAATAGATAGGATATAGTCCTTTACTCACAGTGTTGCTGTGGCACCTGTGTTTATCTTCAGGGTATTCTTTAGTGTGGAATAAAAACTGGAGTATACAATATATGTACACACACACACACACACACACACACACACACACACACACGGAGAATGTCTTCGTTGTTATTTGTGAGGTTTTTTTTTTTGTTGTTTGTTTGCTTGCTTTTTTTTAAAGATAGAAGCTCTCTCTGTCTCTCTGTCTCTGTCTCTCTCTATCTTTGCTGTCCCGGAACACACCATGTAGACCAGACTGGCCATGAACTCACAGAAATCCACCTGCTTGTACCTCCAGAGTACTGGGATTAAAAAGGGGCATGCTACCATGCCTGGCAAAGGGCTCTCTGGAACCTTAACAGAGAGTGACAGTTTGGACTTAACCTTTAGTAATGACAGGTCCTATGTCTATACACAGTTGTACACATGCACGCTTGCACACACATACACATATACACAACTCTGTGTGTATGGATATTTTACCAGTATGTCTGTGCATGTGGGTGTGTGGTATCTGCATAGGTTAGATGAGGTTGTCAAATTCCATAGAAATGGAGTTATAAACAGTTGTGTGTCACCAAATGGGGATTGGGGGCCAAATCTGGGTCCTCTGTGAGAACGGCTCAGCTCTTAATTGCTGAACCATCTTTCTAGCCCTTTGCTTAATATTCTAGAGTACAGTGATTTTTGTAGTCAGCCTTATATTGATGAAGTCATTTCATAGTAAGGATGTAGTTCTTCACTCACATCCCTGCTATGGTGCCATTGTTTATCTCTAGGTTATTCTTGGGATGGAATGAACACTGGAGCTTTATACCTTTAGATACCTGTTTTTTCTAGGGGGCAAAACACTCAAGCTGAGCTTTTATCTCTGCGGTATGATTCTGTGGGAATCACAACCCTGAGCCATTATTTTTTTTTCCTAATGGCAGCTGTCATCAAACCAAAGCATAACACATGTGATTATCTGTTTTGTTTTTGTTTTTACAGGAATACTTCTGTTTCCTACAATATCCTCTCTTATTCCTGCTGATCTGCTAATTCAGTAATTTGGAAGATAGCTGTCACCAGGATAACCTGTAATGGGCAAGGAGCCACAGAGAAGAAAATATTTCTTTTAGTTTTAAACCTTGGTTTGAAAGGTAAGACTATTAAGACCATCAGGTGTTCCCTTCCTGGAATTCTTTTTAAGATTATTTATTTATTTATTTATTTATTTATTTATTTATTTATTTATTATGTATACAGTGCTCTGCCTGCAAGTACATCTGCACTCCAGAGGAGGGCACCAGATCTCATTATAGATGGTTGTGAGCCACCATGTAGTTACTGGGAATTGAACTCAGGACCTTTGGAAGAGCAGCCAGTGTGCTTAACCTCTGAGCCATCTCTCCAGCCCTCCTTCCTGGAATTCTTAGGTGGGAAAACAGTTACATGTTCTCTTGACCCTAGAACCAAGGAAGCAGGGCTCGACAGTCCACCTGTGCAGTCAGTACTGTGGTGGTTTTAGGAAGTGAAACAGCAGCCACTGTAGCTGGCTTTGGTTTATCTAGGAATCAGCTGAACTTAGTGGATTCCTGTTTCTGATGGGTATTGAGCGTGCCACCAAGGAGCAACTGGAGTGGTATTCAGAGAAGAGCAGAAGTAAAGATCTTAGATTCAGGCTGTCTGACTGTGTGAGGTGTTCATTTTGTACTAGTGGCTTCTAGCCAGCCACCTGGCAGTTTTTGAGTTGTAATTGCTATAACTCTTTACTGGAACTTTTGATTGAAGATTGACTTTGCATATTTAACTTTGCCTCAGTGGACCATTGTGTCTCAGTGAGACTGGCCTTGCATTTCAGAATTCGTGCTGGCCCCAGGTATAGTCCTTTCTTGATGGCTTCCTTTTGTATCTTCTGACTCTACGGTTGTAATGACTTTGATTCTGATCATTAACTAATTGATCCCAGACATCCAGAATGTTGCCTTGTTTGTGACCTGCCAAGCCCCCCAAGACAGAGATGGCCCCTATACTTCTACAGTGGATTCCTCCTCTGCCATTTGTCCATGTATGTCACTGTCCTATGACTTATGTGTGGCATTGTCTCCACACCCGATGATATTGTTCAGTAACTGCACAAGGGCTATTTTTGTTCAGAAAAAATTCAGTCTTGGCCCTGATCTTGAAAAGTCAAAACAAGCCAGACACTGTGGCACATACCTGTAATTCCACACCTAGGGTGGCAGAGGCCAGTGGATCTCTTGTGAGTTTGAGACCGGTCTGGACTACAAAGCAAGTCCAGGACAGTTACACAAAGAAACTCTTTCTTGAAAAGAAAAAAATCAAAATAAAACCTTACCACTGAGCTGGGCATGGTGGCACATACCTTTAATCCTAATACTCAGGAGGCAGAGGCAGGCGGATCTCTGAGTTCAAGACCAGGGTGTGGAGCAAGTTCCAGGGCAGCCAGAGATACACAGAGAAACCCTGCTTTAAAAACAAAAAACAAAACAAACAAACAAACAAAAAACAAAAGCAGAAGCTTACCACTGGAGAATCATTAAGCTTCTGTGTCACAGAGCAAGTCAGGAACTAATGACACAAGCATGGTCCTCACTGTGGACACACCTTGTATAATGGTGTGACAGCTCAGACATAGCCCAGTGCCTGCTGATGAACAGAGGAGAATAGCCATAGTTTTCATTAACTGATATTTTTAAACGTTTGATAAATGTGTTCAACTTAACGTCTTCTAGATCTCAGGCATCATTTTGTCATTTTTAAAAAAGCCATAGATGTAACTGTAGCATGTTGAGTTGCAGCATGTCACAGCAGATTCTGTTTTAGGTTGTCTTTTCTCAGGTGATTCGGAAAAATACTCTACCTATGGCTGTTTCATAAAGACTATTCTTAGGCTAAAACCTCAAAGAGTACTGGATTTGTGATAAAAACAGTAAAAGTCCTTTTTCCTCCACTCATCTTATTTCCCACAGACTTTGGCCTGTTTAGTTTTGTCTTGTTTGAGGTAGGGTTTTCTCTCTGTCGCCATGGCTATCCTGCATCACTTTGTAGATCAGCCTCGAAATCACAGCGATCTGTCTCCCTCTGCCTCCTGAGTGCTGGGATTAAAGTCGTGTGCCACCACACCCAGCATCACCTGTAGTATCTTAAGTGCCTCTGTGTATATATCTATCTTATCTATTCCACTTTGGCTATGAAGAGGAGGTTGGATCTGTCACATGCATACCTCTTTCTCCCCTTTATCCTCTAACAGTTCAAACACACCTTTAACTGAAATCAGTATTAAGTATAGGTATACTTCAGTTAATTATTCCTTAAAGCTCTGATTTGTTTGCAGAATTTTTCAGTGTAGTCAGATACATCCAGCAGCCTGTCTTGCTGTGACATATATCCTGTGTTGAATCCCATGCCTCTTGCCCTCTTCTGGATGTATTGCTCTTGACCTCCTTCTGTGGCTACTGCATCTCCTCTCTTAGCTTCTGGTTTCCTGCATGTTTGCCTTGTTTTGTGAAGCACACTATGAGGGGCCACTTGAAGTTTGGGAGCCTGCAGAGGTTTTCTTTCTGAAGTGTCTTCTACAACTATGAGAGGAGGCTAGTGTCATTTACTCTCTGTTCTTGTGTGATTTTCTTTTTGTGGTGTATGTTTCTTACCACTGGATTAATTTTAAGACTTGTCTTTGCAGCCATGAATTTCTTGAGTATTGAAGAGATTTGTTTCATCAGTACTTGGGTTGGCCTGTGCAGATCCTAAAGGTAGCTCTCTGATTAATTTTGGGAAATATCATTTTACTTTTTTGTGTTCACCATCAGTGTAACAAATGTACACTTCTCAGCTAGGCACTGTGTATTTCAAGTTTGAGTCCAGCCTTACCTACTGGTGAATTTAAAACGTGTAGGTAGCACTGTGGGCTGGAGAGATAACCCTTGCTGTAGCTGGCCAGTGGTGGTGCACACCTGTAATCCCAGCAAGTGGGATGCAGAGGTAGGCCAGTCTCTGTTAATTGGAGGCCCGGATAGCCGTGCTACACAGAGAAACTGTGTCTCAAAAAACAAAACAAGACAAAACAACAGAACCCTTGCTGTGCTTGCAGATGACTCAGGCCCCACATTGGGCTGCTCCCTGCCACCTTTGACTCTGATTCCAAGATGATCCAGCACCCCCTTTTTTGGGGGGCCTCCATAAGATTTCAGGTACATGATACACATATAGAGAGGCAGGCACACATACATGCAAGTAAATGAAGATAAGTTTTTTTTTTTTTTAGAAGTAGGGCTTGGAATAAAGCTCAGTGGTTGCATAAGGACCTGAGACTTTTAGGTCTTGATCTACAGGCAGCAAGAAGGAGACTAGGTGTGTTCCACACTGGGTGTAGCTTGAGCATTTAAGACCTCAAAGCTTCCCTCTCCACAAGTGACACACTTCCTCTAATAAGGCCACATCTCCTCCAATATAAAGCACTCTCTCTAATAGTGCCACTCCTTATGGCCAACCATTTAGAAACATGAATCTTTGGGGGCTATCCTTATTCAAACTACCATGTTGTGAACCACCGTGTGGGAGCTGAGAATTGAACCCAAATTCTCTAAAAGAGCCAGTGCTCTTAGCTCTGAAGCCACCTACTCCCCAAATCATTATGTTTTATATGTATGGATGTTTTATATACATGCATATTTATGCACGCAACTGCATAGGCCAGAAGAGGGCATCTGATCGTTTGGAACTGGAGTTACAGATAGTTGTGAGGCACTATGTAGGTGGGAATTGAACCCAGTTCTCTGGAAGAGCAGCCAGTTCTCTTAACTGCTAAGTCATCTCTCCAGCCCCTGGGCCTTGACTTTTTAAGTAAAAAGTGAGCTGTATGACGAGACTTCCTGCTGCATTGTTCTGAATGCTGCAATGGACCATGTTATATGGAGGCATCTGCTCTTTGAGCATTGTGCTTCCTAGACAGCTAAGAATTCTGCAGGTGTGGCGCATGCCTTTAATCCTGGCAACTGGGAGGCAAAGGCAGATGAGTCTCTTGAGTTCAAGGCCAGCCTGGTCTACAAAGAAGTCTAGGATGTTACACAGAGGAAGCCCTGTCTTGAAAAATGAACAAACAAACAAACAAGCTATGTATGTATATATGTTTGCTTGTTTGTTTGTTTTTCCTGACAGGGTTTCTCTGCTTAGCCTTGGCTGTCCTGGCCCTAAATAAAGTATTTTTTTAAAACACCAGTTAAGGGGCTGGAGAGACCGTTAAGAGCACTGTCTCCTCTTCCAGAGGACCCGAGTTCAGTTCCCAGCCATCACATGGTGGCTCACAACCATCTATAATGAGATCTGGCACCTTTTTCTGGCCTGCAGGTATACATGTGGGCAGAACACTGTGTATGTAATAAATAAATATTGTTAAACAAATCCCCACACTAGTTAAATTATGATTATGAAATCATAAATACCTTTTATAATTACCTACCCTCGGTCTGAGGTGTATTGGAGTGAGAGATGGCTCAGGTAGTGCCATGTAGCTGACGTGCTTATCCCCGTTTCAACCTCCCGAGTGCCAGGATTATAGGTGTGTCTTACAGTGCCTTGCTTTCATTGGCCTTTTTTTAAATTAAATTTTATTATTCAGATTATATCCCGATTGCTATCCCCTCACTTGTATCTTTCTGTTTCCCCTTCCCTCCCTCTTTCACCCTATTCCCCTTCTCTAGACCTGTGACAGAAGGGGACTCCCCTGCCTCCCCCACTACCATATGATCACTGCCTATCAGGTCTCACCCAGATAGCCTGCTCCCCCTTCCTTTGAGTGTCACCAGGCCTCCCCCCACCAAGGGGAAGTGGTCAAATAGGGGGCACCAGAATTCATGTTAGAGTCAGTCCTCACTCTTCACACAGCTGTGGAGAATGTGTTGTCCATTGGCTAGATCTGAATAGGGGGTCTAGGTTTACTGCATGCATTGTCCTTGGTTGGTACAGCAGATCCGCCAGCCTTGATGGTCTTCTTGTTCATTGGCTTTTATATGGAAAAAGTTAATGACTAACTTTAGCTGTGGAGGGCTGGAGGAACTATTTTAGTACAACAGGAGGATCTTTAGTTAGTGACTGCAACAATCTTAAATGAGGCGGAGTCTCATTGTTTCATAGCACTGTAGAGTAGGTGACGAGTTGCTCTTGAAAACTTCAAATTGAGAAGTCAAACTGCATGTGCTAGATGTAAAATGCACAATGGATTCTACAGGCTTTTCACTTTTACTTTTGTGTGTGCACATTTGTGGTTGTCTGAGGACAGTCTTGGGTGTCATTCTCCTGGAACCGCCTTGTTTAGTGACAGGCTTTTTTTTGGTGCTCTGATGCTCCCTGACTAGGCTAGGTTGGCTGGCTGGCAAGTTTCATGGACTCACCTCTCCCGGCTTCTTAGTGCTGGGTTATAAACATCTACCGCTGGGCTCTTTTACTTGCGTTGTGTGGACTAACTCAGATCTTCATGCTTGTACAGCAAGCAAACTTTATTGACTGAACTGTCCCCTTAGTCCTCTTTTAACTTTCTGGGTTTTTTTTTTTTTTTTTGTTGTTGTTGTTGTTTTGTTTTGTTTTTTGAGACAGGGTCTCTCTGTGTAGCCTTGACTGTCCTGGACTCACTTTGTAGTCCAGGCTGGCCTCGAACTCACAGCGATCCGCCTGCCTCTGCCTCCCGAGTGCTGGGATTAAAGGCGTGCGCCACCACGCCCTTCTGTCTTTTAACTTTCTGATGTGGTTACTAAAGACTTTACACTTAGATGTGGCTCACATGGTATGCGTATTAGTTAGTTGTCACTTGGAGGCTAGGAGTGAAAGGAGACTTGGAATATGTAGGGATGAGTCTGAATTGGGGCAGTGTGTGCCTCTATGCTGTTGACTACACATGTGAGAGTGTGTACAATTAGTTGGTTTTTTTTTTTTTTTAATAGTTTCTTCATAGCACTCTTTAAAACAGTGTTAAAAGTTTTGGACACATTTTGTTTGCTGAGGCTTTTCCCATGTGTCACTTGGGCAAAAGCAGCTGCTCCTATCTTAGTTTGTTTGTTGTGCTCCATATGTTTAGGTAACTGCAACCACTGATGTGGGAGTTGTCCTAACAACATTTACTGCAAGCCTGGTGCATTTGCTCTGATGTTCCCCTTGGACTTGGCATCATAACCACAGTGGAGCTAGTTCTGAAATGCTGTAGACAGATTTGGTTGGGCTGGCTTGTTACTGTGCCGCCTCCCAGATCCCTATGCTCAGTACTTCCTTTACTGCTTCACTATTGGCTTCTTGAAATCATCACTATCTTGAGTTATTTTTGGAGACGAAACATTTTTTGCCTTGCGTCCAACCAGTCTTGGGTGTAGCTGTCACACAGGGCAGGGAGTGCTCTTCTGTTGAAGCAGAGCTCTTCAGATGATGATGATGTGGTTCTGAAGTTGATGTTGTTATGGTTCTAGTTATTCCTGCAGTGCACAGTTCATTCTAGGGTAACCATCAGCAGTTCTCCTTTCAGAGAAACTTGTAGCTTCTGGTAGTATATCTTTTAGCACTTGGGGTCATTGTTCCTTTGGGCTCTTTGGAAAGTCATATAGTTTGTTGCTCCTGTGACCTGTTAGGACTGAGAACACAGCCCTGTGTTTGCAGTAGTATGCTTTTCATGGTTATGTATTCAAATATGTTTACTGCATTTTTTGAAAATGTAGACTAACTTGATCCTTAATTATCCCTTTGAGTGACAGTTGATCAGTAATATCCTGCACACATGGCATTCAGGTAGATAATGCAAAGTCTCAGCCAGAGCTGTTTTTTCCTGAATCAGAAATCAGGCTGCATCTCACAAGACCCCTAGCGGACTCCTTGCCATGAAAGCTTGGAGAGCATGGCTTTACGCTCCCAGGTGACTTGTAGGCATAATGACTGGACAGCAGCTTCTTTTGCAGTGTGCTCTAGCAGTTCAATACCTACAGTCAGTTAATGTGGTGAACTGCAGAGGTTTAAACTCCCGAGACGAGGTCAGAAATGCAAGCTCCAGCAACCCTGCAGCCGGCAATAGAATCCAGGTGTCTGTGGATATTTACTGTCATTGAAGAGGTTCCAAGGGTGTCTTAGGATTACCATTGCAGTGATGAAACACCCTGACCAAAATGCAAGTTGGGGACGAAAGGATTTACTTGGCTTATAATTACATAGTGCTGTTTATCACCAAAGGAAGTCAGGACAGGAACTCAGAGCAGGAACTTGGAGATGGGAGTTGATGCAGAGGCCAGGGAGGGGTGCTGCTTACTGGCCTGCTTTCTTATAGAACCCAGCGGAGGGATGGAACCACCCATGATGGGTTGGGCCCTCCCTCATCAACCTCTAATTAAGAAAATGCCTTTCAGCCGGGCATGGTGGTGGCCCATGTCTGTAATCCTAGCATGTGGGGAGGGAGAGGCAGATGGATCTCTGTGAGTTAGAGGCCAGCCTGGACTACAAAGTCCAAGTCAGCCAGGACTACACAGAGAAACCCTGTCTGGAAAAACAGCCCCAAACCAAAAATGATTAACTGTCCATACAACAGACTCAAAAGAAGTACAGGATTGGGAAATGGCTTAAAAGGTAAGCTCTTTGCCATACAACTATCAGGATCCAAGTTCAAATCTGCAGTAAGTGCTTATTATGCTACAACTGGAGAGGTAGACACATAAATATCCTTGGGGTTTGTGGGCCAGCCAGTCGGCCTCAGTTAGTGAGCTATGAGGGGGAAAAAAAAAAGACTGTCTCACAATATAAGGTGGGGAAGCAATTGAGGAAGACATCCAAAGCCAACCTTTGACCTTCTCTCTCTCTCTCTCTCTCTCTCTCTCTCTCTCTCTCTCTCTCTCTCTCTCTCTCTCTCTCACACACACACACACACACAAGTGCCAATTCTAATACATGGTAAAACATGGGAGAATTTGAAATGTGCTAAATGAAAAGCCAGTCACAAAAGATTACTGTACAGCTACTCACATGAAATGTCCACCACATAGGAGATCATGAAAATATTCTTAGTGTATTTTAAAAAATATTTATTTGTTTTATGTATATGAGTGCTGCTTTGTTTTCATGCACACCAGAAGAGGGCATCAGAAGCCAGTTTAGATGGTTGTGAGCCACCGTGTGGTTGCTTGGAATTGGAAAAAAATAAAATAAAATAAAGAAAAAGAATCTTATGGAGGCTCTCCCCTTCAGATAACTCTATGAATCCAGTCGACATAAAAGTAGCCCGAATATGGGGTAACCTTGTTACTTAATGGAAGTAAGCGATTGTCAGTCAGCCATGCCTAAATGCTTTGGCTATGCTGGTGAGCAGGGCCTTGGCAGGGTCTACAGTCTGTTATTCTCATCGCTCTTCTTGCATATGATTTCCCACATCTCCCAGATACTGTCAGTGCTTACACACTTTGAAATGAAGGGGGTTCTGTCCTAGATTGTTTTCCAAGGCCAACCTTAGTAGTATGAAACTAGTGTAACAATCTTTTTTTTTTTTCCTTTCTTCTTTTTAAAGATTTATTTATTATAGATACAGTATTTTGCCTGTATGTATGCATGTACGCCAGAAGAGGGCACCAGATCTCTTTATAGATGATTGTGAGCCATCTTGTGGTTGCTGGGAGTTGAGGGCAGGACTTTTGGAAGAGCAGGCAGTGCTCTTAACCTCTGAGGCATCTCTCCAGCCCCCTAGTGTAACAACCATAATGGCTTTATAATTAAAGCCTCCATCTGAGGGGAATAGATTTATATAAGATTTGGGTCCTTCACTATGGGATCATGAAGACCAGCAGAGATCTCCTGCTTAAAATATCTAGTCCTTTCGTGGGAAAAAAATTTCAAACTTCTTAGTTCAATTTGTTTAAAGAAAACAAAAAACAAAAATGCCTAGAATGTTGGTAAAAGGAGGTACCTTGGTCTCTCACCAAACCATGATGACCAGCTTCCTAGGGGGAAGATAGAGTTCCTGCTGATCCATAAGTGTCACTCAGCTAAAGTGTGGGTTTTAAGTATGTTTATGTGTACTGCAAACACTTTGTTAATTCCAGGTATGATGGTGCATACCTGTAACCCTAGCACTTTGAAGAAGGCAGAGTCATGAAGATCAGTTGAATGCCAGCTTCAGCTACATAGTGAGTTTCAGGGCCCTCTGAGCTATATGAGACTCTCTTCTCATAATGCATCAACTCTGTTCTCTTCCCCACCCACACTGCTTTTTGGTTTGTTTTTATTGTTGTTAATTCTGACTCTAGTTTCATTGCAAATCTTAGCTTGTTGTCAGTCTTTAAGACAAGATCTCCTTGCTATGTAGCCCAGGATAGCCTCAAACTTAGAGTCATTTGGCCTCAGCTTGAGATTATAGATTCCATCCATGCCTCAATGAAATAGTTATATTTTAATTTTTTCCAAAACAACAACAATAATTTTGAGGCAAATGTTTTTGAGAACATTGGGTGTGGGTGGATTTAGCAAAACACCATAGTTACAAAAAGCAGATCTGCTTTACAAAGATGGACCTTCCTTTCCTTTTGTTTGTAAGAACATGTAGATATTGGTGAGCTTTTCTGGTAGTGGTCTTCACAGGATGCACTTGACTGGGTGGATGGCTAAGCTGTAGCTGGTAGAGAGCTTTCATTTGGGCACATGGTAACCTTGTGCCTCCCCTCCTCTCAAGGAAGGCTCCTTGACTCCTTCTGGGCTAGCGGACCCTGAGTGGTTCTGTTTCTGTGGAGGCTTGTTTTATTTGACTGCAGTTTTATTACAAGCAGCCTTTGAGACCTCTGTCACATTCCATGTGTAACTAAGTGCTTTTTGGGCTCTGGGAGCCCAAGTATTTCATGGTGTGGTTATGGAAACCAAGTTAAGGAAAGACTGTACACGAAGTGTTATTGAAGGTTGACTGTCAGCTGTTTCTTATAGTGACTTAGGATAGTAAGCTTGTCTTAATTCTTTTTGGTTTTTCCAGACAAGGTTTCTCCGTGTGGCCCTGACTGTACTGGACTTGCTTTGTAGACCAGGCTAGCCTTGAACTCACAGTGATCTGCCTGCCTTTTCCTCCCCCGACTACTGGAATTACAGGCATGTGCCACCATGCCTGTTTGTCTAATTCTTAAATAATTAAGTCCTAAAGTTTAGTTCTTTTCTTGGATTTTATGACCTCAGATTTTTAGCTATTAATGAACTCACCTGCAGCTTTGCAGCGGGTCTTCACTCCCTCTGTAATAAGGAAAGTTTGTGGCAGACTGATCTGAGGATGCGCGGGTGCCCTCTGTACCCACCCAGTAGTTCCCCATTGAAGATCAGAGCCCCCAGCCAGGCACTGAGGACTGGTCAGCAGCTCCCACAGTGCAGGCCACCAAGTGGATCGGAGCCACCACTGAGTGGTCCTAAGTGCCTCTGCAGACAACTGAGCAAAGGGAAGAATGGAAGAAAAATAAAGCTGGGGGTGAAATAAGGAAAGTTCTGGTTAGGCTTCATTGTTTGTCATTTTTTGTTAAAGATGTCAAATTCTGTGAAGAATGTATTCTTAATCCTTCAAAAAAAAAATTAAGAGTTGTCCTTTTCTTTTTTTCTTTTTTGGAGACAGTTTTGCTGTCTTAGCCCAGACTGGACTTAAGCCTGCAGTAATTTTTCTCCATCAGCCTGCCAAGTGTTAGAATGTAGGGTATGAATTTTTTTTTTTTTACTTAAAATATAGTTTTTATTTTAATTTTTGGGGTTTTTTTGAGACAGGGCTTTCCTGTGTAGCCTTGGCTGTCCTGGACTCACTTTCTAAACCAGGCTGAACTCCCAGACACCATCTACCTCTGCCTCCTGGAATCAGCCTTGTCACCAAGCACCTGCATCTGCTCAGCTACCTTGCCCTTTCTTACCATTCTTTTTGCTTGTTTTGTTTTTTGTGACAGGCCCTCTCTTATGTTACCCTGGTGATCATTCTGTAGACCAGTCTGGCCTTGAACACACCGATATCCTCTTGCCTCTCCCTCTATAGTGATGGGATCAAAGATGCAGACCAAGCCAGCATTATTAAATTCTTAAATATGAACAAATTACTCCTTTTTCTGTTATGTTGGTTTTGTTTTTTTGGTGACAGGTTCTTGCTATGTGGCTCAGGCTGGCAGAAAACTTATGTTCTAGAACTATGAGTATGTTGCTTTTGCCGGTTAAAATCATTCCAAGCTTTTGTGTTCCATATTTCAACATTTTAGCCAATTAAAAATATTTTCTGGGATAGAAAGATAGCTCAAAGGTTAAGAGCACTTGCACCTATTTTCAGTTTCCAGCACCCATTTTGGTAACTCACAAAACATCAATAACTCCCATACTAGAGCACTCACCAGCCTCTTCTGGCTTCCGTGACCATTTCACAGAGGTCATGTACATACAAAATAAAAATAAGTCAACTAAAAAAACTGTAGAAATTCTAAAAAGAAAGCCAATAAATCAGTTCTTTATTTTTTTCTGAGAAGGGGGAAATCCTGCCAATGTTACTCCTTAAGTAATCATTTTGTAGCTGGGTGCGGTGGCACACACCCTTAATCATAGCACTCAGGAGGCAGAGGCAGGCAGATCTCTGAGTTTAGGGCCAGCCTCTTCTACAAAGTGATTTCCAGGGCACCCAGGGCTACACACAGAAAAACATGGTCTCGAAAAACTGAAAAAAGAAATAATTTTGTGGAAGACGGCTCAGCAGTTAAGAGCACTGGTTGCTTTTCCAGAGGTCCTCAGTTCAATTCCCAAGAACCACATGGTGGCTCATAGCCATCTGATGCCCTCTTCTGGCATGCAGGTATGCATGCAGATAAATCATCTTGTAGTTCAATATGAACCTGCTTTAATTTTGTGTTAATGCCAAGTAAGCTTTGTAGACCAAAACTGAGCTGAAATTTCATTTATGGAAAATTATTAAGTAAAGCTGAAATTTTATGACATACTCTCTGCGTTTTGTTTAGAACAGCATGTTTTGGAAATTTGATCTTCACTCATCATCCCACATAGACACGCTTCTAGAGAGAGAAGATGTAACCCTGAAGGAGCTAATGGATGAAGAGGATGTCTTACAGGAGTGTAAAGCACAGAACCGCAAGCTCATAGAGTTTCTGTTAAAAGCAGAATGTCTCGAAGACTTAGTCTCATTCATTATAGAAGAGCCACCTCAAGACATGGATGAGAAGATCCGATACAAGTAAGAAAATGCCATCTTTGCTTTAGGAGGGGTAAAAAATCCTTGTAGAGTTCCCTAGAGCCACTATAGCCATTGACAGGTTAAGAGGCCAAGAGCTATAGGCTTTATGGGGCACACAGTCCATTCTAGAGCAGACTCTAGTGAATCATGGGCTTCTAAAGTGTTCTGAATCTTAACCAGATGTACATGCTTTATAAGTGACAAGCAAACTTCAAGCATCTTCTCCACTTCCCAGATAGGGAACCAGAAATCTGTGATTGGCTAAGATTGCCTAGAGTCAGAACTTGAGTAAGATCAACTCTCTGTTGCCTGAGCTTGAGGCATGGGTCACCTGGCTCTTAGGGGTCAGCAGTGAAGCTATTTCAAGCAGTGAATGACCTAATGAATGAAGTAAGTAGAGTGGGTTTGCCTATTCAAGGCTAGTTCAATTGAATCTGCTTACAAAATAGCAACTTGTAACACTTCTTTATATACCTCTGGGAACACTGAGCAATTCGTGGGCATGTTACTATTGGCTTGCAGTTATTTCTAACATGGTTGAAGTAGTCAGCATCCCTCACACTAAGAGCGCCTTCAGAAGTACATATCAGTTGTGATCTATCAAATAGACAGCAGAGTGGCAAGAATCATGGTCTTAGAAGCTACCTTTCCTGCCTCAGGCTACCCTTATCCAGACATCTGGGAGAGATATATGGTGTCGGCAAAGTGCCTTTTTGTTTTGTTGTTGTTGTTTTTATGTATATGAGTGCTCTATCTGCATGCACACACACCTGCATATCAGAAGAGAAGCATTACAGGGTATAGATGGTTGTGAGCTACCATGTGGTTTGCTGGGAATTGAACTCAGGACCTCTGGAAGAGCAGATAGTACTCTTAACCTCTGAGCCATCTCTCCAGCCCCAACAAAGTACTTCTTAATTCCTTTAAAGTTCTTATGGCTTAGGTTCTCAAGGAGGCCCTTTCCTCTGCTATCCTTTAAGTTGACACTCAGCATTAAATGGAGACCACAGCATTCAGAGGATACTGGTGTCTTACAAAGGAAGAAAATCATCTGCAGCATAAAAAGAGTAGTGTTATCTCTGTTCCCCTAAACACCTTGCTGCTTTGGAATTCCTGCCACAGTGAGTTAACATGTAAGTTAGATAGAGCTTGTACAGATCATAAGTGGCGGTGGTGTAATAACAGGTCCAGGATAGTGGGCCTGCGATCAGACCACCTGCAGTGCTCTGGCCCTTTCTTGTGGGGTTTGTCTTCACATTCTGGATGAAGTTACTTGCTCTAATGCTATACCCTTTGTGAAGTGCTAACTCACTGAAAGGAAAGCTCTGTGCTGACTATGCTGCTTAGTGGACCTGAAAGCTTGCCAGTGATACTGCTTTGTTTTGCTGTGTTGTGTTTGAAGCTGTAGAAGCAGGCAACCTCTCACACAGTCCCCTAGATGTACTGGATGATGCCATTTGGAGGAGCAATTGAGTTGGGTGGAGCAGTACTCCATACTCTGACCTAAACAAAGGCATCATTGGTGTGCAATATACCTTGGATGACCTGAAGACCTGGAATAGCATGGAGGGCTTTGGGGAAGGAATTTGAAATTTTTGAGGGTTAAGATTGATTGTCACATGCCTTTAACCCCAGCACTTGGGAGGCAGAGGCATATAAAGCTCTGAGTTTGAGGCCAACCTGGTCTGCCGAGTGGCCAGCCAAAGCCACACCTGTCTTGGAAAAAAACAAAAAAACTTAACAACAACAACACCAAAACCCAAAACAAACAAACAAACAAAAATTGATTTTTTTTTATTTTTATTTTTATTTTTATTTTTTATTTTTTTGTGGACAGAGGAAGCCCAAGTAAGAAGTCGAACCATAGTTTGTCAAAGAAGCTCTCTAGAGAAGAAAGCAGGCTAGGGCAGAACAGTGAAGGTGGTGGGTGGAGGGATTCTGGACGAAGCCTTCACTTGGAGCTGTGCAGCAACCGAGGACATTGTCGTTGTGTTAGACAAGGAACAGCCAACCAAAAGCATGGAAGCCCTAACGTGCATGAGTGTTTGGTGTACTGTAAGAACAACAGGGCAGCCAAGGGGGTGGGGGGTGGGGGGTCGGTGGCACATTCCTTTAATTCCAGCATTCTGGAGGCAGAGGCAGGCAGGTCTCTTGAGTGCCAGGACAGCCAAGGCTACATGGAGAAACTGTCTCAAAAAACAACAACAAGGCAGCATTATGACTGGAAATGGGCAGGAAGAGAGGGCCAGGGGCGAGGGCAAAGCACCCTCTAAAACAAGCCATGAACACTGAGTGATGGAATTTGGCCTGACCCTTGTTCTTGTCTACTCTGGGTTGTAGGCACTGGGGAACTGGAGAAGAAAGGGAAGATTAGTTAAGGAGCTAGTAACAGTCAGCCTAGAAAGGTCTCGGTAGTCTTTTTGGGGAATGGGTTAGAATCCAAAATGAAGTTGGAACTGAAGGCGCCTCCTTGGTGTGAGGTCAAGAAGGAAGGGTTGGGAAGGCAGGGCTGTTGGAGTTTTACCCTGGGTAGATGAAGATGGAATAGCTGTAACATTGAGGTTACATGTCAAGGGAAAGGCAGGCATTTGGCTTCAGCCCTGTCAAGCTTTAGATGCCTGCTTGGCATGGAGTAGAGACAGGGAATCACACAGAAGGTGGATAGGTGCCATATGATGGCAGGGACTTAGCTGAGGTCACCTGTGGAGTTGATTGAAGGCTGAATCAGGGTTCCACACAGGGACTCAGAAGTAGCCAGGTCAAGAGGAGACAGGTATGAGCTGCCATCCAGAAAGCCACTGAAGACAGGCTTCAAGGAGGAAAGAGATCATGAGCATAGACTGCTGCCATGACAATCCCCAAGTTCGCAGTATGGCACTATCAGCCCTGTTGATTCGGGTCTGAGAGCCTAGCTGGAATGGCTCTGAAGAAGAGTGAGAGACAAGCCAAGACATCTGCTTCAAGTTATTTTTCAGCAGTGAGAGGTGAGAGAACACATAGTAGCCAAAGGCAGATGCAGGGTCAGGAGAGGGGTAGGTGCTTTTATTTGTTTTCCTAAATAGTGGAAATGGTGATCTGTGTGTGCACTATCAGAAATGATGCAGTAAAGAGGAAGCCATGTTAGCCAAAGGCATGGGCTGTCTAGTAATGCTCTGTGGGAGGTTATTAAGAACATTTCTACAGTTTATCCTAGAACAGTGGTTCTCACCCTGTGGGTCATGATCCTTTTGGGGTGCAAATGACCCTTTCACAGCCTCCTAAGACTATCGGAAAAACACAGATTCATATCAGTAGCAGCACTACCTTTATGAGGTAGGAGGAAAAATAATTTTATGGTTGGGGTCACTACAACATGAACTATTAAAGGGTCACATTATTAGGAAGGTTGAGAACCACTATCCTAGAATATAGAGAGTAACACAAGTTTGTTATAACTCATTAAACACCTTTTTGATGCCAGCCCCTCCTCATTGTGTTCAGTGCACCCTGGAAAGTGGACAAGGTAGGAAGTAATCCTAGTATGAATTCCATAGCTGCAGATGTAAGCACTGTGTACTTCTGTCCCTAGTAGGTGGTTACAGTAGAGAAGTCTGCTGTGGCATTGATGAATGCTTGTTTACAGTATGGGAGAGACTAGTGGAGAAGAGCCTTCCAGAAGACAGCTGTTGGGTAGTGCAGTCTACTTGCCTGCATGCCTGCAGTTCTGCTTTTTTCTCTGTGCCCTTCCTGCATTGGTTCTTTTGGAGACAGTCTCATGCTGTTCATTTAGTTTCACCCCAGACCCTTCCAGGGGCAGTGGTCACCTGCTTGCCTTACCTTCACACATGTCACACACTCCAGCCCATACTCTTGTCACCTATCATATAGCCACTTTGGTTGCCTTGTTGCCTCCTTGACCTGTCAACGTTTGAGCTTGCATTCCTGTGACTAGCTGGGCCTATTGTTCCTAACTGGTTGGCGGAGAGTATATTAGAGCAGAGACGGGAACTGTGGTCAGGTAGTGTTGTCTGATGAGTCTAAAATCTTTAAATCTCCTGTGACCATTGGAACAGGATGAGAGGTAGCTGGCAGTTTAGAGGGCGTGGAGACCATATGTCTATTGCCTGATTGGCAGACTGAGTGGTCTTACTGTCAGGAACAAACATGGTCGAGGTTACAGGTTTTTCTAAAGCTGTGAGGAGTTATATGCAGAGCAGATGCTGGCTGCTCTCTGTGGGTCTATGGCCTACTAAATGGTGAAGAATGACAGTGGCCCGGTTTCTTGCCTGTCCCTAGCCTCACAAGACCCTGGAAGGCTGTTGTGGAAAGCATATAGATGTGTGTAGCACTCTTCTTTCATTTCCCAGTACCTCAGCCCCTTCAGTATATAGTGATGGGTTTTTTCCCCCAAGATGGGATGGAGAATAAACATTTGGTACCTTATCAGAACTTTATCATACCACTTGTAACCCACCTAAATGGAGCAGTGGCCTGCGCATGTACCCGCAACAGGCTCAAGTCATCACCCCAGCTGTGTATAGTACAGTATCCTTGAAATGAGCCTCCCCTAACTTGTCTTTCAGAATTTGCCACTCCTCTGTCCACATGAGCTATAAAGGCTGTCAGGACACTGCACCCTTACTGAGAAATTCTACTGTTACAATGTGACATCCTTATTTCCTGAGTCCTATTTATGCCCTGAAGTTGTGTTGAAACAGAAACATATTCTTTTTGTTTGGTTGTTTGTTTTGTTTTGTTTTGTTTTTGAGACAGGGATTTTCAAGACCTGGCTTTTCTGGACCTTCCTCCTGAGTGCTGGGATTATGGGTGTGCACTACTACACCTGGCTCAGAAGTGTGTTTTTACTAAAACTTGGTTTAAAGGCAATTTTTTAGACAAAGTAGAAAATGTATTTTAACTTAGAGGTTGTATGGTATAGATTGAAGGTGCTTTTAATTCCTTGTAGATGGTTTTGATGATTTCACAAAATCTTAGGAGACCTTCCTGATGTGTGATGTGCTTGGTGTAGTAAACTGTTGCCATTAGATGATAATGCAATGTCTTGTTCTTCTAGGTATCCAAATATATCTTGTGAGCTGCTCACTTCTGATGTCTCCCAAATGAATGATAGACTGGGGGAGGATGAGTCCTTGCTAATGAAATTGTATAGCTTCCTCCTAAACGAGTCCCCCCTGAACCCACTACTCGCCAGTTTCTTCAGCAAGGTGCTAAGTATTCTTATCAGCAGAAAACCAGAACAGGTAAATACTGTTTCCAAAGGTAAGTAAGTACCTGTGCACCCCAAGGGTGATGACAAGAAACTTGGCTGCGGTGTTCTGAGTTTGCCTGAGGTCCAGTTTCTACAAGAAAATGTATTTTACGTCTGCAGCAGTCTAAGCAACCTTGCTTTATACGTTAAGGAGTTTTTCTCCTTGGACATACCCTTTGAAGGGTATCAGCTTTGTTTGTTAGCGTATTCTTGATTTCTTCTCTAAGCAAGTAATCAGAAATATCTTAGTGATTGAATCTGAGTATATAGCTAATGACCCTCTGGGTTCAACAGTTGGCTTTGCTTTGTTGTTCTCTAACAATGATCTCCAGAAAAGCTAGAATTAAGTCTTCCTGAAAATGAAGCTCATTGGTGCTTTGCACACAGTGATAATTTATTTTAGCTTGGAAACCTGAATGCCCTGTGTCTCTGCAGTTCCTAGCCCACAGCACTGGGTAGAGGTACACACTTCAGTGTTTTTACAGATAACCTCTCTTTGACTCTTCTGTTTTCCCCTCCTGATTTGGATGTACCATGTTTTCTGGCATATAAGACAACTTTTTAACCCTGAAAAATCCATGCCAAAGTAGGGAGTTGTCTTACACGCCAAGTACTTACCTGCAGCTTGCTTTCCTTCAATGTCTGGCGCATATAGTGGGGGGTGCCACGGCGTATTCCCCCACTCTGTGCGGGGAGAATGAAGCAGGGAGGAGCAAGCTGCACACATCTTCCTGTACTCAGGTGGATTGACTCTCCACCAGAACCCACCCATTCTACTCGAAGGCTGCTGTCTTTGGGTTGAGTGTGGAGTGTGTCTTAAAGGGGCAGTGTAGGCTGGCACTGGCTGTCTGCCAGCATTTAATAAAGTGCCCTGCCATCAAATAGACACATGCCCAAGTCTGCTGCACAGGGTGTGCGTTGGAAGAGGGGTAGCCTTATATGGTGAGTATATTCCAAACTGTGTATTTTATTTATTTATTTTTTTAATGTACATTGGTGTTTTGCCTGCATGTGTGTCTGTGTGAAGGTCTTGGAGTTATAGGCTCCAGATCTTGGAGTTACAGACAGTTGTTAGCTGCCATGTGGGTGCTGGGAATTGAACCTGGGTCCTCTAGAGGAACAATTGTGGCTTTAACCTCTGAGGCATCTCTCTAGCCCTCAAATTCTGTATTTTAACTGGAAAAGTTGGGTTCGTCTTATATGCCAGAAAATATGGTATGTGGAAATGCCATTTCCCAAGGAATGGTTTACTGGGTGTGACCTTTGGACCAGTAACAACAGGATCACTTTAGAACTTTTTTTTTTTTTTTTAATCATTGCATGTTCTTGATTCCTACCTATGCTATGCAGAAGTAGATGGAATCTTGACAGTGAGGGCTCTTAGCACATCTCTGTTTACACTGATGCTTTCTGAATTGGAGAACTATTGCTCTAGTGAATGTTGTTACGAAGGGTACAAGGGCTCACTTCCAAGAAACAGCTAAATCATTATGGGCCCATTATGTTCTGTACTCACTTAAGGCTGGGTCCATGTTGGGGTCCATGTTTTATTTTAGAAGGATAGTGTTCTTTTTGTTCAGATGAGGGTCTTATTCGAATAAGGCAACATTGCCAAGTGTGTTGGAGAGAAAGATCCTTTGCCTTGAGTCGTAACCGCAAGTCATGGTCTCAGTAGTAGATTGTGCCCTCCACATAGAAATCAAAGTATCACTGGCAATTGTAGGAGAATGCAAACCATCATATACACTGGCACAGTTAGTTCAGATATGGCTACTTCCATTATTAAGGCATGCTTCATTATCTACTATTGGGACCCAGGCTGACAACTTGAAGTGTATAAGATAAAGCGTTAAAATTGTGAAAGACTTTCTGAGGCTCTGCGTACCAACACTCAGACTCAGACTCAGAGTCAGTTCTGTTACGGGTCTGGCAGTGATGATCTGTGTCAGTTGAATCCTGAGTAAAGAGTCCTGCCACCGGTTGCTCCTTGTTTCTCCAGCTAGAATTCCTTGGCTGATAATGAGGGTATAGCACTGTGGCTTTTGTAGCTGCTTTTATCTTTTGAGAGTTGTGTTTTCTGTTGCTTAATAAGTGTTGGTTAGGATTTAGGCACTTCAGGTGATCACAAAAGTCCAGATTAACATGGCTTAACTAGAAAGATATTATTTAGCTTCTAGAATAGTGTCCAGCTGTTGACCGTGTTGAGTGGCTTAGCTTTCAACAATGAAATCCAAAGTGCAAGCCTTGTGGTCTTTGCTGTACTGTTCTGTGGAGGAATGCCGAGTGAATGTATCAACTGTCAATAAAGCGGTGCTTAGCCAATCAGCTGGGCAGAAGGACAGGAAGTGGAAGGCAGGACTTCATGGATGGGAGAGGAAAAGTTGGACTGTTGGAGAGGGGAGGGTTTTTGGACAGTTGGAGGAGGACGGTGGGAACTTGACAAGGACCGGCCCAGGGGTCATAGTGGCAAGTGCCTAGAATATATGTGTGTTATAAGGTTTAGAGTAGTTTGTTTAGTTTACGAGTAGATTAGAATCAGTTCAGACTCTGCCCGGCGAAGTGCTGGCAGCTTTAAAGAATGTTTCAGTCTCCCTGTGTCAGTTATTTGCTTTGTAGGCCAAGTGGATACAAAAATACTGTAACACTGTTCATAGCACCAACTAAGATTTGTGCCAGTAGGATCCAGGATAAGTGTTTTCTGCCATGGAATTGTGGTATAGTTTGGCCCTATGTGACTTTTTCCTCTTCTTACCCTTCCTTCAAAGAGTTCTATAGGACTCAGCTGTGAGCGGCACAGTTGCCAGTCCTTGGAGATGTGAGTCTATTTGCATTGTTGTTTAGGCAAACAGTGCAGTGGCTCAGTTTGAAGTCACTTGTAGTTGTAGTTCTGTCTGTCCTGCTGTTAGGCTTCTTTGTGCAGGTTAGTGGAAGGCCTGTGACTCGAGTAGTATGCGCTTCTGAGTTTAAATTCCAGGACAGCAGCTTGAAGAGATTCTAGCATGTCCAAGCCTAGGATTTCTCATCTAGAACAATGAATCTCCACCTTCCACACTTAGTGCAATTTTGTGACAAAACCCACCACCCTGTGAAGCTCTCCTAGGTCATGTGGTAGGATTTTAATAGATGCTGTGGGCCCACAGATACAGATAAGAAGACACAGGAAACTGCATGACAGAGCATCATTTCCATTCCTAGTTCATCCCCCATCATCAGAGCTCGCTCTTTATTATTACACACACAGAAGTGCAACCTAGATCACATTGTGGACCAGGCAAGTTATCTACTTAGAAACAGAAATCTTTGCTTGAGTCTCCTTTGTTAGAATATTTTGAATATTTTACATTTTAATTTTAAGTCTAATAGGCTCACTTCATAAAGTATATTGTTACTGCTTTTTAAAATTATTTTTGTCTGTGGGTTGTTTGAATATATATGTGTGTGTGTGTACACAGACAGACAGAGAGACAGACACGCACGCACGCACGCACGCACGCACGCACGCACGCACTCATGTGTGCCTGGTTCTCACAAAGGCCAGAAAAGGGTGTTGAATCCCCTGGAACTGGAGTCACAGGTCGTTGTGAGCCACCATGTGGGCACTGGGAATTGAACTTGGGTTTTCTGGAAGAATAGCCATGCTCTTAACTGCTGAGCTATCTCTAGCCCCAAATAGTATATTCTTTAGCTGTTTTAATATCTGTTCTTGGAGAATGAACAATGAAAATAAACAAAAGACAAAGGTTCTGTTGGCTTTATTTTTAGTGGGGATGCATGCTGATTTGGAAGATGACTTTTATTTAAGGGTTTTAAATGTTGTAATTGTTAGCCAGATTCCTCATTTGACATCTACTTGCTAGCCGGCAGGATTTGAGGAATGTTAGTCACTCTCTCTAGATTGTATACCTCAAGTTACGCATCTTTCATTTTTATTTGTTTTCTTCTAGATTGTGGATTTCTTGAAAAAGAAGCGTGATTTTGTGGATCTTATTATAAAGCACATAGGAACTTCTGCTATCATGGATTTGCTGCTCAGGCTCTTGACATGCATTGAGCCTCCACAGCCCAGGCAAGATGTTCTGAATGTGAGTAGAGATGTGCTGCTGGGGATGCTGTTGTGGGTCACTGGGCTTCTGTGTGCTGGGGGAATCTACAGGATGAGGAGGCCTGAGGATGAGGCAGGACAGGGTAGTCCCAACACAGAAAAGGATCAAATTTTATTTTATTATTTTATTTTTATTTTAGAGACTGGTCTCTCTATGTAACTCTGGCTTTCCTGGAACCCACTTATATTCAGAGCTGGTCTCAAACATACAGAGATCAGCCTCTCTGCCTCCCAAGTGCTGGATCTGACCAGCTTCAGATTTTAGAGGATGGGGGCTCAGGATACATAGATCCCTAGGTATACCTGATGCTCTGTTATTTGCCCTTTGCTGGTTGTGTTGTTCTGTGAACAATGAGAGTGCTGAGGATTTACCTGAAGCAGGGTCTAGATGTAAGCAACACAAGGCTTTCTAAAAATGTGGCAGACCTGCCTCTTATGGGAAGGTCAGACAAAAAGAATGGGGATTAATGGAAGGGGCCTACTTTTAGGTTCAGACAGGTGGTAATTTTAGGATATATACATTTTGAGTAAATAGATGTTTTAGGTGAAACTGGACTCGAGAGAGGCTTGAATAACCTGAAAATAAGACTTTCCCTGGTCCTTGGCTGTGTTCCTCTCTCCACTTACCCTTACCTTCTCTGTGGTTGCACATGCTTATAATGTCAGCACTCCACAGGTTGTGGCAGGAGAATTTTAAGTTCTATTCAGCTTGGGCCATATAATGACATTTTGTCTCAAAAGAAACAAAACCTGTATCTCATTGAAAATGAGTTTTGTTGAAAAATTCTAAAAGACCTAAGGGATCAAGAAAGACTAGAGGGTTTTTGTAAAGAAAGTTTGCCTGGGGTTATCCACTGCAAGACACACACTGCTAAGATGGCCAGATATGCTTTTCTTTATTTGATTGGTCAAATAGAGGCAAAGTAACTGAGGTATACAGTTAAGTGCTGCAAGCTGGTGCCCTGGGACTTAAAGGGCAAGGCTTCAGATAGAGGCACCTTGCTTCTTTTGTGTGTCTCTATAGAGCTTGCTCTTTTCTCAAAGGGGGTTCAAAATTCTGGGAAAGACCGTTAGAGCAAGGAGGCTGATGGTCATTTTATGTATGGGCTAGCACAGATGGAAGTTAATCAGTGTGGCTTGCTGTAATGGGTCTATTTCTCTGGTTACTTCTGAGTTGAATTTTTAGGGCCCATTTCCAAAGAGGTTTGCTTTTGGGGAGAGTTGTGTGGGTAGTAATGGGAGAGCAGGGTAGAGGGAAATTCCTTAAAGTCTTTAAGGTCATAGGTACTTGTGAATAGCTATGCAGAGGATAGAAGCTCAAAACTGGCTAGCTCATCATATGCCAAATGTTCTGGCCTTTCTCATGGCCAGGAACATACTTTAAAGCATTCCTGTCAGAGTGTGGCCCCAGGTAATACTGTGGGAATTTTCATCCTATGCCCACAAATTTCTGGGGAGATTTGTAAAATTAGATCTTAGGTTTGTAAAGATCTTAATTGTATTAAATTTTATTTATAAAGTAGACTTTAAAATAGCTCAATGGGAAAAGGCGCTTGGCTGCCAAACCTAATATTTTGAGTTCTAGTCCCAGAATCCACATGATGGGAGAGAACCCACTCACACAGGAAGCCTTCTGTTCTCCACACGTGTGCTGTGGGACACAGATGCACACAAAAGATAATTAAATGTAACTAGACAGCAGTTGGGTTTCTTTTGCCATTAGCCTGCCCATTAGTATTTGTTTGCATTGCTCTTTGATAGGTCCCTTGTAAGGAGCCAGAGACAGCATCAGGGTTTTGTCTCTGTGCCTTTATCAAGTTGTATTTGGTTTCTTGCCCTCAACCCCATTCTCTTCAACCTTTCAAGGTCAAGTGGCTTTTCTCAGTGCTGAACTGCCTTATATTTTGTGGTATTTTGGTCCCTTAGGTAGCTAATACTAAGCTTGCTGGTTTCTTCTTCTTCTTCTTCTTCTTCTTCTTCTTCTTCTTCTTCTTCTTCTTCTTCTTCTTCTTCTTCTTCTTC
>OU015757.1:25186824-25221236 GCA_907169655.1 Acomys percivali | reverse complement strand
TCTTCTTCTTCTTCTTCTTCTTCTTCTTCTTCTTCTTCTTCTTCTTCATCATCATCATCATCATCATTGTCATTTTCTACTTTGATTCCTTCTGTGTTTCCACTCATTGCATCTCATGTAGCGATTACAAAGAGATTATTATAGTCTCAGCAGCTCTACTTTTGAGACAGGCAGATGGCCATCACTCTGCTTCTAGGGTTTCTGACCCTAGTATTTCCTGCAGAGGATTTGGTTTGGGTATCTCCCCTGTCCCCCACGCCCCCTATTCATTTGTTTTGGGTTTTTTCAAGACAGGATTTCTCTGTGTACCCCTGCCTGTCCCGGAACTCAATCTATAGACCAGGTTGGCCTGGAAAGTCAGAGATCCCATCTTTGCCTCCAAAGTGCTGGGATTAAAAGCGTGCGCCACCATCTCTCGGCTTAAAAGCCCCCTTTCCTCCTGGGCTCTCTTAATACAGAGGCTTGGTACTGAGTGCTGTTCTTCATTCATCTTGGCGATAGTGTGTACTTGCTCAGGACTCCAGTAGCAAAAGTATAGCCCTGTAAATGCTGAATACCCAGTAGGCACCACCATTGAGCATAGTCTGAGTGAATACCCAGTAGGCACCACCATTGAGCATAGTCTGAGTGACTATCCTGTAGGCACCATCACTTAGTGTAGTCTGAGTGTGTGGCTATTGGGAGTTGGGGGGAATTGTTGGTGATTGTGGTCACTCTTAAAATGATATATTCACTGCATTTTCCTTGGGGGACTTTTTAATTTTCTGTAGTGTTCAAAGTCCAGAGAAACCTGTAAATTCTACTTAAAGGTGATGGCTATTTCCAGTATGTTAATCTTCACTGGGGCTTGAGCAGGAGCCACTCGTTGCTATGATCACTTCTACAATGTGTTTTGCAGTGGCTAAATGAGGAGAGAATTATCCAGAGGCTTGTGGAAATAGTTCATCCATCGCAAGAAGAAGATGTAAGTTCTCTTAAGCAACTTTTTTCTTTCATATAAAAACGGTTCACTGGCCATGGAACTTATCTGTGTATATGTGAAGGGGATCAGAGGGGATGTGTGGAGCGGTGATAACCTGTTGTTCTTAAGTTGTGAGGAGCAAGAGAACACCATCTTCTTCTCAGAACTAGGGTCATGCTAAACCTGCTTTGTGATAAATCTCTATCCACACTTATTTTTCTTTCATACCTGGTTTTAGCTTAGATGATGGCGCCATAGGTACATTTTGAGAAGTCTGACTAATGCTTAGTAAGCAGCACAACAGGGTCTGGGACACCACTGAACCTAACAGTGACTTTGTGGTCTTGTTACTGACCTTGAGCCTCATTGGTTCAGCCTCAGTATGGAGACTAGAGACAGACATTTTGGCAGTGGTTCTGAGGCTTTGAGTTGACTGTTGTTACACATTAACCCTGCCCTGAAGGGTGAGTGTATGTGTCTCTGAGGTCTGTAGCATCGCTTCTCAGGAATCATGCCAAGCTGTGTGAGATTATCCACAGTCAACCATTATCTACAGGCATGGCAGCTATGCATGGTTCAACCTCATGCACATTAGAGTTAGGATTAGGGGTTATGGTTATAAGTGTTGGCTTTAGGGTGATCCAGGTGATCAAGGCTTTTGGCTTTAAGTCCTCTCATGCTTCTAAAGTGAGCAGTACAGATGAGCAGGTCAGAGGAAGACAAGTTTTTAGCCAGAGGGTATTTGTTTTTCAGGTGTGGATTGTCTGTGGAGATGGATTTACTCTCTTCTTTTAAATAATCTGCTCAAAATATCAGTCTTTAGCAATGGCACAGTGGCTAAGAGCACTTGTTGCTCTTGTAGAAGACCTGACTTCAATTTCCAGCACCTACTTGGAAGCTTGTAACTGCCCCTAACCGAGCTCCAAGGGATCTGACTCCCTCTTCCAATTTCTATAAGCACCATGCACATACATGGTGCATTCATACATGCATACACATAAAGTAAAAATGACTCTTAAAATATTTTTTTATGCTTAAGGCTAATCTAAGATGTATTCTTCACTTCTCTACCATCATCTTGGATTCTGGGGTACATGGTCCCTTGTGGTAGCTGCTGTTGTTACCAGAGTTGATATTCTCCATGGATTCCAGGGCTTGTGTGTGCTGGGTGCTAAGGGAGAACTCTGGGCTTGACTTATTGGGTACTAATTTTTTCCCCTCGGAGTAGGAGCTCAGTAGTTCCAGGAGCTCAGTTCCCATATTGTCGGGGCATGGCCAGTGCAGGTTGTGGAGAGCGATGATATAGGCAGAGTTGGCCCATTTGTAGGGATTGCTTTCCATAAATAGGCGTGCTCCTCACTGTGTTCTTGAGCAGAACTTGGATTCTTCAGGGCTTTCCCCTTGTCTGTACAGTCCTTCTGAAACTATAAAGGAAAAGCTCAGATTTATACATTTTCAGTTTAATTTTCTGTGTATTGATGTTTCTCTGGGAAGATAGCCCCAGGGATGCTCATTTTTTAAGTCCAGGTTTAGTTTTGTAAGAAGCCATCCTTGGTTGCTGTGCCCTCTGGTTTTCTGCTTTAATATGCTTAACCTGACATGTTTTGTTTTTTAAACAATGTTTTTAGATTTATTTCTTTTTATGTTACGTATGTGTGTGGATATTTTACTTGCATGTATGTTTGTACACTACATGCATGCCTGATTCCCACAGAGGCCTGAAGAGGGTGTCCAGTCCCCTGGAATTGGAGTTACTGGTTGTGAGCCACCGTGTGGGTGCTGGGAGTTAGACCAGGTCTTCTGGGACAGCGGCCAGTGCTCTGAACTGCTCAGCGATCTCTCCAGCCTACATCATGGTTTTTGAGAAAGGCAAAGCATGACTAGCACTGTGACTCCTGCCAGTAATCCCAGCAAGTGGAAGGTTACAGCAGGGGAGATGCACAAGTTAGAGGCTAACCTGCAGTACATCTTGAGACTTTGTCTCAAAACCCCCCCCCCCCCCCCCACACACACACAAAGAGAGAGAGGGGTTAATAATCATTTTTAAAAAGTGTTAGGTTACTGTGAGTGCGGATTCCCAGTATATATCATCTCTCTAGAATGTGGTGGTGTGAAATGTTACCGTTTCCCACAGGACAGGAACCAGGGACGCTGAGGCTAGAGTTTCCCACTGCACCTTCTAACGTCCACAGAACTGTATTATTTTTTGTTTGAATTTTTGAGCTAACATGTGTATCTGTCTGTGCTAGGAAAGAGGTTGTTTGGGGGATATCTTTTTTCTCCTCAAGTATTTAGTCAAAGACATTTGTCCATGCCAGGCCTTTGCTCACATGTCTCTACATATGGTGATCTACACTGTGCAGCTGTGAAAGAGCAGCTCATCAGCCTGGCAGGCAAATGCTTCCGTCCTTTGGGGCTTCACTTGCTCATTGAAGCTAATAGACAGTTTTAATTTGTGTTACCTCTCGAGCAATTTCTCCCTTCACTTTTTACTATAAAGTTAACTTCTAACAAGTTCTATAGCTAAAATTGTACCTTTTTCCTTTAGCGACATTCAAATGCCTCACAATCACTTTGTGAAATTGTTCGCCTGAGCAGAGACCAGATGTTACAAGTTCAAAACAGTACAGAACCAGATCCCCTGCTTGCCACTCTAGAAAAGTATGTTTACCACTTGGTTCTTATTTCCTCATTGATGCTGTTTGATGTGTTACCTTGTGAGTGACTGGTAAGTGAAGTAACTGCTCCTTTGTTGGCATTGTGTCATTAAACCCTGTGCAAAGCAGGAAAGCCTGCTGTCCTTCATCCACAGTTTGTGACCCAGTAGATACCGAATGAGCAAGAAGGGGAACCAGTGGCTTGGACAGGTGGATTTTCAAGTTCTCAAAGCCTGCAAAGCTGAGTTTCACAGAGCCATCCTGCTATGAAACAGTCACATCATGACTTGGAGGGTTTTTAGGTTTTTTGTTTTGTTTTTTAAAAGATGTATTTATTTTTTATATAGTATTCTGCCTGCATGTCAGAAGAGGACACCAGACCTCATTATAGATGGTTATGAGCCACTGTGTGGTTGCTGGGAATTAAACTCAGAACTTCTGGGAGAGCAGCCAATGCTGTTAACCTCTGAGCCATCTCTCCAGCCCATTTTTAAAAAGAGTCTTCTGTATGTATGCATTTGGCCCATTTAAGCCATCAGTTTCTTCTGAAGATCTTCTAAGGCTACTGTGTCTTTTCAGCTGACTCAGGGTGCTTGAGCAGTTACCCTGTTCATGTTGAGGGGAAGGTCCCTTGAAGATGGGCTGCTGTTTTTAATTTCCAGGATTCTCACATTTTCATAAAGAACATTGGTTGTTAACATGGGTATGTCATTGACTTGTGCCCACACTGTTACAGTGGTATTGTGGAAAAACAGGCTCCCCCATGGGAGGAGTAACTGGAAAAAGTGCCCAGGTAGCAGTGGATGCAATGGTTTTCTTCTTCGCTCTTGGCTTGTCTCTTGTGGCAATAGGTGTCCCTTCATAGTCCTCCAATGCAAAGAGGCTTTCTACATCTTTTGCCAAACCAAACACCAAGCAGCTTGCTGTTAACTGTCTTGTGAAAAAGCTGATTTGTACTCCTAGAACTGTTGCCAATGGAAAGGCTCATGCACAGTGCCCAATTGCATAGGTTTTCATGTTATGTTTCATTTTATATATGTATTCTTTTCAAACACAAGATCCTCCACATCTAGATATTTACAATTTTAGTACTCATTAGGCTGACCTGTGTAAAACTGTTATCTGAGTAGGTTAAAAATTCTGAATGTTTGGGTGTGTGTGGTAGAATATGTGCCCTTAAACCCATCACTCTGGAGGTATAGGCAGGCCAGTCTTTGAGCTCCAGGACAGCCAGAGCTACATAGTGAGACCCTGTCTTAAAGAAACAAACAACCAAAAAACTTCTGTTTTGAGTATCAGCAACTTCATATGATTTACAGAGCTGCTGAAAAGTAGAAACACAGCAAAAGCAGCTTGTAATTTTAATGTTTTTAAACTATGGAGCCTTGAAATCCAACATTTATATTTAGAATGTGTCAAAAGTCTGTGAGCAATATTTAACTGTTGGTGGTAGCCACATGTATTAAGTGGTCAACAGTGAGCTCTGAACTCTTCAGGGCCACCAGAGGCCATGTATATGCTTGCTTCTATGTCAGTAAATGTTAGAGTGAATGTCTTCAGGTACATGGACCAAGTAAGTCAACTGTGTCTTTCTGCAAGCTAACATACATTGTTGTGGGTTCTTTCTCTTTCTCTCTCTTCCTTTTCTCCCTACCTCCCCCTCTTTCTCTTGCTTTAAGGAATGATTGGTTTAATTTGCCTCTCAGTCATCATGACAGCATGATGTATGCAGTATGAGGCAGTTGGTTATGTTGGATACAGTCAGGAAGCACCCCACCCTTTTGGGGTTTTGGTTTTTCGAGACAGGGTTTCTCTGTAGCCTTGCCTGTCCTGGGCTTGTTCCATAGACCAGGCTGGCCTTGAACTCGTAGCGATCTGCCTGCCTTTGCCTCCAAAGTGCTGGGATTAAAGGCTTGTGCCACCACACCTGGCCTGACCTTGGCAATTCTTATAAAAGAAAGCATTTAATTGGGGCTTGCTTATAGTTTAAGAGGTCTAGTCCATTCTCCTCATGGTAGGGAAAATGGTGACATGCAGGCAGACTTGGTAGCTGAGTGTTCTACATCCAGATCAACAGTAGGAGAGAGTGAGCCTCTGTGCCTGGCTTAGGCTTCTGAAACCTCAGCGCCTACCCCCAGTGACATAACTTCCTTCACCAAGGCCACACCTTCTACTCCTTTCAAATAGTGTCCCTGTGAACCTATGGGGTCATTTTATTCAAACCACCACATTGTCTATATTTAATAGTCAAAAGTACAGTTACCTTATGTTAGTGATATCAGAGTGAGCCAGTCTTTTGATGAGACATACAAAAAATTCTCTGTATTAGAATGCTGAATGACCCATAGGTTTAGTACCACTGTGCATTTCTGTTGCAAGCGAAAGGTATGGGTTTAAATGGGCTGAAGCTGAAGTGAGAGAAGTGCTATCAAGAAAGACATTCTGAGCCAGGCGTGGTGGCACATACCATTAATCCCAGCACTCTGGTTCGCTATGAGTTCGAGGCTATCGTGTTCTACAAAGCGAGTCTAGGACAATAAAAGCTACACAGAGAAACCCTGTCTAAAAAAAGAAAAGAAAGAAATTCTGAGTTGATGGAATTTAGGAAGCAGTTTGGGCCTAAATTAAATGTGTTCTAGCTAGTATCTCTCAAAATTTGAAATAGAAAAATTCCTTAAAATAGTTCTCTTTGGGCTGGACTAGGTATCTTAACGGTAGATTAATGAACTTAGAATTTTTGTTATTTGAGACAGTTAATTTTATAGATGTGAGCCTTTCTGTCACTCACCCAGTTGAAAAACAGTTATCCCAGAGATGCAGGTGAGTAATCTAGATGGCTTCATACACTGTGAGTTTTGCTAATATCACTCCTGTATTTGAAAGTGGGAGCATAACTATGTCAGAAAACACTTCCTAGTCTAGAGGCTAAAAGCCCCCCCCCCCAATCATGTGTGGTAAGTTCCATCTCGAGGTTCTTGGTGCTGGTCTCTTCTGGGCAATGGGTAGTGCTGTTCGGATAAGGCTCTGGATGCAGCACCAATACTGCATTGTCAAATCATAAGCTTTTGTTGGCTTTTACATTGTTTTGTCCATCAGAATGCTTCTGATATGACAGAATTCCAAGTTGATGTAGCCATGAGATGGTTGGGGCCAGTTTGCCGTTGTTGCGGAGCAGATGTCAGTGGTTCTGAAAGTGTGGCTTTACTGTGATATCACAGGGACAAGCATCAGTGCTGTTTTGCTGGGGACCACCTATGAAGAACACAGTTGCCAGAAGTGTAACTCCAAACCTCTAGTCCAGTGGTTCTCAATCTGTGTGTCAAAATCCCTTTTGGGGTGTCAAATGAGCCTTTCTCAGGGGTCACATATCAGACACATTATGATTCATAACCTTATAAAATTATAGTATTGAAATAGCAGTGAAAATTTAATGGTTGGGGGTCACCACAACATGAGGTCACAGCGTTACGAAGGTTGAGAACCCGTGCTCTAATCTATCCTTAGGCTGCTGTACTGTGTACCTCCTCTAACAGGGATTTCATACACTTTTAGTAATGTTTCTGCTGATTTATTACTTGAGAAGTGTAGAGTAAAAGCCAGTGGTGAGTGGTCTCTTTGACCTGTCTTGGATCTTTGGTAATCACACAGCAAGTTCTAAGTCTGTACTGTATATCACCATCAGCTGTCACCACTGCCACCACTCTGCTTTGAGTAGGAGATCACACCTTGCCTTGAAGTATTTGTTGCTTCTTAGGAAGGTTGGTAAAAGCGATAGGGCCCCCCTTATCCTGTTAAAGGGGATAAACTTAACACATGGTAGAAAGCAAACATGCTCGTGTGTAGATGAATGCTTATAGGGATTGTGTTGGATCCTTTTAGTTGTTACTGTTAAATGACATTTCAATCGGCGCTTGACTGTTGATTTCTTTCCCCAGGCAAGAAATTATAGAGCAGCTTCTGTCAAATATTTTTCATAAGGAGAAGAATGAATCGGCCATAGTCAGTGCAATCCAGATTTTACTGACTTTACTTGAGACTCGAAGGCCAACGTAAGCTTTCATTTTATCTCACTAAATCATCCATTTTATTTTATTTACAGATGTCTTAAAAGCTAAGAGTTAAATTCTTGCCAGATGAGCTGCAGTAGCATGCCACTGGAGAGCAGGTGCTGCTGAAGTTACTGCTGTAGAGACACTGATTTCTTGTATGTGTGTGCTACCTATTTAGAGACAGTTGAACAGTATGGTTTGACCAGTAGGTTATTGGCAGCACATTGTGTTTGCTGGTGTTAGTGTGCCACTGAAGTAGATGTGAGGTGAGCAAACCCCAAACATGGACAGTGGCCCAGACTGCTGTCTGGGTATGTGCTTATGATGACGGGGGAGAGATGTTCCAGGTGTCAGGTGCTGATAGAAGGCCTCCAGATTCCCTTCTTCAGACTAACTTCTGTTGTTTTATGGGGCTCACTGTGAGGGTATTGCACTCCAGGGGCTGGATGAGCAAGTGGCCTGGGACCTTAAGAAATCATGAACATGGTATGTTTTTCAATAAGCGACTGGATTTTGTATGTTGTCTTTTACTGTTTGTGTCCATTGTAAGTGTGTTAGGACTATGCAGAGATTGTATTGTTTTGCCTGTTGTTACTGGACCCATCCAGTGAAGCAGGTGACACGGGCAGAAGGCTCACGTCCTTGGCCGGCAGGCAAAGTCTTCAGCCAGCCAAGGCTTCTGTTTTTCTCTCAATGATGAAATATACGTTTCTGGGGTGGCAGTGAAGGCAGCCTCACTAGCCCCACTTCCCAAATGCCTAGTCCCTGTCACTGGCCTGCTTAGTCTTAGTGATAATGGAGGACAGTAGGCAGCAGTGCTTTCAAGTCTATTGTAATTTGGAGAATCTATAATTTGCCTTTCTCCTTCTTCCCAGAAATTCATATTTTAAATCACATAAGCAGCAAGGCAAGGTATGTCTCACAGCTCAAGTATCAGGGCCTTCCTACCTTCCCTGTCTATGTTTTAATGTCATACTGAGTGTTGCTGTGAGGTTTGCACAGTGACTGAGCTGAGAAAGCAAGAAAAACTTGAGGAGTAGTACACATTTTAGCAGATGTAAGGGGAAAAGCACCATTTTAAAAGAGTAAAAAAAAGTATCGTTTTACGAGAGGAATCCATGGTGGCAGTAAAAGGGGATGCACGCAAAGCTTTCTGTGAAGAAGCTTTTGGTTTCTTTTTTTTTTTTTTTTTTTTTCCCTCTCCTCACAGCTAGACCTAAAGGGGCAGATGCTCTCCAATTCAGATATGGAACTTTTTTTTAAAAAAAGATTTATTTATCTATTATTGTGTATACAATGCTCTGCCTGCATATACACTGCATATCATAGATGGTTGTGAGCCACCATGTGGTTGCTGGGAATTGAACTCATGGCCTCTGGAAGAACAGTCAGTGCTCTTAACCGCTGAGCCATCTCTCCAGCCCCGAAGCTTTTGGTTTCAAACATTGAACAAGATCGTACTTTTAAAGTACACTTAGATCTTGGATCTTCACCTTATCCTGGTAACATTCTGAGTCTCAAGGAAAGGGTTGAGTCTCAGAAGCATCTGGGAAGAGGGTGAACTGTGCCCTGCCTTATGCTGTCCTCTCACCAAGGCCAAAAAGGTCCAAGTGAAGACCCACAAAGGGAAATTTGCTTCTGTGTTACAGCCAAGAATGATAGTGCTACAAGAGTTCACATGTCGCAAGCTGGAATAGGTTCCAGGTGGTTTCACAAAAAAATACAACATCTGACCTGTGTATATTAAATGCATCCTTCCTATGTTTCCTCATGTTGTTGACACAGTAGTTTCAGTTACGTTTTTTGTTTTGTTTTTGAGAGAGAGACAGAGACAGAGATAGAGACAGACACTGACTGAGACCGAGACCAGATGCTGTTAGTTTGTACATGCCTGTAAGCCTTTCAGTAGGCAAGCAAGGCAAGAGAGACAGTCCCCACTGTGGTTGCAGGCCTCAGATGTGGAGCACCTTGTATATTCACCAGGATCCTTCTCCCCTAAACAAAATCTTAAGCCTCCCATGTAAAAGAAAGTACCCCTTCAACTCTAAGGATACAATGAAGAACACTGTAGTGAGAGGAGATGACCAGGAAAAAAGTTGTTCTGTCCAGTGGGAAAGTCAGGAATACTTGAGATCACTGGTTTTGTTGTTGTTGTTGTGCTCCCCCGCCCCCACCACAGTCAAGGGGAGGCTCACCAAGGAAGCCCTCCTCTGAAGACCTAGGAGCTAGGGGTGCTGAAGCTAAGGCATCTCTCTCCTCCCAGTCCCTCGCCCTGGTTTCCAAGTGCCAGATAACAAGTAGCAATAGAGTGCTGCTGGAAGGAAGAGAAGGCCAGTGTGTGGAAGGAGACTCTTGCAAGGCCCAAGAGGAGCAGGTTTACTAGGAAAATCTAAGCCATGGATGCTGCATATGTAGAGAAAAATTTGATAGGTAAGCCGAAGTAACTAGAGACTGGAGCACTGAAGGCTACCATAACAACCTAAGCCTTGCCTCGCTCAACTGTTGACCTATTGATCACACTCAACACTTAGGGCTAGGAAAAAAGACTCACATGTACTCCTCCATAAATACCATAGACCAGTTTCTAGTCCTAAACTGGATGGACCTATCCACTAAGGACTATGAGGAAAAGAACCTCAACAAACTCAGAAGAGAAAGGACAGTAAGAGGAAGCAACTCCAAAACGTTACCACTGTCAGAAAAGAGGGATTTCGTATAAATACCAGTATCATGTGAGAGCTCTAGAAAAGTGGGCAGTATGTAAACACAGAGCCTCAGGAAAGGGACGGGAGATTTTGTGAAGATGCAAGAGATGAGAACAGAAATGAAGCGCCCTCAGCACTTACCATAGACGCCAACATCTGAGAGAATCAGCACAGGAAACCAGAAATAACTCATGATGAAGTTAAACATAAACATTGCCTGTTTGCTGAGGACCCAGCAGTAGTTGACAGGACACCAGGAACAAATTTGAGTGCCTAAGTCTTAGTTTCTGACCCTGTTGGCCAATAAAAAGAACCAAAGCTCCCTTGAAAAAGTGGCTGGCACAGTTAACATACAGCACTGAAGGGAGAGAAGTACTCAGGGTTTCTACTGCTGCAGCTAAAGCAAGTTGAGGAGGAAAGGGTTTATTCTGCTTCCCATGGCTTGCTCAATCTTCTTTCTTTCTTTCTGTTTTTCTTTCTTTCGTTCTTTCTCTCTTTCTTTCTTTTTTGTTTTCAAGGCAGCTCCTGCCTCCCACATGCTGAGATTAAAGGCGTGCGCCACCACGTCCAGCCCAGTCTGCTTTCTTATAGAACTCAGGACCACCAGCTAAAGGATGGAACCATCTACAATGGGGAACTCTCCCTCATCATCACTAATTGAGAATGCCTTACAGCTGGATCTTATGGGGGTGTTTTCTTCATTGAGGTCCCCTCCTTTCAGATAACTCTAGCTTGTGTGTCAAGTTGGCCTAAGGCTACCCAGGACAGAGGAGTTGTGGTTTGAGTTTCCATTGGTACCTGTGTCCCCATACGTGCATGCTACAGGACTTGCTACAAAGCCACAGCCAACCGGACAAGAGACAAGAGAAGGCCCCCAGAACCCTGTAACAAAAGCACACAGACAGGCACACACGCACGTACGCATGCACATTCTCATCAGGAGGTGAATGCTGTGCAGTGTGGAAAGGATGAAAGTTTCAGTAAGTGCCGTGGGGCAGTATATTTGACCTCATTGTGCCAAAAAGTTTTGACTCCTAGATTATAGAAAAATATACTCGAAGATGTATCATAGAACCAGACACTAAAGCTAAAACTGTAGAAGTTTCAGAGGAAAACCTTTGATTCTGGTGGTTTTCTTTGACATGTCACCAAATTATAGTCCTTTGAATTCTGTTGGTGTACTAAAAGTCAACTTGACCTTTTCTTTGTCCTTCAAGAGCTCATGTTAATATAGGTGTCACAATATAAAAACACAGTCCAACTTATAGAAACTACTGGAAAACCCAAAATAAGTTATATTTTAAAAAATTATTCCAGAAGGAAAGAGCCAGTGTATAGTCATGAGTAGATCACAGCAAAACTCAAATCCAGCAGTGTAAACAGCTCAGTGTCCAACTTATAGGATTCACTCATACTTATTATCCCCTCTTCTCTTGCTCTGCTGTCTGAGCACACACAGCTTGGCTGATAGGCTTAAGCCAGCTCCAGAGACTTAATAATAGCCCATTGCCCTCGGCAGATGGCCCATAGTCCTGGTGTTTCCAGCATCCTCGGGTCGCTGCTGCAGATAGGCTGTACCTCTTCTTGCCTCCCTTCAGGGTCTCTGACCTTTTACAGTATAACAAAGCTCAGCTGTTCTCTATGATTCATTCATTTCTTCACAACCAATACCATACAGGAGAGTGTCTTAGGGTGATTTTTGCTGTGATGAAACACCATGACCAAAAGCAATTTGGGGAAGAAAACATTTATTTGGCTTATATATCCTGAATCGTAGTCCATTTAAGGGAGGCCAAGGTAGGAGCTCAGATTGAGCTGGAACCTGGAGGCAAGAGCTGATGCAGAGGCCATGGAAGAGTGCTGCTTACTGGCCTGCTCCTCATTGTTTGTGCTTCCTTATAGTAACCAGTACTGCCACAGTGGGCTGGATCTCCCCAAATGATCACTAATCCAGAGTGGATTACAGGTTGTGCCAATATACTTGGTTTCATTGGTGCTGGAGATTAAAGCAGGCTTTCCTCATGCTAAATTAAAAGTCTTTAATGTACATAAAAATTTACTGTTAAAAGTGAAAGCAAATTTTCATAGTGAGATGGATACGCTTATTTACGTAAATAAGTCATGGCTGAGTATTTAACACTGCAGGCTGTACAGCATGTTCAACTTTATTTTATAATCATCAGTACCAAGAAGGCCACTTTAACTGTGCAGTGCAAAATGGCAGAAATATAGTTAGAACTGTATCAGGAAATTTGGTTCTAATCTCAAGTAAGTGTGTAATGGGGTGTTTTTGTTTTTGTTTTGTTTGTTTGTTTTTGTTAAATGAACCTTGTCAGTAACTCCAGTAGCAGTTTTAAGATCAAACATTCTAACACACTGGGCTGTTGACTTACTAATTTGATGCTTTCATGCTGAGTTTATAATTAAACTGCCATATTTGTTTAAGAGCTCAAAACTCTGTGCAGTAAAACATATGTGCAACAGCCATAGCCTCAAATCTGGCCCAAGATATTTCAGTGGTCTTTATTGGCATTGTGACAGTGTGTGTGGTGCATAGGGTGGGTGTCCAGAATCTAGGCAGCATAGAAGTTACATGATACAACACAAACACCTTGAATTCATTTCACATTTGATTTTGAATTAGTTTTTCCTTTCGTGTTCCTTCAGAAGTCTTTCATTGTTTCCAAATGTTTTTTGATCCCCTCACCCCCGTAGTCAATTACATTATTCCATACTGGCTTGCAACCCACAGTTTCAGGAGTTGGGTTCTAGAGCAACGGTTCTCTTAACCACTGAGCCATCTCTCCAGCTACAAGCAATAGTTTGCAATGCCAGACTTTCAAGATTATTGTGTTGGCAGTGTTACATTCCCAAAGAGACACAGAGTAGTGTTACATTCCCAAAGAGACACAGAGTATGGTTCCCTGACTCTTCCGTTTCTATTGATTTTTAGGCAACTCCATGTGTCCACTGTTTGATTTGTCCTCATCTTACCCTCTATGTGTGTGTGTCTGTTCTCTGAGGACCCTTGTGATAGCTCTGTGGGCCCATCTCACAATCCAGGTTAATCATCCATCTCAGAGTTCTTAGTTATGTCTTTAGAGGTCTTTTCCCCAAAACAAGTGGCATCTACAGGCTGTGAGGGTTAAAGTGACATTTGTTTGGAGGAGCTAGCACTGGGCCAGAATTATTGATTGCTCTTTCCCTTTTTTTAGGAATTGTGTTTCTGAGCTCAGCCTTTAGAGCTAGATCTCACTCACAAGTGGTGTGTTTTCAGCAGTCATTACCATAGTGCACTCTGTGGTTTCCAGGTGTGCCAGGTGGTATGCAGCCCTTGGTCTGCTGATGAGCTCCTCACTACTGTCCCAGAAGGTTCTTTTGTTAGTGATCATTAATGAGCTGATAAGGTTGGGCTTGGATCCAGGCAGTCTCACTGTAACTGTATACATAGCACTTTCAGTTTGAGCTTAATAGCTTCATTTTCACCCTGATCTGTGTCCTCCCTCCCTGGGCTTATCCTCGAGCACTACTGTTCCTTGCAGTCACAATACCAGCTGAAAATTGGGAGTCTCACTTTATCTGTAATCCTTTGTTTTTGTTTTTTGTTTGTTAAGGAATGGGTTGTAATGATTGAAGACTGGATTTTATGTAGAATAAATTATAAATAGAAAATCAGTGTTATTTACCCAAAAATACTTCGGAGGACAAGTAGGGGTCCCATTATTGTTAGCAGTCCCAGATGGCAGGTAATTCGATGTCTTGTGATTGGGTCAGTTCTCCATTTGATCCATATTTTCTAATCATTAGAGATGTGCTCTCAGTATGATAGTGACAGGAGTTGGAGATGTGACACAGTATCTCACCTGATACCATAACCCCTTTATGTTCTCAGGGCATGGTGGCCAATCCCTTGAGTCTTATTGTTGTTTCTTGGCTGGCTCTTTAACATCACCATAATGTAGTCAGATTCATGAAGTATGTGCTTGCAGGGTTGACATAGAGAACTTGAGTTATTTTGGGATTACAGTAGTTCCCTTGATTTTTTTTCCCCCCCCCTCAGATTTGAAGGCCATATAGAGATCTGCCCACCAGGCATGAGTCACTCAGCTTGTTCAGTTAACAAGAGTGTTTTAGAAGCCATCCGAGGAAGACTTGGATCTTTCCATGAACTCCTGCTGGAGCCACCCAAGGTAGGGTTTCTGTTTTAAGTGTTACTGGCAGGCAGGGCTTTGGTTTTGGCAGTTACCGGAGAGTCTGAGAACCTTGGACATAAGAGAATGACCATAATTAGCATTACATAATATGATTTTTAAAAGTGTGGGCAAGTGTGCACACCTGTGGTGCTTATATCCTTCCATTAAACTATATGGGTTCTGGAGATAGAACTCAGAGGCTTGGAGGGAAGTGCTTTGCTCACTGAGCTATCTCCTCAACCTGCATGTATGTTTAAGGTACACTACCAGTTTTCTCTGTCTCTGAGATGTTTTGTTATTGGTTGGTTGTTTTATTTTGTGGGGCAGGGTCTTGCTGTTTATTCTAGGCTGGCCTTGAACTTGCTATCTTCCTGCCTGAGCCTTACAAGTAGTGAGATTACAAACATTTCCCAGTGTGCCTCCCATGTAAGGCTTTTTATCCATATCTCATGTTTAAATTAGTAAGTGAGGGGAAGTTAGAATAAAAAATACCTCACTGAGATGCAGTCTACTGAGATCTTAGTGTACAGGTTGGAAAGGAACTGGCACAGAGTGTTGATTTGCATGCAAAACTGAACACAGTGCAACCTCAGGAGACCTGCCTAGGAGGCACGCTGGGAATCACAGCTGCTGTAGTCTTCCGTGGCTGTTTTCTTTTATTCTCTACATTGGTATGACTTGTTAAGAATTTAGTATGTGAGTTTATCACATCTGTATGAGCTCTTGTTACTTAGTCATTGTTCTGCTGTGGTGAAATGACACCATGACCAAGGCAGCTCTTATAAAAGAAAGCATTTAATTTGAGTCTTGCTTACTTTTAGAGGCTTAATCCATTATCTTCATGAGGGGAAGGCTGAGAGCTACTAAATCCTGATCTGCAGGCAGAGAGGAAGAGACTGGCCCTAGCATTGTCTTTTGAAACCTCCAAACACATCCCCTCTTGAAACACTTCTTCCAACAAGGCCACCCTACCCTAGCAAGGCCATATCCTATTCCTGGTGACCACTCCCTGGTGACCAAGCATTCAAATATATGAGCCTATTGGAACCATTCTTACTCATACCACCAGAGTCATTTCTATTTAACCTTTTGGAGGAGGGGCAGCAGAATACCTTAACTCAATACTCCAAGGGTCTGGTGGGTTTCCAAGTTGTTGTTCAGATACCCAGGGCTCTCTTGAGTGCCTAGCAGTTCCCTCTGCTCAGGGTCCTGCGGGGCCCATTCAGTCCAGGGCCCTGCATCTTCAGTCAGCTCATTGACCCTAAGATTTTTTATTTCTTAAGTGTTTAGCAGCTAACTAGCCAGTGCCCATCCTTCTTGCCAGTCTTAGAAACAAGAATGAGAAAAAGGATTTAGGAGAAGAGAGACCATCACCAATGAAAAATGGCAGCAAGAGGAGGATAGGAGAGGTAATGTGTGATGAGAGCCCAGACTGAGTCTTGGGTGGTTCATTCGGCTTCTTTCTAGGTACACAAAGAAATACCCAACTCATGACCTCAATTCATAACTAAGTCTCTTGTTGAGACTTCTCTTTTACTCTAGCAATGAGTGACACCCCTGGCTTCACTCCATGATGAGATGTGTAAGTAGATTCAGGGAGTATTTAAAGTAGCCGTATTAATTGGTGAATGAACTTACTTGCTGTGCTAAGGATTGAGTGTAGTCTTACACATACTAAGCAAGTAATCACCCTTAGGCACCATGACACTTTTTAGAAAGTTTTCAGGAGTTTCATGGAGTGAAACTGTAAGGCTTGGGCCAGAAGAGGAGAGTGCGCAAGTGTGAGAGTTTTAGTTTAGGTTGTCACTGGACTCTGAGAACTTTGGAAGTAAGAGAGTGATGACTAACCAGCATTACACACTATGTCTTTGGGGTTTTGTTTGTTTAAAGTTTGTTTATTGTGGGAACTTTGTTCTCCCCTTCCATTCCACTGTGTGGGTAAGTCAGAATGTCTGAAATATCTAAAATGCTATAGTATCTGCTTCTGTCTTGTGATTTCAGATTATCAGAACTCTCTGTAGACAAGAACGGGCCTCCTCCACTATATTTCTCAGGGCAAACACATGTTTACCATATGTAGCTGTTTCTGACTTCTTGTAAAGATTCCAGCTGCAAGTTTAGATTTCTCCAACGTGAATTGTGTGGTATTAGCTGGCCTTCTGCTGTGTCAGCACATGGACTTCTTGTTTATTGATTTACACTGAATTTAAGTTGAAAGCTTTTTCTTCCTCAGAAAAGTGTGATGAAGACTACATGGGGTATACTGGACCCTCCTGTGGGGAATACTCGGTTGAATGTGATTAGGTTGATATCCAGCCTGCTTCAAACCAATACCAGCAGTATAAATGGAGACCTGATGGAGCTGAACAGCATTGGTGTCATATTGGTGAGATTCTGCCTCACAGACATTTGAAGTCAGCCTTGGTGGTTCCTAAGATTATATATAGCTCAGTCATATAAATTGACAGGGGTGTGGTTTGAACTCACTATCCAGTACAGGCATCCTGTCCAAGAGTGGGGACAGATCTATAACAATATTCTCACCCTGAGCACTACAACTTCTTTGAACTCAGTCCGACTTGTACCAAGCTGCATGTGGTGTGAGGTGCTAGTGTTGTCAGCTGACTTCTGACCCATCCTCCCAGTAAAGGAGAAGAGCTCATTCCCTCCACACCTGGAAGACACTAGGAAACCAGAAAGTACTAGGGCAAAGGCACATATGTCACAAGGCATTGGCTCACTGCTCAGGACCACATCTGCGACAGGGTCACCATGTAAGTGACCCACACTCAGGCGCTGTGAGTAGGAAGTCCAACTTCAAACAGGAATGAGGCATTTAACAAGTTGCTATCTACAAGTTGACATTCTGCTGCAGTGGGGACTAGGACAAAACTATTATGTTAACCTAGACCCTCTTTCTCCAATAAAAATAATTCTCTGTATCACGTTTCCTCATATCAAAATGAGCCTTAATTGTGACTTTCATGGATAGTGCAAAGCCAAGCCTGCTGCATGCTTGGTGGTCTGAAGAAGCCGTGTAATTCCCTCGAGTCACAAAGGGAAGAGCATGGAAATGGACTGAGATGGATATTTGCATCACCTTTTAAAAATTTCTCCTTAAGAAGGTTATGTTCATCTTTCCTTTTTGTTACGGGAGCTTTCTTCTGTTTTCTCGTATATTCTAGGCAAATTCAAGTATTTTGAATGAACAGATAGTTATATGGACTATGAAGTAGTGTTTCAAACCACCCTTTAAATAAATTTTTGTTTCTTTTAATACGGGTATGTGCTTATCTGTGTGCACACATGCATATGCAGCCATCATAGTTCCCGTGTTGAGGTCAGACTACACCATTTAGAAGTCAGTTCTGTCCTTTCGCCATGTGGATTTTCTGAATCAAACTCAAGGTAATCAGTCTTGGTGGCAGGTACCTTTTACTACTGAGCCAATTTGCTAACTTCTGCCTTGTGTTTCTAGATCACTCTGAAGCTCTTCAGTTAGGCTAGACTGGTTGGTCAGTGAGCTCTACCTGTCTTCACTTCCCCAGCACTGGATCACAGACATAGATGCCACTATGCTCAGCTTTTAAGTAGGTGCTAGTGATCCAGAGTCAGATCTCCACTTATTCGGCACACACTTTACTGACTGAGTATATCCCCACCTTGAAAACATGTTCTTCAATTACTACTCAGTGAATGTTTAAAGTGGTGGCTTCAGCACTGAGCTCACTGAAGAGCCTCTACTTTCCTTGTAGGACATGTTCTTCAAGTATACATGGAATAACTTTCTACATACGCAAGTGGAAATTTGTATTGCTCTCATCCTTGCCAGTCCTTTTGAGAATGCAGAAAATGGTACCATTACTGATCAAGACTCCACTGCTGACAATTTGTTATTGAAGCACGTAAGTGTTATTCCTGACTTCTATGTTTTCCAGAGTGTGAAATGAATCACAGTTGAAGGGTAGGTTGAGTAGCTTCCAAGTCATAAGGTTTAGCTGTCACATGCTCATTACACTTCCGACAAGCGATTCTTCTGTTAATCACATGGACCGAACCTCTCAGTGAACTGTAGACCCACCTTCTTGTAAATATAAGACATTTGAACACACTTAACGCGGGTTAAAAGAACCATAGATAATTAAGTCCTACTGAGAATACTTTTACTGTTCTTTGGCACACCAATGTTTAACTTGCAGTGCTGATTAGGTGCCTGAAAGTGTGGAGAAATGAGTTGTAGTCAATGTTGAATGATCTTCACTTTAGAGTCTCTCTCTGGTGTTTTATGGGCAAGAACAGGGGCCTCTTCCTTTGTAGACCAGACTTGTCTTGGACTCATAAACTTTCTGGCTCAGGCTCTCAGAGCTAGGGTTATAAGCATGTGCATGATATGTGGCCTGGGAGCCAGTCTCTTTTTCTATAAATTATGAAGTGATTTTTCTAGATCAGTTTTCAGAGTTCTACATTTCTATGGTTTTATCTAGTCCTCTAGTTTCCAGGTAGTTTATTCCCAGACCTGGAAGCCAAAAAGGCTGCCCTGGAGCAGCTAGTAACTGGAGAAGACAAGTGCCATTGCTCATTTGAGTTTGCAGCCATTGTGGCTTCTCTTTGTTAGGATCGTTCACGTTTTGCTGCCCACATTTAAAAGTTAAGTAAGTCAAAATAAAGCAAATAGAAGAAAAGTAGAGCATTGTGTTAGGTCTGTGCTAAATTTACCAGAGCATGCTTTCATCTTTTGAGTTCTGGTTGGGCCTTGTGCATCTGACCAACTTTTTCTAGTCAACAAGTCCTAGCTTAGCCTTGGTAGGTTCACTGCTCACTGTAGCAGTACCCTCGGCAACAAGCTGCCTAGAAAGTGCTCTGTGTGGCCTGGGGCCCTGATGGGATTGGCCACTGGAGATCTGGAATAAGCAGCACCATGTCGAATTTGGGTGGGCCAGTGACTAAGAACACATACAGTTTTGTTTTATGTAAAGTATTTTTTTTGTAAAGACAGGGTCTCAACTATGTAGACCAGTCTGACCTTGAACTCACAGAGATCTGCCTACCTACCTCTACCTCCAAAATGCTGGGGTTAAAGTAAATGGTGAGGTTAAACCCACCATGCTGAGTTTGCTTTGGTGTGTGAATAATTGGGAGTAATTGCAGTGTTCTTTTTTATTTAGCTTTTTCAAAAATGTCAGTTAATTGAGCGAATACTTGAAGCCTGGGACACTAATGAAAAGAAACAGTAAGTACCTTGCCTACCCCAATACAATCTTTTTATTGACTATTTGAGAATTTCACATAAATGTACCCCAATTCCACCCACTTCCCAGTCCTCCCAAGTCCAGTGTGACCACTTGAACACCAGATTCAGATTGATGAAAGTGTATGAATGCTGAACAAAAACTGACCGGTTAGGGACATAATCTGGGCTTGGGAGCCAGACTGTGATGCAGGTCCATTTCAAAGGCAAGCTTTTTTTTATAAGAAAGACTATAACCAGGTAACAACCAGATAACCAGGTGGGAAGCAAGGGGGAGGGCAGTGTTCCATTGTTTTGATCAGTTAAATACCTGTATCCAAGTGACTAGACAAAGCATTTTAGCCTGGTTGACTAGGATATAGGCTTGGGGACTTTCTAGTTCCCCACTTTTCCAGGAGAAGGGAACATAGCAGGATGTTGTCGTCTTAATTCTAATAGAACGTACATTTATCTTTAACTCAGGCAGAACATACATTTATCATTTATTTTATTCTAAGCAGCAAGTATTGACGTAGCCTGGTCTCAGGCACATAGGGCCTGAGAACTTTAACTTAATTTCACCTTAGAGTTAAAATGGAGACTTGGAGGCACAATGGCTTCTGATAGGCTAAAGATGTTAACAGAGGAGCTGCAGTTATGCTAAGAACTAAAATAGGTCTCTACGGAGCGGTATAGAGTTGAGCAAGGTAAGCAGGTTATAACAGTGACCTCTACCCCCCAAAAAGAAGGACCCCCCCAAAAATCAAACGCTTTTTGTGTTGCTCATATACTCACTGAAACATGGCAAAACTCCCAGTATCCAGCTCCTTAAAGAAAACTGATTCCTGCCCCTACACTACTCCTGCCAGAAGCTGTGAAGAGCTACACTACAGCATACCTATTACAGGTTTTTAAAGGTATTTTCTTCCGTGGCTTCCTGTCTAGACTGTTCCCCTTTTTGGGGAGGAGGGGTTGTAAAAATATGGAATGCTTAATGAATTTGTGTGTCTTCCTTATGAAGGGACCACGCTAATCTCTTTTGTATTATACCAATTTTAGTATATGTGCTGCTGAAATGAACACAAGTAACTTGTTTCTAAAAGCAGTACAATTTGATTTATAATTTGCAAAAAATATTACCATTTCCCCTTTGCTACTTTAAAAAAGTGAGAATAAAGTTACCCTATAATAGATAGTTTGCTACTAACCTTTGGTCAGGTCTTCCTCCTTTGAGCAGAACTCTGTTGCCATTGAAGGGCTTTGTGAGCATAGTTTGAGTTGAATAAAACAGTCAAAGGTTGACCCTCTCTGGTGTGCAGTGATTATCCTCTCATAGCTGGACATGCCATGTACATGCTCTCAGAGTAAGGTGTCACCACACCATGCACCTAAAAGGGAACAATGCTTAATTTCTTCATAGACAAGATTTTGTGAAGCATTAGTTGGCCCTGCCCACAACTTTCTTACATAAGGGGTAGATGGTGGTAGTACTGGCAGTGAAAGTAGCCAGCATGCATTCTTAATACCCTGGGAGCTTTTACATCAGCCCAGATTCTGAAGCAGGCAATGTAGGGTGGGTTTGGAAGGTTCTTTCAGGTGTTGCTGTGTGAGGCTGAGTGTGTTTGTATAAGTGACACCTGGCTTATGGGTTGCGTTACTGGGTGGTACCAGGTAGGAAGAGGGGGGCCCTGATTATTGGAACCCTCTTACCCCTCTCTTCTTGATACTTTGAGATATGTAGGTAAACTCTGGTTATTTTGCCATGTTGTAGGATGCTGGGGCTTATTCATTAGGAGAGGTTGGATATTATTCTCATTGTTCCTGTGAAGTTAGCCCTCTTAGTGTTCATGTGAGCAAGACCGTAGAGTCTTCTCAGATCTTCTTACCTCTCTTAGTTCTGTAGATGGTGCCACAAATGACAGACACTCCTCTTCTGTTTGATAACACCCCCCCCCCCCCCTTTGAGACAGGGTTTCTCTATAGCTCTGGCCATGCTGGAACTTTCTCTGTAGATCAGGCTGGCTTCCCAAGTACTGAGATTAAAAGTGTGTACCACCACCACCACCCAGACTACCCCATTTTCCCTCTTAAATACCACTTTCTAAAAAAATCTTCTCATCTGGGCCTTGCAGTTTTGATTTGCATGAACCTGTTAATTAGTAACACTGCATGCTTTTGTGTATCTCTGGGCCATTTGTGTGTCTTCTCTTAAGAAATTGACTATTTAGATCATAAGCAATTGGAAAGATGTTGCTGGTGGCTTTCCTCTATCTCCTGGCTATGCTCCACTGAGGGAGTGCTAAGATTCGCACTAATCCTGTGTGGGATGTGCGCTTCGTAATGTATCCCATCTGCCAGGCTCTTCAGAGTTTGAGGTAATTCCATTTGCTTTTTGTGCTTTTATTATTAGTGGGTATTTTCCCAAATGTGTCTACACAGACCAGTGTCCTTTTTGTTCTAGTAGTTTTATAGTGTCCAGTTTTCAGTTGAGTCTTCCTTTTGCATTAGTTTACTATGTGGGGAGAGATGGCCATCCAGCCGCAGTGTTCTGCATGGGAATGTCTAGCTTGGTCATCAACATGACTGTCAGGGTTAAGTCTGTTTTTCAGTCGTCATGATACGCTTTTCCTAGATGACCAATTTCAGGAAGTGTGACTGCTATGTGGAGCCCTTACACAGCCACCACTGTAGTCAGAACATAGAATGCTTCCGTTGTCGTGCAGAGATGCATTGTCCCCCTCCTCTCCCTCCTCCTTTCTTCTTGGGTTGGCAGCATGCTCACTATATAGCTGAGGGTGGCCTTGAGCTTCTGGTCTTGCCTCCTCTCCAGTTCTGGGATTACAACCACAGCCTTTGTCTGTCTTTGTGAGGTGCAAGTGATCAAATCCAGGGCTTTAATGCAACCTAGGTTGCTTCTACCAACTGAGCTCCTCAGTAATTTATACTGGTGAAATTCAAATCTGTATTGCCATGAAGAAGCTAAGTGACCCAGGATAGGAATTGGCTTGCTTTTGCTATTTTGAGTTTGGCAGCGATGAGCTGAGTAAACATTGAGCACAGATGGGTATTGATGAGGCCATATGGGAAGCTGGAGGCTGAGTCTGTGTGGTTGTGGCAAGGGGTTTTAATCAGCACACACATTATTCCAAATGGATCTCCATTAGAACAACTCTGGTTCTGTGTCTGACCACTCAGCTGTTTTGTGTCCTCCATGACTTCCCACCTACCATTCTCTTTCTCTTCCTATGAGCCTGTCTTCTAAAGCCAGGTGAATAAACAGTCCCATGAGCTTGGGATCCTGAAAGCTTTCTTTAGCACTTTGGTAGGCCAGAAGCCTTGGATAGGCTTTTGTCCTTATCCATGGCCTTACCTGAGCATGGGAGGGCTAAGAAGGTGTCTTTGGGAACACTAGAGTCTCTGGCTCTTACTATGAAACCAAAGACAGCCTTTGTAGCTCATTGTGAGCCTCAAATTCTCTGGAAGTTCTGGAGATTACCCAGCAGGTATTGTATTTTCCAGGCGTGTCTCCAAACGAGTTTCATTATTATCTTTTAGTGGCTCCTGTAAGGGTTTTCTTTAAAAAAAAAAAAAAAAACTCTTGAATATCTGCCCTGTTGTCTCCATCGAAAATCTTTTAATAAATTATGGACACTGGGCATTGTGGCGCACACCTTTAATCCCAGCACTCGAGAGGCAGAGACAGGCAGATCTCTGTGAGTTCGAGGCCAGCCTGGTCTACAAAGTGAGTCTAGGACAGATAGGCTACACAGAGAATCTCTGTCTTAAGAAATCAAAAAACCAAAAAAAAATCAAAACATTGGGAAGGTAGTCTTTGGGGGTTTTTTGTTTGTTTGTTTTGCTTTTGGGGGGGGGCGGTTTAGTTTGATTTGGTTTTTTTGAGACAGTTTCTCTGTGTAGCCTTGGGTGTCCTGGACTCACTTTGTAGACTAGCCTGGCCTTGAACTCGCAGGGGCCCGCCTGCCTCTGCCTCCCAGGTGCTGGGATTAAAGGTGTGTGCCACCATGCCCAGCAGGAAAAGGTAGTCTTAATATAAAGATGAATGTGGTTGGAAAAAGTAGGCCTCAGCAGAAGAAAGCATTGAGTAAGGGCTGAGTTTCCTGGCCGCTGTTTTGAGTAGTCTCCAGAAAGTTCTTACCTTTCTTACCTTAGTCAGGTGTTCAGATAAGCCATTGTCTTAAGTTGAGAATGTCATTAGTGGTTATGTCTGTCAGTTTGCACAAGTAATACTTTGTGGTTTTTGTGGAGGAAGGCCAACAAAACTCTGGCCTCAGTTTCTTATCATCTGACAACAAATCTGAAACTGAGATTTTTACCAAAAAGTAAAGGGAAATTCCAGTGGCATGGGGCATTAGTGAATGTCTGTTTCAAATACTATTATAAACCGTCATTGTTGCTGACATTGGAGAACTGTCCTGTTACTATGCTTTCATACTTCCTGTTAACTTTATGCATTCTCCGTTTGAGAACCTGCAAAGTGTTTGTCCTCCCAGTCTGAATATTTTTCTTTCCCCCTTGTCAGGGCTGAAGGAGGACGACGACATGGTTACATGGGACACCTCACAAGGATAGCGAACTGTATTGTGCACAGCACTGACAAGGGTCCGAACAGTGCATTAGTACAGCAGCTCATTAAAGGTAAGTTATTTAACAGTTCTAATTACATTTGTGTGGGACCAGAGAGCAGTGAGGGGTTAAAGTGCAGGGTTGAAGACTGTAAATGGAGTTTCTTTCCATTATAGATACTGTTTGGAGGTCACACTGTGGCTCTTGAATATGTTTGGACCCTGTGGTTCTCAGCTATACCTCTGCTCAGATTTCTGCTGTTCATTTAGAAACCAAGTGGCATGCTGGAGTCAGTCACTCTGTTACTGAGCACTGTTGATGGCTTGCTTTTTTGTCTTCTTTTGTTTTTGTTTTTAAAGATTTGTTTATTCACCAGACATAGCAGCACACGCCTTTAATCCCAGCACTTGGGAGGCAGAGGCAGGTAGATCTCTTTGAGTTTGAGACCAGCCTGGTCTTACGTAGTGGGTTCCCAGACATTCAGAAGTATATAGTGAAACCCTGTCTTGGGGAGCTTTATTTATTTTATATATAAAGGTGTTTTGTCTGTGTGTGTCTGGTCTGTATACCATGTGCATGCAGTTTCCATGGAGGTCAGAAGAGATGTCAGATCACTCTGGAACCAGAATTAATAGATGCTTGTGAGTTGCCATGTAGATGCTGGGCATCAAACCCAGGTCCTCTAGGAGAGTAACCAGTGTTCTTAACCTCTAAGCCATCTCTCTAGCCCCTGACCGTGTTCTGTGTTTGAGTACAGCCACTCAAGCTATGGTGGCTCTTGGCTTTTTCTTTTGAAGTCCCCTCCCTTTTTAAAATGTATATTAGTGTTTTGCCTGTACACATGCATGCACACCATTTGTACCTGGCCAGAAGAGAACATTGGTTCTCCTTCAACTTCCTTTATGGTGGTTGTGAGCCACCATGTGGGTGATGGGAACAGAACCCAGGTCCCCTTGAAAAGTAACAAGTGCTCTTAAGCACTGAGACATCTCTGTAGTGGTTAGAGTCTAGCCTATCCTCCCTCATGTTGTTACCTGTGGATTAAATTCCTTACCTGAGGTGCTAAAGCACTGTCAGCATTTCTTGAATGTCTCTGTTACTAAAATGAGAGATGGGATCCTAAAGGATTCTTTTTTTTACTAGCATTTAAATTTAATCAGCCCAAGGTGACTTAGCCACAAACCACAAGTCTTGTTTTTGCCAGAATGAGAGCGCCAAATGCACTGACCTGCAGGCCTCTGTCTGAGCGGGGTTGCTAGTGCTGAGTCTTCATTGATTGTGAAAAACTAATCATCTTTGTTCAAGGAGTGGTGCTCTGTTGAGTGTGCACTGAAAGCCTAGTTCTCACCCACTGGTAGGAAAACTGAGGCCTGTCCACCTGTAATTTTGCTTCTTGAGAAGCACAAGCCTCTTCCTCAAGTCACTCCTCTTGCCTTTTCAAGGAGAGAGGGCCATGTGTGATAAGGCTCGTTCCTTCCTGAAAGTTCCTGTGTAAATGTGTGCCTCTGTGTAGGTAGGCCTCCAAGGTTTATAGCTGTGGTTTCATTTCTCAGAAAAACCTTTGTAAGTCATTCTCTTAAAAATTTCTCTAGAAAGTATAATTTTGCTGTAGAACATTTCTTCATGTTTTGTTTATGAGACAAACATATAGGGGACATACAAGTCTCAGCAACCAACAGGGTTCCATGGACCATTCATCAGTCAAGTGTCCATCATAGGATTTCAGCAAAGTACAGGTGCGGATATTTGTTCGGTTTCTTAAACTTGGCCACGCAAACAATTCTTACCCCACCCCCAGCCTCCAAAAGACCTGTCTCCTTTCAGAAGAGTTGTGTGGAGATATAATTCCATGGGTCCTTCCAGCAGGACATTGGTTAGTAACTGCTACATTATGGCTTTTGGCCAGATGAGACATACATTGTTGGTGGAGTGGGGCTGTTTGTTGGGGCTCAAAAGTCTGTGACTGTGCCTGTAGGAGCTTTTGGGACTCATTCTTCTTGGACCATTGGGCTGGCCATAGCCAGGACTTCAGCTCATTGGCCTCCCCTATGTGCTATACATACGGTCGCTCTTTGAGACTGTGCACCCTTGTCCCTGTGGGTCACTGTGTGATAATGCTTTTTTCCTTTTTCACTCTGAAGATCTTCCCGACGAAGTCAGGGAGCGGTGGGAGACCTTCTGCACGAGCTCCTTAGGAGAGACGAACAAGAGGAACACGGTAGATCTAGTAGGTTTCACAGGTTAAATTTTGGGGGTTTTGGTGCTCTCAGCCATTGCCTGTTGACTTGGAAAAATGTTAAAGATCATCTCTTAGGCCCAGTGAGTATGGGTCAGAGATAAGCTTATGTCTGTGCAGTTAAGAAGGCAGTATTCACAGCACTCTTGATTCCTTCAGTCACCTCCTAGTGACCTGCCTTGCATGGCAACAGTACTTAAAAGCCGCCTATGTCCACTGCAGTCCACATCAGTGTCTTGTCTCACCTGGGCTCTGCTCCCTAAGCATCTCAGCACCACCCTCTGCCTTCCTCTTGTTCTACTTTGGGCTTTGGGCTCAAGTCACTCTGAGTACTTAGAATCCCAAACACTCACCTTGCATGTTTCTAGTAGTATGGAGTTGAGTTTATTTTCATTTCAGAACATTATTTGGAAAAGAGGGTTAGCAATAGATGATTCTGAAACTCCAGCTTTAGAATGTTGAACTGAATTGGTACTTTTAGTCAGGGAATAATGGCATTGATAATTTTTAAAATTATATTGGACTTTGGAATGTGTTTTTGTTTTTAAACACATTAAGTTTTAAGATGAAGGTTGCTTTGCTTGAGGTTTTGCAGATGAGAATCCATTTTTGTTCGCATTGGTAGCTGATGATTAGAGTGGTGGCCAGACTCAGAAGTGCTCTTCAGCACTAGCCACTTATGGTCTTGAGTTTCTTGTAATAACCCCTCAGTCATTAATAATTAGTTATATAGCAGATAAGAGCTGCAGAGTCAGCGGTCATCCTGTGTCACACTGCATAGGCATTGGCCCCTCAATTGATTTGAGTAGTGGAATAATGGCTTTTTAAGGTGGCTTTGATACAGAATTAGGAAGTATGAAAACAGAAGAAATTACTATAGAAGGGAGCTTGTGGGGCCATGTGGTCTGAGGGTTTGTGTGTGTGTCACTGCTTGCCATACAAACCCACACTCCTGCCAACAGTGCTGGTCGTCAGGAAGGGCACAGTCTTTTTATAAAAATGTTACATAGCTGGGTGATTTGGGCTTCTCTGCACTTGTCAGTTGGTTAAAATAATTGAGGCTGGGTTTGAAACTACCTCAGCTAGCTCTATAAGTGGTTGGCTACCCTGAAGAGTAGCACAGTCCTCTGTTTTGTGACATTTTGTTGCTGGTTAAGCTCCCACATTAATTCTATCTTAGGAATGCAGCCAATATGGTGTCCTTTGTTTTTTGTTTATATATATATATATATGCATTTTATTTGGGGCACTTTAAAATTGTCCTCCTGTGATTGACTTTGCTTCCTTTTTGAGACATGATAGAGCTCTGCCTGGCTTGTGATTGATTTTAAGAACAAGAAGAAGGAAGTAGTAGTAGTAAAAAAATGTCCACTTAAAACTTGTTACCAAGCTTTTAAAAAACAAACTTTTCTTGGAGGGCATAGTGGTGCATGCCTGTAATCCACAGGAGGTTCAGAAGTTGGAGGTTAGGGCCAGCAGATGACTTGTTATTAAAGCACTTGGTGTGAGAACATGAGGACCTGCATTCAACCCCCAGGACCTGTGTGAGAATTGGGCACACCAGTGCATACCTGTAACCCAGCATCAGGGGAGAGAGAGTCAGGAGGATCCCAGCCTAGTGGAAATGGTGAGTTCCAGGTCATAAGCTTTGACCTCCACAGGGACCCACTTGTGTACTACACATACAGTAACACACAGATAGGAAAAAACAAAAACAAAACTCAAGCTGTTCAGGGCAGCCTCAGTTACTCTTCAAGATTGAGGCCTGGACTACATTAAAAACTCTTCTACTAGCTGGGCATGGTGGTACACGCCTTTAATCGCAGCACTCAGGAAGCAGAGGCAGGCAGATTGCTGTGAGTTTGAGGCCAGCTTGGTCTACAAAGCGAGTCCAGGACAGCCGAGGCTAACACAGAGAGATCCTGTGTCAAAAAACAAAACAAAACAAAAAAAAAAACTCTTCTACTACCTCATGGCCCCTCTCCCTGCAAAAAGCTTTAATCTTACATAAGGCAGCAGATTTCTTTGAGATCCTCAGTAAAAGAGGGTTCCATTGCTGCCTACATATTTCTCAGCTGTTTGCATGCTATCAGTAGGCCCACAGAGATTTTATCAATGGTAAGAGCACCACAGAACACATGCCCAGCCCCATCTTGGTGGGCATTGACATCTGTCCAGCACTGAAGGGAAGTTGGGAGGAGCCCCATCTTCCACCAAAGTAGAGCTCCATTCTCCCTGAGATGGTACTATACTTAGACCACACAGATAGTCTGTAGTGGGATGACCTTCGGACTTGCCAGCCTGCATAGCAAGATGCTGGGCATAGAGAAGCCTGCCAACAGGCTAGTGAGGTGGTGCCATGGGGTAAAAGCAGCTGCCAACCTTGGCCTGAGATTGATCCCTAGAACTCACACAATGGGAACAAGGAACAAACTGTAAGTTTGTGTACCATGTGTGTACCCCTCCCAAACAACCATGATTAATTGAGTATTGATTAAAAAATTACAGATCTTTCTTAAAGATTTAAGGATTAGTCTAGCTACCAAAGAGTGTTTAGCTATTTCCTTCAGGTTATTTTCCTCCCTAGAATAGATTCAGTTTATTTTAGTAGGGTTAGGCACATGTTCTACGGGGTCAGTAGGCTACTGTAGGTACTTTTGTAAATATAATTAGGTAAATACTGTGGGCTTTATTTATCCTTGAAAAGGTGCCTATGAATGTAGTTCATGGTCTTAGTAAAAGCCAGTGGAATTATCAGTTGAGTAATAGATTGAGTATGACAAATAGATGACTGGGTCTTCTGCCTTACTCAGTTTCTTTTAAGACGGCTCAGATGCCTCTCTGTGGTGTTGAAGGGTGTTCATAACCTGAGTTACTATGTTGGTATGTTCCTTTGGACATTTTTATTGTAATGTTCACACAAAGATCACTTTTACAACTCTCCTCCAATGTCCTTATAAGCTGTGTGGGCCATAGTTCCTGTGGCTTCCGCTGTAGCATTCTAACTCAGCTGTGAGATGGAGGAATCTTCTGCCTTTCAGCCCCTTCATTTGGAATGAAGCCAAAATACATACGCAGTAGGTTCCTGTGCTGCCACTATGTATATGAGGGAGCTGGAATGTTAAAATGAAGTACTTTGGACTGGGTTGTTGGGTTGGTTTTGATTTGAAACAGTTTCTCAGTTTGTAGCCCAGGCTGTCCTCAAACTCCAATCCTTCTGCTTCAGCCTCTCAAATGTTTGGACTGTAAGCATCCACCACCACTCCCAACTCTAACATTTAGTGTTTTAGTTTCATCTGAATTTTGACTAAACTTTCAAACAAAACTTGGCAAGGACTTAGATAGAAATAGAAAATATAAAAATGTTGTCTTAGGCTTTGCTTGTCCCTCCAGAGAAGAGGGTATTTTATAAGCACAGATGTCTTCTTACCATCCTTGACAGACAGGGACTGGAGGTGGCGTCACTATAGGGGCATGTGTATGTGATTTCATGTCAATGTAGCCAGCTAAGGTTGTCTGTCCCTAGCCCTTGAGGTGGCAGGTGCTTAGAGTCCCCAGTAAGGAGCTTATGGTAGCACCTCTTGCTAATGAGCTCCACACAGCAGTCACTCGGTTGCTCATTCTCTAGCACAGTAGCAGTGCTGAAAAGCTGTTCTGGAAGAGTGTGCTCACTTACATGTCCATGCTAGTGAGCAGGCATTCAAGTGCTTGCAATGCCAGGCATGGCAGGTACTTGTCAGTACTTATCAAGCAGGGGAGAAATAAGCTCTGGAAGCCAGGCTTCGTTGAATAGCCTCTTCTGGGTCACAGTGCTGAGGAGCTAGTATCAAGGAGCACATTAGAAAGTTCTGGATGTGGGTTGTCAATGGGCTGAGCAGGTAAGCAGACTTGGAGACCTGAGTTCCATCTCTACAACCCATGTAAATATGGAAGGAGACAATTGACGAAACAGTTGTCCTTGAACCTCTATACATGTGTAATGGCACTTACACCACACCAAGAGGGGGAAGGAGACTCATAATAAATTTTTAAACACTGCTCAAGGAAAACTTTATAGCAGGTGTGGTAGTATAGCCAAAGAGAAGGAGCAGAGTACAAAGACCACAGAGGAGGGGCTGCAAGGGTGTGCAGGGGGTGGGTACAGAGTCTGCTGTGGCTATATGTTAGAACAAATGAGGGTGGAAGTGAAGACAGAGGCAGACAATGAGACTTGAGTCTGTATCTTGATGAGATAAGAAACCACTGGGCTTAAATGAAAAGTGACATAATTCTGTGTGTGTTTGGGGGAAGATTTCTGTTGCTCTGGGTCAAACACAGACTCTGAAAGGTAAGCTGCCTCACTGACATTAACTTATTAACCCACTCACTAGCTGGAGGCAAATTTAGTGAGAAGTGGTAGGATTTAAATACCTTGTGAGGGTGCCTGAGCAGCTGTGAACAGGATAAAAGTCAGCCAGGGTTTTAGCTGGAGAAGCATGAAGGTGGTATTTTGAGCTTCTGGTGCTTCAGAAAGGCTGTATGATGTAGATCAGGAACGCAGGCTGCACATAGTTGGTGATGAGTAGGTTGGGATTCTGATCCCCCATGAGGCAATGAAATCCTCTTTAGCTTGGTCTATTCTTTCAGATTTTTATGATTTGGGCATCCTCAGGGCCACACCCTCCATTAAAACAGCTGAAGGTCTGCTTGCATTGTGCTGTTAGTAATCATAATGGGCTAAAACTACTTTAGAGAAAACATTGTGAACTAAGTCACATCCCACTGGTAACACATCCCAATAATGTTAGTTGGGGCAGAAGGATCTTGAGTTCAAGGCCTGCCTAGCCTATGTAATGAAAGCCCCAATTGCAAAGCCCAAATTCCAACACTTCGCTTGAGGGAGGTGCTTCACAGCAACAGTTTAGCAACTCTGTGTAAAGGAGGCATATCTGACCCTGCCTAGTTGCACCGCAAGTTTCCTCTTTATTTAATAGCATGATTAACTATTGTTTTTATAGGGAGGAAAACCCTATGGCAGTGGGTTTCAACCTTCCTAATGCTACGACCCTTTAATATAGTTCCTCATGTTATAGTGACCTCCAACCATAAAATTATTTCGCCGCTATGAATTATAATGTAAATGTCTGATATGCAGGATATCTGATACTCATCCCCAAAGGGGTGGAGAATCACAGGTTGAGAACCACTAGCCTGTGGTTTCTTTGTGACCTAGTTGCACTTAGACAGGAGAGCTCCTGAGAGCAGCCAAGTCTCTGCTGTCTAATTCAGAACAGCTACCTTGCTCTTTAAATTGTCCTGTTTCTGTGTCCTATATTCTGCTTGTACCCCAAGTACACACTCCCTTAGCATGATGGGTACTGGTTTGGTAATACCAGGCTATGAAGTACACCCTCAGAGTCGACAGAGGAACACTCTTATGTCTTACTTCTCTCCAGAGCACTTCTACTAAAAGCGCAGAAGAGCAGGCATAGGATTTAGTCTGTAATCCCAGCACTTGGAAGGCTGAGTGAGGCAGGTAGATCTGATCCTGAGACAAGCCTAGGCTACATACATAGTAAGCCAGTGTAGAGAACTCTAGAGAAATAGATTTCCTTCTAGAACTACACTGACCATTCCTTGTCATACTATCTTGATCTCTGACAGCACATTTCTGAAGTAGCATCACCTGGCCATGAATGGTGAGCAGTTTGTGGCTTTGTTTTGTTTTAAGTTACTGAAAGTTGACTACTTATTCTCTGTGGAGCAGGGAGGCCACATTTGCAGAGGGCCTTTTATTGATCAGGGGACTGTTGACTAAATTGTATGAGCATTTGTGGCCAGTGCCTTTCTTGGTATAGGCAGGAAAATCAAGAATGAAATGAAATGCTTATCTACAACACTGACCTTTCTTGTAGCTCATGAGTGATCCCTAGGGCAGATTTTGCCCCACAAGCCTGACATATACCTGCTGTCTTTGTTTCATCTGCACTGCACTATTACTTCTGCCTTCTTTCCCCCCCCCTCCCCCCCCCCCATGAATGGAGTCATTCTTCCTTCCTGTGCAATTTCTTAGTATACTAGTCCTGAAGAATAGAACCACCAGCCAGCTTGGTCAGCAGCCAGAGATTGGACTCTAGATTGACTGGGTGTGCTTGATGACTTAACTGTTATTTCTGGGTTTTTTTTGTTTTTTAATACATTGAAACAAAAACTGAATGTAATTTTTTTCCATTAAAAAATGCTGATACAAATGTCCACCACTTTTCTATGTTAAATAGTTTTTTACATTTTTATGCATATAGGTTACAACCTGCCATATTCATTCATCCAGTGATGATGAAATTGACTTTAAAGACACGGGTTTCTCACAGGATTCTTCTTTGCAGCAAGTGAGTCACACCTAAAGCTTTGCTATTTGTTTTTATCTTAAATGCATAGTTTAGCTGCCATTGGGAGTCAGCATTTGTCACTGTGTTAGGATGTGATTTGGGATTGCTACCAATTAGGCAAAATGATTGAAACAGAGAGAGTGGGGACTTGCCAGGTGGGCTTATACTGTTGTGTTCCTGGGTAACAGCGAGGAATGGTGATGTTGGAGAGCACTGCATGAACTGAGTCATCAGCAGGTCACCTCACATGCTTACTGTGCAGACCTTAATGACAGTGAAGTGTTACTTAGAATCATGGCAGAGACCTTGGTCAAGAGTGCAAGAAATAACATGAAAATGTCTGAGTAAATTATATGCAGTGCCTCTGAACCACATGGTCTATCTAGATAATTCTTCCCCGGTGCTGTTTTATTGTGTTGTGTCATGTCTAAATGAAGTGTTAGTTGAAAGCATTCTTGCCATTCCTGCCTCCAGCTTGCCTCCATATAGTAACTGCATTTAATCTCTTTGGCAAAAACCAGGAGATCAATATTAATATGTACTGACTTGTCATTCTCAGTCATTCTTGGAAAGCTGACAGTTGAGTTTATATTTCTATTGGGAGTGGGGTTTGAGAGTTCAGAATAGAAGCAGATGCTCTGCTGTTCATGAGGGAAAGCTGTCCTCAGCTGTTCTGGCCCAGGCATCGGTGTGGCAGTAGGACTTAAGGAAACACTGCCAAACTATACTGGCTAGTGCTTGGCTTCTTAGTCTCAGTCACACTTTTTACTGGGGTCAGTGTGAAGCTTCTGATTTTCTTGCGTGGCTGTTTTTTGCTTCCAAGTTGCATGCTCATCATATTCCAGTATTACAGCTGAGGAGTTCTTTACTTTTGATGCCAAAGAAGTCTAGCCTTTCCCAGATAGATCTGGAGCAAAATTTTAGTGTTTGCTGATCTCCTTAGTGTTTCTTGACACTAGCTGCTGTTGGCAGCCATTCTCCTAGGGTTAGAGTTAGGGAACACTGTGAGGAAGCAGTGTCTTCTTGAACAGTGCACATCTTCTTGCTTTCAAGAAACACCAGCTGCCTAGGCAGTCCAACATGGCAAACTGCTACAAGCAGCCCTGTGTTGTTGGCAGTGCTCTGTCTGTTCCATTTATACCATAGAGTGTTCAGTCAGCTTGACCAGACATGAGCCCAAATTTATTGCTATAATCCTAGAACGAAGCGTAGTGGATCAAATGTGAACTGACAGGTGGTTTTTACCTGTTAACTTCTAGTATTAAAAAAGATGCCTGGGCTAATAAGGAGATGCTGCTGAGCTCACAGACCTGAGCTTGATCCGGAGAACCCACATGTTGGGAGGAGAGAACTGAACTGACTTACACATAAACAAACACACACACACACACACACACACACACACACACACACACACACACACACACACACA
>OU015757.1:25164892-25182892 GCA_907169655.1 Acomys percivali | reverse complement strand
CACACACACACACACACACACACACACACACACACACACACACACACCACACACACACCATCCCTACCCCATCACCATTTGACATCTTATATTTTCCCTGACTGGACTCTATAAGTATTACTAGTTTGGAATTGGCGTTCTCTTTTAGAACATGGTGCTTGGCCTGATGACTGGGTTAGAACCCAACTTTGAAGGACAATGGCACTGTCCCACCACTTATCATGTGGCTCATTAGATTGCTTTTACCACTCCACTGTCATGCTGTCAAGGCGGCAGGAGAGCAGGATTGCCTGTGTGTTTCATGTATGGATTGGTCCTAGTACCTAACAGTCCTTTTGTGCTTTTTTATGTTTGAGCTTGATTGTTTGGAAGCTTTTTCTTGGCCCTTTTTGATGTGATCCTTGGACCCATACTTGGCACAGAAGTTAGAAATGCATTGTAGAAAAGCTGTCAGGGGCTTCAAAGCCTCATCTCAACATCTCTCCTCCCAGCAATCCCCTGTATTTATTCGTTAGTGCCAGGGAGGGCACCATTGAATACAGCAAGCACAGCAAGGTGGGTTTGTGTATTGATGGCGAGTGCAGTGGCAATACAAGTACTTTGAATTTTGAAAATTTCAGAGCCCTATTTATAGCTACCTATTGATGATTAACAATTCTTATGATTTTCTTTACAGTGTTTCTTTTGATCGGGTGTCAGATATCAACTTTACTCTCAATACAAATGAAAGTGTAAGTATAAACATTTCTGCTTGTAAGTGATGTGTTACTGGATGGGTGGAGAATTGACTTGGGGTTTGCTGAGGCTGCATGTGGTTGCCCTGTACCAGAGACCCCTATGCACTCTGGGATCCCACATGCCAGCTGTGTTAATGAGTGTCACCTGCTCATGATGTCTGCCCAGACTTGCAAGCAGGAGTTGGCAACCTTAGCTTAAGCTGTGACTAAGCTAACAGGTCCCTGGTCATTTGGCCTTGGCTTCTTATCTCTGCTGCATGAAAAGAACATAGGTTGGATCAGTATCAATCTCTCTTCCCGGCTCCTTCTCTTATAAGCAAGACATTTGTACCATCTTTTTGTTTGTTTGTTTGTTTGTTTGTTTGTTTGTTTTTTGAGACAGGGTTTCTCTGTGTAGCCTTGGCTGCCTGGACTCACTTTGTTAGACCAGGCTGGCCTCAAACTCACAGTGATCCACCTGCTTCTGCCTCCAGAGTGCCCCAGCAAGCATGCACCACCACACCTGGCTCATTTGTGCCATCTTAATGGGGCTGTCTTGATTTTAGATTGAATATTATGGCATCCTACTTTTATTTGTTGTTGATGAGATAGACACAACTCCTCAGGTTATAGCAGCTCCTCATGGCTACCTGGCATGGCAGACAGGACCCAAGTCATTTCCTTGTTGGTCATATTGAAGACTTATTTCTGGTCTGAGCCACCATGTGGTTGCTGGGAATTGAACTCAGGACCTTTAGAACAGCAGGTGGTGCTCTTAACCACTGAGCCATCTCTCCAGTCCCTATTCAGGCCTTTTATATGCTAATTTAAAGCCCAGTCTTTCTTGGGAATGTTTTGTTACTATTTCATAGAAGCTTACATTATATGTTTATGCTTAATTTGGACATATGTGATAGGTACCATTTTTTTTGGAAAGCAAATGTAAAAGCAAAATTTTCATTGGTAATTTGGGAGAGTAGGCAGTTCTGACTTAGTTGTGTTTTTCTCTTTTTCCTCAGGGAAATATTGCCCTGTTTGAAGCCTGTTGTAAAGAACGGATACAGCAGTTTGACGATGGTGGCTCTGATGAAGAGGATATCTGGGAAGAGAAGCACATTGCGTTTACTCCAGAATCCCAGAGGAGGTCCAGGTGAGCCAAAGCTGGTCATAGCAGGTGATTTTCTTCGAGACTTGCACATGGCACCAACAATGTAGGCTGAACCCAAGGCCAGTGCTTTATTCTGACAGGAGGAATGCTCTTAAGAGTGAATGGAGGAGCTGGGTGTGGTAGCTCACACCTTTAACCTCAGCACTCGAGAGGCAGAGGCAGGTGGATCACTGTGAGTTCGAGGCCAGCCTGGTCTACAAAGCGAGACCAGGACAGTCAAGGCTACACAGAGAGACCCTGTCTCAAAAAAAAAAAAAAAAAAGTGAATGGAGGGGGCTGAAGAGATGGCTCAGAGGTTAAGAGCACCGACTGCTCTTGCAGAGGTCCTGAGTTCAGTTCCCAGCAACCACATGGTGGCTCACAACCATCTATAATGTGATCTCATGCCCTCTTCTGGCTTACAGGCCGGCAGAACACAATATACATAATAAAGAAATAAAATCTTTAAAAAAAAAGTGAGTGGAGGACTAGAGAGATGAGCAAGTGGCTAGGAGCATGTGCTGCTCTTCCAGAAAACCGAGATTTGGTTCCTAGTACTCACATGGGCCAGCAGAGGCATTTTCTTGGTTTTGGTTTCTTCTTCTCAGATAACTCAAACTTTGTCTGGTTTATAAAAAACAAACCAACCAGACACATTGTAAGAAGAAGGCAAACCATTTATGTGGATATCATCTGTTTGAACAGAGTTTTCTTATGTAGCCCAAGATGGCCCAAAACTCAGGTCCTTTTTGCCTCAGCCTCACATAGATCACCAAACCTGTCAGGGAGACTCCACTGTAAATCAGAAGTCACACCAAGAGCTTAGAAATCTCTTTTACCAATTAAAAAAATATTTTTTTAACATTCTAAGATGCTATATACAGATTGGTAAGAAGAAGGGATCTGGGCCTGGTAGTGGTGGTGCACACCTTTAATTCCACTCAGGCACATCTCTTGAGTTCAAGGACAGCCAGGGCTACATAGAGAAATCCTGCTTAGCATCTTTGGCACATACCAAGCCTTCCTCTTTGTGAAATGGCATAGGTGGCCATGGTCAAGTTGAAGAGCCTTGTGCTTTTGTTCTATAGATGATCTTTGGCTGATTAAGCAGCCTTAAATATTGCAGTGTTGTTTTTGTAGTTCTGGCAGTACGGACAGTGAAGAAAGTACAGACTCAGAAGAAGAAGATGGGGCCAAACAAGACCTGTTTGAGTCCAGCAGTGCAAACACAGAGGACAAGATGGAGGTGGACCTGAATGAGCGTGAGTCTCCCTGTCCTTATAAGTTAGTGCTTGAAATTGCCTGTTATTGAAAATTGCCAAAAGAGGGGCTGGGGAGATGGCACCGCACTTAAGAGCATTGGCTGCTCTTCCAGAGGACCCGGGTTCAATTCCCAGCACCCACATTGCAGTTCACAACTGTCTATAACTCAAATTCCAGTGGATCTGACTCCCTCACACAGATATACATGTAGGCCAAACACAAGATGTACATAAGAATTTAAAAAAGAAAAGAGAAAATTGCTAAAAGAGTGACCTGTGGCATCTGAGATGGTCTCTGAGGCACAGTTGAGCTCAAAACACTGCTGCTACTGCTGTGTAACTTCCTTGCAGGTTTGCATTTCCAGAATCTCACCTAGGGAGGGCCAGGTTAAATATGATTGGTATGAACATTGTCTTCACAAGTCTAGCTAAAGAGCATGGTCCCCCAACAGCTCCCTCCAGTTTCAGGGGCTGACATTGTAACAGCAGTGGAAAAGCCACAGACTGGGCCTAGAAAGGTAGCTCAGTGGTTATAACACTGTCATTGCCAAGGACCAGAGTTCAGCACACAAAAGACACATGCACATACATACATAATTAAAAGTATATCTTTAAAAAGAAAAAAAGCACAGACTATAGAAATGAGGAAGTAATTGTGTATTATGGAGTCAGGAATGAACTGCACCAGAGGAGCCAAATTAAGCTCAGGCAAATTTAAACATTTCTTCACAGTTTATTTGTGAAACTCCAAACCTTGGGCTTTTTCAGTTGGTCCACATTTTTTGCCCTCCTGCTTACTAATTAGAAGATTTGAATTTTCTGCCTTTTAAAATGATACTAACATTTTAAAACTTAGGTGGGGAGAGCCACATGGTGTGATGAAGACTTTGCCAAGCCTTACCAGTTCCCTGTCACCATGGCAGCCTTTATGTCCTTGCTTCTTTGTCAAGCCTGAGAGCCAGACATAGCTTTAACAGCCATCTGGCAAATTCCCATAAAGCTTCAGTCTCAAAGCAGCTTCCCCATTCTCCAGGCTGAAAGGTCTGTGTGTGTCCTCAGGCACAGGGCTTCCCTGCCCTTGGGTTCAGGTCCACATGCTTATGTGCCAGACAGCGCATGACAGACAGCCTGCAGTGGTGAATTGCCACAGCCTCTGCCCCTGCTTAGTGCCTCCTGAAAGTATTATGTACTCCTGAGCAGGTTGCAGAGAAAGCTGCAGCCAGCAGGTCTTCCTGAGGCTGTGTTGCCTCTGTGCCATTTGAAAAGGAAAAGAGCCAGCAAGAAGGCAGGGTCCCATGGGCTAGTTAGTGTGGCTCAGGAACAGGATGGAGGTGAGGGGCCAGATTGTTAGGTGTCTGTCTGTATCATTTGTGCGTCTGTGTTCATGAGTCAGGAGTCCTAGGTATGGGGTCTCCTGGAGATGCTGTAACTTGGCTAGAGTTGCAGGCAGTTATGAACCACTGAGTGTAGGTGCTAGGAACTGAACTTAGGTCCTCTAGCATTTTGTACCCTTAACCACTGAGCCATTCTCCAGCCCCTAAGACTGGCCTTTTAAAGGGAGCACTTGGCAGACAGAACTCAAAGCAGCAGTGAAAGAGCTGGACTGGATAGCTGGGAGGCTGCAGGCAAGCAGGAAGAGGGGAGCTCTGACATCACCTGGCCTGCTTTCTCTCAGGCTCCGCTCCTGGCACTGGGTACATTCACACTGTTGTGAGATGTCCCCTTGTTCTCAGTGCTGCTGTTCTTTGAGATGTTTGGGTCTAACTAGTCTAGAAGTCTTGTGCAATGGGAGTCATTCCAGGCCTGCCATTTGGGAGCGGCGGTGTCCTTAAGTTGAGGGTGTCCTTAAGTTCATTCCCTGATTTTGAAAGATAATTTCCATTTTGAGAGTCTCCAGCGTCTGCCTGGGCTCAAATAGTTCTCCTAGCTCAGTTTTCCAAGTATCTGGAATGAGAGGCATGGCACTCTACACTGAGCCCCAGAAAGACTGTCTTTTGTTAAACTCAAGGGTTGAAGTCTCCAAATGATAATCTGCCCCTCATTTCAGCACCCACCTGGTCTGCCAACTTTGATGTCCCAATGGAAACCACCCATGGCACTCCCTTAGACTCAGTGGGATCTGATGTCTGGAGCACAGAGGAGCCGATGCCAACTAAAGAGACGGGCTGGGCTTCTTTTTCAGAGTTCACATCCTCCTTGAGGTGAGCAAGGGTATGCTGCCTTAAAGCCTTTGTAGAGGGAAGCAGGTGGTGTGCATGTACTATGAGCAGATACTCTGTACCTTGTTTCACCTCTAAGCTGAATGTGGCACCTCAAAACAGAATCAAGAGTCAGCATGGGATAGGAGCATACTGACCCAGCGCCACAGCAAAATAAAAGATACCCTGGGAAGATGGTGCCTCCAGAGCTGTGGGGCTTCACAGGCTCCACAAGTGGACTGATGGGAGTAGGAGTGGGTCCCTGACCAACACCCGTGGAATGGCACAGCGATAAGGCAGAACTGACTTCGCTGTATATGTGAGCTTGTGTCTCCCTTGCCACCAGTCTAGTGCTATAGGTGCCAGCGGGTGTCACTGGCAGTGCTGGGGTTTGTTTTACTTGATGACAGAGGTCTTACTCCATAACTTTCCTGAATGGCTTTGTCAACATTTGAATACTAAGTATGGAGATCTGTTCCCACTGCTGACATTGAATTTTCTCTTTTCTGAAAGCACAAAGGATTCTTTAAGGAGTAATTCTCCTGTGGAAATGGAAACCAGCACTGAGCCTATGGACCCCTTGACACCTGGTGCAGCTGCCTTGGCCACTCAAGCAGAGGGTGAGTACAGTGTGCCAGTATGCTCGCAGGTAGTAGGCCAAACAGGACCAGGCTTGGGCTCAGACTAAAAAAGAGGTAGGAAAATAAGATAGTAGGCTATCACAGGAGAAGAAACTGTATGTTGACAGACGACAAAACAGGGGTTCTAAAAGGAGTTGGTTCCAACTGTCAGCCCTGTCAGTGTTAAGGATAGGTATCAAAAGCTAGAGGAGGAAGCATACTGCCCAGGTAGAGAGCCTGGCCCACATCTGACTAGATCCTCCTGCGTCATTTAATAGCCACATAATCCCCCCAAAAGACTCACCTGATAGAGTTATTCAGTTGAGACTCTCGAAACTATAGCAGCTTAACATTTAAAACTCCATTGTAGCTGGGTGGTAGTGGCGCACACCTTTAATCCCAGCACTCGGGAAGCAGAGGCAGGTGGATCACTGTGAGTTCGAGGCCAGCCTGGTCTACAAAGTGAGTCCAGGACAACCAAGGCTACACAGAGAGACCCAGTCTCAAAAAACCAATAAATAAATAAATATTTAAAAATCCATTGTAGCTGGTTTGATGGCTAAAGAGCTAGAGGCACAGAATGGTCTCCTCTCCTTGCGGTTGTACAGATCAGAAGTAGGGGTGGGGGCATTGTGTTCAGAAATCTGACAAGTCCAGGCTCATAACTAGTGAGCATACAATATGGCTCCTGTTGCAGACCAAATGAAAGATTCCCCAGGCATGTTCCACTGGGTTGTAGCATGGGCCTAGGAGTAGTTCGAGAAAGCTGGGACCATGTGGACACAGAGCTAGTAAGACTCTTGGGACTTAGCAGCTCTCCGTTGATGAAAACTTGTGAGAGAGCCACCCTGGTGGGCATTCGTAAAAGCAGGATCCCATCAAGAATGTAGTCAAGCAGAGCTCTACTCTTAACATCTTGAAGTAGTGGGTAGGGCTGAGGCACAGGACTTTGAGTAGAAAGGGGCATAACTCCAGGGCAGGTTTGGTGTATGTGACCATCCACTGTATGCACTTTCAGCACCAGCCAGCGTGGCCATGGAAGCCAGTTCAGATGGGGAAGAGGATGCCGAGAGTACAGACAAGGTAACTGAGACCGTGATGAATGGCGGCATGAAGGAAACACTCAGCCTCACTGTAGACGCCAAGACAGAGACTGCTGTCTTCAAAAGGTAACCCGAGTCTGGGGCTGCTACAGTGACAGCTTGTTGGGAGGAAAGGGGAAGAAACCGGACATTTTTAGATCCAAATGAGTATCCAAAAGGCTACCTTGTTATCTTTCTAACATTTCCATTAATGTTAACCAAGAGATGGAGAGTTTAGGCCCCTACAGTGCATTTTTCCTCATGTGTGTGTGTCTTCAGAGTCTAGCAGATTGGCAGTAGACAGAGGCTGCAGTCTTCCTGTCCATCCAAGATTCAGTGGCATGGAGATCGTGTCTGTAGCTCTAAGGCAATCACTGTAGTTCAGCAGCAGCAGGATAGTCACAGTGGTCTGTGAAGGAAATGCCTGCCTGCTGGCCAGCATCAGCTGTGGTGCCACTCAGGCATGTGATAATAAAAAATGCCATATTTACCCAGATCTTTTCATGGTGGCAGTAAAGCCACTCCAAAACCACAGAACTAGTCACAAACTAGAAAGCTTTACTTTTAAGCAAACTACACATGCAAGTTGTATGCATGTTGTTTCCCGAATGCAAGGAGTTTATCCTGAAATCCAAAGACATCAGGAAAATCCTTATATTGAACTAAAAGAAATTTGATTGTTTAAAGGTTCTACACCTAATAATGGTCAACCCTCTGAGCCACTTAACAGAGCTGTGAACTCCATTAACTTGCTAAGAATTAAAAAACACTGAAAGGAAGATGGGCGTGGTGGCGCATACCTTTAATCCCAGCACTCGGGAGGCAGAGGCAGGAGGATCGCTGTGAGTTCAACGCCATCCTGGTCTATAGGAGTCCAGGACAGCCAAAGCTACACAGAGAAACCCTGTGTCTTGAAAAACCAAAAATAAACAAAAACACTGAAAGGGATCGGGCATAGTGGCACACGCCTTTAATCCCAGCACTTGAAAGGCAGAGGCAGGTGGATCACTATGAGTTTGAGGCCAGACCAGGCTACCAAGTGAGTTCCAGGACAAGCCAGTGCTATACAGAAACCCTGTCTTGAAAAATAAAAACAAACAAAAACACTGAAAGCTACAGCGGGAGTTACATCTTATGTATTAGTTGCATCTATTTTGGGGTCTGGAGGGACAGAGGGAGGCTGTCTGTGATCACTGCCTTATAGACTTTCCTAGAGAGAAAGGCCGGAGACGCAGACAAAGGTAATGAGGGAAGCAGTGCAAGCTGTCAACAGAACTGGTCAGAAAATAGTTAGAAGACCAATTTGTTTTTTGTTTTTTGTTTTTTATTAATGAGTAGTCTTAAGTTGTGCATGTTAGTGCATACCTTTCACAAAACACATCAGTCTGTCCACTTAGGATTTTTTTCGTAATTAAAAAATGTTATATTATGATCATGCCCCCCTTCTTCAGATCTTTCTCACCTCCTTTCCCATGCAGACTTCATGTTCTCTCTCAAAAAAAAAAAAAAAACAAACCAAAAAATGTAAATCAAACAAACAAAAAGAATAAGACAAAAAATACTAAAACTAAATAAAACACAACAATGAAGCCCATTTTTATTTATGAATTATTATTATAATGAAGATTTCTGTAGAGAAGTTTTGAAGATGATCTAAGCAAGTACAGACATTATACACCATCCTCAGACAACTCAGTGCCGCAGAGACATCAGCCAGGTCAGCTTTGCCTTCAAGTTCAGTAAGAGTTCTTAGAATTTGTTCTGAACACTCTCACAATGTAGATGGAAATTCAAGGTTCCTAGCTTACCTAGGTGACAAAGGGCCACCAGTGCAGTCATCCTCAAAGACCTGGGCATTGAAACTGTGCTTCCTTACGGTACTTAAGGGATGGGCGGTGATGATGGAGATAGATAAAGAGGGCAGGTCTTTCATTGGTAGAGCCTTTGCAGAAGGCCATGTTCATCCCAGCACTAAGTACTTTGCAAACAACTACAGGAGGATTATGAAGAGAATACAAGCTGTTGGGACTGGGTGCCAACTCCATGGGTAAAGTGCTGCTCCATAAGGATGAGGACTTTAGTTTGGATCGCCAGCATCCACGTAAAAGGTTAGCCCAGCTATGTGCAACTATAATCCCAACATGGCGAGGACGGGCAGATCCTGGAAGGTTGCTAGTCCTCCAGCTTAGTTTAAGTAGTGAGCTGCAGGTTCATGGAGAGACAGTGGCCCAAATAATGTGAGAAACAGTTGAAGAAGACATTCAACATCAACTTTGATCTCCACCTGTGCATGCATGGGCAAGTATACACAGTCATATGTCACACACATGCGAAAACACGGTACCAGCTGTTCATAGTGCTGTATACCTGTCTTCTCAGCACTTGAGAAAATCGCTCTTGCTGAATTTTGTCTTGCTGAATTTTGTCTAAAATACACTTGTAAGAGAATGTGTATATACTTCAGTGCCCGATGCATGTCTTATGCTTCAAGCAGCTCTCTTAGGAACCCTGTGAGGTGCAGCTATGAGTCTTGTCCATGCTCTCCAGGTGAAGAGACAGGCACTAGAGCCGAATGGTGTGCTCATGGGAGTTAGAGGAAAAGATAAACTGTCCTTACCTATAGGCAGTAAAGGACTTCTTTTAAAAACAAGTAAGGGTGGCTGGAAAGAAGGCTTGGTGATTAAGGATATTCTGCTCTTCCAGATGATCCATGTTCACTTCCCAGCATCCATGTCAGGCAGCTCATTGCCATCTGTGATTCCAGCTCCAGGGATCTGATGCTTCTGGCTCCCTTGGGTACCTTCACTCACATAAACACACTCAAATGCAGACAGACACACCTGCTCATAATTTAAAATAACCTTAAAAATTAATGAAAACAAGCTGGGTGGTGGTGGTGCACACCTTTAATCCCAGCACTCTGGAGGTAGAGACAGGTAGATCTTGTGAGCTCCAGGACAGCCAGAACTACACAGAGAAAATCTGTCTTTAAAAAAAAAAAAAAGAAAGAAAACAAATTGGGGGCGGGGGCGCTAAAGAAATGGCTCAGAGTTAAGAGTACTGGCTGCTCTTGCAGAGTACCTAGGGTTCGATTCCTAGTACTCACATAGAGGCTCGCAACCATCTAACTGCACTTTCAGGAAATTTAACACCTTCTGGCCTCTGTAGGCACCAGGCACACACATGGTGCACAGATTTACATTGTAGGCAAATACCCATACATATAAAGTAAAAATAATAAGTAAAAACCCAGAAACTATAATGCAAAAAGAATTGAAATCATGACATTGATATTAAAAGTTTCTACTTAGTGATTAAGAAACAGAGAGAAGCTGGGCGATGGTGGTACACACCTTTAGTTCCAGCCCTTAGCCCACAGAGACAGCTGGATCTCTGAGTTTGAGGCCAGCCTGGTCTGCATAGTGAGTTTCAGGACAGCCAAGGCTACACAGAAAAACCCTGTCTCGAAAAACAAAAAACAAATAAAACCACGCTCTTGAACCAAGCGTAGTGGTACACTCCTATAATCCCAGCACTCGGGAGGCAGAGGCAGGCAGATTGCTGTGAGTTCGAGGCCAGCTGGTCTACAAAGTGAGTCCAGGACAGCCAAGGCTACACAGAGAAACCCTGTCTCGAAAGAAAAGAGAAAGAAAGAGCAGATTGGGAAAGAACTTGTAGTGCTTAAACAAGAGATTGGAATCTGGTATTCAAGGAATCCCTGTATGCTGATAAGAACAAGAAAGTCCCCTGGAGGAGATGATGTCAGTAATCACCAGAGTCAGTCAAGGACTGCTGACAGTCTGACCTGCCTGGGCTTCAGAGAAAGAATGTTTTGTTTAAGGCAGAGTTTCCTACAGCCTAGGCTGGACTGAACTCACTATGAGGATAATCTTGAATTCATGGTCTTCCTGACGCCACCTCTCAAGTCCTGAGGAGGTAACCCAAGGCTTTGTGCACACTTTGAACTGAACCACACCTGTAGCCTGACTAGTGAGTTTGAGACTAGTCTCGGCTACATAGTGAGACTTGTCTCAAAGAGAAGGAAGTAGATGGTGTGGGCAAGGAACTCAGTCAGAGTATGAGCAAAAGATAGCAGGTTACAGGCACATACACCAAGAAGACTGAAAAGCCACTGTGGAGGTGAGAGCAGGCACCACCACCCACTACTTACTAGGTTTGAGGAGACTGGAAAGGACTCAGATTGGGAGCCAGGCCTTGATAGTGGAGAGGGCGTGTTTGTAAGAGAGGATTTGATGCTGACTTTTAAAAAAAGGTAGCCCTCGGTTTTCTTCTCCTTGCGTGTACCCCCTAAGAAATGCTGGTGCTGGTGATTAATGTTCCTGGCAGCCTGAGGCCTGAAGGTTGGTTTGCTTGTGGCTGTAGTGAGCCACAGAGAGGTGGATGTTGACTGTGGCCATGGTGCCATTGCTCAGGAGCATGTGACACTACAGGCAGTACAAAGAAATAGGCTTTGGATCCGGGTCCAGGCTCATGGCTTGGAGTAAACAAGTAGTGATGGGTAAGTGTGTTAGAGTAGTTGCTGTGGAGGGAAGGGAGTAGGAAGAGGGGTGACAAAAGTGAGTTGACAAAGAAGTGGTGGGGGTGGTGGTACAGTACATGTTTAAGATGCTGATGGCCTGGCTCCACACCAGCACTGTGGAAAGCCTGGGGTCAGTCCTGCAGGGGATATGTAGGTTGTGAGTAGTTCCCTGAACTGTCTGGTAAACTGCCCTAAAGCCCCTGATCATGTGCTAGTCCAGGCCAAGCTTGGATCTGAGGACATGAAAGCTTTCGGAATCTCTTTGAATTGGCTAAAGTGTGAGTTCAGGCAGAACAGAATACAGCTGAGCTTCCAGTTCAAGAGTCAGCAATGTGCCTGCTGTCTCTCCACCAAGAGCTGCCCACAGGCACTTCTGGCTCCCATTCACTGCTGCTCCTGCTCTTGGTTCCTTGTTCCTTCCTGGTGTCTGCTCTTGGCACGCGCTGCTGGAGGACAGCAGGCGGCTTTCCACCTGGCCTAGCGGTGGCTCACCTCTGGCCTGAGGCAAGGCTGCAAGCCAAGAGCACATGCAAGTGGTGGGCCTGGCCTTGAGTGCACGGCGGGACTAAAGGCTCCTGTTCCTTCAAACAGGTTCTCTTCACACCTCCACCGACTCTTCGGGGTGCCATGTGCAGTCGTGGACATGTTTCCCCAATTCCTCATTTCTAGGAGTGTTCTGAAACTCTTGTACGTTTCTTTTTCTGTTTTGCACACTTGGCCTCAGAGTGTTGAAGTCCTACCGGTATGTACGGTGACACGGACCGCTCTTTCTCAGACAACAGCCACATTACATTGTCCCTCTCAGTCTCACCTGTATTGGCCCTCTCCTCTCGTGGTTCCCCAGTCACTGTCTGCATTTCTGTGGTCCTTCCACCCTGAGCATGCTCAGCCCCAGGGCTTGCCTCCATGGCAGTCATGACTTCAGAGCCATTTGCATGTGATCTCATCCTTTGGCCCTGGGCATCGTGCCTTGTATGTGATGCCTCTGTCGTCCTCTCTCTTGTAGTGAGGAAGAGAAATTGTCTACCTCTCAAGATGCTAGTTGCAAAGATGCAGAAGAGACCCCCGAGCCAGCAGAGGCCAAGTGCACAGCTCCCCGGACTCCCAGCTGTAGTCCCGAGCAAAGGTAACCACTCTTCCTGCCTGTACAGCTCCACCTGCCTCTGCTCGACATCTCCTGGAAGGTGGAGGGGAGTTGACGCTTGAGGGCAGGGCTTGAAAGGGCTTCGTAGCTGCACACATGCCTTTAGCAGTGTGCGAGGCTCAGCGGCATGTCTCGAGTCTCAAGGCGGGTGCCCCAGCCAGGTTGTGAGAAACAAAACGTACCTCTGCAGCCGGCAGCCAGAATCCTTGCCTCAAGCCTGGATGATCGATGCACTAGCTCTGCAGGAAGGTCATGGCGACGAGTGATTGCTCAGGCCAAACTGAGTTCTTCTTCTGAGGCTGTACTGTGAATGGTGGTGAGCCCTCCAGGACTGGAGTCCTCAGTGGTCTTGTGAGGGAACAGACCTGATGGCCTCATTTCCCAGCCACACTTGTGATCCCAGGGGGGCTTGTCTGGGGCCCTTTGCCATTTACTGCTGAGTAATTCAGCCCTAGAAGGGGAGCCCTCATGGGATCAGTCCCTGAAGGATTGATGCCTGTGGTGTGCATGTCTTAGTGGACAGCCCCACTACCAGAGCCATTTGATTTGGATGTGGTGTTTTCTTTCTAGTCACCTTTTGCTTAGACTGAGCCAGTGGTCTGAAGGGATAGGCCAAGCTAGAGCCTCAGCTGCAGAGGGCCTACACCCATACACTCAGCCTCACAGGTAAAGCCAGGTGGCCCTGGATTCATAGGAGCCTACGTCAGAAGATGAATGAGGATGTGCCCTGGACAGCAAGAAGCTTTGTTTAGCAACTTTCAGAGCTCACTCTTCTGATAAAAGATAGAAAAAGGACTACAGTTACCTTTACAGCAGTTGCAAAAGTGTACTTTCCCCTGGCCAGACTGCCCAGTGGGCCGCGCCCTGCAGAACCAGTGGAGGGGAACCAGCAAGGCCACTCACTACTCCTGGTCAGGAAGCCCCTATTCATGGCAACCCTCTGCTCTGTTTGTGTTCTCATAGAAATTCTAGACCTACACTTCATTAAGTGTAGATTTGTGATTTTTTTTTTTTTTTTTTTTTTTTTAATCTTTCTGCCTACAGAATCAATAAGTACTAAGTGAGCAGGCTGCTCTTAGGAAGACTTGGGGAGAAAGGGCACTGACTAGGCTTCTAGCTGTTCGGGAAGTTCCCCTTTCCCCTTTACCTGGGGTCTGCAGGGTACCTTGACATGGTTACATCAGCCCCTAATTTCTGCCTGTTGAACAGGCAGGACAGCTAGGCTGTCTTTGGAGCATGGATTGGGGAGTGTTTTCTTGATAGGTCTGACAGAAGTCATTGAAGAGGCTGTGGATTGCTTCTTGCCTCTACAGTGAAAACTTGTTTACCAAAGGGCACCGACTTAGGTCCTCTCTAGCTGTTTATATAGCATGAAAGGCGCTGCCCTTCAGTCTGCAGGAGGAGCTGCAAAAGTTAGGGTAAGCTAGTAGAAAATCAGGCACTTGAGGCTACACTGATCATCCGTGCTTCCTCGGTCAGCCCTGGTTAAAACAGGAGTTACTAGTGAAGCCATGGTAGGCGGGTATTCAGCCCAAAGAACATGCTCAAGGGGAGACTGTAGGTTTGCGTGTGGGAAGGTGAGGGTACAGGGCTAGCCTCTAAGCAGAGGCATTGAGCTGGTACCCGGGGAGCTGTGTGCTGCCAGCACTCTTGGAAGCAGCCTGGGGAAGAGTGCAGATGGCAGCCTTCCCCAGTGCTTCTTGCACTGCTCTGAGTCCCAGGCTTGCTGGACCATTCTCTACTTGAGCCTGAGGGATTTGCACTGCTACCATGGCCCACGTGGTCTGTCTGTACAGCTGTTGTTTGCACACATCATAACTTAAAAGCCCTGGAATGGGCATTATTGTCCCCTTTCTGCTGAGGAGAAAGCAGGACTGAGCAGTTAAGAAATGTGTTTAACAGCACACAGCTTGTGAACTGCAGATGGCAGTCACACGCAGCTCTATCTGGTTCTAGCATTCTCAGTCCCTGTGCCTCATGCATGTGAGGCACCATCGTGTGTAGTTACAGCACAATATTGAGGGGCACCTCACAGTTGCTGTGTAGTTGGCAGACCTCCAGCAGGGAAAGCAGCTCAGTTAAAAAGCATCTGTGTGCGTCTGGATAACCCTGTTCAAATGCCGCAGGTTGTGTTTTGGCAAAAGACCCGTTGCTGCTCTCTTCAACCCCCTTGTCTGTGCTGTCTCTGCTTTGTGGGAGCCAGCATCATCTGCCCCTTTGTTCTCAACAGTCTTCACACGCCTTTTTCCTTCCCAGTTTCTAGTAGCAGAGCTCTGCTTTCCAGGTGGAAGTGGGTTTGTACCCCCGTAGGACAGAACAGAGCTTCCGAAGCACATGCGGGGAGCAGCAGTGTGAAAGCTGAACTGTTGTGTGATCTGAACACACCTTCGTGTAGTTTTGAGAAGCTGGGTCAGGAGCTTCCACACACCTGCTGTTCCACCACCATTGGCAGCCATATGCCCTGTGTGGATGGGTGGGCAGAGCTGATTTCCATCCTGCTCAACTTGAAGTGCCTCAAGTGTCTGTCTCCTCTGTAGGACTGACCAGCCAAGCATGCCAAGTGACACATCAGTTAATGGCCCTGTATGATGAGTGACATCTGCTGCTGACTGAGGACTGCAGGCCACCACCACCCAGGGGCTCTGGAGGGCTCACCCAGAGCTGCCAAGCCACCACTGCTGCACTCTGCAAGGGATCAGGACCAGCAACCTTTATATTTTAGATTCTAAGACGTTGTACAGAGAAATTCAGAAGTGTAAAAATATTGCACATTGACAAATACCAAGAATTTTTGCGTATGTTTATATTGTATTGATCTAAATAATGGGTAGCCTGTGACATCAGATCTCGCCACCCGTGTAATAATAGTAGTGATACATATAGTTCAGATGGGTTGTAAGAATAGTTTTATAAAGTGACTACACAGATCTATTGTATTCAAAACATAACTATTTGACAATTATTAGTGTGACCAAAGTATTAGGCAGTTTTCATACATTTTCCACCTTGTACAAAATTCTGAATTCATTTTTCTTCCAGGTTGGCACAGAGCTGTTGATGGAAAAGCCCTCTGCGTGTTATTTTGGTTGTTCTGACTTACAAAGTGATTTTGAATAAGAAATACTTGTTTTTATAACCCGCTTTCGATTGGTAACTGTTTTCTGTATTGTTTCAGGCGGATCAAATGCGTGAGTCTTGGTGGAGATTAAGTATTTATTGCTACAACTTAGTTGATAAATTGCTGTTCTTGTAAAGCCATATGTTCTGTTAAGGTCTTGTTTGCTCAGAGCGTTTCTTTCTACAGATGAAACACTAGAATGTTGGAGTGTACATGGCTGCGGTTGGGTTTGGGGGTGGGGGGGGGGTTGTTTTTTGTTTTGTTTGGTAGTTCATCCGCCTTTTAACCCATTCACCAAAATGTCCCTTGTCGGTAAGCACCACTGATGGCCATTTCTGAGCAGCCTGCGCCCACACTGCTCTTAAGTCACAGAGGTTGAGTCTGGAAATGCTCGTACTGCCGGGTAGAGTGCGTCCATCAAGCGGGCTGGCTGTAACTGAGTCACAACCTGGCATCCAAGCATGTTTCTTGTTTTACTGTACCTTGTGAGGTTTTCACTTGTAAACCAGTGGGTTTTAAAACTGGTTTGTGTGTATATAGTGATTATGGATACTAATTCAGTGTAATTTATAATTTTCTATGTCAGCATAAACACATCCCAGCCTCCTCCAACAGCTGAAGCAATGGCTTGTGCACTGCCGTGGCATCTGGGGAAAGGGCTCAGTCACCTCACCTCTTGCACTTTTAGATGCAGATCAGTTTTTCATTTCTGTAATAGAAAATATTCACATATTTTTACATCATTTTTTTCCTGACCAGTATTTAAAACCAAAAGGATATTCTGAAAAATGGCCAACAAGTTTTTTAGAACCAGCATCCCAAGCAGTGTGCCTACATGACATCACATACGGAGATAGAGTCACATGTCCAATGCCTTACTCCTTACTCGCTTCTCACTGTACACAGTGCAGGGACCGCCTCAGGTGTCCGAGGCAGGCCTGGTTACCAGGCTCAGTGGGCAGTAGGAGGTCCTGGGACTGGTGGTGAGGGGCTCGGTGGCCTGTGCGTGCCCGCTCAGGACTCCTCAGTCATAGCTCCTTCAGAAGAGACTGCATTCTCCTCTGGAACCTGGTGCCACCAGAGGACAGGGCTCCTTCTGCTCGTCTCAGGGATGGTTGACCTGCGTGGCCCAGGACCTCACATTGCTGGCAGATGGCATGCTCCTGTCTCACCTGGTGACGAGCCTTGCTGCCCATGGCCAGGGTTTGGCCCCTTGTCAACCCATGCTGCCTCCTTGCTGTGGACTGGGCTGGCTTTTCCATCCCACCGTCCATTGGGAAAGGAGCACTTGGGTGTTGTGTTTGGGGAAGGACTTTGGTTTGCTTGTCTTGGGGGAGAGGCTATGAGGGTAAACGGGACAAGGTGTGTGTGGGGCTGGAGGGTGCCAGCCAGGTCCTGCGATGAGTTCCTGCTCCTTTCATATTTGTGTATTGGCCGAATGAGCTGCAAGACTAACAGATGTCTACAGTACAATACCTGTATTAAAGTAATAACAAAAATAAAGCCTGATGCTTTGTTTCTAGAGAGCTCCTCTTGAGCCTGTTTTTGGGGGGAAGGGGTGGGGCCTAGATTCCTCTTCAGCTTTCATCTGTCCTTGGCTCCTGGGCATGCCAGCTCATACTGGAGAAACACTCTTAGCCGCTGCTGTGACCTACACACACCAGCAGCTACCAGTGCCTCACGTGGATGCTCAATTCAGTTTTGCTAAGAGGGAAACTGGGAGGTAGAGCAGGTGGACCCCAGCTGGTAAGTGTAGCAAGGGCAGCTTGGTTTCTTTTCTGCCCTGCTCTTCGGTTGGAGTGAAGAGTGGGCTCAGATTCTGGCAAGGTGGCGCCTGATAGTGGGGCTGCACTAGTGCAGCAGCACCTTTTGGTACCTCTTAACTGCTGTTCTATATTCGGTCAGGTGTGTTTAATATTCCTGTGTTGGGGTCTGCTGCAGTCCGTGTGCCAAGCTTGGTACACCACTTGAACTCTCAAGTAAAACTGGACAAGGCTGAGCAATGCTTGTTCTTAAAGACAACCCAGGTCCAATTTCCACCTCAGGCTGCTCCCAGCCACCTGTGTGTAACTCTAGATCCAGAGACGTCAATACCCTCTTCTGACCTCTGCGCGCGCGCGCGCGCGCACACACACACACACACACACACACACACACACACACACACACACAC
>OU015757.1:25150401-25164882 GCA_907169655.1 Acomys percivali | reverse complement strand
CACACACACACACACACACACACACACACACACACACACACACACACGGCACACAAATGCAGGTAAGACACTGGTGCACGTGACAGTATTTGTGTGGAGAGAGAAAGCACTGCTTGCCACCTAACACGGAAATTACTCTGAGATACGAGGTCTAAACACAGTGAAGCTTCAAAAGTAGGGGTCTTCCAAGCACAGAGTTCTTCAGATAACACAAACCGTGAAAGTACAGCCAGAACCGAAGCTCTTAATGAAGCAGGTTAGGCTTGATCCGTGTCCCAATAAAGGACTCATTTGGAATAAAGAAATTAGTGTTCCAAGAGTAAGGTGGAAAACTCAGCAGTGAGCAAATCTAACATTCACAAAGACTTAAGATGGCCAGTCAGCACCAGAGGTCCTGCATTAGTCATACTTGCTATAACTACCTGGCAAGCAGCAGCTCAGGCACACGCAGGAACACATGCAGGCAGTCAGGTGTGGTGGTGCATGCCTGTAATCCCAGCAGAGGCAGGCAGATCTCTCTCGAGTAATTTCAATAATAATAAACACCCCAATAAATAAAGATCACCCAGCCACAATCATCAGTCAATAGCACAACTATACATAGCTACAACCCCTACTCCCCTCCCCTATAATACCCAAATCCTCCACTTCATAAACAGCCCAACTATCTGTCCCTCCAACCTCTACCTCCAACTCAACACCACTATGACAACATATATTACAAATAACTCCATGACAACCCCTAAAACTAACGCACTCATAACTAACCAATTAGAACCCCAAGTCTCTGGGTACTCCTCTATAGCTATGGCAGGCATATAACCAAATACAACCATCATACCACCCAAGTAAATCAAAAATACTATTAAACCTAAAAAAGACCCCCCCCCAAGACCTAACACTAAAAAGCAACCCACACACCCACTCAAAATTGAGTTCGAGTCTAACCTGGTCTACAGAGTAAGTTCTAAGACAGCCAAAGCTACACAGAAATCCCTTGTCTTTAAAAAAAAAAAAAAGGCTAGAGGTTAAGAGCACTGACTGCTCTTAAAAAGGTCATGAGTTCAATTCTCAGCAACATGGTGGCTCACAATCATCTATAATGTGATCTGATGCCCTCTTCTGGATGCAGGTGTGTGTGCAGGCCAGGATACATAATACACATAATGAAAAAACCTTTAAAAACATCCAGTGCTGCTGTCGTTAACTGCAAATGATGTGATGTGCCCATTTGGGAAGTTGCTGAGCGTTTGTTTTGTTTTAGCTTTTGTGGGGGATGGTTTCTTATGCAAACTGCCTTATAATTCCACAATTTAGATGTTCACATAAAAACACCAAGAGAAATTTGTCGCTTTACTGATAACTGTCCAGTGCCCCCCCCCCCCCAAAAAAAAAAAACCCAGGCACGTGACAGTGCAGCTACATGCTAGAATTCTGGCCCCCAGCACCAGTGTGAGTGCTGTAGTCATGTGGATGGAGACCTCGCATGTACAGGCTCACCTAGACAGGTGGGCGTGCAATGGGACAGACAATTTTATGGTGCTATAAAAACTTACCTCTCAAGAAGGAGATACGTGTTTGATTCTCTGCTGTCAGTGGCAATGCTGCAGACCATAAGGTACACCCAGGTTTGCCTTGGCTGTGGTTTCAAGGTTGTGAACTGCTAGCAGAATCCTGGCAGCCCGAGACAGGAACATGTGTGTGTGCTTTCTGGGCTCTAATGGGACTGCGCCCTGGTCACCTTATCAGATCCTAATCTCTCTCACCAAGGCCTCATCTCTAGACACCAGGAGTCAAACCAAGCCCCTCCATGTCACCCTCAGTGGGGATTCAACTTGAAAGTGAATTCTGGAGGGCCTCGCCCTGCTCAAGCCACAGAAGGAGAGTTGGCAATAAAGGGGGATGGGGACCAAGTGAGGCCATTTTGCATGTCGTAACTATGTTGGACTTTGTCACCTAAAGCATTGGTGATCTCTAGGTGGCCCTGTGACCATTTCTGCTTGAGGCAGAGTCTACACTTCCTCTGGGGGCCTAGCAAGAGGACTGCCATGTCTGTTGCTAAAGAGACAGAGCTATGGTTAGTACAGATGTCCCTTCTGTGCTGTGTCGCAGGTGCCTTACTCCCTTAGTGAGCTGGGAGGACCCACCCCAGGAAGACCCTCCTCTTCTTCCTTCCCCACCCCCACCCCAAACACAGGCTTCTCTCTCAAGTGCTGTTGTCTCCTTTTAGTAATAAGGAAGGGCTTGGCTGCAGGCACAATGGAGCAGTGGCAGCCACAGCAGTTGACAAGGCCAACTTCAAAAGCAGCAAGGAGGCCAGCTGGTTGGCCGCTGAAGAAGTGGTGAAAGAGCTGAAGAGATGTCGGGACAAGAACAAGAGGAGAGGCGAAGTAGAGAAAAGCCGGAGAGTCGGGGCCAAAGGATAGGAAGCCAGAAAGCCCACAGAAGGAAAACCGCAGGCCCTAGTTGCTGGAGGACTATTGAAGCCGTTAGAGCTGTCAAGGGCTGAGCAATTATGATGTCTAGCTTTGCTCCAAAGCTGCAGTGCTAGCTGCTGCCAATGAGCAAAGAATCGGTTTCCCTGGACCTGCGGAAAGGCTGTAACACTAGGAGGCGCCACACACCGCTGCTGTCCTGTAGGCTGCTGTCCTGTAGGCTGCTGTTCTTTGCTGTCAAATGCTAACCATACAAAAGCTGCCTGAAGCACTTCAGAGCATCTGCCTGGACACCTGTGGTGGAACAAAAGGAGCCCTAGCCAGGAGGCTCTCAAGTCCAAGTCTAGCCTGGGTCCACAGTGAGACTTTAACCCACATCATTCTCAATGGTGAAAACCTCAAAGCTTGTCCTCCATGTCTGAAACATGGCAAGGACATTCCTGAACAGTCTAGTCAGAGCAGTTAGACAAAATAAGCAAAAGGCATCAAGCTTCAAAGGAAGAAATGGGGTCTCAGGAGACCTTAGTGGATAAAGCATTTGTCACACAAGCAAGAGGACCAGAGTTCAGATCCTCGTAAGCCACATAAATGCCGCAAGTGTGACAGCTTGTTTGAAATCCCAGCCTTGGAAGTCAGAGCAAGCTGGTTAGCCAAAAGGGCTGATCAGTAAATTCTGCATTTAACTGAGACCCTGCCTAATGGGTAAGGTGGAAGAGTGGTTGAACCTCAGACCTCCTATGTACACATGTGCCCACTATCTCCACACACATCTGTCTCTACACAGGCAAACACATGCATACCAATACACTTGTTCTATACTGCCTGGAGAATAACCTAAAACAGCCATGCCTTTGGTTTTGAGTCTTTAGTAAGTATATAACAAGCCAAAGTAAAAGAATAGAAAGAAAATACAATCTATTCAAGCACTCAATACATCTGGGAGAAAACAGCTGGGATGTCCTATTAGGACAGTCAGCCTATTAAACCAGCTATTTACAGCTGAGTGCAGTAGTGCATGCCTTTAATCCTAGCACGCCGGAGGCAAAGACAGGCAGTTCCAAGCCAGCCTGGTCTACAAAGTGAGTCCCAGGACAGCCAAAGTTACATAGAGAAACCCTGTCTTGAACCACAACCACCACCACACAGAAACCTTAAGAGTCCACACAAAGCTACTACAAGTAATAGATGAATTCAGCAGAGTATCAGGGCACCAATGACAACACGTACACAAATGATGAGAGTTGGCTTAGCAGTCAAGGGCACATGCTGCTCTTGCAGAAGACCCAGGTCCAAGTCCTAGTATCCAGCTCACAGCCCTAAGTCCAGTTCCAGGGGATTCAGCACCATTTTTCTGACCTACACAAATGCCAGGCATGTATGCATGTATGCGTACATACATACATGCAGAACTTTCTAAATCAGACTTGTTACTGGAAATTGAGTCCAGGACCTTGTACATACCGCTGGCCTGAGCTTCCCCTCCTGTCTCTTTGTTACCCTTTGTGTCCAGTGGCTGAGAATGTGGGGTCTGAAGCTTTTTATAGATGTCAGGGGCTGGGTAGAAAGCACTGGCCCAGAAGCCAGGCCATGTTACAAGCATCTCAGATTGTTTCTTGTACTGTGGTGGAGGAGAGTAAAGGATCCAGGTTGGTGGTTTTTTTTGGAAGTCTCAGTCGGCTTGTGGAGAAATAATGCAGGCTTCTTTCCCTCCCTGACTGACTTTTTGATGAGGTAAGTGGTTTTGGTTTTTTAGGTGTTTTTTTTTTTTTTTTTTTTTTTTTCCTGCTCCACCTTTTCTCCCTGCAGCAAGACTTTCTACCATCCTGTGTCTGTTTGCTCAGCTCTGCAATTCCAGGTCACATAGTCCACCACGTGAGAAAGGCAGAGGCAGAAACTTGAAGCAGCCAGTCACATCCACCTTCAAGAACAGAGATGCTTGCGAGCCAGTACTCAGCCCCTCTCTAGTGGGGAAGCCCTGCCCCTAAGGTTGCAGTCCACCATGACCAGGAAGCCCTGAGCTCAGTGGAAAATGGAGACTTCCTCTTTTCTGCCCAGGGCGCCTGAATCCCCACACCTTCTACCTTAGGGTGTAACTCCTACGGAAGTCACAGGTCCAATTCCCCTCTCCCTGTAGAAGCCACCCAGCAAGCACCTGGGGTTCCTGGAGGCATCTCAGTGCCTTAGCCCTTCAGCCAGTGATCTTTACCCACACTGAAAATCCCTACCTTCTCCCCAAAGTTCTTTTTTTGGGGTGGGGGTTTGAGACAGGGTTTCTCTGTGTAACAGTCCTGGCTGTCCTGGACTCGCTTTGTAGACCAGGCTGGCCTCAAATTCACATCGATCCACCTGTCTCTGCCTCCTGAGTGCTGGGATTAAAGGTATGCGCCACCACCACCCGGCTCCCAAAGTTCTATATAATCCTTGTTCACCCCAAATAAAATCGATCTGCCTCCCCGAAACTGGTCCCAGAAGTCATTTCTGCTCATGCTCACCAGCCACTGAATCTCCAGTTTGTCGCTTCTGTCCCCTTGTCTCTGGGGACTTGTGGCCAACAACCCCGGGAACAAGGGAGATCCCCTATCTAGGGGATGGAGTCACCCACAGTTACCTACATCAATCAACACAATCAAGACCATCTCCCTCAGGCCAACCTGATCTAGACAGTCCTTCATCGAGACTGTCGCCCTAGGTGACTCTAGAGTGTGGCAAGTTGACAATGAAAACTAGCCACCATACCCTCCTTAGTAGCCATCTATTGCCCACGTCTATGTGTGACCTAACACTTGCGACAAGCAGGAAGCCCCTTGGGAATCCCCTCGCTTGTGCCAAGGCGAACTAAGAGCGGTGGCAGTGTTTGGCCCACAGCTGTGATTCACCTGTTTTGGTAGAACTAGTTGATAGCCGTGTATTTAAAAAGTATTGATCTGCCGGGCGGTGGTGGCGCACGCCTTTAATCCCAGCACTCGGGAGGCAGAGGCAGGTGGATCGCTGTGAGTTTGAGGCCAGCCTGGTCTACACAGTGAGTCCAGGACAGCCAAGGCTACACAGAGAGACCCTGTCTGGAAAGCAAACAAAAAGCACTGTTCTCTGACCTTGTTGCTCTCCCCACTGTGGCCATGTTGGAATATGATATCTGGGGCAACCTGAAGCTTGTTTCGCGCATGCTCATGCACATTTGCTTGGGGGCAGAGTAATCCCTTCATTGAGACATGTACTCACATACCCAGGGACCCTTCCCTCACCGCACTGCTTAAAGACCCCGGGGGGCTTAGCCAGCCCACCCGCCCCTCTCCCCCCTCTCTTCCATCCCCCACCCCGGCCCTGTGCCAAGCGCAGTTTGATTTTCAGAGCTGGACCTGCCAGCTGTCTCCTAAGTCCTAAAGCGTGGCATGGCATTGTCTCTTCCTCTCCAGCTCTGCCCAGCGCACGGCTGTGGAGCTTCGGCTTGCCCTGGCAGCCCCAGCCGGCTCCCTCTCAAACGCTCTAACAGGCCCCTGAGTTCTCCTCTAAGCTCATTTTGCATCTTTATGGGACTAAGGACTCTTCAAAGGGAGCTGTTTTTCCTCAGTGACAGGTTGACTTTAAAAGCGACACAGAGCTCTGTCAGTCTGCAACTTGAGAGCTGACCGTACAGAGCTCAGCTCCCTATGGAACCAAGCATGAAATAAAACGCCATCATCGAGGGAGCCTTGGATGCCACTGAGTTTTATGCAGCTTTTAAAGAGAATAATTTGAGTGTCTGTCTTGTGGGACAGTCACACGTGGCCACCACCTCAACAGACAAGATAAACTCAGCCCATTAGACAGTGTCTGGGGGATCGGGCTGCAGTGCAGACAGATGAGGGGACAGTCACTCCAACTCTGTAGGAAGAACAGCCTGAACCCTTGAGAGACAACAAGAGGGCCAGGGTCCCAGCAGAGGCAAGGGCAGCGCCTGGGGCTGGGGGCTGGACAGACAAAGCTGCAGGAGGGGGAGCAGGGCAGATCTGGGATGGGCTTATGAGATAAAGGGGCACTGACCTCTGCTATCATCTGCAGAGATGCTGGGGCAGGTCCTAACCCAGGCACCATGTCCCAAGCTTGCTGATCGCATCTAGAACATTCTCAGACTCCTCAGGGCAGACGCAAAGTGCTAATGTGGAAGACATAACCCCCTATTTCTTGGCATGGTGGCACATGCCTTAAGTCCCAGCACTTGGGAGATGAGGCAGGAGAATCCAGAATTCCAGCCCAGTCTGGATCCATTTCCAAATCTTGTCTCAAAAAAACAAAACAAAACCAACCACCACGTGTGGTGGTACACACCTTTAATGCCAGCACTTGGGAGGCAGAGGCAGATCTCTGTGAGTTTAAGGCCAGGCTGGTCTACAAAGTGACTCCAGAACAGCCAAGGGAACACAAAGAAATCCTGTCTCAAAAAACCAAACAAACAAACAAAAAACAAGCAGGGCTGGAGAGATGGTTCAGAGGTTAAGAGCATTGTCTGCTCTTCCCAAGGTCCTGGGTTCAATTCCCAGCAACCACATGGTGGCTCAAACCCTATAATGAGAACTGGTGCCCTTTTCTGGCATGCAGGTGTCCACATGAACACAACAGTGTATACATAATAAATAAATTAATTAATTAATTAATTACCAGGGCATGGTAGCACACCCCTTTAATCCCAGCACTGAGGAGGCAGAGGCAGGCAGATGGCTGTGAGTTTGAGGTCAGCCTGGTTACAATGTAAGTCTAGGTCAGCCAAGGCTACACAGAAAATTCCTGTCTCGGAAAAAAAAAAAAATTAATTAAAAACATGGGGGCACATGCTGGCAGGCGAATGCTGAGGAGGCAGAGGAGAGAGGAGCACAGTCTGAGGCTGTAGCTCAGCTTGTAGAACAGCTTGCACGATGCTCCAGGTTTGATTCTCAGCACTGCATAAGCCACCGTAACATCTAAGAATCAGTCACCCTCAGCTTCATACAGAGACCAGCTTTGGGCATGAGAGCCCATCTCAAAAAAGCAAGAGTCTGAGCGCACAGATCTAGGCATCTACTGCCAACTCTGGAATCCTCATGCACCACTGCAGATTTGCATGGGGTCATCTGTACACACACACCCTGCTGTCCCACACACCTTCCTTCAGCATTCACAGAGGGCAGTGGTAGGGGATCAGCAGCCACTGTCCACAGTGCCCGGGCTGGCAGAGTGGACTGAGCAGGAGGCAACGGGCGCCATGGTGGCTGGAAAGCATAGGTCAACCATGTCCAGGACAGACAGGGCCATCTAAGCAAGGAAGTACCCCGCTTTCCAATATGCCTGTCCTGCCCTCTCCTTGCTGTTTTCACTCAGAGGAAAGGAAAGCAGTCCCGAGTGGTGGTGAAAGCCAGTGACCTCAGTGCTTGAAAGGCAAAGGCTAGCCTTGGCTACAATAGTGAGTTTGAGATCAGCCTGGGCTAAATGATGCTCTCTTTATAAAACAAAAAACAAACAAACAAAAAAAGCAAACAAAACTATTAAAACAGAACAAAACAGGGGGCTCAGAGGTTAAGAGCACTGACTGCTCTCCCAAAGGTCCTGAGTTCAATTCCCAGCAACCACATGGTGGCTCGCAGTGAGATTTGGTACTCTCATCTGGCATGTAGGCACACACACAGGCAGAATACTGTATAAAACAGACAGACCTCAGAGGGCAGGCAGTCCTTGCCCTAGGACCTCCCAGCTGTCTGCAAGTCCCTGGACTGCAGCATCCACCCTGGAAGACAGGCAGGACCTGACTTCCCGCCTGAAGAAGCTCTTGCAGATTGCAAAGGACAGATCAGGCAGCTTCGATTTGACAGTGTTCTGTTCTAGACGAGGCGAGCTATGGAGAAACCGCCCCTCCCTATCCAGGTGTTCATGGCCGTATTCCCACACATTTGCATTATTGTTTTTGAGATGTAATTCGTGTACTCTACTGAGAGTAGAGTAGCCCAGGCTGGCCTCACACTCACCTTGTAGCTTAGGGTGAGCCTGAACTCTGATTCTTTTGCCTCTATCTTCTGAGGGTTGCCACATCCAGTTTATGCAGAGCTGGGGATCGGAGCGGGGCTTCTTTCATGCTGGGCCACAGCTGCAGTTTCCTATCTTCACGAATGTGAAACACACAGATGTTTCATCCTGTTCCTGCTCAAAATGCATAGTGAGCAGGGTGGGTGGCGCACACCTTTAATCCCAGCACTTGGGAGGCAGAGGCAGGTGGATCACTGTGAGTTCGAGACCAGCTTGGTCTACAAAGGGAGTCCAGGATAGCCAAGGCTACACAGAGAAACCCTGTCTCGAAAAAAACAAACTCAAAAGAAAGGTAGCTGAGTAGAGCATGGTAGCACACACCTTTAATCCCAGCTGAGGGGCAGAGTGATCTCTGAGTTCTAGGCCAGGGCTACATAGTGAGACCCTGTAACTAAAAAAAAAAGTAGGGAGCAAGTCAGTAAGCAGCATTTCTCCACTGTGCCTGCTTCACTCCTGCCTTCAGGTCTCTGCCTTGGCTTCCCTGAGTCCTGGATGACGGAGCTCCCTAGTCAAATAAACCCTTTCCTCCCCAAATAGCTTTTGTCCAGAGTTTTACCACAGCCACAGAAAGCAAATTAGACACACAAGGCATGGTCTCCACTGTCTGTGAAGAGACCCTGACTACTGAGCCCAGGGGTCCCTGTCCCGAGGGTAAGTAACCAGAGCTGCAAACAGACGTGACACCCTTCCCCCAGAAACCTAGAGGAGCCTGGGGCTTTCAGAGGCCTAACGTGACTAACGCTAATGCTGCTGCTGTCAGTCAGGCTCATTAGCGGAGCAATTTGAGCAGAGGACAGCATTACACTAATTACTCAGCAGCTTGTTAGAGCGGCCACAGAAAGGTTCCGCCATCCGGAAATTAATCAAGACCCTGGCGCATTGTTGGGACTTATGAAAGCAGACAGCTAAAAAATAAAGGTGAGCAAAGTTGCACGATAATAATTTCTGTTATTTTTCTACTATTTTATTTCCTCTGCTGAAGAGGATGAGAGCCATTGTTCATCCTTTTTTCTCTTCTTCCTCAAAGCTATGCGTGGGAGGCAAAATGACTGGCCTTAGCGCTCCAGCAGCATTAAGCCCATTAAGAGAACCTCACAGATGCATTTGCGCTTTTCTTCAGATTGCTCCAGGGAGGGGGTGGCCTCTAGTGACAGCCCTGCCCCCCTCCACGCTCCAACTGAGGCTCTACCTGAGCCCCCTACCACCCATGCTGCAGCCTGGGGGCCCTGTGGGACAGCTGCATGTGGCACTCTGGGCCCCCTGTGACATCCTGGCTCTTGCCACGAAGTTCCACATCTCAATGCTCAGTTCAGTCCAGTGATACCTGCAACCCACTATAGCCTACTAGGGTTCCGGATGATCTGGATGCTGGCCTTGTCACCTGGATTTATTTTTTGCTGGAAAATCTCTTCTGAGGGGTGGCCTCACTCCATACACCAGGGCAGGCCTGGTGGGTACACCTTAAACACACCTCCCTTCAAACTGCAGCTGCATCCTCTCCCTGGGTCTGAGGACCTCAGTGGCTATGCTACAAGGGTGGATGCTCAGTGGGTGGAGGTGACATCCTCAACACACAAGCAGAAAGAGGAAGAGTCTCCCGTGTTCTGTCTGCTGTCCTGATGCAGGGTTCAAACATGCTGACAACCTCGCTCAAAGGCAGTAGCCATTGGAGCGTGGTGGCACACACCTGCAACCTCAGTGTTTGGGAGGTAGAAGCAGGTGGATTGGGAGTACAAGGCCAGCCTCGGCTACATAGCAGGTTCAGGACCAGTGTACTACAGAATCCCTGTCACAACCAAACAGGCTGATGGAGCTCCTGCCTCACACATGCAAAGTCCTGGATTTACTCCTCAGTACCTTAGAAGCCAGGTATAGTGACCTAGCACTCAGGAGAAGGAGGCAGGAGGACCGGTCATCATTGGCTACAGAGAGAGTTTAAGAGATGCCCCTGGGGTTACAGGGGACAGTGTTGCTTTTCTCTCTCTCTCTCTCTCTCTCTCTCTCTCTCTCTCTCTCTCTCTCTGTCATATGCCATTAGACAGAAAGCCACAGGTAATCTTGTCATTGTGGTGGAGACGGATATCTGAGTTGAGATGAAAAATGTGTTTTCATCAGATGACTTTTAAGTAACTTCTAAGAGCAACAGCCTAATACTAGGGGCTGGTGCCCTCCTCGGCCATCCTCTCCCACCTGCTCCCTCCTGGCCCAGGCCTCTCCAGAACCCCAGGACAGCAGAGGGCATTGGCCATCTCTGCACATAGTATGGCTACTCTGTAGCTACCATGCTGCCTAGGAGAGTATACCGAAGTGTCAGAAGCCTCGCCTCATGATGAGATTCCAGCTCCTCCTGCCCCAAGTGCTGGGCAATCTAGAGCCCTGGCCCGGCCTGGCCAAAGCCTGTTCCAGCAAAGTTGAGGACAGTTGCAGAGCCCACAGGGACAAATAGCAGTCTGACATCAGTTTGGGGAACTAAGGACCTTGCATCTTTGAAGAAGCGCTGCCCACACTGTACCAGCTGCGTGCCACTCCTGACAGCCTGGGTCCCCTGCCTGGCTAGACCAAGGTACAAAGTCACTTCAGGGTCTGAATAGGCTGCTGGCAGAGAAGGAAGTTCTGGGGACAAACGGCCTCTTCACTGTAGTCACCTCGTAATGGCATTAAGGCCCAGACGCATTTTATCAGACTAGTGTCTCACAGTCTCCTGTCATTGTTCTTTCTGGGGACAAGGAGTCCCCAGACAACTTGCTTTGTTCTTGCAGCATTTTTGTCTGGTAGACAGGTCTCAAAGAAGCTGTTTAAAAAAAAAAAAAAAAAAAACCAGACTGTTCTAAACCCAAGGGGACCACACTGTGCCAAGATGAGGGAATGCTCTGTTGGGCCAGCGTCCCAACAGCTGGGGAGCACAGCCACGGACGCTCTCGGGAGCCTGGGTCCCCTCTCAACTGTGCCCTCTGTCCTGACCTAAGATGCATTTTCCCCAAAGCAGAGCACAGCAGCTGGCCTGGCAGCCTCAGCTCCCTCCAAGCAGCAAGTATTGCCTAAAGGGACAGTGGTGGCTATGAGGCAGGCACAGGATGGGGAGCCACCAATACCCTGAGACACGCTAGCCTTGGGTGATGTGAGAGGCTGAGGCAGGGCCGTGTGGCACACTCTTTAGCTTCATGTCACATGTCCACAGCCAAGTCCTGGGACCAGAACATGCAGCAATTTGCCTGATGACTTTTTTGGTTGTTTTTTGTTTTTTGAGACAAGGTTTCTCTGTGTAGCCCTGGCTGTCCTGGAACTCTCTTTGTAGACCAGGCTAACCTGGAACTCTCTTTGTAGACCAGGCTAGCCTGGAACTCTCAGAGATCCACCTGCCTCTGCTGGGATTAAAGGTGTGCCCCACCACACCCAGCCTTTTGTTTTTTGGGATTTTTGGGGGGTTGTCTTATGTTGGGGGCAGGACATGCCACTAGGGCAGGCCATGGAGGGTAGGAGGGTCCTATAATCTGGGGGAAACATATGCAGTGACCAGAAGCGAAACTTCTGATGGAAGGAGCCACGATAAATGCAAAGCAAGGGCCAGACCCCTGTGCACAAAGTGTAGGCAGCCCCAAGGCAGCAGTCACCTTCCTCTGCAGACTTTACCCTGCTTCCCACAGTGCCCACCTGTTCGCCTCTCCTGCAACAGCCAGCTTCTGACTCATTCTTTAGATAGGACAGAAGGGGGACACGACAGCCTCCATCTCACACGACTGATATAAAGCTGGATGACCCAGAAGCTCTGGGGGCTGGTGACACCGTGGGCAGTTTTAGGGAAATCTGCCCTGTTCTCCCATGAGCACTCACGGAAGGGTGCCGCAACTGTAGGGATGGCCCTGCACACAGTGTTCAGCCCCCATCAGGAGAAGAGGGGTGAGTTTGGCAGGGTGGGTACCGTGTTGGTGAACAGGTCCCTAGAAGGAAAGAATTTCTTATTCTTTGTTTTGTTTTGTTTTTTGTTTGTTTTTCGAGACAGCATTTCTCTGTGTAGTAGCATTGACTGTCCTGGACTCGCTTTGTAGACCAGGCTGGCCTTGAACTCACAGGGATCCACCTGCCTCTGCCTCCCAAGTGCTGGGATTAAAGGCATGCGCCACAGCGCCCAGCAGAATTTCTTATTCTAAGGGGCTAGTGGCATAGCTCAGTAGTAATAAAGTATTTTCTTAGCTGGTGTGAAATCCCTGGTTCAACCCCTAGACCCCAAAAGGGGTCGGCGGCTTGCCTGGTCAGGTGCAGGTGGCACAGCACAGAGGGGAAAGCTGGGGATATAATCCTAGCATGAGCAGGGCGAGGAGACAGGAGCATCCCTAGAGCTCACTGCCCGACATTCTAGGGAGTTGCTAAGCTTCCGATGCGTTCAGGTCCTGTGAGAGACCCTGTCTGAAAAAATAAAGATGGGCCAGGTGTAGTGGCGCACACCTTTAATCCCAATGCTCGGGAGGCAGAAGCAGGTGATCCCTGTGAGTTCAAGGCCAGCCTGATCTACAAAGCAGGTCCAGGATATCCAAGGCTACACAGAGAAACCCTGCCTCGAAATAATAAAAATAAAAAACAAAGATGGAACTCTCAAGGAAAACACACCCAATGCACAGTGTCAACCTAAGGCACATTCACATGCACGTTTGTGCACACCTACAGGAACAGGTAACTAACACACACACATACCACCACCACCACCACCACCACCACCACCACCACCTGTAGGCTTTGAACTTTTTCAACCTACTTTATTTGAGGTTCTTTAATGCTTATACCTCCCTTCCAACCCACCTGCTCTAGACAGGAGAGAAAAGAGGTTAATAGGAACAGGAGAAATTGACCTTTTTGGACTCAGTTCCTGGGAGTGATTCCACTGGCGTAGTCGGCAGGATTTCAGCAGACCAGCAGTTCAACCAAAGTTGCTGCTGGAACCTGGAACAGTAGCCGGAACCCGGAGCCCCAAATGTTCCCTGGTGCAGTTCTCTCTAGGAGCGCCTCAAAGTGGAGTGATAAACAACCAAACAATGCCAAGACCCGAGAAGGCCCCGCCTCCCGTTTTGGGCTCATATATATGCCTCCTCTCAGAGCCTGTACTAAGATGTGTTTCAGCTGGCAAAAACCCAGCCCCCATGCCAGGTGGTTCATCTTCTAGTGGATAAACATCACCTGATCTCTCACAAGTCTGTTCCCCATCCCACACTTGGGATCAAAACAAAACATGTTATAATCCACTACAACCACCACCACCAACACCACCATCAGCAGAAGGAAAAGAGAAGTGAGTTTCTGATTCTGTACCAAGGAACACAACCTCTCACCAGCTGATCTTGGGAGACAGCCCTCGGACAGCTCCATATCTCACTTCACTTCTGTTGGGGGCTACAGGACACTATGCCACCTGCAGCTCCCACCCTGTGGCAAGCCAGGGCATCGGTGTCATGTTCTGGGCAGGTTTCTTTCTATTTGAGGACAGCCAACTGGAAACCACACCCAAAAGTGACCTTAAACTTATACCAAACCTCATGGTTGGGGGCTCAATGGCAGTTCCCCCCAAAGACAGCTTCAAGTACTACCATATGGTGGAACTGAATTCAGCAGGCTCCTAAATATGCATGGAGTCAATTGGCCCAGGCCTCCTGGAGGAGCACAGCCACTCACATCCCTGATTTAGCAGAGTTACTGCATGTCCACAGCGCTGACCTCAGTCCACAGTGCCCACCTCTGAGTCCACAGAACTGACCTCTAAGTCCACAGTGCCAACCTCTAAGTCCACAGTGCCAATCTCTGAGTCCACAGTGCTGATCCCTGTAGCTACCATGCCAAACCCTGTGTACAGTGCCCACCTCTGAGTTCACAGTGCCAACCTCTGAGTCCATGGTGCTAACCCCTGCATCTATGGTGCCGATTTCTGAGTCCACAGTGCAGATCTCTGCATCCATGGTGTTGACCCCTGCATCCACGGTGCTGACCCCTGCATCCACAGTGCTGACCCCTCCATCCATGGTGCTGACCC
>OU015757.1:25088253-25150391 GCA_907169655.1 Acomys percivali | reverse complement strand
TCCACGGTGCTGACCCCTGCATCCACGGTGCTGACCCCTGCATCCACCATGCCAATCCACAATACAGCAAGGTGACGGTTTAAGATGGGAGCTATCTGTCAGATACCAACTTCAATTCCAATAACCAGGATGGTGTTCACTGCTTTTCTCACGACAAAACCCGCCTTTGATTAACTTGGCTCACAGTTTGAGGGTACAGTCTGTCCTGGAAGGGGAGGCACTGCAGCAGGAGTTTGGGGCAGCTGGCCATAGTGCAGCCACAGTCAGAGGCAGAGATGAACACTGCAGATCAGCTCCTTTTCTGGTTTTTATTCAATCCAGGACCCCAACCTGTGGGATGGTGCTACCCACATCTGGGGTGGTGGGTCTCCCTCCTTGGTTAAGTCTTTCTGGAAATGCACTCACAGCCTTTCCCTGAGCTGTCACCTAGCTGACCCTAAATCAAATCAAACTGAAAGCCAAAATTAACCACCTCAGTGCCCTGCTATGGAAACGGGGTCTTTGCAGCTGTGGTGAGTCAAGACTGGCTGGAGTGGTTAGGGTGTCCTAATATAATGGCTGGTACCCTACCCTGGAAGAAAGTACCAATAGGAGGACAGAGGGACAGACTCAGGAAGGACAGTCAGGGATTAGAAAGTAGCCATGAGCCAGGTGTCACCACAGAGGCTGGGAGAGGCGGGACAAGCCCTCCAGCCCAGCTTCGAATGAGCCCACACCTATCATTTGGGGCTTCTGTGAGAGCCAGTGTCTGCTGCCTTATATCACACTGTCCACTGTGTTGCCACAGCAGCCACAGGAGACAAACCTACAAACCCAGGTTTCTCGGCTCCCTAACCAGACCCAACAAAAGGCTGCAGTCCCCAGCATGGCTTGTGGGGATGGTCTTACTGAAGTGAGGGGCAATTTGCACCTGGCTACACTGAAAAACAGCCAAACCATGCTCTCTTCACACATGGTGTGACCACACCTCCAGGTCCCCCTTAGACTGCCCAGTTTATGGGCTCATCCTTGCGCACCCAGGCCCTCTACTGTCTTCTTCAGGCTTCATAGTGGCCTAGCGCAAAGGCTGCCAGGTCTAGAGCCAACGGCTGGGCATGGTGGTGCACGCCTTTAATCCCAGCACTCAGGAGGAAGAGGCAAGTGGATCACTGTGAGTTTGAGGCCAGCCTGGTCTACAAAGCGAGTCCAGGACAGTCAAAGCTACACAGAGAAATCCTGTCTTGGGGGGAAAAAAGGAATCTAGAAGTAACGAGTTGAAGGACTGGGTTAGGCTGCAGGGGTGGGGGCACACCTGGCCATACAGCCACATATAGTCTGGACCCAGACACTATTTGTTAGGACTCCTGAAAAGGCCACTCCAACAGGCTGAACATCTGCATCCTCTAGGACTCATCAGAAGACCCGCCCCAAGCCCTCTAGCCCGGGAACAAGGAGTGCTGCTGTGAAAACCCTCCCCAGGGGAAGGCTGGATCCCAGGAGAGGGCCAGCTGTCTGGGATGTGTGACTTTGGAATCAGGGCTGAGCCATGGGCTATGCCACTTCCCATGGCATCTGGATGTCTCTCAGATGGCCTAATTCTCTGGAATTTTCTCAGCTCCAGTTTATAATTCTGCCAAATGGTCTTGAAATGTGTTTCTAATAGTTTCAAGTGAGGCTCAAATCTTGTTAGGTGACACCAATGATAATTTAAATATAAATATCCACTTGCCTGGAACACTTTCAGTTATTGAAATTATTCCACGGAGAGGCAAATAAAGACATAAAGATGCAAATGAAGGAGCACAGCCTTGCCCAGGCTCTGGGGTCCTGTCCCTTTGCCCAGGCTCTGAGGTCCTGTCCCTTTGCCCGGGCTCTGGGGTCCTGTCCCTTTGCCCAGGCTCTGGGGTCCTGTCCCTTTGCCCAGGCTCTGGGGTCCTGTCCAGGTCAATGTCAGGGTCTTGCTCTTCATCAAGACCACCAGCCCTGCCCCAGAATTCCCAGAGTCAAAAAGAAGAGCTTGGGCTGTGGCAGGGAAAGGGGCTCACATCTCAGCAACGATGTATAGGAAGAACCAAAAGCAGAAACCCTGATGTGACGGCAGCCACGGCGCCTTCATCCTGTGTTCCTAAACTCAGTCACTGCTCAGTCTCAATGGCCCAAATTACTGATAATTTCAGCACAAATCAGACCATTACTTGCTGCTGCGAGGACGCTTCTGTCCTTTGTTGAAGAGCGAGAGGTGAGTCTTTCTGTTCTTTGCAGACAGAAGAAGCAGTGAGGTGGGGGCGTTCCTGGCGCGTCCCTTCACCCTTTTCCTGGAAGATCTGGGGCTGTCAACAGGCCTGCTACACTTCCGATGAGGCTGCGAGCTCTGACCTGCCCCCAGCAGGCCCACATGTGGCCCCAGAATGGTTTCTGGAGACTGACACCAAGCATAGAGCCCACCGTGGACCACCAAAGATTCAGTGAGCCCAGCTGGGAGACAGGGGACAGAGGTGGAGGTGGGGGGTGCACTACAGAACATGCATGGCCCTGAGCCTTTTGTGCTGACACTAGAGGTGAGGCCCTGGGGTGGGGGGCAGTGAGAGGCACCACCCACAAGCCAGGAGAAGAATAAAGCCAAGTCTCGCTTTGACTTCAAACTCCAGGAGTTTCAGAAAGACATTTCTGTCACAGGCTGAACTAACACACTGGGGCCAAAGGCTGGCCCCTGGGAGGGCATCACAGTCCAGAGACGGGATGCTCAGAGGCCTAGAATAAGGTTAGGGGGACACCCTCAGGATTTCAGAGGGCCCTGAAGGATGGGACAGAGGGTCTGGCTGCCTTTTGCTCTTTGGCTGTGGAACATTACGGTTTTTGGAAGGAAAATATAGAAGTCAGCTATAAGCATCAGAGACTGCAAGAGAGGCCTGTCTGTCACCACCTCTCTAGATCCAGCATGTCCCAAGGCTCCTGCAGGAGGCCCTTGATTGGAGACAGCATGGCTGACATGTGCAGTGGAGTTTTGGTCAGGGGGCAGCAATCTATACACTGCAGAACATCTGCCCTCTCCAGCAGTGCTTGTCCCCAGCTGTGACAACCAATGGGCCTCCCAGCATGGCTGCAGGCCTGGAGCTACTACATCTGGGTGGGGCCTCAACTTGCAGGGTGAGGAGCAAGCCTGTTTGTAGTCTTCTGGATCTGTTTAGTTTTTTTTTTTTGTTTTGTTTTTTTTGTTTTTTTGTTTTTTTTTTCAAGATTGCCAGAATCTATGACTCTTGGAAGAACCTTGTGGATGACGCTATGCAGCTCCGGCCAGCCTGGGCCGGGGACTACCCCATAGTCACATTTACAGTAGCTTCTGTTTGTTGCTTTTTAGTAGCAGAAAATTCATCAGTTTTTTTTCCTTCTTCCACAAGTAGGAGGATTAGCGGGGTGGGGATGGGGGTCCTGCTCTGAGACCCCCCCCCTCTATTCCAACACAGACCAGGCCTCTCCTTACCCTCCTACCCTCTCAGCATGGCCTTGGCTCCAGGGTTACATTCCCTGGAGCTCCTTTTCTCTTCTAACTGGACAGGCTGTGTGTCTTTCTGCCCCACTTGCTCTTTTTTACAGCAGACACGCATAAGAGTGGCTGCTAATAACCACACGGCCGAGTCACTATCAGGCTGTCTAGAAATCTCCTCTGCCAAGGAAATTAGTCCAATTGCTTTTCAATTTGGCCTCAGGCAGATTCTTAGGACAAGGGCAAAAGGTAGACACAGTCTTTGCCAAAATATCGTAAGAATGGCCTCTAGCCCAGTTGTAATACTGTCCCCTCGGACACACGTTAGCTGGGCCTCCATAGTGCACAGTGCTCCCAAGCTACTGTCACTCCAGTTCCCACTAAGTTGGCCATTAAGCCTGCTTATGGCATTCAACCACTTCCCTACACCTCAAAGTCTCCCACATTCCTCCCCACAATAGGTCGGGCCTGTTACAGCAACAGCCCACCCCCATATCAACTTCTGTCCTAGTTACGTTTCTAATGCAGGACACCGCAACTTACAGTACTTAGACTTCTGGTCTTGGAGGCTCGAGTCCATGATGGCAAAGCAAAGGTATGGCATGGAACAGCTGAGCACTCACACCTTGATCCACAGTAGGAGGCAGAGTCCATCTGGGAATGGTGCCAGCTCCCAGTGACACATCTACTCCAACAAGGCCATTGCCCCCTAATCTTTCCCTAAAAGTTCCACTGACTAGGGACCAAGCAGTCAAACATATGAGCCTATAGGGGCTGTGGTGATTTGAATAAAATGGTCCCCATAGGCTCATATGTTTGAATACTTAGTCATCAGGGAGTGGAACTATTTGAAAGGATTAGAAGGATTAGGAGGTGTGGCCTTGTTGGAGGAGGTGTGTCACTGGGGGTGAGCTTTAAGGTTTCAAACGTTCATGTGAAGCCCAGGTACTTACAGAGCAGGGTGTAGTGCTACTTTTCCAGCATCAGGCTTGCCACTGTGCTCCCTGCCACGGTGCTCCCTGCCACCGTGCTCCTTGCCTCCGTGCTCCCTGCCACGGTGCTCCCTGCCACCGTGCTCCTTGCCTCTGTGCTCCCTGCCACCGTGCTCCTTGCCACGGTGCTCCCTGCCACCGTGCTCCCTGCCACCGTGCTCCTTGCCTCTGTGCTCCTTGCCTCCATGCTCCCTGCCACCGTGCTCCCTGCCATGATGATAATGAACTAACCTTTGGACACTGTACACACGCCCCCAATTAGATGCCTTTTTTGTTTTGTTTTGTTTTTTAATTTTTTGAGACAAGGTTTCTCTGTGTAACAGAGAAGGAGCCCTGGCTGTCCTGGATTCCCAAGCTGGTCTTGAACTAGCAAAGAGCTGCCTGCCTCTGCCTGTGGAGTGCTGGGATTAAAGGCATGTGCCACCACACCCCACCTGTTTTCTTTTTTAAAAATAAGAGCTGCTTATGGCATCTCTTCACAGCAGCAGAGCAGTGACTAAGACAAGCGCAGTTCTCACTCAAAGCTCTACAGCCCTTTCTTCTGCTGGTTGATGGGGGTGAGGCTCTCCAAGCAATGACCGGGAGCCCAGAGACTCCCAAACAACTGTCCTCTGAGTGCCGCCAGGTCCCTGCAATCTGTTTGCAGCTTCCCTGTCCCTTAGGATGCGCTCACCACAGGCAACTGATCCTGAGAACTGGCAGGCTCAGCTCACCAGAAGCCCAGCTCTGTGAAAGGGGAAGTGGGAACTACCCAGAGGAGCCAGAGCCATAGGGGGCCATCTCCATGGAAACCTTGGGTCTTTTGTGTTGTATCCTGAGCCCAAGGGACCTGCTTTGTCTCGCCATGAGTGCCCAAGTGAACAGCCTACACCAAGGGAAGCATCGTTCCTGTGGCAGACTTGGCTGTTGAGCAGAAGCAGGGTGCAAACTCCAGACCCCACACCCACCTCCCTGGAGGCTAGGGAACTTTTATTTTAAGAAAAGTTCATTTCTGGTGGGTCATTCAATCAAGAAGGCTGCCAGGCATGGTGACGCTGCTCTGTAAAGGGCAGAAATAACCTAATAAATCAAATCTGATTTGCAGGCAGTGGCTGGGGTCACCAGGCTGCCAGCGTGGCTGAGAAGGGAGAGGACAGGGCATGGATGGAGTCTGAGCCAAGGCACAGGACGATGTACATGGTGGCCACAGCTGGGACAGTGAGCTGAGTGCCACCACCCAGAACAAACAGAGGACAGCAACTCTTGACCTGTGTGAAAACACCAAGTCCCAAAATCTGGCCTCCACTGGCCTCCACTCCTTCCTCAGTGGAGTCCTGTAGCCTTTGAAGGCCTGGCAGTGGGCAGAGGGAGTAAGATGAGGTTATGGTCATGAGAGCCACACTGACCCCACAGCCCACACGCACACTGTGCACACAGTGACATTACAGGAGCTCTCACAGGTACGTAGGCACACCCACAGACCACCACCTTACACACAGAACTGTACACACTCAGGCACACACACACACCAGCCAAGACCAAGCATCCAAATGCCACCAGAGCCCATAGGTGATGGTACAGATGACAATCATGTTGAATTGTATGGTTTCACCCTGTTAGCTAATTTTGCCTTATTTCACTTTAGTTTTAATTTTATATTTGAAGACAAGGTTTCTCACTATGTAGCTGAGGCTGGTTTTAAACTCCCATTCCTTCTGCCACTGCTCCCTCACTAGTGTGTGTGTGTGTGTGTGTTACCTGCACATGTATGTGTGTGCATGTGTGTGTGTTGTGCCTGCACATGTGTGTGTGTGGTGCCTGCATACTCACAGCAGACATCTTTTGTGCTGCTCTAGCACTTTCCACCTTATTATTTTGAGTCAAGGTCTCTCATGAACCTGGAGCTAGGCTGGCAGCCAGCAAGGACCAGCAATCCTTCTGTCTCCAACTCCCACAGCACTTGGGTTACAGGCTTGTTCACAGCCATGTCCTGCCTGCTCTTTTAAATGTGCACAGATGTTTGCTTGCATTGTCTATGTGTGCATGCACACATGCATGCCTGGTGCCCTGGGGGTCAGAAGAGGGCACCAGATCCCTTGGAACTGGAGCTAGAGATGGCTGTGAGCACCTTGTGGGTCCTGGGAATTGAACTCAGGCCCTCTGCAAGATCACATGTTCCTGTTTTTGTTGTTGTTCTGCTTTGTTTTTTATTTGTTTTGTTTTGTTTTAGTTTTTCAAGACAGGGTTTCTCTGTGTAACAGAGCCCTGGCTGTCCTGGCACTCACTTTGTAGACTAGGCTGGCCTTGAACTCATAGAGCTCTGCCTGCCTCTGCCTCCCAAGTGCTGGGATTACAGGTGTGCACCACCGCAGCCTTGACGAGCAAGTGCCCTTATCCATTGAGCCAACTCTCCAGCTCCCGTGCCCAGCCTTTTCTGTGACTGTGAGGATTGGCGCATAAGTCCTCAGGACGAGCAGCAAACCCTCTTACCCACTGAGGCACCTCCTTACCAAGCCACTTTTGTGACCCAGGGCCTCCATCTGTGGCTCAGGCTCACCTCTAATCAAGCCTCTGGAGTGTTAGGATTATAGGATTGCATGATCACACCTATCTCATTATTTTTATTTTGCTTAATCAAGTTTGAGATGGGGCGGTGATGGCTCAGTGGGTAAGAGCACTGGTTGTTCTTCCAGAGAACCAGGGTTCAATTTCAGCATCCACATGGCAGCTCACAACTCTGTAACTCCCGTCCTAGAGATTCCATTGCCCTTCTGGCTACCCAAGGCACAAGCCACAAGCCATGCACATGGCACACATACATGCATGCAGGCAAAAGGCCAATACACATAATATAAAATAATCTTTTTAAAAAAGTTTGAGACAGGATCTTACTATGTAGCCTAGGCTGGCTTTGAACTTACAAACCTACTGCCTCCCCTTCCCAAGTACTGGATAGAAAGGCCTGTGGCAGCACTGCAGGCTGTTTTACACTGTTTTAAAGAGAGTGCCCAGAAAGATCCGGCCTGAATGGAAGCCTGAGTCCTGACTCACTGCTAGTCAGGATATAATCTTTGTTGAAAATCTCTTGAGGCATGCTTAGCTGTAAACACCACACAATCGAACCATGCTTCCTAACAGAGCAAACCAGAACAATCAGTAGGTGAGCACTGCTGCCCTCAGCTCGGGTCCTTCTGTGAGGCTGAGCACCCTGCTCCTACACTGTGCAGTCTGCCTCTCTGTTTTGTTTTCGTCACCTGTGGGCTTATGTGTTTTGGGTGTTCTCAGAGGTCAGAAGACAATATTGGATCCCCAGGGACTGGAGTTGCAGGTGACCGTGAGTCGCCAGATGGCAGCTGGGAACTAAACTGAGTCCTCCGCAAGAACAGCCTGTTTTCTTAGCTGCTGAGTCTTGCTCGGCCTAAGCATATATGTAAAAGTGTGGCCATGTGGGCGTGGGTGTGTGGGCACGGTCCTCTTGCGGGGGCTGTTAGGCAGGGCCTTGTTAGGTATGGCACAGGAGTTTTGTTATAATATGATTTTCAGTATTCTTTCCTCCCTGCTGATAAGGAACCCAGGATTTGTGTGTCAGGTAAACCCTCTGCCTACTGAGCTGCAGACCCCGCTTGTTGCTATTTTCTTCCTTTCTTTCTTTTCAATAAAGTTTTTAATACATTTTGTTTGGAACACAAGCACATGGCACGGCACGGATGGGAACTGCTTCTCTCTCCTTCCAACATGTGGGTTCTGGGGATTAAACTTGGATTGTCGGGTGTGGTGAGTGGTGGTGTCTTGAGGTCCACTGTTTTTATTTTTGTTTTAAAGAAAACACCATGAGGGTGGGACTGGGGGAGGGCGAGAAGAAAAGAAGAAGAAAGGCTTGCTTTGTTGGAGGAACCAAATTTGTTTTTGTTTTAAAAACAACCTGTGCTTGGAAAGTTATTGTTTTAAGTATTTTTAAGACAGCCGTTGGCTATGAGGGACATCCTTAGCCACAGAGCAACTTGGAGGCCAGCCTGAGCTATAGGAAACCTGGGTGCTGGAGCTAGAGAGAATATTCATCCTCAAAATATTGACGTTTTACAAATCTCCCAAAAGTAATTAAAAAAAAAAAAAAAGAATCTTCTTATAAACTTCAAAGCTCGCTGGGCATGGTAGTGCATGCCTTTAATCCCAGCACTTGGAAGGCAGAGGCAGGGGGATCTCTGTGAGTTCGAGGCCAGCCTGGTCTACAAAGTGAATCCAGAACAGCCAGGACTACACAGAGAAACCTTGTCACAAAAACAAAAACAACCAACCAACCAACCAAAAAAAAATTTTTTTTTTTTTTCAAAGCTCAGTTTCCAAAATCTCTGTGGTGTTGATGGGGCTGGTGCGGCTGGGAGAAGAGGTTAGACTCACTCACCACCAGGGAAGGCAGCTGTGTCACTTGACGTCGAAAAGGGACTTTGATGGTTACTTAAGCCCACGCCTATGAGGACAGTCAGGAGGACACTGCGACCAACCCTTCCGGCTGTGTTCTCCTCAGAGTCTCGCCTATCCCTTTATCACTGTGATGACCAAGGCTTAGATGACGGCTGTGAGCATCATGGCTAATGCTGTCAGCGCGGCCCCTGTCAGCAGCAGGACAGGCTGCCTGGTCACCCACAGGGCCATGGGGTGGAGCTGCTCTGTCTCTTTCTGTTATCTTCTCTGGGCTGTCCTGGGTGTCCTCAGAGCTGTGCTATGGGTCAGTCTGTCTCCTTTTGGCAGTTCATCCAGACACTGCCTCTGGGTACTTTCCTTGAAGTCCCGCCCCTTAAGGATGTGTGGTCCTAGTGAGTTGGCTGCACTAGTTTGCTTTCTATTGCTGTGATAAAAACACTGACCAAAAGCAACTTGGAGAGGAAAGGGCTTATTTGGCTCACAGATCCCAATCACTTTCAGTCACTGAGGGAAGAGGAGTCCGGCAGGAGTAGAGGAGGGAAACAGACAGCACCCCTTAGACTCACTGTCAGGCTCACGTCATCCACCTGCCAGGATGGCACTGCCCACAGTGGCCTGGGCCCTCCCACATCACTAGGCGAGTATCCGATTAACCATGACACTGAGGCAAAGAGTTAGAAGCCTGTGGAGTTAGAAACATGGTGGTGCACGCCTTTAATCCCAGCACTTAGGAGGCAGAGGCAGGCAGATCACTGTGAGTTCAAGGCCAGCCTGGTCTACAAATAGAGTTCAGGACAGCCAGGGCTATACAGAGAAACCCTGTCTCAAAAAACCAAAAGAAAAACCCCAAAAAAGTTAGAAGCCCGGGATTAGGAGCTATTTAGTAATTCCCATAACTGCCTTGCCTCACATGCGGGATGCTACCCAGATACCTTCCCACCCCAGGGTCATACAAGGGATGTGATCAGGCTGGGCATCTTTGCCAGTGGCCAAGGTGGCCTCCGGGCTTCTCTACCTCAGCCAGCCCAGCCTGTGGAACCTCATAGCCCATAGGACTGCAGCTCCAGGATTCCTGCAGCCCCCAGCTCTTCACAGCTGGTACCTGAGTCTCTTCCCTCTGCTGCATGGGGGCATCCCACTGTTTTTTTTAAAGAACATTGTGTCTTGGCAAAGGGGACACCTGAAAGTAATTTGAAATCTCTCCTTGGTTAATAGGGGGAAAAAAACCGCCAACAGCTCTCTTCATGGCTGAACTCTTACTAGAGCAAGGTGCTAAATGCAATTTAATTGTCTCCCTTGTCACAGTTGGGAGTTTAAGTGCAGGCCTGTTATCTGCGGGCTGTCTCACGCTGGCCTTTCCCTTCCCCATCTGCTGCTGTGTGGCTACTCATCAGCTGACAGGAACTTTCCCAGATCCAGGGGGCATCGAGTTCATCCTGTTAAAGATGAGCCCAAAAGAACAAAACATACTCTTTTGGGGGGCTAGAGAGATGGTTCAATGGTTAAGAACGCTGGCTGCTCTTGCAGAGGGCCCAGGTTCAGTGCCCAACACCAACATGGTGGTTCCCACCACTTAACTCCAGTTCCAGGGAAATCTAGCTCCTACCCGGGATCAAGCCTGTCTCCTGTGCAGAAACCCAGGAGCTCACTGTCGCATCTGAACATAGTCAAACCTCCATCCATCCGCACCTCTGAGACCATGAGGGAGAGGGTGGGTCAGGGAGGGCCCTCAACCCAGCCCACGCCTTCCTCCTGCCCTTGGATCTCATGGTGACCTTTCCTCAGGAAGGCCAGGCCTTCTCTCTGTTCACGTGTGGCCTTTCTACTCTGAAACTAAGGTGAGGAGAAGGGCCGGTTGGGGGCCCCTACCGTGCACCACAGGGGCGGGAAGGCCTCTGGGAGCGTCCTGACTTGTACGTGACCTTTCTGCGATTGCACGATCATGAAGGTTCCAAAGCATCAGGGAGCAAGTGGTTTTTCTGTGAGGAAAGGTATTAGAGTCACCCCAGGGCTAGTGAGAGACACCCGCAAACATCTTAGAAGGGACAGAAGCCGTGTAGGACAGCCAGAGCTGCCAGGGCTCTGTGGACTGATAACCAGCCCAACCACTTAGGCCCACTGTGAGCAGTTCCCCAGATTAAAGAGGACTTGACATGAAAGGTACTCTCCTGGAGTCTGGCGGGCTGGGCAGCCCAGGCTGGCCTTTCATCTTTGCAGAAACACCTCATTAGGGCTTGGAACACCACTGAGGCCCCTGCCCTGTCTAGCTGTCAGGCCCTGTAACGGATGCCCTGGGTCTCTGAACCAGACTGGATGTTGCTTGCCTTCCATGCACACCCTGGGCACTGGTGATGAGGGAATCTGTCCGTGGAGACTCCAGCGAGTGTGTCTCTGAAGGCCACCGGGGACCCACATAGGCACCACCACAGCCGTAGGCCCCTCTTGCTATCTATGGGTCCCCTGAGCAGGGAGTCAAAGGCTCTGGTTCCCTGGCCCATCTCTCCATACCTCCCCTCCCCGCCCCCAACACCTGTCAGCCAGAGGAAACAGCTTCCTTCTGGGAGCATCCCACAGTAGCATGGGTGGAACTGACCCTACCCTGGTGCTAGGCCGAGCTGGTCAGTATCTACCATTCTTCTGGCCATGTGACTGATTTAAAGAAAAGTGATTCAAGTCAGTATGTTATCATTAGTCCCATTCCCAGCGGTGAGAAGGGCAGATGTTTCCAGAACAAGAGAAAGCACTGGAGACTCAGGGGTGCAGACCAAAGGCTGAGGAGTGAGAAGGCCAAAGCACACAGTGGGGTAGGAAGATGGCTCAAGTGAGACCTGGAGAGCCTTGAATGCCAGAAAAACATTTGAACTTAGTCAATGGGGACGACAGCTCCCGAGTCTCCAGGCAAAATAGAGGTGGAATCAGATAGCGTTTCAGAAGCTTAAGGGGACCTGAAGTGTTGCTATGAGAAGTGGGCATTCCTTGCCACCACAGGCCCCTACATCCAGGCTGAGCAGTGGCCACTTTGCCTGACACAACATAAGAGAAGTGGTGTGGTAATCGGGTCTGGTCCGTGGAAAGCCACCTCTTGCTTCCTCTGGCTTGACACTTAGCTGCCATACTGTGAGGAAGCCCAAGTGACCACGAGGACAATAAAAATGCTGGCCCTGGAGACACAACCACTGTCCCTGTGGTGCTCCAGGCCTCTAGCCAGCAACAGTTCACATTAACTATTTGAGTCTAAAGCTAAAGGGACCCCCGGTGATGCTGCACTGGGAGGGAGAAATGGTTCCCTTAGTACTTGCCTCACAGTTTTGACAAAACAGTGGGAGTCTGGGAAGGAGAATTTTGCCTGGTTCATTTGTGGGGGCTGTGCAGGGACTAGGACGGTGGCTGGGGAATCTGGGGCAGGTTTGACAGCTGTTCCCGAGTGTCGTTTCCTAAGAAAAATCCCGCAACTTCCTGGGCACACTCATGCTCACATCCAACAGAGCAAGTCTCCCTGGCTGCTGCGCCAGGCCACGGCCAGCTGTCAGGCAGGGGCTGTCATCCGGGCAGCTTGCAGGACAGCTGCACTCCCCGGAAAAAGCTGTCCCTGGAGACAGTAATTGACCATGTCCTTTCCTTGCTGAGTTCAGGACGACTCTTCAAATAGAATAACAGGGTTTGGGAATTTAATTCCCCCCACCCAGGCCACAATGCATGCTGTTGTTTGTGTAGCAATGGGAGATGTCCATAAGGACTCATTACTGAATTTCCTCTTAATTAATGCTTTATGTCTATTTTTTTCTAGCAGATTTATGTTAAAAAAAAAAAAAAAAAGACCCCAGCAGGACTTGTCATTTTCAGTGGCTCCTACTAGCCCATGCTCATGGCTTAGTTGGTAATGTTCATTAGTCAGTCAGTTTGTGTTTTCTGAAAGTGTCATTAAGTAACAGTGTCTGGCCTCAAACTTGCCATCAGATCATTCTGGCCTTGAACTTACAGAGCTCTGCCTACTTCTATCTCTTTTAAAGCATCAAAGATGTGCACCACCATGCCTGGGCCATGACACCTGGCTTGAGAGTTCAGGGTTTTTTGTTTGTTTGTTTTTAATTACTAAACTAATTTATTTGTTTACAGGTATGAATGTTTTGTCTTCATGCACATCTGTGCACCACGTGTGTGCAGTGGTCACAGAGACCAGAAGAGAGAGGGTAATCCTCTGGAGCTAGAACTAGATAAAGTCATCAGTAACCACATAGGTGCTAGGAATTGAACCTGGGTCTGCCAGAGCAACCAGTGCTCTTTTTTTGTTTTTGTTATTTGTTTTTTTCAAGACAAGGTTTCACTGTGTAGGCTTGGCTGTCTTGGACTCGCTTTGTAGACCAGGCTGGCTACAAACTGTGACTGAACTCACAGCGATCCCCTGTTTCTGCCTCCTGAGTGCGGGGATTAAAGGCATGCACCAACACTTCTGGCTGCAGCCAGTGCTCGTAACAATTGAGCCATCTCTCCAGCCTGAGAGTTCAGTTTTGAGGACTGGGTTTGCACCTTCCTGTGTCAAATCTAGTGGGTTCCCTCCTCTCTCCATGTCTGCAGCAGCTGCTCCTCCTCTCTCCTTAGGAAATCTGCCTTGCCAAAGTCTCCTCCCCAACAGGGTGCTCCTGTGTCCTCGCCCTTTCCTCTCCACCCCATGATCCCATCCTGAGCACCCCCAGGCTCCCCTTTCTCTTAGTCTTTCCTGTAACACACTATTCCCCCACTGCTCTGGCACCTGGGGACAGGCAGAAATGTGGGACCCCCAATTACATTGAGATCATCTTTTGGATTATAACTCCATGTAGCATATATTCAAAAATACTCATTTGTTGGGCTGGTGAGATAGCCCAGCAGAGAAAGGTAATTACTGCCAAGCCCAGTGACCTGAGTTCAATTCCTTGGTGGAAGGAGAGAACAAACTCTTGAAAACTGTCCTCTGATCTTCTGGGGGTGGGTGCTTTGTGAACTTAAATAAGGGTAAGGAGATTTCTAGGGGCTGCTTCTCCAGAGGATCTGGATGGCCCTCAGAGGACAGTGGCTCACAACGATCTTGGACTGCAGTTCTAGGGGATCACATTCCCTTTTCTGGCCTGCATGGGCACTGCAAACATGTGAGGAATATACATACACGCAAGCAGAACACCTTGCTCATAAAATGACAATAAATACATATTTTAAGAAATAATAAAAAAAAATTTAAATTGCCTATCTGAATTTCCAATTTACCTCACATTTTCTTTCGTATGTGCCTAACCATGCCTGAGCCATTCAGGGAGTGGTGGGGGTGAACAGGGCTCTGTGTTACAGGAAAGACTCAGAGAAAGAGGGCCTGGGGGTGCTCAGGATGGGATCATGGGGTGGAGAGGAGAGGGCGAGGACACAGGAGCACCCTGTGGGAGAGGAGACTTTGGCAAGGCAGATTTCCTAAGGTGAGAGGGAAGCAGCTGCTGCAGACATGGAGAGAGAAGGGAACCCACTAGATTTGACACAGGAAACTCCACGTCCCAGAAACCCCTCCACCCTAGGAAACTTGCAGATAGAGCAGGAAGCATTCTAGAAGGGATGAGGGCAAAAGCGTAGAGCTGTGAGGGTGTCTGCTGTCCAGAGATGGTGTGAGCAGATGGGGTGCCCTGAGGGGGAATGGGAAGATGAACTTGGGGATCACTGCAGTGTGCTTGGCAGGGCTTCTTTCACTCCAGTTCCACAGATCTACAGTGGCTCCCGTGACCCCAGTTGAAATGTCTGTCCATGAAGCCCAGCTGGGAGGAGGTGGGTCAATGCTGTTGTCCTCGTGGGAAGCTGCTTAATGTTCTGAACATTCGGGGAAATGAAGATGCCCTGTGGAAACCCAGAAGCCATCGGGAGAAAATGAAGTAGGTGCCAAGAAGACAAGCAACCACTGGGACAGTTCTGAAGCTGCCTTTAAAGTCAGACAGTCGGCACCTTTGCGTGGCAGTGGCAGAAGGGACATTGGCGCTTAAGGGAATGGAAGTCACACTCTGAATGAGGGCTGGTGGCACAAAGGCTTGTGAAGTCCCTTGAAGTGTGCTGGGTCTCTTAGAAGACAACAGAAGCAAGGCTGGGGACGACCCTGCTGCACAGCTCAGGCTGAGGTGGAATGTCCCGGCAGCATATGGCCCTCCAGAGACTTTACATCCCGAAAGCCAGATGGGCCCCCGTCTGGCCTGGGCAATGCTATGGGTCTGTCTGACTCAGGGCCAGGAAACAGGTGCAGCTGGCTAGGGCTGGAGCTGAGTCACCCGCTCTCTCAGCCCCCACCGTGGGCAGGGGCCTGCTCATCAGCAGCTCTCTGTGGCAGGCTGAGCTGGGTGAGTCATTCTTGGGTGCAAGTGGAATCCCAGACTGCCAGGAGGAGGTGTGTACCTGATCATCTCTACAGTTCCCAGAGAAGGCAGCTCGGCCCTCAGTGCTCCCTCCTGGAGGGGAGGCCTGTGGGCAGAGTTGCTGTGGGTGAGAGGTGACCATGCTGGGCCCTAGCCCAGGAAACATACTGCCTTAAAGTCCTACCTGAAGCAGACCACAGCGCTCACCATGTCCTTTCAGGTCCGATGTCTCTCTCCTAGCCTCAGCCATGGTGCCTGTCCAGCACATGCCAGGCCACACAAAGGACCTCACCACAAAGCCCTGCCATGGCTGGATGCCCGTAAGCCTGGGTATGAGTGGGCAATCACTTTCCAGAATCTTCTTACAGACACAATTCTCTAATGGGAGGCAAATAAAACCAAAATACATTATATGCATGTATGGGCATGTCATAACAAAGCCCACTATTATGCACCATTAATGTAAGCTAATAGGGGCTGTCAATAAAGTGGTTGCCATGTGAGCTGCATTCCACACCCAACAGCTGTGTAAAAACCCTGGGCACCAATGGTGCACACCTGTAATCCCCTTGCTGGCAGGCAAGCAGGTGAAGCCTTGGGGTTCAGGGTCTGGTCAGCAGAGCCCAATTTGCAAGCTCCAGATCCCACTGAGAGACAAAGACTCAAGACAAAACAAAACAGAATAAAGCAAGTTGGACAGCTCCTGTTGGGGGAGGGGCACCACAGGCCTCAACATGCACACTCAATCCGTACACAGAAACACACACACACACACACACACACACACACAAATAATAATAAATTAAACAAAAACTCCAGAATTAAGAGAAAAACAGCTTGGGGCTGGAAAGGCGCTCAGCAGTTGAGAGAGGTAGCTGCTCTTCTAGAGGCCCCAGGTTTGACTTCCAGCATCCTGTGACTCCTGTTCCAGGGGATCTGACTCCACCAGCTGGCCACTGTAGGTACTGCATGCACTTAGCACACATACATACACTCAGGCAAAACCCCTGTACACATAGAAATATAAAAATGTAAAAGTTTAAAATATATAGAACTCTTTATCATCATCAAATGTCCTCACGCTTTCCTCCTTTTCAGTTTGCACACCAGACCTCACGCCCTGCTACCACAACCCCTGGGAAAGTGCCCGCTATTTCTGTAAAGGACATAAGGCAACTTCTATGTGTGTTTTGAAGCTGAATGCAGGGACTCGAGCCGCGCAGAGTAACCCAGCTCTATCTGCTGACATGTTGCTACAACTAAATCTAAATCTTCCCCATGGTTTGTTTGTTTGTTTTTGTTGTTGTTGTTGTCAAGACAGAATTTCTCTGGGTAACAGCCTTGGCTGTCCTGGAACTTGCTCTGTAGACCAGGCTGGCCTACCTCTACCTCCTAAGTGCTGGGATCAAAGGTGTGCGCCACCACTGCCTGGCTTTTTGTCAAATGTCTTATTCATGTGGCTTGTGCATGCCTGATAGGCACTCTACCACTGAGCCACACTCACAGCCCCTCACTGAGGGATTCTAAGCACGTGGTCTACTCCTGAACCACAACCCTAGCCCCAGCCACTGTTCCATCCCCACCCCACAGAATTAAGTCTGGAGACTTTTTTCCAATGGCCACTGTATTACTAGGGTCAGGTAGAAGGAATGGGACTAGCTAGAAACCCTGGGAAGAGAGAGCCAAGGGCACAGACATCTTCAGGTCAGCCAATTTTAGATTGCCCAGCCATTTCCTTGGTTCCTTTTCCAGTTATAATGAGATCACAGTGGGGTGCAGGGGTGCTTATCAGTCTGGCAGCTCTTCCCAGCCTCTCCCTTCATAAGCATCTTCCCAGCATCCCCAGCTCAATGACTTGCTCTTCCATTTGCTTGTATGTGCTCATCTACCCATCAGACATCTGGTATTTTGTGGGAGATGCTGATCATAGTAGCTCCAAGTGCACCCACTATAAAACTCCAAATAAAATGGGCTTGAGCAAAAAGTGGACTTTCTCTATGTCCTGAAACAAGCCTAGAGGTCTGTAGCACAGGACCGAGTTTCAGGTACACGCAACCACAGCTCCTTCAGTCTGGCTGTCATCCACAGCCATCACCATGGGCTCCGAAATGGTTGCCCTCCTCCAGCCCCCACATTCACATCCCAGGCAGGAAGAAGAAGAAAAAACAGAAAAGAGGCCTATCCACAAGCTGCCCTTCACTTGGAAAGTGCAGAGCCCTGGCTCTTCCCCCAGACTGATCTGCCTGCCTGTTGGGTCTGGCTCCCTGAAGCCACAGACCTTGTGATAACCAAGTCGGTATGTGGAGAATGGCTGTATAGTTTGCTCTGCACCAGACTGGAATGGCCACGGGGCAGGTGACTTCAGGGCCACAGCTGTACTGTTGAGACACACTTCCATGTGGGACACTGTCCTTGAGCCCCCAGCTCTCTTTGGCATTCAGATTTGGATATTTTTTATTGGCAGCAGTGGTAAGCAGAGCTTCTGAGGAAGCCTGGACTTACAGGTAGGAAAATGATGCTTTGTGTTTCATGTCCATTACTCTAATGGTGACCCACTTTGCTAGCCACACGCTGGGCTGCCTTGAAGATGACAAGTTGACAATGAGTCCATTGGGTCATTGCTGAGTGAGGAGCCCATTAGAATCGGGCTGTGGGCTCCAGCACAGCATGTACCAGGAAGCAAAGGCGGGTTATCCTGCACCGTCCTCATTTGTAGGAGGGAGTCTGTCTGTGACGTGGGTTATCCTGCACCGTCCTCATTTGTAGGAGAGAGTCCATCTGTGACGTGGGAGGTCACAGCCCCCTTCTGCGTCTGCCTCCCACCTCCCAGTGTTTCCCCAGCAGGTGACAGCCACCCTCTAAGAGTTGGACAGAAATCCCCTCACCCAACTAAAGTGAAGAGTCACCCCAAGTTGTGGAAAACCCTGGAGGGAGTGGCACTGAAGGGTGAGCTTGGAGTCTGGCCCAAGTCTTCCACATAGTCCCCCCCCCCCCTTTTTAACTGGGTCTCATTTACTCCACGCTGGCCTTGAGCTCTCTGTGTATGCGAGAGTGTGACCTTGAAACTCCTATTGCTTGGCCTTTCCAGTGCTGGGATTACAGAGCATACCACCACACTCAACTTGCTGCATCTTCCTTAAATGAACTCAAAACACTCAAGTATTTGCCAAAAGCTGTGTCTGGTTTCCCTGTAAGACACATGGGAGTAATGGCCAGCCAGTGGTCTTGGCTCCTCCTCCTCTTCTTTTTCCTCTTCTTCTTCTTGCAAGACAGAGTTTCTCTGTGAAGCCTTGACTGTCCTGGATGCACTCAGTTTGTAGACCAGGCTGGCCTTGAACCCACAGAGATTTGCCTGCCTCTGTCTCCCAAGTGCTGGGATTAAAGGTGTGCACCACCACACCTCATACTTGGCTCCTCTTGTTTTATTTATTGAGATGCTGTCTGGCCACATGGCCTAGGCTGGCCTTGACGTTCTAGGCTCAGGACAGCATCCTGCCTTTAGCAGGAGCAGCTGAGCTGCAGGCCCTTGTCATGGTGTCTGGCTTCCAGTCTTTCCAGGTGTTCTCACTGGCTTTGGGCAGACACTCACTTGTTCTGCTCGGCCCTATACCATGGCTGCTTCTGTGCAGGGGACATGCTGGGGCTGTGCCTTCTGGTCAACTGGCAGAGATCTCAGCCATTGGTCAATGTGAGAGGCACATCCCTGCCCCCTTGCTGAGACTCTAGTAGGGCCTGAGGTGAGGTGTTCAGCCCTTAGCCTGCCTGAAGTTGGATTTCCCTGGTGACATTGGGAGATGTGGGCAGAAGGATGCGGTGTTGTCCATCTATTAGTTTTGAACATTTGCAAGAAAAAGGGCAAAGACTCATTCTGTTAAAAGGAGGGCCAGCAAGATGGCTTAGTGGGAAAAGGCACTAGTTCAAATTCCCAGAACCATGTAAATATGAAAGGTGAGAAGTAATGTGACAAGGTTGTTCTTTGACATCCACGTGTGTGCCATGACACACATGCCCAGGCATGCTGACCCAGAGACTGACTTCCAGCATTCTGCAGCCTTCCTGACCATGTGGGTCAGTGTATCCCTCAGGGGTAGCCCAAATCTGCACAGCTTCCTAAGTGTAGTGTGGAGACACTTGGAATGTGGGATTAATGTGTGCCAATTTGCCTTGTAGTCTGCCCACCCCAGGGCCCCAGGTGGGTCTTAGGGGAGAGAGGAGTTCCTGTGCACGGGGTCAGGCCAGTGCTCACCAGGACATTGAGGTTATTCTGACCCTATTTCATGTGATCACTCTGCTGCTTGCTCCAGCAAAGGATCTGTGCTAAGCCAAGAGCAGAGCTCTCTTTTCTTATGCACACAGCCTTCTGGGGATCTGGCAGACAATGCCAGTGGGGTCCATTTCTGAGCTAGGAGACAGCTGTGCTCCTAATGGGTCTCAAAGGCTGAGGCATTCATCATAGGGCTGCTGCGCCTGGTTGAAATACCTCAACACACTTTGAGAGTCCCGAGTTGCTATTCCTGTGTCTGTCCTGAGGTGTGATTGCAGGGTGTGTGGCTATACCTCTGTGCTGCCCCTGCACAGGTAGCTAAACTCTGGAGGTTCGGACAGCTCTGCCCCCTCGCGTGCCCCTGGACAAGAATCTGGCCTGGGGCTCCACTCTGGCTCTGCATGCCTTAAGCACAGCTACAGCAGAGCCCACTCAGGAGACGGGGCTCCAAGAAGAACTGATGGCTGGTGTGCTGGAGAAAAGGCATACAGCGGCCAGCCACACTCTACTCTGCCCTGAATGGTTGCCCCCTCCCTTTCCCCCTCAGCAAAACAGGAGTGGAGGTCGCTGGGCTCAGGGTGGGGAAGCGGCAATCACATCCAGGCACCGAGGAAGACCCTGAAATTTGGTTTGTCAGATGTCTGTGACTGGCCTAACTTGGGCTGTGAGGTGGTCCCTTTCAGCCTCAGCCCTGGGAAGGAGAAAAAGACCCGCTGGCTTCAAGATGGAGGTGTTCGGACTCGCTCTTGTGTGAGCAGGGACGGGGTCAGTGGGGAGTGACTCTGTGATGCAGGGTTGGCCTGGGTCACGGTCTGGGACTGTGGGTGGTCCTCTCCTGCTCCCTGGAAGCGCGAGCGGTTCCGGTTACAGCGGCCCTTGGGACTCTAGGGGGAGGAGGGCGGCGCTGTGCGGGTGACGCGGCAGCTCCCACCGGGCATAAATAGCAGCAGCAGCGAGTCTCCTGGCGCGGACACGTCGAGGGATCCTCGTGCGCTTCTCCACGCCGCTGCGCTATGCTGTGAGCTACTCGCCGGCCCGCACTCCACGCCACACCCCGGACCAAGAGACAACCCGACCTACACGGGCCAGCCACTCCCGGTTCCCACTGCTCAAGGTAACCGCGCCCCACCCAGGCTTGCCAGGCCAGAGTCCTGGTCTCCCGTCCCTGCCCCTGCCCCCCTCACAGCTCTGTCCCCATCACCTGCCACTCCTACCCCATGCCTTCGCAGTCCACGTGGCCCCCAGACGTGTGTGTGTGTGTGTGTGTGTGTGTGCGTGTGTGTGTGTGCGTGTGCGTGCGTGCTCAGCTCATCCACTTCTCTCCTTCCAGATGGCCAGAAGCAGCGTTCTCCTGCTAGCCTGGCTCCTGTTGGATGCCACCCTGTCAGCTACTCTGGTGCTCGGCATGCCAGTAAGTGCTAGGGGCCAGTATATTAAACATGAGAATCAGCCTGGTACAAAGGATGGTTCATTTCCCCCCCCATGGCAGAAGTTGGGGTAGAGCCCATCCCTGCAGCTGCTGGAGGGTGGGGAGGGTCTCAGGAGAGGGGTAGAGGACTAACTGGACACAGGCTCAAAGTAGTTCCATTCATGGCCAGGTATAGGGCCCAGGATTCTGTTTGTGTGTTTTTGTTTTTTTGACATAGGGTTTCTCTGTGTAGCCTTGACTGTCCTGGACCCACTTTGTAGACCAGGCTGGCCTCAAACTCACAGTGATCTGCCTGCCTCTGCCTCTGAAGTGCTGGGATTAAAGAAAGGTGTGTGCCACCACTGCCCAGTGGGCCCAGGTTTCTAATCTCAGTGCTCAGGAGGGAGGTGGAGTCAAGAGGACTAAAAGTTCAAGGCTGCTGTCCCCTACATATCTAATTTTAGGCAAGCCAGGGCTATACAAGGTGCTGTCTCAACAGAACAGCAAGGAAAAGGCTCTCATTTGTTGGCGAATGCTTGTAACTAGACTAACCTTCACTAACCTCCAGACTGGGAGTGCTGGAGGCACAGCCTCAGCCCTGAGGTGGCTCTGAAGAAGACCATCCTGGGCATTTTCACCAGCTGAGTGAGCCATGTCTGGCTTGAACATTAGTGAGACCCGAACTAGCGCATGCAGTGGTGTGTTCAGGTCAGATGCCAGGCAGCCAGGATGCCCAGATATCTGCTCTGTGCTATGCTGGGGAGCCAGGTGCAGGCTACTCTGCTCCTCAGCCCAGGGACCTAGGATGTCTAACTGCTGTGTTATCCTATTTTAGGTAAAGGAGAAGAGAGGCTGGACCCTCAACAGTGCTGGCTACCTTCTGGGCCCACGTAAGTGATGCAGGGCTGGCTTGCTGAGGCTTCCTTGTGGGTCCTGATGTGATTCTGGGAGCCAGGCACTGTTCTCATAACCCATTTACTCTCAGATGAAAAGAAACAGGGCATTCCCATGTGGCTGTGGGGACTGTGGGTTTCCATTAGCCTAACCACTGCTGCCTTAAAACACCTGCTGTATGGTAGGGGAGGAGGCTGGGAGGTAGGGGGAGGGGCTAGCAACACTTTCCCACTCCCTGACAGGCCTGACCCCTGCAGGCCTCCACTCTTACTCATAGCAGATGAATTCATTCCTGGGGTCTCCTCCCTGCTGCATCTAGGCAGAGACTCTGAAAGCCTGCTCCAGCCTGCTCCTTTCTCTTCACCTCCAAAAACTGCCCTGCCTGACTCAGCACCCCAACACCTCCTGAGCTCCCCAGGAACCTCCCATCTCTGCTCTACACCTTTTAACTTCAACACCTGTTCCTTCTAGAAGTTTCTACTGACTTGCCTACCTTGCTCCTCCATGGGGCTTTGTTCAATTTTTCTGGGAGAGCCAGGTCTCCTTGGAGTTCTAGTTGGGCCCTCTGAGTCCCTGGGTCTCCCCTAAACACCTTCCTCCACTTCATGGTATCCTGAAGCTGTCCTCTGACAAACTGACAAACTGAAGGTAGCCAGACACCCACCTTGAGACCCACCTGAACTGGTTTCTTTCTTGCTTAAACCTGCTCCCCCAGTCCCAGTGCCACTGCCACCCCAGTACCTTACACTAACACTAGTCTTGTTCCTGTGGCACAGGTCCCACTTTGACCTACGTCACTAATAGTTTCTCTGCATTCAGGGCTGGGAAGGGTTAGACTCTGAGGACTTTGCCAGCTCCTAGCCACACCGAGTGGGGTAGGGCAGTTCACTGAAGTCATGTGGCGGGCGGGTTCATCTGCATCCCAATGCTGCTCCTGTATAGTGTGAATGTTTTGTTACATCTGACTAGAGGTGGGGATTTTGCCTAGGACTGTGGAATCATCAGGGGGTGAGGACAGGTCTGCAGTGAGAGGCAGCCAGAGAGAAAAGGCATTTGCAGACAGAGATGTCTGGTGCTGTCCCCTCCTCACCCCTCCCCCACCTGCCCTGGCCCCTAGTAGAGGTCCTGGATGTCTATGACTTACATTAATGCCTTCGGATGTGAACTATCCCAAAGGAGGGGACTAGGCTGGAAGGCATCAGCTCCCTCCTGAGAGCTGCCTAGTTAGTTGCTTTCAAATTTACATGCACAGCTGGATCTGAGATGCCTGTCCATCTTAAGCCCCTGACACATGGATAGATGTAAAATATACATCCATGCACCCACCCCACCCCCAGCCCACCAGTGTGGAGGGGGCTGTAAGAGGGGCTCATGCTTCCCAGCCTCAGAGTCTGCACGAAGCCTCGTGCTCGTGCTGCAGATGCTGTGTGAGGGTGCTCATTTGTGCTACAGGTGCTGTGTGGTCATCATTTGAGAAACATAGGTATTGGGTTGACAAGACCCGCCTGGGACCCAGGGCAGGGTCCCCTTGGAGGCACTGCTTCCTCTTCTGGGGAATCCACACATTGGCTTTATAATGGCGGTCCAGCTGTGTGTGTGGGTCTTCCCCTGAGGTGAAAATGAGATAAGCCACAGTGACAGCAGGTCCTCCCTCCCTGGTCTGCAAACAGATGCCATTGACAACCACAGATCATTTAGTGACAAGCATGGTCTCACAGGCAAGAGGGAGCTACAACTGGAAGTGGAGGAAGAGAGACCAGGTAAGGCCTAAGTCCCCAGATGTACATCCTATCATCCCTGGGACTCCAGGGTGCATGCTGGGGTATGATGGTCACACCTACCACTCCTTTGCTTAAGGCTGGCCTAGCCAGGCAGGACCCGGGAGCCTGCAGCCTCATACACCTCTCAACTGCCAGGACCAGGGAGCAGGTACAAGGGAGCTGGCCACAGAAGCCTCTTGAAGAGCTGACCAGGACCCTCTGCTTCTCTAGAGGCCCTGGATGGCTCAGGTGCCCTCATGCTCTCAGCCAGCCTCCTTGGCTTCTGAGGAGTGATAGGGTAGTGAGGAAACAATCTGTGAACACTGTTCTTTTCCACTGTCTAGGAGGCATTGACAGCCCCCTGCCTGAGAGCAACGTTGTACGCACCATAATGGAGTTTCTAAGTTTCTTGCACCTTAAAGGTATGGGAGTGTTTTCCATCTAAAAATGGCATCTTGGGCTATGGGTGTCCCCAGCACTGGCAGAGAAAAAAGTGAAATGGGATTCCATGGAATGCCACAGGGAAGTATCCATTGACCTAGTGTGCCCTATGTTAGGACTGAGGCATGTCACACGCAAATGTCCTGTGCTGGGGCTGAGTGTCACCAGGCTGATGTCACTACTGGGAAGAGAGTGAAGCTTTGGGCACAGGTCACTTTCCTGGCCCCTATTTTGGCATACTACTTTTTAGGGCATGATATGCCTCAAGCCAGGTTCTGTGAGGCCAGGAAAGCCATGTTCTGTTAACACAGTGAGTGGCAGGTTGGCTCTGGGAGCTGTTCCTCAATTTTCTGCCCCTCCAAGAGCTAAAGGGCAGGAGATTAAAACCAATAGCGTGTGTGTGTGTGTGTGTGTGTGTGTGTGTGTGTGTGTGTGTGTGAGAGAGAGAGAGAGAGAGAGAGAGAGAGAGAGAGAGAGAGAGAGAGAGAGAGAGAGAGAGAGACACGCTGGAGAGATAGCCTAGTACTTGAGAACAGTGGCTGTTCTTCCAAAGGACCAGAATTCAGTTTTCAGTACCTATGTCAGGTGGCTCACAACCCCAGCTCCAGAAGATTTGACACCATCTTCTGGATTCAAGAACACACACACGCCACAAATAAAATGAAGTCTTTAAAATAAAGTAAAAGCAACCAACAGGGCAGGGAGAGTGTGGGAGAACTGATGGTTAATTAGAGCCTTCAAGGCCAGGTCCCCCAGGCCCCTAGAAAGCTTCTAGGGTTTTCTGGAAATCTCTGCATTATTGTTCCTGCAGAGAGTACCTGCCTCAGCTGTGTCAGGGGTTTCTGTCCTTCCATTTGTTTTTGATCTTGAAACATGGGAAGGTGTTCTTGGACACCAGCTTCACACTTCCATTGGCCTGTCCTCTTTGAAGAGTGGACAGTCCTTCGGAGCTTAGACACACAGATGCTGTACCCACATTAGGGCCCCACAGTGAGAAGTCGCCCCTCTCCATGGGGACTATGATGTGATTTTCCTCTCACACTAACTGACTGATATTCTTCCTTATCCAGAGGCCGGTGCCCTCGACAGCCTGCCTGGCCTCCCCTTGGCCACCTCTTCAGAAGATCTAGAGCAGTCCTGAGACCACACCCACTGGGCATTTGTGTCCTGTGATGTAATTCAAAGTCACTCTAGGCAAAGAAGAGTCTTCTGTCAATTCCTCAAGCAAACCCTCTGTTCTCTGCTTTGATGCTGTTATTGTGTTATAATTAAGATGTTTTGACTGGAGTAATTATATTGTGTGATACAATAAAAACTAGCAAGTATATGGGCCTGTTTGGTTCTTCTATGCTGTAGTCCATTACTACCACCTCCAGAGTGGTTATTATATTGTGTGTGTGTGTGTGTGTGTGTGTGTGTGTGTGTGTGTGTGTGTATGTGCATGCACGCATGCATGAGTGCTACTGAACTCAGATCAACAGGCTTGGCAGTAGGCGCCTTTGCATGCTAAGCCATCTCTCTGGCTCCCCACTAGTGTGTTGTAAAAGGTAACAGTAGATATCCACCCATGTATTAGGTAAGGGTTAAACCCGAATTCCACATGGACTGCTCAGGCTGCTGTAGCCCTCTAGTGTGCTGCTGACAAGAACAAAGGTGCAAATGGGTACAGCCCGACTCTGCAGCAGTGGCCATAGAGACAGGAAGGGAAGAACTGACTCTAAGCAGAAGATACCAAAAGATCAGAGAAGAAAACAGGTTGACTGGAGAGCCAGGTACACATGTGCCAGACTGAGCTGAGCTATATACCTTCTGTGTCTCCCTCACTGTAGGACAGGCTGCCAGCACTGGTCTCACCTGGCTGCTTATGTGTGTCCTTTGCAGAACAGGGCACTCTTACAGGAGTCCACAGAGGCTCCACACGAAAGGCGAATCCAACCTCATAGGCAATGCAACTCTTACTTCACTGTGCCTGCAAGGGACACTAGCTGATGACAGACATGGTGCCCCCAGGCCCAGCCACTCTCTCTCATATCCTCCTGTGATTCAGAACCAGCTCCCACTCCCAGGCTAGGTGCTGCAGTCACAGACTGAATGCCTGGACTAAGCCCCTAGGCCCCCCTTCCCTACTCTCTTCATTCTTTCTCTAAAGTGGGGTGGGGCATGCGCATGTGCGTGCAGATGCCCATGGAGGCCAGAGGCCCTAGAGCTGAACCTATAGGAGTCAACCAACATGGATGCTAGGAACCAAACTTGTGTCCTCTGGAAGAGAAGCAAGTGTTCTTGACTGAGCCATTTCTCCACTTCCCCTCACTCTTCCTCTTTCACACTTCTTTAACTCTGATGAGCAGGCACCTGGATACTGAGGCTTACAGAACACAGACTATCAGGCCTTGCCCAGTGTCAAGGGGGGTCTATAGGCCATATCGTACTCCAAAAGAGTCCCTAGAGGGATGAAAGCTGGGCTACTCCAGCCACCCCCAGCCTGAAGCCTGCCCTACGTGGCATCCTAGCCTTGCTTCCTCCTATCCAGGGCGTGAGCATCCATTCCTAATTCCCCAGGCTAGCAACTATGCCAGCCTTGCCTCACCTCCATCCTCACACATGTCCCTCCCAATGCCTGGCAACCTTGTCACATGGTCTTCCTTCTCCCCAGGTTCAGTGGTGGGGGCTCCCTAATAGAGAGAGAGCTGTCACTGTGCACACCTGTTCAGCCACCCTCCTATCATCTTCCAACTTCTCTAGATCTTCTCTTCATGGTGTTTGTGTATGTGTGTCTGTGCAAAGGCACATGTGTACAGGCAGCAATCCTCAGGAGCAGTCCACCTTGTCTTTTGAGTCAGGATCTCTTCCACCTGGAATTTGCCAATTAGGCTATGCTGGCCTGCCAGTGAGACCTAGGGAGCCCCTGTGTCTGCTCCTCCACCCCCACCCCCCCCCTCGACGCCAGGATTACAAGTCTGTGTCTCTTCTTTTGTTTGTTTTCTGTTGTTTTTGTTTGGAGTTTTTTCTGGCTGTGGGGGGGTAGGGTAGAGGTCCGTGTTTTTAACACAGACTCTGGGTTAAACTCAGGTTCTCCTGCCTGTGCTGCAAGCACTTGACTGCTGAGCCATCTCCTCCAGTACTTTCCTTCTTGTCAGTGAGCTCCCAGCTTCTCCCAGCCAGCCTCCAGCCTCTGTCCTGTCTGTGCCCAGGTTTCCTAACACTCTCCAAGTGCTGAAGCTGAAGGGCTGTTAGAGTCATGAAAGAACACGGTGTCAGTGGAGTCCAGAGTGGCTATTGAGACAAATGTATTTTCAGCTACTAACCTAGTTGCAACTGGGGATCTGGAAAGGTTTACTCTCACAACAGAACGCAAAGCATGGGCACAGCAACCCACCTCATCTGCTGGTGTCTGCAGGTGACAGTATAACAGTAATTATGGAGAAGAGGGATGGACAGGAGACAGTTTTCTCACTTCAAGCAGAAATACAGAAGAAACTAGCTCCAACTTGACCTCCCCCTTCCTACATCTGCTGTCCCAAGCTTGGCCTGAAAGACCCCCACTGGCCATCTGACCTGTGATTGGCAGAGCCTAGCTCTCTAGAGACCTGCAGCCAGCTCATAACAACTCCAAGGGAGAAACTACTAAGCAATTTGAAAAGCGAATTTATGCTGGGCGTGGTGGTGCACGCCTTTAATCTCAGAATTTGGGAGGCAGAGGTAGGCGGATCCACCTGAGTTTGAGGCCAGCCTGGTCTACAAAGGGAGTCCAGGACAGTCAAAGCTACACAGAGAAACCCTGTCTCAAAGAATAAGTAAATAAATAAATAAAATAAGATAAAAAAATAAAAAAAGCGAACTTATAATAATAAGAAGAAAGCCACCCTCTTCTTACACAGGGCAGGGGTCCCCCAGAGGGCCTCCCCAGAGACAGGAGAGCCAGTGTCCATCCCCAGGGCAGCTCTGCCTGCCTGCACTTCAGGATGCCTTGAGCAGGCTGGGCAGTCCCACTCAGAGCTCACAGCGGGCCTGGCCCTGCTCCTCCCTCTGCATCATCTTCCTAGGTGCAGACTCCCCAAGGCTCAGGCTCGCCATAGGCATTCCCCTTTACCAGCTTGCACTCTACTCAGTTTTCAGTCCCTTGGACTTGAAGTCGATGTGGAGGATCTGCGACAGGCACCTTCCGAACTCCTCCAGGACCATCTGCTCAGCCAAGCTCGGGGAGCACCGCTCCTGCTCTGCCTCCTCGCCCTGGGCCAGCAGGCAGGCACAAGTGGCCTCTACTACCTCCCAGGAGATACAGGAGAAGGCCTGCCTGGTGGGGGGAGGTGGGGGGGGGCAGACACAGTCACTGGGCACCTTCTCCATTCAGCAGAGTAGTGCCCAATCACTCTAGTTCAAGAACCAATGCAGAAGGGGAGAGAAGGGAAGGGGAGGGGAGGGAAGGCAAGCATTTGTTGCCTGATCAAGCAAGACTCTGGCCTCCTTCAGGGACACCAGAACTGTACTAGCCCTGCTACCAATGTGGGCAGAGCCAGTAAATACAAACAGGGATACCTCAGCCAGGGTACATGGAAAGAAAGGCCGTCTAGGAGGAGAACTAGGTTCCACAGTGAGGCCTCCAAGGAAGCCCCTGTGTATTTTCGGGGGGGCTTCCATTGTCCTGTCCCTCCTGCCCCCTATGTCCCTGCAGGCACCAGCTAGTGTAGATATAGTTTCTAAACTGCCCTCAGAATCACCCCAGCGTACCTGTTCAGAGCACCTACCTATTTTTTTTCAGTTTTGGAGGTCCCAAAAACTTAGCTGGGGACAAATGGTGGCTGCCCTCAAAGTCCCCCGCCTCCATGTAGTGGGGTGTGCTCATCAGCATCTTTTGCTCTGGGCTTTCTTCATAGTTTTTGCAAGCAATGCATTTGCAAATCGAAGAACACATGATTTTGGCCTGATGATAAAAACGCTTTGATGAAATCAGGGCTCCCTGTGCTCACCCAGTACTCACAGCTGCCTTTGCCCATCTGCTTCATCAGGTGAGTTTAGACTGATGCTAGAGGCTGCTCCCCAGGGAAGGAGCCCGGCAGGGTTAGTGAATGGCCATCATCCAGATGCTCCACAAGTGGAGGACAGAGGACAGTCAACTCAAGGTGCCCATCCTTAGCTAGGGATCATGTTCCAGGACAGCCTCAACTACATGAGACCCGCCTATAAAAGCAAAATAGTGTCTTACTTTTGCTTCCCGGTGCTGTGATAAATTATCCTGAACAAAAGTAACTTGGAGAAGGGGCTTACTTCAGCACACAGTTCAAGGTACAATCCAAGATGGAGAGAAAGTCAAGAAAACAGGGCCTGGCGGGGCATGGTGGTGCACGCCTTTAATTGGGAGGCAGAGGCAGGTGGATCGCTGTGAGTTCAAGGATCAGCCTGTTCTACAAAGCAAGTCCAGGACAGCCAAGGCTACACAGAGAAACCCTGTCTCGGGAAAAGAAAGAAAGAAAGAAAGAAAGAAAGAAAGAAAGAAAGAAAGAAAGAAAGAAAAGAGGGCCTGAAGCAGCTAGTCGCATGGCATCCACAGTCGTGATGAAGGCTGCTCCTGCTCAGCTCCCTCTCAACACTTACACAGTCCAGGACTCCACAGTGAGCAGGTCTTTCTTCCTACTTCAAAACAATCCCCACAGGCACACCCAGAGGCCTATTCCTTAGGTGCCTCTAGACTCTGTCAAGGTGACAATTAACTCTGACTGTCACATCCCTTAAAGTCTTGTGTTCCAGGTGACTAGGCCCTGTCAAGTTGACAGCACCTACCATCACACTTGGAAAGGAGAACAGGGAGTGAACGTCTCTTTTTACATTACAGTCAACTCTTCTAACCACAAAGCTACTTGGATGTCTCTGCTTGTTCCGGGAACCTGCCACTTACCTCATAGCACTCACAGTAGTTCTTCAGGCAGCCCGAGCGCTTACAATTGCACCCTTTGCTGTGTCGTAGCTTAGCAGCTCCCAGGCGGCCTTTCCCCATTTTTGGTTGGAAAGCTTCAGAATTTCTATCAAGACATGCCTAAGAGAGAACATGGGAACCATCAGGACATGCATGGTAGCCAGAAGCAAAGCTCTGTTCAAGGGAAGGCCATGCAGGGGAAGGCATGGAGGGAGCTGGGGCCTTAGGACATGCCAGAGACCTCGAGGCTTCTGTACAGCTATGCCTCACCTCACACAGAACTGTGATGCGCCTGGGTTCTAGATGCATGGAACCCTTTTTCTGTAAATGGTAGGGATGCAAAGACAACCAGTGTGCCCTCCCAGCATGCCTTGCACCTTTGCCTGAGGCAGGTGAGGCCATGGCATAGTGAATAGCTCACACCAATACCTAGCCATCTTTCTCAGTGATACATGCTGACTTTCATTTCATCCTGTTGGCAAACTTAGGAGCTTAAAACTGTAGGGGTGTCAGGTAGATGTGTACATGGCTCAAAATTGGTCTTTCCCTATAGTGTGTGGCATTCTGCATTCAGCTAGCTGGCAGTTGCTCCATCCCACACTGACGGGCTGTGGGCTTGTGGCAAGTTTTGTCTATTATGAATAAAGCTGCTAGAACCTTGCTTGGCAAGTCTCTGGGAGGCCTCCCTGTGACCTTCATTGGCTGTGTGGTAGGGAGGAGTATGCTGGGTGACATCTAGGCAAACATTTAGCTGTCAGACCATTTGCTAATCATTTCTCAGAGTAGTCATATCAGGCCACGCTCCCATCCCTGATCTCACTGTAGCAGATTATACTCTGAGCACCCATCAACTGCCGTAAAGCTCAGAGGCATGGCCACTCTCTTTTGTCCTCTGGCTCTGACCATATCAGAATTGGTAAGATAGTTCTAAGTGATATATCTGCAACTCAAGAGGGGGGTGTAAATTGTTCTAGGAGAAAAAAAAAACCCGATAGACTGACCAAGGCTCAGGGCCATCTGTTTCATTGAACAGGGAACCCTCCAGCCTCAGCTGATGGCTCTTGAGGGCCCTGGAAGTGTCTCCCTGGAGAAGTTGCCAGGCCCAGCCTCTCTATTTCTCCCATTCCCTGGTCCTTGTGCCCTCAGGAAGGCACAGATGCAGCAGCCTCCTGGAGTCAGCCTGTACCTGCATTGCCCCTTGAGAAAGCCTAGATCCCACCGCACCTGAAACTAAAGGAATGAAAGTTTAAAGTCCGCGAGGCCCACTCAAGTGCTTCCCATCCTCACATGATACACTGTAGCTCCCCACAGTCACTGCACTACCCACAGTTATGAACCTAGAGCCAAGACAGGCCACAGGCTCTGGAATCCGGGCTTCCCAGATTCCATAGCCACCCTGAAGCACCCCAGGCTGCTGGGTATCACTACAGCTCTGGCCATTGTGTCTTTCTACACGTCTGCCTGAGTGCACTCAGGAGACCAACTCACGGACAGCACTGGTGATGCTCTGTCAGGCGCATTACCTTAATGGCTTTGAAGCGCTCGAGCTCATGGCGCAGGTCGTTGCAGTTGCAGCTGTTGCAGAAGTCACCGCTGGAGAAGCAGTCGCAGTACCTGTGAGGGCGAGCTCACTGAGTCCATGCCCAGGCAGCCTGTGCTGAGAGCAGGCATACAGGACAGGCTTCTCAGTTTAGAGGGCTCCCTTGGAATTTGTTTGTTTATTGTTTTTTTGTTTTGTTTTGTTTTGTTTTTGACACATGGTTTCTCTGGGTAGCCCTGGCTGTCCTGAACCTGCTTTATAGACCAGGCTGGCCTCAAACTCACAGAGATCCACCTGCTTCTGCCTCCCAGAGTGCTGGGATTAAAGGTGTGCGCCACCACGCCCAGTGTCCTTTGGAGTTTTTATATGAAACACAGAATTGACGGCAAGAGTAGGATGTCTTCTAACGAACACAGAAGAAACGCAAACTAGTAAAGGCTTTAACAGCAGTTTGCAAAGCAACACTACTTCCTGAAGAAATGCTGTCTGCCCTCTCACTCCCCAGCTCTCTGCTCTCCTCCATTCTCCCTGGCACAGCAGAGAGTGGACACAGAGCTTATTTCTATCAAGTTGTCACCACAGCTTCTTCTGGGCAGCAATGCTTCCCTCTGCCAATAGCCCTGACCTGTCAAGTTGGCCTAGCAGCATCAGTGGCGGCAGGGAGGAACTGGACGTGCACTCTCCCTGGCTCAGGCCTCACCACTGTCTTGAGATTTTTGTACAAGGTACTGGCATCCTCTGCCATCTATCAACTCCCACTGCTGCCTGGAAACCTCATGGACAGGCACCGCTTGAATGTGAAGCACGAGAGGACAGTGGATGGTGTGTGACAGCTGTCACCTCTAGGTCTACATCTCTCTAAGTCACAGGCCAGCATGACCTATATGCTGAGTTCCAGGACAGACAGGGCTACAGCAAGACCCTGTTTCAAATCCTCCAAAACAAAAACAAAAACCTGCCCTGCAAACTATTTACACTCATTGTACAAACTGGCTCCCATTTCACAGTGTGCTCCATAGAGGAAGATGCCCTCAGCCTAGTGAGAGCCCCCTTCTTGCTCTGTGAAGTGATGGGGCAAAGATTATCATTTGAGGTTGGTCTGCTGCCACAGAAGTGGGCTTCACAGAGGAGGCAGCGCTCAGTGCTTTATGAGGCAAACCACAGTTAAAGCATATTTATCAAAAGGAATGCAGGCCTCCATTCCAGTCCATCCCTCACCCTCGCCTCACATCCTATCCTCACCTCTCTCCTTCTCCTTGCCCTTCACTTTCACTTTCACTTTCAGGGTTTCCACACCAGAGAGGTCCACATCAACCCAGACTCACACAAATGTTCACAGTTAACACTTCAGTCAACACTTCCACCCTTCAGTACTATTTTTTAAAAGAAGCATCTCATTCATAACCTATGCTGGCCTCAAACCCATTCTGTAGCCCAGGCTATCCTCAAAATTATGGCAATCCTGCCTCAACCTCCCAAGTACTGGGATTACAAGTGTGAGCCATCATCCTCAGCCTCTAGCAATGTTTTCATTTTGCTCTGGGTACAAGTGTAGAAACCACTCCCATCACTGCCATGGTGGACCTCCTTCCACAGGAGCTCCGCAAGGTAAAGATTTTGGAAGTGAGTCATCAGTGTCAGAGTTCACTGTACAACTTGCCCTGATACCCCACCCCCTTCCCTGGGCTGAGCCTTCTGGGAGGGAGTTGGCATCCTAGGGACAGAATTGTTTGGAGTAAACTTCAATATGGAGTATGCCAATCATCAGACCTTCAGAGACAGCGTGTGAGGGTGTCACATCACAGAAGGGAAAGAGGATACCCAGCTAAAACCATGGCACTAAAGACTGGAGAGTCCGTGTCATGCCTGGGATCACCTGGCCAATCACCTGGCATGGTCCTGACTGCTGGTCTGGGAAAAGCGTCAAATCATGACTGCTGAGTGCTAACTGTGACTGCATAAGCTGGGGCTGCAGCTGGTCTACACTGCACTGACTTGCACCCAGCCTTATAATCCTTAGGAAGGAAGGAGGTGTGGCTTCTTTAATTTCATATCCTGGATTTGGTACAGCTACATGGCTTTTAGACTTTGTGTCCCATGAGCTAAGAGTTACTTTACAAAGATTAAAAAGGAAAGCGCCGTTATTGGCTGATCTGGAAAAGAGAGAATCCTGTGTTTGTATGTGCACATAGTAGATGGGGATGATGAGAGGGGAGGAACATGGGAAAGCAGAAGGGGGACCACCAAAAGGGAAGTGGGGGAACAGGGGAGAATAGTATCAGAAAATAAGAACACAATGTTATGATATATGTTTGTGAAAATGCCACAACAAAGTTCATTACTTTGTATGATAGCTAAAAAAACTAATAAAAATGGTAAAGATATAATAAAAAGAGAATGAGCTCAAAAGCTGACAGGCAGAAGCCACTGATAACTGTTCTCTAAACTCATCCAGTGTAAGGCAGGAGGGGCCAGGTCTAGTGAGGGTGGCTTCCCACAGCTGCCTGCTGTTCTGCAGTCTGCTCAGGGCTCCACCTCTGACCTGCTCAGGCCTCTGTTCCTCTAAACTGGATTTCCCACCAAGTCTGAACACTGCAAAGTGGGCAGCAAAGAGCAACAGACTGGGGCTGGAGAGATGGCTCAGTCAGTAAAGTGCCAGTCATTTAAGCATGTGGACCTGAGTTACAAGCCCAGATCCCTCATAAAAAGCTTGTTGTGGTGGCACATGTCTATAATCTGAGCACAGGGGAGGCAGGACACATGACTCCCTCGCCTCACTGACCAGCTAGTCCAGGTGTCTTCCTTTGTTGTGATCCTATTTATTTGTTTGGTTTTTCTGAGACAGGGTTTCTCTTTGTAGCCATGACTGTCCTGGACTTGCTTTGTAGAGTAGGCTGGCCTCGAACTCAGTGATCTTCTTGCCTTTGCCTCTCCCAAGTGCTGGGATTGCAGGCATGCACCATCACACCCAGCTATTTTTTTTTTAAAAAAGCATTTTATGTGTATGTGTGTTTACCCATGTAGATTATATGCACCATGTGCATTCAGTACCCACAGAGGCCAGAAGATAGCATCAAATCCTCTGGAGTTACAGGCAGTTGTGATCTGCCTGATGTGAGTGCTAGAATAGAACCCAGGTCCTCTGCAAGAGCTGCAAGTGCTCTTAACCACTGAGCCATCTCTCTAACCCCTCATTTTTTGAGTCAGGGTCTCTACTACTGGTGTAGAGCTTTCCAATCAGGCAAACTGGCTGGCCAGTAAGACCCAGAGATCCTCCTGCCCCCACCCCCGGAGACCACCACCATGCCTAGGCATGTTGTGTGGGTTCTGGGGATGGAACTCAGAGCCTCATTTTTGTACAACAAAACTGCCATCAGCCTTCTCCCCAGCCCTGGCACTGGGTTTCTTTATGGCTGAAAGGATGTCTCAATGCACACAGTGAACAGAGACAGGCCACTGGGAATAAGTGGAGCATGGGAGGGACAAGGAGAGAACCCATTGCCTGGGTTTAAAATTATTGGGGAAGGCTTCCATGGCTCTGACAGTGTCTGACTACTGTCCCAGGGAGGCCAAAAAATCTGCCAAGATCTGAACAACCTCAGCTCTGAAGGGTACCATAAGTGAGCCACACCTCCAAAGATGCCAACTAGCAGCTAATCTCATCATAACCTTTGGTTATGTCACACAAATGACAGCATCACCCACAGGGTAGATGACCTGAGTGTTAAAGCCAGCCTCACAGGACAAGTGTTTAACATAGGGGTTTCCAGCATATGGTAACATAAGGCAGACAAATTGGCCAACCAGCAGCAGGTCTGTGACTGGACCAAGCCATGCATTTGTGAGCTGTTTCTCTGTCCTCTAACAGCTCAGCCAAGCTGGGGCGATTGCGGGCTTCCTTCTGATCTCTCAGATCTGGTTGACTACAAAGTCAAGAGGACTGAGGAGCACATGAAAAGGAGAGGACGGTGAGTTGGTTCAGACTAGGAATTCCAGCACTGAACCTACCAGCCCTAAACCTTCACACTGTATCCACCCTCCAGTCAGGAAACCTCAGGGCTGGCTCAGCGGAGGGTGGTCAGGTCATTGCCACAGAAGAATGATGCAGCTCATAGCTCAGGTGGCTCCTGGTATATTCTCTATGACAGAGAAAGTTTTGTGGCCTGCAGAATTTTATTTCAAAATGTAAAAAGCATGTGAGAGAGAAAGCCTAACAGAGACCGATGGATGGGGTTGGGGGAAGGGAAATTGCTACAGAGAAGATTGTTCCTTGCGGAAGTGCACTTGGCCGCAGCAGTGGAGTTCACACAGTGCTGAGTGTGAGGACAGCATCTGCTGCTAGGTTCTGGACATGACAAAGCACAGGGTGATATCTCCTATCAACAAAGGTGTGGTGAGCCTTTCATGGCCTGTGATACTCCAGCCTTGATGCTATCAGCTGCAGCTGCAAGCTATTGACGCCATCCTGTTTCTTCCTCCCCTGTGAACAGCTGCAGTAGGATGATCAACCAGAGTGTCAGCAACCCAGGTCCACCACACTCACAGAGGAAAGCAGAAGCCCATCCTGTCTCATTCAAGAGCATTTGAGGAGCTCACCAGCCAACTAGGTATAGCATTGCCTCAGGTCCCACTGACTTGAGCCTAACACGTGGACCTAACACTGTCTGACTCCACAGACCATCTTACTCTCCCCTTTCTGCCTCCAGCATCTTGTCTCAAACTTTGTAGTACCAGGACAGGTGCAGAGGGCACAGCCAATACATAGTGAGCCAAAAGTTTCTACAGGTATGCTAGTTTAATCAGCTGCAGCTTACACACAGCTTTAAAATGGACAGAGTCCTGGCTAAGTGTGCCTCATGCCCACCAGACTATGGGACACCTGCCATAGCACACAGAACACCTGCCACAGAGTGTGTGCCAGGGACACAGAGGCAGCGCTGTAGACCCTGTGCACATAAGCAGCTGCCACTGTGTGACCTACACTGATGACTGCCAAGAGAAGACAGTGTGGGACTCACATATACATACACACACAGACACACACATACACACACACACACAAAGACAAAGCTAAAGCTAGGGAACCCTGGAACACACACATGGGACAGCAGAGTGGAGGAGAGGTCAAGTGCCATCACCTGTGTATTCCTAGGAAGGTCAGGGCCTACTTTGGAGGGCAGCTGACCACTGATCTTTCAGAAAAGCTAATTCTACAGTGCAGCCAGAAGTGCAGCTTACACAGCAGCATCTTGGATGCTTGCATCAAAGGCAGTGGACTCCGATTTTAATCCTTACCCAGCCAGAGCTATTTTGGGTGGCCCTTGCAGAGCTGGTCCAGAGGAGAAGGCAGCCCCATTGACAGCCGATGGGAGAGCTCCCTTATCAACCTGGATGGAGGCAAAAGCAAGAGTGGTCTCCTTAGAGTGTACTCAAAGTGCCAGCAGCAGCCCCTACAGGTTGATGTCACAACTCCACAGCCAGGCCTCATGACCACTGCGAGTCCACTAACACTGACCCCCAGGCTAAGACCATCTTGTAGCTATTCCCAGGCCCAAGCCCAGGGTTCCAGGTTACAAAGTCTCTGACCATGGGAATGGAGAAAACAGACAAGGTGGAGTGGGCCTTGAACCATCAAGGACAAGCTGCGGAGCAGTACATACAGCTGTCTCTTAGGGGCTGGTGACACTGTCATGAAGCAATTTAAGTCCCCAAACCATTAGTTGACGATATAATCAGTTACACATGTCCACAAATTTGAATCATTCCCAAAGTATTATGTTCTCAGAATAACAGAGACCTGAACACCTGAAGCCTCACTGACACTTTTTTTTTTGTTTTATTTTTCAGACTTTTTTTTGGATTCAACCTCTCTACCCACACCTTGCCTACCCTGACCAAAATCACCCCTGGCTGCCAACACCCAGGAGGATGTCCTCTATTCTGTCCCCATACCTTTCCCAGTACATGTCTCTGACCTAGCATCTGTGCAGGCAGAGGGCCAGCAATGGGGACATCCGGGGCTCCTGGCTAACATTGTGGCTGCTGTGCTTTCCCACAGCCTCCAGAATCTCATGTCCCCATTGCTGGTCTTCCATCCAGGATCTGACACAGGTGTGAAGGGACAAATACTTAGCAAATATTTCACTAGTGACTTTGATTATCTTTTAAAGATAAGGTTCCATGTAACCCAGGCTGGTCTTGAACTTGCTATACAGATGAGAATCACCTTGAACTCTTGATCCTCTCCTCTCCACTTCTCAACTGTTGAGATTACAGGAATGTGCTATGAGGCCTGGCTCTCACTGTTAACTCTATACTTGAGAAATAAGTGCAGCAACTGAATGCCAGGAGATGACACCAAGGGTATTTTTGTGCTGAATGACTCACCTGTGTGATGAGATTTAATTTTGCTGGTACTGGCAGAAGTCTTCCCACTAAAGTTGTCATTGGCTTAGAGAGTTCTGTAGGAAAACAACTAGCATTAGCTGACAGCAAACATCAAGGAGTTTAAACATATCCTTACCCTGCTACAGTGAGTGTTGGGAGCTGGAGCCTCCAGGTGTGCAGCAAGCACTCTTGGCTGCTAAGCCATCTCTCCAGCCCCTTGTTTTTAGGCGGGGCCTCATAAAGTCTGGAACTCACCTCACTATGTATGCAGTCCTTGAGCTCTTGATCCTCCTGTCCCCATCTCCCCAATGCCAGGGCTACAGGCATTTGGGGTCAGTGCACCTTTTAAAGTTCTAGTGCCCTGTTTTCCACCATAAGGCTGCTTGGCCTGAGCACTGTAGAGGTCTACTACACTGTGAAAAATGTTAACATCCAGCTTCCAAAACCATGTATCAAAGTGTCCTTACACAACCCAGCAAATTCACTCAACACCTTGGGCCATTTTATATGTTTAATGAAAGCCTAGTGACAACTCTTGGACGACACATCTGTGACTTTCAATCTATGCATCTGCTTGTTTTTTGCACTGCTCTAAGTTGTTAGGATATCAATGCTTTCTAAGCTCTCTAGATGAAGCTGCTTGTAGTTTGGTCAAAAGGCTCCATCAGGGAACATCCCTGAAGACCTGGTGTATCCTCCTCCTCCTCCCTGCAGCTCTCCATCCTATATCTATTTCCTGCCCTGGGCCTTTGTATCCTTTCAGTGAGAGACAGACTGGAGACCACAGATGTGCTACAAGCAGCAGGAAACAAGTGGGGAAAGGCTGCAACACCTCCACAAGGACACTGAATGGTTCTCTAGGGATCAGGATTTGAGCATGAGGAAACCCACCTCCTTGCTCACTGAGCATTACAGGTGCAGCTTGGATTTGTGGGAAATAGATCTGAGAAGCCCAGGATGATCAGCAGTAGAGGACCCCCAGCAGTATGGCCCCACTGCTGGATAAGGAGATAAAAGCAAGAGTATGGAGAGAGAGTATTATACCTTTTTGTTCTTTTAACACTGAGCTCCAAAGACTGGTTGAACTTGATGTTGATCTAACACTGTTGGAAGGTTACCTTCCATCACAGCAGCCTGAGGCCCTGTGGTATACTCAGTGATGCTCACTGACAAGGCCAAGGCAGGGCTTGGTTAGACTCAGGCCCAAACCACATCATTTAATCTTTCTCTAAGCATTCAACAGCTTTGAAGTATGAATCAGGCCCTTTGGGATTGTTTGTTAATGATCATGTCAGTGTGAGGAGGTGAGTGAGTCACTGTCAGGTCACTGCAGACCCAGCTTGGAACTCCTGGGGGTAAAGCAGAGGGACCACCCTTATTGATCACATCAACTGTTTCCATTAAAACACCAATTATTGGGGCTGGAGAGATGGCTCAGAGGTTAAGAGCACTGACTGCTCTTTCAAAGGTCCTTAGTTCAATTCCCAGCAACCACATGGTGGCTCACAACCATCTCTAATGTGATCTGATGCCTTCTTCTGGCCTGCAGGTATACATGCAGGCAGAGCATTGTATACACCATAAATAAATCTTAAAAAACAAAATAAAACCCCACCAATTATTTAGAGCACATTTGAACATCCAGGCCTCGAGCCTTCAGGTAGGCTGACAGTGTTCCAGGCAAGGCACGTCTGCCTTGACTGGAGGAATGAAGTAGTCAGACTGATGAGCACTGTCACCTGCTAGAAGGCTATGCAGTGAGGACGTCAGACGTGAGGTCGCTTAATGTAATGTGGGAGGATTAGGCTATGATAGTCTATTTTGTTCCATTCTCTGACTGCTAGTGCCCAGGTTTGTTCAAGCACTTATACACTAATGGCCTGTTTTACTGTCTTTGAGTGAGTGCACACATGTGTATGTGCATGCATGAGGCGCTTGTGAGAACTTGCATGTGGAAATCAGAGGACAACCTTGTGTTCTGTTCTTCAGTAGCCAGCCACCATTTTTTTTTTTTTTTTTTTTTTTTTTGAGGCAGGGTCTCTCACTGGTCTGGAACTCACCAAGTAGCCTAGGCTGGCTGGCCTCTTCCTAGCCCCTCCTCACATCCATAGACACAAAAAGCCTAACACTCATTTGCTGCCCCATTCCTCACCACGTCCAGTGTGACCCAGGGCAGTTTTGTGCAGTGGTACCTGACTGTGGGAAACTGCTCTGGTCGTCGTACTGAGGAAGCAGATGGAGGGCTTTGAGCTCCCTTGCACCACAGTTGTCTATGCAGAGCATCTGGGCACCTCCTTTCAGCTGACAAATCACCTGAAATGGCATGGGGAAGAGGGCAGGTGACTCCAGTTTGAGCAGGAGCAGACTGAAATCTGAGATGTTCCCCCTGGGGTTTAAGTCTGGGGAGAGAGAAGGTGGGTGTGCTGTTACATCTTCCTCTAACTGCTGCTTCCTAGTGCCCACCCCACGTATTCATGTGACGTTTCCACACGTTCACGGGTTGCTCCTGTGTCCTCTGAAGAACTTGGTTGTGGACAAAGATCTCTTTCTGATGGCCTTCAATCCACACAGCCTTGTGAACAGGTACTGAGCATCTCTCAAACCTCAGTTTCCCACCTCTGAGACCCCTGGGGCTGAGCACATTTGTGGAAGTAGCTGTGTGCTCTATCCTGCCATAGAGCCAGGCTATCATCTCACAGGTGGGGGCTGAGCACATTTGTGGAAGTAGCTGTGTGCTCTACTCCGCCATGGAGCCAGGCTATCATCTCACAGGTGGGGGCTGAGCACATTTGTGGAAGTAGCTGTGTGCTCTATCCTGCCACGGAGCCAGGCTATCATCTAACAGGTGGTTTCGTAGGGGTTTGTTTGTTAGTTTTTTTGTTTTTGCTTTTTATGCTCACTGATTTTATTTCCTATAAATACTGTTAAGAAAGTCAACTGGGCATGGTGGTGCACACCTTTAATCCCAGCACTCGGGAGGCAGAGGCCAGCCTGGTCTACAAAGTAAGTCTAGGGCAGCCAAGGCTACACAGAGAAACCTTGTCTTGAAAAAACAAAAGGAAAAGTCAGTGACTGGAAACTCCTAAGAAACCATGTTGAACTTACGGGCTGACACTGTCACACCCCATGTGGGTTCTGACTGCTCACTCTCAGGAGCCAGCTATATCTGCCCATCAGAGCATCCAGTCCAGGCACTGAGTGCCCTGCATGCCCAGCTGCTCCAGGGTGTGTGGTGTGCACACCGGGGCAGGAGAACTCAGATAGGCACAAGGGACCGAGGTCACGTGAATAACACCCGTGAAGCTGCTAAGAGAGGAAAACAGGTTCCAGGGCAAAGCTCCTGTTATTCTGAAACCAGGGAGGCCAGTGCTCTGCACAGCTGCATTTGGAGGGTAATGTAGCCACTAAGCTAGGAATGGCCCAAAATGATGCCTGGCCCTGGGCTCTACACCCCAGGAAGAGATGGCAGGTGTCACCTTATGAGGAGTCAGAGTCCTTTGCCCTATGCCTCTACGGTCCTGGGAAAGCTCTGCCATCAGAACCTGCATTCCAAGTAAATCTTAGACACAGATGGGTACTAGTATTTGCACCCTAAAAACACATTTCACAAGGACATTATTTCAACTATTCTGGGGCATAGACCTCATCTGGAGGTGTTGAAGGCTCTGAGGGTGCGCAGCTTGTGTAGCCCAAGCTAGGCTGAAGTGCTGGCGATCCCGACTATCCCCAGAGCAGTTCCAGCAGCACAGCACACAAGGCCCAGGACTAAAACAGCAGCGGAGCATCTGTCATCTAAGACAGGCATGGGGGGGGCTGCCTGCAGGGCTGTGGGAGACAGAAATGCCATCACACAGGTACAGTTCCCAGATGTGGCCATTACACACCCTAAACACCATTGTCACTGGCAACCTGGAGGCAGGTTGGGCCTATCCCCAGAAGCTGTAGAAGCACAGCCTTGGGCCAACCAGCACCCCAAACTCTAGGGCTGCCCCCAGACTGTCCCTGTCTCAGTTCCTAACCCTCTACTCTACATGTGTGACTTGTGGTGACTCCCTTACGGGACATAGCAGTGTTCCAATCCTTATTTGGCTTTCTGAGGAGGGGCAGAGATAAGAATATTGGGGGTGAAAGGTGGGGGGGCTCAAGTTGACTCTCCCTCTTTGTAGATGGACAAGCAAAGTGAATGAGGAACAGCGGCAGGCAGGGATCTGTGACAGACTGCGTGATGCCCCCCCTTTTTTTTTACATAGTTACCATAGGGCTAGAGTCTTTCTTCCGAGGGCAGCTGGAGGCCTCCTCTGCCTCCTGGGATGATGGGAACTTGCAGCAGGATTCCTGCGCCAGAGGGGCCTGGAAAGCTGCATCTTCAGGGCTGCTGCCTGGCACACTGCCACCTGCTTCTTTGATTTCAACCTGGAGAAAACAGTGGTCATGTCAGAGGATACAGGGCCACGTGCTGCGCTGGTGGCATAAAGAACATTGAAGTCAGAGATCAGGGTCAGCTACAGTGCAGGGACTGCCCTGGCCCTCAGCCCTGGAAGCATATTCTTCCTCTGTGAGAAAGAAAGGGAACAAGCCAGCTGACAGCCTCGGGACAGAGGCCGCTGAGGACAGCCATCAGTCCTGGGTGTGAGGAGGACTAGAGATAGGAACATACTGAGCGCCTGCACCAAAAAGAAATAGGAGTGGCAAGATGGCTCAGTAGGTAAGAACACTTGGCACCAAGCCTGACGCCTGGAGTTCAGCCCTCAGGACACACATGGCAGAGCGTCAATTCCTGTATGTTATCCTCTGACCTCTACATTTGCACCGTGGCACATGCACCCACCCACAAGTAAACAAATCTAATTATAAAATAAATGAGACAAAATTACATTTACTACAAAGCAATGGCGTTTAAAAGCTGAAAGGTCCCAAGGGTTACAAAATTTACATCAGACTTGAGTGGTCCAAACCTTAGAAGACAGGGCAGCTGGATTCCAAGTGCTTGCCTTATTCAGACATTTCAGATTTCACAGAAATGCAGGAAATGCACACTTCTCCCTGCTTACTGTCTTGGAAGGGTTGGGGATGTGGCTCAATTGGAAGAATACTTGACTAGCATGAACTAGGTCCTGGGTTTGATGCCCAGCACTGTATAAGGCAGGTGTGGTGGGGCATACATGTAATCCCAGCACTCCGGAGGTAGAGGCAGGAAAATTAGAGGCTCAAGTTAATTCTAAATTACATAGCAATGTCAAGGAATAATAGCTCGCCAAGCAGCAGCATTCATTCGGACGCTATCACACAGGTTTGAAGATTTGTCCCTTATTTTACAGAGGGGGAAATCATCAATTAATGAAATCCTCACTAATTAAACGTCTTTGGCGTGAACAAGCATGTATCTAAAAAAAAAAAAACAAAACAAAACACAAACCCCAAACTATAGGACCAGGCTGAAGACAATCTACAGAGCAGGCAAAAGGCCCTGAGCTCCACCCCCAGCACTTCTGGGACGGCGCGGGGTGGGGACATAATTCCTCAGGTCAGGAGCAAATGATTCCCTGGCTATGTGATGTGAAAGCAGGTGTCCAATACAAACACCTACTGTGATGGTGTAAACTCTTCTAGCGGGGCATAGTCACTTGCAGGGGAAAAGGCTGGGGAGGGTGGCTGCGGGGTACCCGAGAGAGGTCACCTGGGGACGCCCTCGCTCCCTAGTGAGCGTGCGGCCTGGAGCTAGCCCATGAGGTCTGCGGGCGGAGACGCGGCGCGATGGCGCCCCCTGCCGGTGCTTACTGGGATCACGCGCACTCCAGCGCTCAGAGGCAACAGCGCGGGCCCGCGAGCCCCGGGGAGTAACGACGACAGCACGTGCACGCTGTAGGCCGGCGGCGGCGCGGCCTCGTCTGGGCTGCGGAGCTCGGGCAGCCCCGGGAAGTCGCCGAGCAGGGCGGCCGGTACCTCAGCGCCCGGCGGGGGACTGAGCGCGCGCAGCAGCGGCTCGCCCGGCTCGGTGGCGCCCAGGTAGGCGTCGGCCAGCACCGGCAGCTCATCCCGCTCGGCCGCACCCGCCGCGGGGCTCAGCGCCAGCCCGTCCGCGAACGCACGCTCCGGCCCGAACAGCTCGGCGCCCAGCTCGTCTTCGGGGCCCGTCATGGCGCCGAGCAGAGCGTCCTCCATGGCCGCAGGGACCCGTGAACAGCGACACGACGCGACCGTCCAGTTCGCCGCGCCTCTGAGAGGTTGGACGGACCGTTGACCGTTAAGGAAGGGGGCGGAGCCCGTCTCTGACTGGATGGGGCGTGGCCTAGGCTGTGGTGGGTGGAGCCTCGACCAAGGTGACCGGAGCCTGGGTTGTGGTAGGTGGGGCCTGTGGGTGGGCGGGACTTTGCCATCGAGGGTGGGCTCTGGACCGCGGTGGGCGGGGCCTGAGCATGATGGGCGAGGCCAGGGCTGTGCTTGGTAGGCGGACTATGCAGTGCGTGCAGCCTTTCGGTGTGCTTGGATGGAGGCCGGAAGGGGGCACTCTCCAGGTAGCAACCAACCACTCCTGCCCCCAGTGGGGAAACTGAGGCTCCCAATGTGCTGGCTCTCTCTTTTTATTCTTTTTTAACTTTGTTGAGAATTTCATATTTGAGTCACTCTTTCACCCGTTTTCTGTTTTTAAGTCAGGACCTCACTAGGTAGCCCTGGCTGGCCCAGAACGCTCTATGTAGACCAAGCTGACTACAGAGATCTGCCTGCCTCTGCCTCCCGAGAGTTGGGGTTCATTTGGAGCAGGGCGAGGTGGACCTCCTAGCTTAACATCTGACCTCTGTCTCTCCAAGATTACTTTTACTGTGAGCCCATGAAAGTCTGGGGAGGCCAGAAGAGGGAATCTGATTTCTTGGAACTGGAGTCACAGGTACTGGGAAGTGAGCCTTGGTCCTCTGCAAGAAACAGCAAGTGATATTAACTTCTGAGTCATCTTCCAGCCTATTTAATCTATTATTTATTTATTTGTTTGTTTGTTTATGCATCCTGGAGGTTGAATTTAGGGCCTCCTTCATGCTAGGCAAGCACTGTGCCTTGAACTTGTTGCCTTGTCTCAGTCTCCCCAGCAATTAGAATTAAAGTCCTTTGCCGTCAGGCTTTTCTTTCAGGTTTGGTTTTTGTCTGTTTACAGTTATCATGTGTGAGTGTGTTCATGTGTAGACACACCATGGAGGAAAAGAAAGGAAAGCTTCCCAGAGTGGAGAGTTAATCCTCTCCTTCTACTGTGTGGGTTACGGGATCAAACTGAGGTGGTCAGGCTTGGCAGCAAGCACCTTTACTTAATACTGCACTAGCTCATCAGGTGTCTTAGGTTTTTTGGTTTTTTGTTTTGTTTTTGAGACAGGGTCTTGTTAAGTGGCTCTAGTTGGCCTGATGGTTTCCAACTTGAAGTAGTCCTCCTGCCTCAGCACTTCTGAGCACTAGGATTACAATTGTACACCAATGGCCCCAACCTCTTTATCCTCTTTATTCCTTCCCTTCCCTTCTTTTCTTCTTTCTCCTCCTCCTCCTCCTCCTTCTTCTCTCTCTCTCTCTCTCTCTCTCTCTCTCTCTCTCTCTCTCTCTCTCTCTATCTCTCTCTCTATCTCTCTCCCTCTCTCTCTCTCTCTCTCTCTCTCTCTCAAAGATGTATTATATATACAGGGTTCAGTAAGAGGGCAGCCACCATGTAGTTGCTGGAAATTGAACTCAGGACCTTTGGAAGAGCAGCCAGTGCTCTTAACCTCTGAACCATCTCTCCAGCTCCCTTTCTGCTGGCCTTGAACCTACTATGTAATCAAGGGCGATCTTGAACTCCCTCCACCCCACTGAATGCTAGAATTATAGATGTGCACCACTCTAACCAGTTTATTTGGCATGGGAATTGAACCCAGGGCTTCTTGCGTGCCAAGCAAGCACTCTGTAGAGTGATCCGCATGCCCAGTTTGGCAGCAAGAATGTCTTTGCAACCTTGCCATTCCCATACCCATGGGAAGGAGGCCACATAATGCTCTGGTGGCTTCTTCCAGTTAAAACGAGGAGAGACCCTACTCAGTTACATACTACGAATGTTCGAATGGAAGGTGAGGCTGACACCCTCTTGTGCACCAGACTGTCCTGTCACAAGGCTTTGTATCTCCAACCCTCTCCTGGTGTCTGTGTACACATGGTCCAAAGCTGGAACAGACACATTAAGGGGCAGGCCTGGGAATCCTAGCACATCAACTCAGAGCCGCTAGGAGAACATGGCCAGGCATCAGACACCTACCTACCGGATACACAGACACTGGTGTGTCACCAGTGCTCAGAACCAAGCCTGGCGACTCCATGCCTGCTGCTGTCCCTAGCGCTGGCCAAAGGTGGCTCTGTCTTGTTATCCTTGTTGGCCTCAGCTCCAGTCCATTCCTAGTTGGGCACTTCCTGTGCCAACTTCCACTCCGCACATTTGCCTCTTGTGGCTCATTTTTAATTTTTAAAATAATTTTTAAAGATTTATTTTATGGGGCTGAAGAGATGGCTCAGTGGTTAAGAGTACTGCCTGCTCTCCCAAAGGACCTGGGTTCACTTCCCAGCACCCACATGGCAGCTCACAACGGTCTGTAACTCCAGCTCCGAGGGATCTGATACCTACCTACCAATGCACATAAAATAAAACATTAAAAAAAGATTTATTTTAATTTTTATGTGCATGTATGTACACCATGTGCATGGTATTGGTGGAGGTAAAAAAAAAAAAAAGGGTATCAGATCCCCTAGAACTTGAGTTACAGGTGGTTATAAGTTACCTCATGACTGCTGGGTATTGACCCAGGTCCTATGTAAGAGCATTAAGTGTTCTTTTTTTTTTAAAAGATTTATTTATTTATTATGTACACAGTGTTCTGTCTGCATGACAGAAGAGGGCACCAGATCTCATTGTAGATGGCTGTGAGCCACCATGTGGTTGCTGGGAATTGAACTCAGGACCTTTGGAAGAGCAGTCAGTGCTCTAAACCTCTGAGCCATCTCTAGCCCACATCAAGTGTTCTTAATTGCTGATCAATGTCCAGTTCTATGTTGTTTTGTTTTATAAGACAGGGTTTCAGTGGAGACCAGGCTAGTCTGGAACTCACCATGTAGCCTAGGTTGGCCTCATATCCATGTCTTCCTCCCTTCACCTCCCTTCAAGGTCTGTGCCATCATGTCTGGCCCTTACACAAGCTGCCACATGTAAGATCCTTCAGCTGGCTGTCTCAGAGCTGGACCTAACACCAGAGGCAGAGGTGGGGTGTCAGGTCTGTACTCTCAGGGCCTCGAGCAGATGCTCAGGAAAGCCTGACGAAGAAACTCAGTGCTGGGCTGGAGAGATGGCTCAGCAGTTAAGACATGGCCAACAGAGGACCAAGAGTTCAGATGCTGTGTGTGCTTGCATACATGCCTGTAATCCCATCACTGAAGTGGGCAGAGTCAGGACTGCTGGGGCTTGCTGGCTGCTGGTGTAGCCAAAAAAAAAAAAAAAAAAAAGCAAGCTCCAGGTTCAGATCCAGACCCTGTCTGAAAGGAGGTGGATGACGGAGGGCTCCTCTGGCCTCTGCATGTACCCGTGCAGCGGTACATACATGTGCATATGCCACGCAGGAACACACACTTCACGTTCCAAAAAAAAAGGGAACCCGTATCACTTTTTTTTTCTTGTTTTTCAAGACAGGGTATCTCTGTGTAGCCTTGGCTGTCCTGGACTCGCTTTGTAGACCAGGCTGGCCTCGAATTCACAACGATCGCCCTGCCTCTGCCTCCCGAGTGCTGGGATTAAAGGTGTGCGCCACCACTGCCCGACCCGTATCATTCATTTAACATGCATTTACTAAGTGCCTGTTATGGTGCCAGGCACTCAGAGGAATGGGTGACAACTGTGACAGTGGGCAAGGTCCGCCCCACACTGCGGGCTCAGAGGCCAGTACTTGTCATATAAGTCCCTGATTAGTGTGACAAAGGAGACAGGAACAAATGTAGTAGATGGTTTTAATGTTTTATTAGTGGTCGGCTACATTCTTTCACACAGGCATTTCTAAGATTTATATCCAGACAGCATATGGTATTTACATGCAATGGACAGATTAGAATACCAAACTCAAATCTTGGCAGTGAGGTAAGACTGTTTTGTTCCACATTAAATTAAATACATAATAGTCTTACCTCCTTTCAACACCTACAAGTGAAAGACCACCCCTCCGCCTTTTAAGGAATACAAAATTGCATTGGTAACTGCTCGGGAGCAGCAAGGGCACTGGAAAACACCTGAGAGAGGAATGTAGTGCTTGGGCACTAGCAGGGCATCTTGGGTAAAGGCTGGTCAATGCTCATCAATGGTGAGAGTTAGGTGGCTCTGACTTAGAGTTTGTTTCCGATTTGTATTTATGTTGCCTTTTGTTTTCTTGTTTTTAATAGGAAAGAAAAAACCTTTGGCCCTTATAGGCATGATTTTTTTTTAAGATTAAAAAAATTTAAACATGTACATATATCTGTAAGACACGCAGGAGCTGTTCAGCCAGCACCTATGGGCACTTCTGGTCACCCCGCCCCTCACTGTTATGCTACTGCTGGCACAGGGGCAGGGATCAAGCAAAGCCAGAGGGGCACTGGAAGTGGTCAGGAAAAAAAAAATAAATACATGATTTAAAATATGAATAGCTAAGCTTGTCAGGACAGTATGGTGACATGTGGGGGAGGCCACTCCATTATGCTATGTTTACATTAAATAGCAAACGGACTTGGTGCAGAGATGCCTTGCAGTCTGTCAGGCGCTTTTAAGAAAGGTTCTCCCACTGAGGGACGGCATTTGGGTACAAAGCACCCATCACTTGAGACCCCTGAGTCTGTCGCCAAAATGACCTAGTCTTCTGTGGGATTTGAGAGCCGGTCTCCCTGACTGGGTGGGATGAGAGGGTAAGCCCACTGATGTCTAGGATGTGTGTCTCCTGCCTGAGGCTGCCTGTGTCAGTGTTCCTGACTCAGCGACCAGGGTCCCACTCACCTTACCACCAGCTGCCAGACACAGCAAGTCACTCAGTCCCCCAGCTGGTCTCCAGCTCTGCAGCCTTGACCACCAAGCCCCTCGCTGCGTTCTGTGGACACATGCCTGTTTTGTTGCTTACTGGAACTGGCAGGCAATTGAGACTCCAGCGTCACTGCCTTCACCAGGGACCTCATCCTTTAGGGGTGGGGGAAGTGCTTACTTAGGGGCGTCCCTATGCAGAAAACGGGTGAGGGGGTGCAACATCCTCACATAACTACTCAAAGACTTCACAAGTGCTAAATCTTCTCTAGGGTCCCACTTCCCAAGGGGCTCCCATCATTAAGGCACTGGGTATTGAAGACAGTGAGGATGGTGACACTGAGGAGGTGGTGTTCTGCTTCCCGGAGGATGGCTGTCACCCAAGCAGAACCTTAATCCCCAGGCCTAAGCATTCCATTAGTGTGTTACATGTGTGTTAGCTAGCTAGTAACTTCCACTGGCTCCAAAGACACTTTCTCTTTCCACAAGGAGGTGTTTGCATTCCCTGGGTGGAGTCAGGCACCTTCAAGTCCCAGGTATTCACAGAGTCACCACTGGGGAATCTGCCAATTCCAACATGCATGAAGCTACAACCCCGTTAATCCAGGAATTCACCAGCATCTTAATTCTTTTATCCAGTGGGGGGGGGGGATTCAGAAGACTCAGAAGAAGATATCGGGAGCCTGTGCCCGATATCCCCAGAGCCAGGGCATCTGTGGGTGCAAGTCGGGTGACGATTCACACGGTGGAGCCTACTCTTGTTCTAGGGAGACAGACGGTAAGCCTTCTGGAAGGAGAACTGAGTTTTGTAAGAGCAATTTCCCACCTGTCCTGCAATCAGGAGCAACACCTGTTCTTCATTTGGTTTGTGTGACTAAAGTCTGGTTTCCTTCCATGTGGCTCTGGAGGGTTACTTTTTGGAATTGATGGTGAGGCCAAACAAGGCGATAATGTCAAGCATGGCTTGTTTCAGGTGCTTCCCGAAGCGGTGCGAGTCCTGAAGCAAACAGACAGAGCACCACATCAGCAGCCAGGCAAAGCCTAGCAACTGGGAGCTGAGGCAAAAGCATGGACAGTAGCCAGTTCAAACCCAGCCTAGGTCATATAACAAGTCTCTTCAAAAGCCAAATGGAAAGAGCTGGGGAGATAGCTTGGTGGACAAAATGCTTGTGCAAGCCTCAGGACCTGGGCTTGAATCCCCAGCACTCACATAAAAGCTAAGCACGGCCTTACCACCTATAACCCAGTGCCAAGGATGGTGGAAGAGGCAGCAAGACTTCTGGGGACCTGCTGGTCAAACAGCCTAGGCCCTAACAGTGAGCCCCAGGTTCAGGGAGGCCTTGTCTCCAGGGAGGAAAGAGATGGATGGAAAGGGATACTCAGTGCTCTCTGCAGCCATACACACACACCTGCACACACGCCTGCGCACACACCTGCATGTGCACACACACCTGCACACATACCTGCATGTGCACACACACATACCTGCATACATACCTGCATGTGCACACACATACCTACACCTCTCTCTCTCACACACACACACACACACACACACACACACACACACACACACACACGGGGGTGGGGAGAATGAACTAGAAGGAAAAAAGGAAAAGGCACTGGCAGGCAGACAGCTTCACATTTGGAACCTGTCGGTTATCACGTGTCCCTGGGTTAGTGCAGCCTCCTGCCTTCCCACTCTCTAAACCCTGAGGGAATTATTGAAGGGGCGGTAAAGGCACCCTCAACGTTCAGAGGGAACAATCTCAGATGACGTGCTATGTGCGTAGATGGGTCAGGGCTGGGACCTCCCTGTCATTCTGTCTATATCCCAGGTTACCCTTGAACTGTCAATCCTCCTGCCTCAGCTTCCTAAGTAGTGCTGGGATTATAGGTGTGCACCTCATGCCTGGCTTCCTGGATCCCATTCGCAAGGGCTGTGGGGCCGTGGGGGGGGGACTCGCAGCCCGTAAGCTTTTGTAGTGTGGGCTGGGGAAGGGCTGATGCTGCAGAGGACAGCATCAAACAAGGGGCCCCCTCAGAGAGCTCCTTCCCATGTGAGGCCAGAACTTGCTCACAGCGTTGCTTAGAATAGAGAAAATGTCAGAAACACACCCAGACATGTATGCCAAGATTTAAGACCTCTGCTACCAGCAAAGGTAGGTAAGTGAAATAAATATATACCTTTCGAATGAGTGAATTCATCTATGTGAAACTATCCAAGCTAAATAAATGTGGACACCTGAATTGAATGTTTCTGTTAAAGATGTGCTCCCTCCAAAAAACAAATCAAAACAAACAAAAACCAGGCCGGGCACGGTGGCACATCCCTTTAATCCCAGCACTCAGGAGGCAGAGGCAGGAGGATTTCCATGGGTTTGAGGCCAGCCTGGTCTACAAAGAGAGTTCCAGGACAGCCAGGGCTACACAGAGAAACCCTGTCTCAAGAAACAAAACAAAACCTTACCCCATCTCTAGAAAAAGTATTTCCCAGTATACTCACTGTCTCAGGGCTAGAGAACTTGGAAGAAATATGGAAGTGGATGAAATTCTCTCCCACAATAATGTACGAAACACCGTAGCCATCATCGGCAACCTGCAGAGAGGAAGGCCAAGTTCATCACTAGGAAAAGAGAAAAGGGCTTCCTGTTCTCAATCTAAGTCCTGGCAGGGATGGGGCCTCACCCTGGAAGCCCAGCCCTGGGGAGGCTGAGGCAGTACTGCAGTGAGCTCAAGGCCAGCCTGAACTACAGAATGAGTGTGCTGAGGCCAGCCCGAGGACGATGGATGGCCTGGCCCCGCTTACCGGCCCAAAGCCGCCTCCACAGGACACATAGTCGGGGTATTTCTCGAAGTCGAATAGCTCCACCTGCTGCTGTGGAGTCTGGCTTGTAGATAACCTCCATGGCTCAGACAAGACCTGTGACAAAGCAAGAAATGTCCCAATGACACCTTCCCACTCCTTCTAGTGAGCATTGACTGCCAACACAGCTGAGAATCACCTGGGGGTGGGGGGACCCACCAAACATTCTCGAATGAGTAATCGCATCATATTGGCCTGTGGATATGTCTGTGGGAAATCGTCCCAATTGGTTCAGGAAGGCCTAGCTCACTGCAGCTGGTTCCCTTCCCTGGACAGGGGATCCATCTGGCAGGAGAGCGCTAGAGAGATGGGTCAGTGGTCAAAAAGCACTTTCTGCTCTTGCAGAGGACCCAGGTTTGATTGCTAGCACCCACACGGTGGCTCACAGCCGTTTATAACTCCAGTTGCTGGGCACTGCACACATACATATACATGCAGGTAAAACATACATGTAAAAACACATTTTTTGGCTTTTAAAATATTTTATGTATATGAGTGCTCTGTTTTCATGCACACCTGAAGAGGGCATCAGATCACATTATAGATGGTTGTGAGCCACCATGGGGTTGCTGGAAACTGAACTCAGGACCTCTGGAAGAGCAGACAGTGCTCTTAACTGCTGAGCCATCTCTCCAGCCCAGTAAAAATACATTCTTAAAGAAAGTTAACTAAATGGGATCCTGTGCACAAGTCATCAAGGAACGCTCCTCCATGGTGTCTGTTTTGAATTCCTGTTTAAATTTTTGCCCTGACTTCCCTCAGCAATGGACCATGTGACCTGGAAGTGTAGTCAAACCCTTTTATCCTCAAATGGCAAGTGGTCCCAGAGTCTTAAGACCATTAGAAAACTGGGCGTGGTGGCGTACGCCTTTAATCCCAGCACTCAGTAGGCAGAGGCAGGTGGATCGCTGCGAGTTGGAGGCCAGCCTGGTCTACAAAAGCGAGTCCAGGACAGTCAAGGCTACACAGAGAAACCCTGTCTTGAAAAAACAAAAAACAAAAAAACCAAAAAACAAAAAAACCCCTAGCATTAGAAAGCTAGGCGTGGTGGTGCACGCCTTAATCCCAGCACTCAAAGAGGAAGAGGCAGATGGATCTCTGAGAGTTTGAGGCCAGCCTAATCTACAAAGTGAGTCCAGGACAGCCAAGGCTACACAGAGAAACACGGTCTTGGGGGAAAAAAAGGTACACCATCTTTCTTCTTCTTTGCCTGAGATCTCTAACCCTGAAACAAGGAAAGCCCTGCCTGGTCAAAAGACTACTTCCCTAAGACCCTGAGGGCTGCACAAAGGCTAAGTGTGTAAGCAGAAGGACCCTCCCCTTGACCAAACTGCTGTTCACAGAGAAGGTGGATGAAAGTCAGTGGGGTCTAGGCCAGCCCTATGATCCCCTCTCTAGATTTTCATGCTGGTTATTATATGCAGCCATTGTTAAAAGCCAATATACTGATGCACACCTGTGATCCCAGCACTCAGGAGGCGGAAGCAGGGGGGATTGCATTTAAGGCTAGTCTAGACTACAAAGTGAAATTCTGTCTCAACACAACAGAAAAGCCAGGCTGAACACCAGTAATCCTAGCATGTGGTGGTAGAAGTGAAAGGATCTGGAGTTCAAGGCTACCCTCGGCTACATCATGTGTTTGAGGCCACAGAGACCTAGTATTTAAAAACAACAACAATGGGCTGGAGAGATGGCTCAGTGGTTAAGAGCACCGTCTGTTCTTGTAGAGGTCCTGGGTTCGATTCCCAGCAACCACATGGTGGCTCACAACCATCTATAATGTGATCTGATGCCTTCTTCTGGCCGGCAGGTGTACATGCAGATAGAGCACTGTATACATAATAAATAAATCTTAAAAAAAAAAAAACCTCAACCCTAAACAACAACAAAAACCAACCCCAACAACAACAAATCTAAGTTTTAGGAAGTTGGGTGTAGTGGTGCATGGCTTTAGTCTTGGCTACCTTAGGATGCTGAGGCAGGAGAATCATTTGAACGCAGGAATTTGAGAACACCCTGACCAATATGGTAAACCTATCTCAAAAAATAAAAAAAATAAATAAATAAATATTAAGAACAAAGATGAAGCCAGGTGTGGAAGTGCATACCTTTTAATCCCAGCAGGTGGGAGGCAGAGCAGGCAGACCTCTGTGGGTTCGAGGGCAGACAGGGCTATATATACGAGACCTTGCCTCGACCCCCCCACCCCAAAGAAGATGGCTCAGAGGTTAAGGACACTGGCTGCTTTTCCAGAGGACCAGGTTTCTCAGCACCCACACAACCATCTCTAACTCCAGTTCCAGGGGATCTGATGCCCTCCACAAACACCAGGCGCGGTGCACAGTTAGATACACATGCAGGCAAAAACAGTCACACACATGAAATAATACTATTTTAAAAAGCAAACAGAACAAAAAATGAGGGGAAGTGGCTCAGTGGGTAGGAATGTTCTCTGTGCAATCAAAAGACCTGAGTTTGGTTTTCCAGCATCCGTGGAAAACACGTGGGAGCAGCTCTGTGCATGCCAGCAACCCCAGTGCTGAATGTTAGTGGAAACTATTGCAGGGCACTGCTGGCTGCCAGTCTCGCCAAAAAAAAAAAAAAATACACACACACACACACACACACACACACACACAAAATGGGTGAGCTGATCCCAGAGGTTCAGTTCTCAAGGGAATAAAGTGGAGGGGTGATGATGGAAGGTATGTGTTGCCCTCTTCTGACTTCCACGTGTGCACTTGCTCACACGGGTGCACATGGATTCACATACACAGCGAACCAAGTTGCCCAGAGCTCATCCCTTCCTAATTATTTCCCATATTTTCCTAGCACCCGTTTTTGGTGTCAGGAGGGCCCACATCAGCCCTCCCAAGCTGCTGAGGAAACAGGGTAGCAAATCTGCAGCTGGGAACAGGCTTCTTGAAAGGCCCATTGCCCTTCCACACCTGCAGCTGTGTGAGGTGTGCTTCCCAAAAGGCAGGCGGCTCACCTCCTTCAGGAAGGGCGAGTCCACTGCAAGATACTTGGACACCACATAGAGGCAGAAGAGGTGGCGGTCGATGCCGGCGCCCGTCATGGCGAGGCGGTACAGGTGCTGGTGCTTCTCGCAAGCCGTCTTGAAGAGCTTGAGCCTCTGCTCCGCCTAAGGGTCAACAGGAGAGGGACATGCTTTGCGCGGCTCTGGTTGTACGCCGGGCCACTTTCTCTCCAGTGGTCTGCAAAAGGCTGTGGGACGCGCCAGGGAGCTGTGACCAGGATGTCTTGACAAAGCCCCACCAGCCCACTATCCCTTCCCAGAGTTTCGCCTCAGAAGGGCTACTGGGGCCGGCAGGTTGATGGAGAGGCAAGCTGTGTGGGAGTGTCTGCTGTGCACAAGCTGGGAAAGCCTAATGTGCACCCCTCAAGCTGCTGGAGTTCTTGTCAAACCTGAAGCTGTAGCCCAGTTCTGTCTCTCAGTCTATTTTGTCACAGGAGATGGATGACCACTAACCCTCCTTGGCCATTCTGCTAATACGGTCCTGTCAGGGCTTCAGTATGACCCAAATGGGATGCTTCAGGGGACTGGAGACGTGCTTGCTGCACAAAAGCACAAGAGTCCTCATGGCTTGCTGACCAGCCAGGCTAGCCAAAATATGAAACTCCAGGTGCCGTTTGAGAAAACGTGGAGGGTCATGGAGGAAGACACTAACATTTACTTCTGGCCTCCATTCGCATTCACATATACCCAGCGCACACACGCACGCGCACAATCACACACACACACACACACACACACACACACACACACAGTGACAATTCTGGAATTTTGGAGAGATGGCTCAGAGGTTAAGAGCACTGCCTGCTCTTCCAAAGGCCCTGAGTTCAATTCCCAGCAACCACATGGTGGCTCACAACCATCTATAATGTGATCTGATGCCCTCTTCTGGAGTGTAGGTGTACATGCAGGCAGAACATGTTGCATACAGACATAACACTATATACATTAAACAGAGAGAGAGATAGAGAGAAAGAGAGAGAGAGGAGGGGAGGGGAGGGGAGGGGAACGGGAGAGGAGGGGAAGGGGAGGGCACGGGAGGGGAGGGGAGGGGAGAGCTGGTGTATTGGTGCACAGCTTTAATCCCAGCAGAGGCTCGTGGACTGCTGAGAGTTTGAGGCCAGCCTGGTCTACAAAGCGAGTCCAGGACAGCCAAGGCTACACACACACACACACACACACACACACACACAGACAGAAATTTCTAAAAATATTTTTGTTTTGATCCCAGGTGTGGGATATGGGGCTGCTTCAGACTGTCCACAGCAGCTGACTATGATTTGCCTCGTGCTCTAGCAGAGGCGTGGTTTTGCCAACTGCAGATAGTTTCTATGTTGTGTGACATTTGGAATTCTGGGAACTTTCCCGAAGGTATATAAATGCTAGGATCTCAAGAGGATGGTTGTTGGTTGTTGGTCATTGTGTGTGTGTGTGTGTGTGTGTGTATGTGTGTGTTTGTGGTTTGTTAGTAGTTGTACTCAAAGAAAAAGAGAGAAAGTAGTCTCACAGATCTCTCTCTTCCCTCTCACCTTCTTTCTTTGCTATCTAGTGATACAGGATAAAATTGGGGCATGTGTGTGAGAATAAAGGGCGGGAAAAAGAAGAACCCACAAAGTAGCAAAGAGCAGCTACAAGCAAAGAAGAAACAAGAAAAAAGAAGTTAGAGTCAGGGACCTCTGTATCTCTCTCCCTGCTCTGCCTTTCTTTCCTATCTAGTGATAGCGACAAGCGAGATAAAGGGTGGATAAAGAAGCAAGACCCAGATACTTACACACGCATATGTCACACACATGTTCACACACGTGTACACACACACACACACACACACACACACGCTGCTTTGGGTTCTTGTGAACATTGCATCACCTGAGTAACATGTGCCCTTAACATGGAGGTAAGTCAAGGCACTGACCTCCTATGCCAGACCTGGCCTCCCAGGAGCCCCGTGAAAGTTCTAGTGACAGATGGAGCCCTTGTCATGTTTTCTAGAGGAAAACAACGCAGCCTGATGTCTGTTGGTGGTAAGCACCCTCCAGGGATTGGGGACCTGGGCACAGATCCGAATGTGGCCATGTGCTAGCTGGGACCAGCAATGGACTGGATTCATCTGAGTCCACTTAACTTTCACAAAGCCACTGCAGGGCTAAGACAGAGTACAGCAAGTCTCGGGCGTTGTCTGGTAGAATGGAGCAACAGGCCCCAGGGCCAAAGTCCTAGACACCTTCCAGTGATGGGTGTCTTTCTTCTTCCTGTCCCTGGGCTACATCCATTCTCATGAGAAGATTCTCAACCCACGCAATCTCAATCCCAGAAGCTCAGCGGACAACAGTACTTTCTTTGTATGTGTCCCTGCCAAAGCTTTTAAATACTTTCTGTTCCTTTGCAAAGGAGAAGGCATAAGAAGAATGGGGGGGGTGGAAACAGGGTGGAGGTAGGGGGGCATAGGGCGGTGGGTGTGAGAGGAGGGGTGGGGCTCAAGGGGCTAGAGAGCTTCCTCATCAGCTTCTAGGGCAGTGGTTCTCAACCGTTCTAATGCTGTGACCCTTTAATACAGCTCCTCATGTTGTGGTGACCCCCCCCACCCCCAACCAGAAAATGATTTCACTGTTACTTTGTAACTATAATTTCACTACTGTTAAATGAGTCGTAAATATCTGATATGCAGGATATGTGGTATCATAAATATCTGGGCTGTGACTCCCAATGGGTCTCGACCCACAGGTGGAGAACCCACTGTTCTAGGGTCTTCCTAGAAAGCATGCACCATGCCTGTGGGTGACTAGGGCCTTACCGTTTTCATGGGGTCCATCATAGCCAGCACGAAGTTGCAGGACTCTGTAGTGCAGGAGCGTACGGTTTCTGTCCTCCCCTCTCGGAAGAGCCTCGTCATGGAGGCCTCATACGTGAGGCAGAACTTGCCCATGTCCTAGGAAGGAAGGAAAGCTAGCTTAGGGCTGACAGGCCTGAGTGGTCATCTAAGGCTATAGGGATCTGGAATGTGCTGGGAGGCGGTGCGAGTCTACCCCCCTCACTTTTTACTTAATTGTATGGTGTGTGGGTGTTCTGCCTGCACAGAACGTCTGAGTGACAGGTACATGCCCGGTGTCCAGAGGCCACAAGGGGGCACTGTATCCCTGAGGCCTGGAGTTACAGATGACTGTGAGCTGCCCTGTGAATTCAACTAGAAAATGAGTCCTCTGGAAATGCAGATAGGGCTCTCTAAGTGCTGAGCCGTTTCTCCAGGGCCCTGGAGTGTGTCTCCGCACAGCCCTGGTTTCCTCTCCAAGACACAAGTAAGGCCACAATGTCCTCAGCAATGACCCCACACCCTGACAGAAAGCCCTCCAAGCTGATGAGAATGCTTATGGGTACGCTTAGGAAAGAGGACAGGGCATACAGCAAGGTCACAGCCCTGAGGAGGTCTGAGAGACACACAGGAGGGCAGGACCAGGGGCAGGACGAGTCCAGCCAGTATGGTCACGAACAAGACAGTAGCCTTGGGAGCTGGCAGATGCAGACAGAAGTCCCCAAGGGAAATGCCTATTCTCTGGATGGGACAGAAGGGCCACCTGTGGAAGGCGGGATGGGAGGTGCCAACAGGTGGCGGGCTACTGCAGCCAGCACTCCTCAGCTTGAAGCAACAGTGGCTGCAGGTGCAGAGTGAAAGCGGTTCAGGCTGAGGTAAGGGGCTCTGGGCGGTAGGGGGCGTGGCTAGGGAGGGAGGAGCGGAAGCTGAGGTTAGGGGTGATCGCAGAGGCCTTGGCAGCTGTGCCCTGAGAGGAAAAGAAAGAGGGTAGTGGGCGGGGAGAGCTAACTGGGGAGGCAAGGCGGTGGCCACAGAAGGAAAGACAGTGACACACCTGTGGCACGGATGCACCTGAGCACTTGGGGATGTCACAACAGGACAGTGGGAAGGCACTAACAGCCCAGGGAAGCAGGTGTCCACCCACCCACTGTGCAGTATCTAGACTTGGTGCCACAGGACTTCTGCATTGCCAGCAACTGAGGGCCTCTGTCTGGGGTAGGCTGTCCCTCTCTCAGGAGCCAAAGTCCCTTCTGCATCCTCTCACAGGCACAGACTGCTTTTGCCAGCCTTTAGCAGCGCTCAGAGAACGGACATTGAAATGCCGTAGGGTCCTGACTCAGCCTAGAGCAAGGAGGAGCTGCCGGCTTCTGCTTCTGTGGAAAGGGGTGTCAAAGGTCAGACCCAGCTAAGTCATCTGTCCCAAGTGTTTCCTCTGACCACATTGTAGGAGTGGTCAGGGCTTATTAGAGAGGCGGTTTGTAAGATTTGTATTTTTAAATTTTATGTGTATGTTTGCCCCCATGTGTATATGTGACTATGTGAATGTAGGCGCTCACAGAAGCCAGAAGAGTGGCATGAGAGGTCCTGGAACTGGAGTTACAGGTGGCTGTGAGCCACCATGTTGGGGCTCTGAGAACTGAACGGGGTCTTCCGCAAAGGCAGCAGGTGCTCTTTAACTGCCATGCCATCTCCCCAGCCCCTCTTATCTGATATGACTCCCTGAGAGGGATTATCAGCTAAACCGAGGGTGATCCTTCAGAGTGACACTCTACGCTTTGATACCTCAGAGACCTGCAGGACTGGTGCTTCGTCTCAGCTGCCCACCCCCTCCCATGCTAGGCTTTAGACCTCCTCTGCCCACTAGGGGAAACAGGCCAGATGTGTGTGTGGGACCCCCAAAGTGCCCACGATGAGCCCAGGCCCCCTCTGACCTTGTAATGTGCCAGCTGCAGGGCCAGCTGGATGAAGGCGTCGGGGCTCGTCCGGCACTTCTTGATTAATCCTTTGCCAAAGACGTCGAATGGGAAGGAATGCAGGTCCACGTCGTTTGCCAGAAGACTGGCACTGCTCAGGGACGTCTCGATGACCTCCTGACACTGCGGAGGAAGAAGGCGGCTCTGCTCAGTGGGGAAGGACAACGGAAGGGAGCAGGACAGGCCATGTCTGGAAATGTGCACTTGACATTCTCTGGGATTCTTCCTGAAAAGCTACCTGGACATGGCAGCGAGGCAACAGTGAGGCACCCCTACCTCACCCCAGGAGCAGTGGGGAACCCCTTCTCCCCGGGAGCCACAGGTCCTGCCGCAGCCCATGCAGACTGCAGCAGAGCAGTCCTTCAGTGGCAGGTGACATCATCCGAGAAGCTAGGGCCCCTCCCCATCCACTCCAGGTCCCTTGTTTTGCAGGGTCTGGCAGGCAAGGGTAGCGACTCTCTGGCCTTGACAGAAAGATGGCCCTGCTCTGTATGGGGAAAGCTATTTTCTTTCACGTGGTGGGCAGCTTCAGGAGGCACGATCAAGGAATAGTAATGAAGGAATGGGACACCTGCCTAGCCAGATCAGCTTAACTAAGTAACCCTGGAGAGCACTTAGGTGACAAATGTCATAACCAGATCGCCACCTAGCCATATGTATGTGATTCTGCCCCAATCATAAGTGTGGCCTTGACATCTTGGAAGATGCCAGACTATGTGGGTGGAGGGAAGGTACCAGAAAGTAGAACCCCATCTGTGGGGCTATGGGGAAGTCATCATTCATGCTGGGTGGAACCTTCTTCTGGTAAAGATGCTCTTGGCGTCACCCGCGCTCACCCAGGCTGGCTCAAGCTTTGGTGGGATCATACTCTGTTTGCCAATGGGGTCTCAGAGAGGCAGACTGTTTCCCCAGGGAAAGACTTCCCACAACAGAGACTCAAAGGACTCAAAGCAACTGTGGCTTTGTTGTACAAAGCAAGCCAATTGTGAGGAAACATGTCTTCTGGACATGACAGGACTGCTATACTCATGACCTCGCAATGACTGTGCCTGCCTGCACAAGACCAAGCAAGTTAACATTCTTGCATGAGATCGGGCATGGAATAGGGATGGGCTCAAGAGGCCCAACTGGGTGATGGTGTCATTTTTTCTCTAAGGGTGTGGTCAGTGGGAGGTTGCCTATGCTCTGGTTGGTACTCTACACCCATGAGCATAATGGGAGTGCTAATGGACTCAGTGGACTCTTGTTGATATTATTTTTAATTATCATCATCATCATCATCATCATCATCAAAGAAGCTGGAGAGTGCTTATTGCTTTGGTAGAGGACCTGAGTCCAGTTCCCAGCATTGGTATCAGGTGCCTCACAACTACTTCTATCTCTAGCTCCAGGGCTGGAGAGATGGCTCAGAGGTTAAGAGCACTGGCTGCTCTTCTAGAGGTCCTGAGTTCAATTCCCAGCAACCACATGGTGGCTCATAACTATCTATAATGAGATCTGGTGCTTTCTTCTGGCTGGCAAGCACACATGCAGGCAGAACATTATATACACAATAAATAAATCTTAAAAAAAAACCCTCCAATTCCCAATGGCCTCAGCAGCCCAGGCCCCTTTCTTAACTCTGGGAAAATAGCTTTCTGTCTATTTGGTAGAGAGCTTGCTTATCAACAGCTCTCAGGATCGAGCTTGCCACCCAGGTGAGTGACAGCCTCTGGGTCACCACTCACCTCTCCTGGGATGTCCCACTGTAGCCTGGTAGGTTTGGGGATGCTGGGGTTGGTGTGTCCTTTACAATGTCCATCCTCCGAGTAGCCCAGCTGGAAGACGTCAGTGGCCATGACATACTGAGGATAAAGAAGCAAAGACTGAAGAGAAAGGCTGGTTGAGCAGTGTCTCCTACCATGCTCAGGACAGAACACACACACCTGGGACCAGTCCCGGGTATGACAGCAGGGTCTCCACACACTGAGCTGGCAGCACCTTTCCCAGCACCCACCAACTGGGTGGTGGGTGCCCAATTCAGTTCAACACACACAAAATAAAAATTTTTTAAATCTTAGAGGAAGCTGGGTGATGGTGGCGCACGCCTTTAATCCCAGCACTGAGGAGGCAGAGGCAGGCGGTGAGTTTGAGGCCAGCCTGGGTCTACAAAGTGAGTCCAGGACAGCCAAGGCTACACAGAGAAGCCCTGTCTTGAAAAATCAAAAACAAAAACAAAAAACTCCCAGAGGGCAAAGAGTAGGAAGCTTCCACACAGCTAGCTGACAGGTGCTTTCTAGAGACCAGGCCCTGGGAGGGTAAAACTGCAGCTCCGAACCTCTGCATCTCTGGTGTCCACCGGCCACAGCCTTTTCTGTGTCCTCTGCAATAAGGGAGAAGCACAGGCGTTTCCCTGAGTCCGTGAGCTGCTGTAGCAGGAGAACCTATCTAGAGGAGGAGATCAAGGGAACCTTGACTTAGGGCTTCTGCATGCATCCACAGCACCTAGGATGCTGCATCCACAGCACACAGGACACTGCATCCACCCACAGCACGCAGGATGCTACATCCACCTCATACAGACACTGCATCCACAGAAGACAGAGTGCTGCATCCATAGCACATGTG
>OU015757.1:25074051-25084278 GCA_907169655.1 Acomys percivali | reverse complement strand
AAATAAATAAATAAATAAATAAATAAATAAATAAATAAATAAATAAATGCAGCTTGTGTCTGCAGCAGCGAGGGAGGAGCACCCTTCCCTGGCCCAGACATCCCCCAGAAGCAGCCACAACAAATGCTGAAGGCCCTGCCCTGGAGCCGGGCCCTGCCCTGAGACTCTCTCAGGCATCGGGTCCACTGACGTCTTCAGCAGCATAGACCTGTCTTTCAGACAGGAAACCCGAGGCTCAGAGATCAGGCCACAACAACTCTGGAGCAGGGAAGGAGTGACACCATCTGGCTCCTGAGCCCAGACCAGGAATGCTGGGTCACATGATACTCCCACGATGCCCACGCTGTGCCACCACACCGTCTACACTGAGGAGGCCCACTTCCCTTCAAAGCTGTCCTCCAGGAGCTTGCTCCCACTGCTGACTCTGTCCTCAGCCTCCAGGCTTTCTGCGCTGCCTACCCTCCATTGCCCACCCCCATCCCACCACAACCTTTGATGTCAACACCCACAGACAGGTCCCCAGTGCACCCTCGAGGGAGGAGATGAGCCATGGATCATGGCCTTTTACATTTTCTGGTTTTCCTCGTCAGTCCTGGGCTCCAAACAACACACAGCCTGCTATCTATCTCCTGAGTGCCTGGAGCAACTCTTTTATCAAAGCATTTGTCCCTTGGCCTTGGCTCCTGCAGCAGCTTCAGAGCAGCTCAGGGCGCAGTGACAGAAATGCTGGCCTGCTTCTGGCCTCGGAGCGCAAAAGCCCCTCCCCACCTTCCAGTCCCACCTGCCGCTTATTCTGCTCAAAGCAGGGCACAGGGCAGTTCCTCTTTCCCTCAAAGGAACTGTTCATTAGAGACTAACTCCACCCCTCTGCTCTTGCCCCCAACCCCTAGCTGGCCTTAAAGATACGCTCACTTGGAGGAAGGAGCAGCCGGCTCAGTGAGTAAAGCACTTTCTGCTTGAGATGAGGCTCTGTGCCCATTCCCCCTATTATCTGAGAACTGAGGAGGTGGACATAAGCGGATTCCAGACAGTGAGCTCCAGGCTCTGGGGGTGACCTTGTCCTCAAAATATAAGACGCAGACCCACAGGTGAAGACACCGGCGTTGACATACATGCATGTACACTAAGCAGACACATACAAAGCAAGTGTCCCTGGGTGGGGGCTAGCTGGGGGAGTTAGCTGGATACGGTGGTACAGGACTCCAATCCAAGCATGTAGGAAGCAAAGGCAGGAGGACACCAAGTTTAAGGCCAGCCTCAACCACGTAGCAAGGCTGAGGCATTAACAAACACGTCCATAGCCTGATGAAAAGGGCTACACCTTCAATTCTGTGTGCCCTCATGTGTCGTTGTCCCCAAAACACACATACACACACACACACACACACACACACACACACACACCTGCTTGTCATGCACTGAATTCAGCTGCCCCTGTGACCCACCATCCAGGAGCCAGACTTGACACCATGAAGCAACACTGAACAACAGTGCTCTGGCTGTTCTGGTGCTACTGCCGGCGCCAGCGGGGACATGCCTCATAAGGAAGGCCTCCTCAGAGTACTCTGAAGCCCAGACCCAGGAAGGATGCGTACCTGTCTGCGGCCGTGAGGGCGGCCAACTTGGCCTCCCCGGGCTGTGGCTCTGAGGGGTCGTCCAGGATCTGCTGCATCTGCTGCTCCAGCTCTCGGGGCCTGAGCAGCCTCCCATCGTGGTAGAGCCAGACCTTGAAGTATCGCCCTCTGTGATACACAACAATGTGCCGGCTGTCCTTGATGTGCTGGATGGTATCTGAGGTGGTGAGGACCCAAAGGGAGAGACAGGAAGTCAGAAGGCCTTGGTGGGAGCATCAGATCTGACTGGTTTGGCTCTTTGAGGATCTCATATAGACCAGGGATCTCATCCCTATATAATCAAGGATGACCTTGAACTCCTGACCCTCCTGCCTCCACTTCCTGGGTGCTAGGATTACAAGTATATGGTCCTTGACTCTAGACTGAGTCACTCCCTTTGGCTTAACCCTTCCTTTTTTTTTCTCCTTGTTTGTTTGTTTTTGGTTTGTCGAGACAGGGTTTCCTCTGTGTAGCCTTGTCTGTCCTGGACTCACTTTGTAGACCAGGCTGGCCTCGAGCTCACAGCAATCCGCCTGCCTCTGTCTCAGTTTTCTCGTCTATGAGACATGGTTGCCACATGCGGTAGTTTGAATGAGCTCTCTCCCATAAGGCACAGGCAGAGTTCAGTTCCTATACCCACACCAGGCGGTTCACATCCTCCTGTAACTCCAGCTCTGAGGAATCCGATGCTCTCTTCTGGCCTCCACGGGCACCTCATGTGCTCATGTGCACATACACAGAAAGAGGCACAGACACACAGATGAAAAGAAACAGCAAAAATACATTTTAGGGTCTGGAGAGATGGCTCAGAGGTTAAGAGCACTGTCTGCTCTTCCAGAGGTCCTGAGTTCAATCCCCAGCAACCACATGGTGGCTCACAACCATCTATAATGAGATCTGGTGCCCTCTTCTGGCATGCAGGCACACATGCGGGCAGGATACTGTATAAATAAATAATGTGTAGATAAATATTAAAAGAATAAAATTTTAAAAATGAAACGTTTCAGCCAGGCATGATGGTTCGCCACCTGTGAGGATCAGGAGTTCAAGGCCACCCTCCACATATCAAGTTAGAGGCTAGCCTGAGCTACATGACTTGTGGGTAAAATCCTTTGCTCTACAGACCTGGTGACTAGCACCACAGCACTGTCATCTGACCTGCACACAAGCGCTGTAGTGTGGCTGTACCCGTTTACAACCAGTCACATGAGCACAGTGAAAAATCTTAAAATGAATTAACAGCAAAAGGCTAAAACAGCCAGCCAAGGCTATACAGAGAAACCCTGTCTCAACACTGCCCCCCCCCCCAAAAAAAGGCTAAACAGAAATGGCTCCAGTATAGAAAGATGGCATGGTGATGCACACCTTTAACCAGCACTGAGGAGGCAGAGGCAGGTGGATGTCTGTGAGTCCAAGGCCAGGTTGGTTGACCTAGCAATTTCCATAATTACCAGGGCTACATGAGACCCTGTCTCAACCAAGATGTCCTCCGTGGCATGCATCTTTGAAGGGTCTCTTTCAAAGTTTAAAAAATTACATTTATTTATTTATCTTGGGTGACTGCTCAAACACGTGTGAGGACAGGCATGCCCTGGTACACGTGTAGAGGGCAGAGGACAACTTGTGGGAGTCCGTTCTCTCCTCCTAGCACAGGGGTTCCTGGGATCAAACTGAAGTGCCAGACTTGGAGACAGACACATTTACATGCTGAGCCATTTTGTTAGCCTCTGGAACCATGGGGTGGAATAAATTGTCCCTCCTTAAGTGTTTTGCTCAGGTATTCTGTCACAGTGTTAAAAAGTGACCAATACTGCGCACTTGAGCCCAGCAGGCCTGCGTGGTGCCAGCTAGTATCCAGTCCCCCTCCCTGTCTTGACCTAGGTTAGAAGCAGATTAGATGACCGCCAGCCCAGGCCGGGCAGCCGACAGCAAGCAGCTGGGCCAGGATCTAGCTCCTCAGGCGTGTTTGTTCTCACGGGTATTTTACAGCAAACCCTGCACGCAGGCCAGAGCAAGATGCCCAAGGAATCTTGTGGGATTATTCCAGCAGGTCTGGGGGAAATGCCCAATGAAAGAAACTCTCAGCTGAAGGAACAGTTAAAAAAAAAAATCTGGAAACCGACCGGCCCATTGTCCAGGCTAAGACAAAGGAAATTCAGGCTGGCACTGGGGTTCAGTTAGCAGTGCCCTGTCTAGTATGGGTGAAGCCGGGGGTTCCAGCGACAGCAACAGATTCTCCAGGCACGATGACTCCTGCCTATTACCCCAGTGGGAGGCAAGAGGGTCAGAAACCCAAGGCCATCCTCAGCTGTATACTCTTTTAGGCCAATCCTGGAACTTATGAGATCCTGTTCCCAAACCGCTACCAGTGACAAAAGACAAAGCGATTCCAAGAGGAGGCACATTCACAGAGCGAAGCTCTCAGATCAGGACAGACCCTGAAATTATCCTGCCCGCAACGCCCCCGCTCCCCGGTGGTTCTGAACACCAGGGTGGCAAATGCTGGGTCCCAGGGGAGCCCCTGGTGAGCACCACCCACCTGTCTCCTCCCCGGGGATGCGAGAAGTATTGAAAAGCCGCTCCCACTGGGCTGAGCAGAGTGGAATTGTGGATCCCAGAAGACGAATCTGTAATAAAAAGGTGTTTTAAACCAACAGGCAAAAAACAAAACAAAACAAAACAAACAAACAAACAAACAAAAAAACCCACAGAAAAACTTTAAAAGGAGCTGATTAAAATGCTGCCTGTTTCTTGTGCACGCTGCCCAGCCTGACTACATCACTCAGCTGTCCTCTGGGGTAGTACATCTGGGTGACTTGTTGAGCCGTGCCAGGGTACTGAAGTTCTTTCCAGATAAATATGTAAGCCACTCAGGGTTATGAAGAAACAGTTTTCTTGAGCAGTTCACCGGCATGCCACCATCATGTGGCAGTCAGAGGACAGCTTACAGGAGCTGGTTCTCTTTTCCCGCCATGTGGGTCCCCAGAATTGAAAATCGAACACATGTGCTCAGGCCTCACCAAGTCCCTCACCTTGCACATTAGGCCTATTAGCAAGCCGCAGGGGTTTGCCAATCTCTGGGTCTGCAGTGCTAGGATGCGCAGCAGTGCGTCTGGTTGGGTATCACGGTGTCAGGGCCTCACTTTTTTCTCAAAGCAAGCACTTTGTCAACTGAGCCATCTCTGAAGCTTCCCGAAAGAGCTTTTGAAAGGAAAGTTTACGTACGGGTTTGAGTTCTTCACGGTCCACCTTCCGACGATACAGCAGTATGGCATGGATGGTGTTGCCAGCTCTTGCAGCCTGAATGTGGGTTGGGGTGACGTACAGCATCTCCTGTGAGGGTGACAGCAGAGAGTGCTCATGGGGATGGCACGGTGGTTTGTACACGTGGTAGAGGGCCTCCCTGACACCAACATGTTTCTACAGCGATGCTCAGGGATAACCGCTTTTTGTGTTTGCTTTAGGTAGGGTTTTTGTTTTTTTGTTTTTTTTTTGTTTTTTTAAAGACCAGGTTACGTTATGTAGCTTTGGCTGCCCTTGAACTCTAGGCAATTCCCCCTGCTTCAGGTTCCTGAGTGTTAGGATTAAGGCATGTGCCACTATGGCTGACTTTAACTTAACATATACCATTTCCCCATATACAGACAATTTTATTACTGCTTTGAATCCTTTTGGTTTTTGACATATTTGATTTAATTTTCTTTGTGTGTCTGCATGGGGTTGAACGTACACCTGTGTGCAGGTGCCCAGAGAGGCCAAAAGAGGACATGAAATACCCTGCAATTAGAGTTAGAGAAGGTTCCGGACCACCTGACATACATGTTGGGAATCAAACTTGGGTCCTCTGGAGAAGCAGCAAGTGCTCTTTTTCTTTTAAAAGATATATTTATTTATTACGTATACAGTGTTCTGCGTGCATATACACCTGCACGCCCGAAGATCTTGTTATAGGTGGTTGTGGGCCACCATGTGGTTGCTGGGAATTGAACTCAGGACCTTTGGAAGAGCAGCCAGTGCTCTTAACCTCTAAGCCATCTCTCCAGCCTGCAGCAAGTGCTCTTAAACTGCTAAACCATCTCTTTAGCCCCAATTTTATTTTTATTTATTTATTTTTGGTTTTTCGAGACAGGGTCTCTCTGTGTTAGCCTTGGCTATCCTGGACTCGCTTTGTATACCAGGCTGGTCTCGAACTCACAGAGATCCACCTCCCTCTGCCTCCTGAGTGCTGGGATTAAAGGACTGCGCCACCATCACCCGGCTATTTATTTATTTTGAGAGACTATCTCACTCACTTCGAACTGCATAGGTAGCCAAGGATTGTCCTGAACTCCCAATTCCCCCTGTCTCCACCTCCCCAGTGCTGGCCTGACAGGCATGAGCCACCCAAGTTCTAATTTGGTTATTGCTATTAGAGCCCCAGGTTCCATCTGTTCCACCACAGGTTCAAGGCCAGCCTGCCCTTACTTAGCAAGTACTGTTTGCCATGAATGTGCTTTGCAATGCACAGGTGCTTGCTCTGTTGGGTGGAAGGCAGGGACCCTTTCAGGCCCAGGAGGATCTAACATACAAGCCTCAGGTGGGCTCTTCACAGCAACATGGAGCCTTGGGCAGTAGAAGCAGAAGCAAGAGAAGAGGAATCCACCTTGAGCTTTCCCAGGGAGCCAGCAGAGCCGACCACGAGGATGAGCAAACTTGCCTTGGCTATCATGGGGACGGAAGACCAACTCACCATGGCATAGTAGTTGCTGTTGACCATGAGCGGCCCTCGGCCCCGCAGGTAGATATATTCCTCCCACCAGTCACTCACCTACGGTGCAAACACAAGTCAGAGTGCTGAGCAGGAGCCACACAGCTGCCTGCCCAGGCCCAGCCTCTCCACAGATGCACAACTTTCTGGAAGGTTCCAGCACAACAGGCTCCAAAACAAAACTGTCTTAAGCAGACAGGCCACAGGAGCTGAGAAACACACTGGTCCTAAGGGGAGACCCGGATGGACGCTAGACCAACATTTCACACAAGGCTTTAAAAAAACAACAACAACAAAACTCAGGGCGGGGGATGTACCCCAACTGTTAGGATGGCTAATCCCTAGCACTGCATAAAACTAGCATACACTGTACAGTGGTGCACACACAGGCAGGGGTACCAGGAGTTCAGGGTTACAGCAGGTTCAAGTCTGGGGCTAGCCTGGGGCCACATGAGACTGTCTCCAAAAAAGGGTAACTGCTGAAGTTTCCAGGCTGAAAGTGGAGTGCAGTGCTGCATGCTTGCCTGATACTCACCAGGTCATGGGTCCCATCCCCAACATTGTGGAAAAAAATAACACAGACGATCCCAAATCTCCCCAAAGATCTGTCTTCCTCTTCCTGATGCCTGGGTATGCCTCAGCCACAGCACTAAGCCGGAGGCCAGAATGTGCTGCCTCTACTGTCCAGAGTGATTGCTGCAGTGTCACCCAGCAAGCGGCCCGAGCCACCGGGAGGCTGCCCATTTCACACACCACGATGATTTGAGCATCGTGCTGAGGGGCACACCTGGGAGTCTAAATGTACATCAGGCCAGCTGCCTACAATTAAAGCCAGAACACCACGGCTGAGAGTCTGTGGCCTACTGCCCTCCCAGGCACAGTGCCCGTGTCTGCTTCCACCTGCTGGTTCTGCTGGAGGCTTTTCTCTTTCATTTTGTCTATTTTCTGTTTGTTTTTGTCTACTTAGTATACGTGTTTCTTTAAGATATTTTTTTCCTTTTGGAGAGAGGGTTGGGGAAGGGATAGGGTTTCTCTGTGTAGCCCCCTGGAACTTGTACTTAGACCACAGTGGCCTTGAAGCAGAGATCCACCTGCCCCTGCCTTCATGAGTGCTAGGACTAAAGCCTTGCGCTAAGATTTTTATTTTCATGTGTGTGGTTTGCTTTTATATATGTCTGTGCACCACATATGTGCCTGGTACCTATGGAGGTCAAAAGAGGACATTGCATCCCCTGGCACTGGAGCTATAGACGGTTGTGAGCCAACTTTTGGGTGTTGGGAATCAAACCCAGGTCTTCTGCAACAATGACAACTGCCCTTAGCTGAACCTTCTCTGCAGCCCCTTACTTTGTTTTTAAAGCAGGGTTTCATGCAATCACCTTGAACTCTATATAAGCACGAACTTTCATCTTCCTGCCTCTATCTCCCAAGCCCTGGGAATAAACGTGTGCATCACAAAACAGGCACGGGGTTGGAGATTGAACCCAGGGCACTGTGCATGCTAGGCAAGGGCTCTACCACCTGAGCTCCCTTCTCTGCCCTTGTGATTTTTTTTTTTTGAGGGCCTAGACAGCTCACTCGGTAGTTAAGAGTGGGTGCTGTGCTTGCAGAGGACCCACGTTTGGCTCCCAGCACCCATGTTGGGCAGCTCACAACCACCTGTAACTCCATCCTAAAGGATAACTAGGGGATATAATACCCTCTAGTTTCCATGGGCACCACACGCATGCATAGCAGCTCCCTGGCTGCTAGCAGCTCTGTGCACAGTTCGCAGGGCAGAGTATGGCTGCCTCGGCCACAATCAGAACTCCCTGAGCCCTGGGACCCGAGTGGGAACTCTCACACCAAAAACACCTCCCTGAGAAAAGAGCTACCTGCAGGAATACTTACGTAATTTGTGGCCCACCAGGACTTTAGCTTCAAATACCACTGCAATTTGGGTCCGAGGTTGACAGCAAAGTCCTGGGCGAGCGCTGTCATGCGCTGGAAGTCTCCTTCCTTCATCAGTGGCCTCACAGATTCCAGATACTGCCGCGAGAAAACATGGGCTGAGTTAAACGCCCACCTCCCAGCCACGGACCACTTCACACACCTCAGGAAAGTCAGACCATATAGAAAAGGTTGGAAACTCTTCCCGAAGCTGGCCTGCCCTCTCTGGGGACCAGACACCCCCCTGCAGGGCTGAGCAGGGCTGCAGGAGAACGATAATCAAGGCCACCTTGTGGTGGAGGCACCAGGACATCTGACCATTACTTCAGTGATGACCTGGGATGGTGTCTTGAGATGAATGGGACAGTCCTGAGCACCCAGCTTTTCTTCCTTCTTTCTTGAGGCGGGGTTGCATGTAGTCTAATTTGGACTCAAAGTCACCATGTAGCTGAGTCTGATCTTGAACTACTGATCCTCTTCCTATCCCCCAACTGCTAGGATACGTCACACCATGCCTGGCTAAACATGACTTTTTCTAAGAACCCTGAAAACTCCCACCTGTACCTAAGTGAGTTCCAGGAAGCAGAACTGCCGACGAGTCTGATTTGTCAGGAAACAAATCAGGTTTGGAGCTGGGGTGATGTAGGATGCCTATGATCCCAGCACTTAGGAGGTGAGGTAGGGGGATCTCTGAGAGAGTGCTGGCCTACACACAAAAGTCCAGGCCAACCAAGGCTTTATGCCATGAAAGGTGGGACCGTTCCTCAGCAGAGCCAGCTGCTACTGTCTGGCTTACACCAAGTGCACCTTGTGTCCTGATGAAACAGAAAGGTTGCACCTCCAGGGGCTAAGCTGGCAGAGCACTTGCCCAGCGCACACAAAGCCCTAGATTCTGCCCCCACCACTGCATTAAAAGCGAGTGTAGTAGGGCTGGCCTACAACCCCAGCATTCAGGTGGTGAAGGCAGAAGAATCAGAGGTTCAAAGTCATCCTCAGCTACATAGTGAAGTCTAGGGAGCCCATAACCAGTCTGGGCAATGTGAGATCCGGTCTCAAAACGGGAGAGGGGGGCTCTGCACAGTTGGGGGTGAACACTGCACCACAGCAGGCAGGTGGCTGCCCAGCCTTGCTGGGACTGGGAGTCTCCTCTCGCCCTCTCCCCAGTCTGGGAGACCAGAGATGGAAAGAGATGGGACCCACCAAGGGCAACAGGGACTAAATCACTAAGCCAGGACCCAAGCCCTGAAGCCAAGGGATTTTTGATTTACAGTTCTGAGGAGGACAGAAGGCCAAAAACTATGGGTGTCCTCCAGTATTGCAGCCTGGAACACACCAAGGTGCAGCTATTTTACATTAGATTAGGCTCAATACAGAGCCACTCCCTGCTATTCTGGGACATGAAATCCACCCTGTGGACACTGCCATCTACAAGTGGCAGCAAGCACCCAGATTAAAACAAAACCATGCATGGATGTTCCCAGCTTCCCTGCCTACAACACAGCCCGCAGTTGCCCTGTCAGATGGACAGACAACTGGTCTACCCACACAACGAGTGTTATCAGCCACAAAAAGGGAAGAAGCACAGCCATCCTAGGACAGGGATGAACCTTAAAAATCATCCTACTTTGGGAAGCTGAGACAGGAGGATTACAAGTCTGAGGCAAGGTGGGCTACACAGTAAGATCCTGCCTCAAAGAAAAATAAATGCTAGGTGTGTGTGTGTGTGTGTGTGTGTGTGTGTATGGGGAAATCCTACAAAAGTCATGTATTACATAATCCCATTCATGTCAAATTCCTGGACTAGGCAAAAGTAGAAACAGAAAGTGGAACAGAAGTTAGTAGACTGGGGCAGGAAGCGTGGGAGTTATTGCCTAATGGCTATGGCTTTGGCTTGTGGCAAAAAAAAAAAAAAAAAAAAAAAAAAAAAAAAAAAAAAAA
>OU015757.1:25062379-25073951 GCA_907169655.1 Acomys percivali | reverse complement strand
AAAAAAAAAAAAAAAAAAAAAAAAAAAAAAAAAAAAAAAAAAAGCCTGACAATCCTTAGTGATCACAATTGCACAATGCCCTAGATATAACAAACACTGCTGAACTTACACTTGAAAACAATTAAAATGTGTGTGTGTGTGTGTGTGTGTGTGTGTACACTGTGAGCACATATGCACAGATGCACACATTTATGGAGGCATTTGGAGGACAGAGGCCCTCAGGTATTATCCTTACAAATGCTATTCACCTCCTTAGAGGAGGGTCTTCAGCAACCTGGGATTTACCCATCAGGCTAGGCTTGCTGGGCAGTGAGTCCCAGGATCCTTCTGTCTCCACTCCCCAGTACTGGGATTACAAGTGTGTACCACAAACTTGGCATTTTTATATTGGCTCTAATCAATCAAATTCAGGATCTAATGCTTGCAAGGCAAGCCTTTTACTGAGCCATCTCCTTAACTCTTTTTCTTCCTTCCCTTTCTTTTGGGGGGGGGGGTTGAGACAGGGTATCTCTGTGTAGCCTTGACTGTCCTGGACTCACTTTGTAGATCAGGCTGGCCTCGAACTCACAGTGATCCACCTGCCTCTGCTTCCCACGTGCTGGGATTAAAGGCATGTGCCACCACTGCCTGGCTTTTGTTTTTTTTTTTTTTTAAGACAGGGTTTCACTGTGTAGCCCTGGCTAGCCTAGAACAAGCTATGCAGACCAGGCTGGCCTTGAACTCACAAAGATCTGCCTACCTTTACCTTTTGAGTGCTGGGATTAAAGGCATGTGCCACTATGCCCAGCTTTTTAAAAACTAATAAATGTAGACTATATATGTATTTGCCACGGCTTAAAATAATGGATGCGCTCAAATTACTGAACTTTGCACATTAAAATGAGGAAATTATACAATTCTAAAGTGCTTCTCAATAAAGTCTTTAAAAAGTAAACACTCCCCAATAGGTGGGACATGGCACCTTTAAACACTGAAGATGCAATAATGTACTAGGGAAAAACAATATCAAGTATGTATACTAAAACTTGTCTGTCATCAGGCGGGTAAGGCAAGAGGATCAAGACTTCAAGGCCATTGGGGCTGGAGGGACGGCTCAGCAGCTAGGAGCACTGGCCACTCTGGCAGACGACCCCGGTTCTATTGACAGCGCCCACTTGGTGGCCCACAATTCTCTGTTAACTCCAGATCCAGGGGATCCAACGCCCTCTTCTAGCCTTCTAAAGCACCGAATGCATATGGTGTACAGTACATACCTACACAAAGTCAAAAACTCAGACACGCAAAGCAAATAAAATAAAATAAAACAAAATAAACCTTAAAAGAAAATGTTCAGGATGGGTGTGGTGGCACACACCTTTAATCCCAGCACTCAGGAGGCAGAGGCAGGTGGATCTCTGTGAGTCTGAGGCCAGCCTGGTCTGCAAAGCATGTCCAGGATAGCCAGGGCTATTACACAGAGAAACCTTGTCTTGAAAAACAAAACAAGGGCTGGAGAGATGGCTCAATGGTTAAGAGCACTGCCTGCTCTTCCTGAGGTCCTGAGTTCAATTCCCAGCAACCACATGGTGGCTCACAACCATCTATAATGTGATCTGATGTCCTCTTCTGGCCTGCAGGTGTACATGCAGGCAGAACACTGTAAATAAATCTTTAAAAAAAGTAAAGTAAAATAAAATAAAATAAAAAGAAAAACAAAACAAAATAGAAAGAAAAAAGAAAGAAGGAAAAAAGAAAATGTTCAGAGCCAGTGTGGGCTACCTAGCAAGACCCTGTATTCAAAAGATATATGTATCAAAGGGCTGTGAATGTAGCTCATTGGCAGGACACTTGTCCAGCCAATGTAAGGACTCTGGGGGTGGGGTGACATCACGATAGCAACCCTTCAGGGGACGCTGCTGAGCATTAACAAAGAGTAAAGACTGTGATTTATATCCACAATTAGAAAGAAATGTTGTTCCCAAGGACAGAAGCTGGCACCTCAGCATGAGGGTGAATGGCACCTACCCTGCTCACGGTGTCTTTGACGGCTGGGACAGGCAGGCGTGGCAGGGACGTCTGGAAGCTGTACAGCATGGGCTTTCGGCCCGAAAAGACCTTGACCATAGCCTGAAGATACAAGTTACATTTTCAAAGATGAGGCTGTGTTGAAGAGCCAAAGTCAGGGTTCACCTGCATGTGACCTGTTGAGTATTTGGGGTGGGGTCACTCCCTGCCCTACATCACCAGGCCTTGGCAAAACAATAGAGACCCAGTAAAAACCAGGCTGAACAAAAAACCAAGGCTTCCGAGTGTGACTGCTCACTGTCTTCCTTGGCCAGGAACCCTGCATCTGACACGATTCTGCAGGTGGGCTGTCTGGCTTCTTCTGGAAGGTCTTTGGTTTGAGGCTGCTGTGGGCTCTGGATATAGGGAATGAAGTCATCTGAGGTATGTGGCCCTCAAGCCACCCCACGAGACAGACCTGCCCATTAGGTCAAGCAACATGGAGAATGAGCCATCTCCCACAGCCAGGCCAGGTCTAGGAGGCAGCTGTCTCCTGCTGGCAGAAACTAGGGCATCTCTAAGGGTTCCAGGTGTAGATGGTGATGAGTCTTGGTGCTCAGGAGTGCTGGGACTCGGCTCAACATCAGCCACAAGGGCCATCCTAGGTGCTGCTGGTTTAGCCTGAGGAGTTCCGTTTTACTACTCTAGAAAACTCTACCTTAGAAAACTCACAGACAAGGTAGAAGCTGGTTTGAAAAAGAGTGGAGGCCAGATGTGTGTGATGGGTAGGTACCAAGGGTCCTTGCAGGAAAAGTTTTCAAGGGCCGGTGATGGGGCCAGAAAGCACATTGGCCCGCAGGCAAACCCACTCCTCCCGTGCACCAAGAAGGAGCCAGAGAGAAAAGCAACCTGAAAGGCAATTTCACTAAGACCAGATTCATTAAAATTCTTTACAAACCTTGGGTGCAGAAAATTACTGTTTCTTTATAAAACATTGAACTTGAGACCAGAAGCCAAGAGCAGTGATATAGTATGTGGTTGGGAGCATGTGTGACAGCTGCACAGCTGATGGAGGGGTTGGGGTCTGGGTGCCAAAGAGAGAAGTACCAGGGGTGATCATCTCCATCTTGGATAGCATCCCTCCCCCCACCCTCCCCAAACAAAGCTCATCAGAAAGGTAGCTGGGGCTTCCGCTGTTGTTCAGTGGATAGACAGCTCATGTGGGTAAGCTATGCGTGAAGCTCTGGGTTTGATCGCTGGCTCTCACTCAAACCAGACATGGTGGTGCATGCCTGAGCTGGAGCCAGGAGAACCAGGAACTCAAGGGCATCCTTGGCTACATAGTGAATTCAAGGTCAGCCAGGGTGACATGTGACCTGTCTCAAAAAACAAAAACAAAACAGAAAATCTGCAGCACTAGTTATAACTTGACAAATGCCCGTGCGTACGGCACAACCCTTTTCCTTAAGTGGGGTGCCTTGGCCTTAGGATCATGGAGAAAAGGAGAAGACTGAAGAGTTAGAGTAAGTCATGTGATCAGGCCAGCTGAGGAAACCATCCAGTGTCTGACTGCAAAGCGGCCCCAAGGCTACCAAAGGACCTCGTGGGTGGCACTTATACTCAGTATCCAGCCTGAACTACAGGCTGAACAGAAGTGAACAGAGAGATGGCAGAACTCCCAGAAACCATTAGCAAAGGCAGCCTTTGGCTTCACGCAAGAGTCAAGGTGAGCCATAGCTTCCCATAGACAGAGGCTGGGGACTGATCACACACCAAGGAACAAAGGAGGGAAGGTGGCATAGCAAGGGTCCTCCTCTGACTCGTGACATCAGCTATGATGGGTCCTCTAGCTAGTGACGGGTGGTTACCATCCAGATCTTGGTGCTGCGGCTCATTTTGCCATGCTCTGCAAACATCCAGCCGTGGTAGCTGAGCAGCACCTTCAGGGAGTATCGCATCGTCATGATGACCGCCAGCCAGAGCCCGGTACCAAAGAGGATGCCGCTCATGACGTTCTTCGTCTGGCTCGACATGTGGACACTGTGGGGATGGACCACACAAGGAGCATGGATGTCAGCATGGATGGGGGGGGGGGACGATGGCAACCACCAGAGGGCAGCTAGACCAAGCACCTTCTCAGGGATGGGAGAGAGTAGACTGCAGCGCCCCAAAGCAGAGCTCGGTTCATTAGAGATGGAAGCTTGAGGGACCCCACTAACTCTCCTAGTACCCTGGGATTCTCTATTCCTCTCAAAATGGGCCAGCCTTGACTGTGTGCACTAGAGTGGCCTGTCACCCTGGCACTCTGGAGGTCGAGGCGACAGACAAGCCTGGGCAACAGAGTGAACCTTCCATCCCCAGGAAGAGGCAAGAAGCCAGCCAGTGACCTGAGCAATCCTGAACAACACACAATTTCTCCGGTCTCTGGAGAAACGGTGGTGAGGCTCCTGTGGGGATGGAGAGCTGCTCATAATGGCAGCTGCTCCGAGGGGGTGGGGATTGCCAACTGCTGTCCACACGGATCCTGGCCTATTCTCTTCAGATTATAATGCTTTTTCCCCCCCATCTTCTCAAGTGTACCTGGTTTGTACTGTCTGGTTTTTGCTGTCCCCATGACTAAACTCAGGGCTTTCGTGCATGCTACACAGGGGCTCAACCCTTGAGGTACATCCTCAGCCCTCAAATACAACCTAAGATGTTGCTTTTATTCATAAGAAACTCAAATGTCCCGGCATGCTGGAGGCGGAGGCAGGTGGATCGCTGTGAGTTCGAGGCCAGCCTGGTCTACAAACCTAACCCAGGATGGCCAAGATAACATACAGAAACCCTGTCTTGAAAAACAAAGCAAAAATACACATAAATAAATAAATAAAAATAAACCTGAAAAAAAATGTAAAGGTTTTTAAGTATTTAAAAACCAAACTCACTGACTATGAAAGAAAAACTGAGATACAATGCAGCTATCTTGTAGGGTTGTTTTTACTTGTTTTGGAAATGGAAAAGTAGTGGCAAAAATAAAAACCAGCCACCACTTCTTCAAGGCTCAGGGGACATCAAAGAAGGGGCAGAAAGAACGCAAGTGCAGCAGAATGCGGAGGAGAGCGATAAATGCTGTGACATGGCTGCTGCATACAAGAACTTACTGAGGACCTGGACCAGCAGGCCACATCAGTCTCCAGCAGGGGGACTAAGCTCACTCAGTGGGCTAAAAAAAAGAAAAAAAAAAAAGCGGGAGTAGAGAGTTGGGCTGGATATGATTGAGATACACTACTGACATGTATGGGACTGTCAAGGAATTAATAAAGGCTATTCTTTTAAAAACCAAGAGTCCTCAAGTGATCAAAGCAATAGCACATATAGTCTTCAACGACCTGATATTGGAAAACATTAACATATGTAAATGACGGATGAGTTTCTTCTGAGCTGAAAGGCTTACCCTCTGGAGGCCCCACCTCCCAGAAAAACTGAGCTTGGAGGGGGGCTAGCACAATTGTCATCAGAGGTGCTTCCCCCAGCAGCTGATGGGAGCACATATGTTAGTGACCCACAACCATTCAAAACTCTAGTCCCAGGGGGGTCTGATGCTCTCTTTTGACCTCTGAAGGCTCCAGATACACAAATGGTACACAGACATACACATAGGGCACGCATACACATAGAACAGAATTTCAGAAATAATCCAAGCTGGGTGTGGTGTCACATGCAGAGGCATGCAGATCTCTATAAGCACATGAGACAAGACTGATCTACACAGGGAGTTCCAGGACAGCCAAGGCTACATAGAGATGCCCTGTCTCAAAAAAACAAAAGAAAAACAACAGCAAAAAGGTATCCCAGCATTCAGCTGTGTCTAGAACCACTATGATCTCTCTTCAGATCTAATCAAACAAAACCACAGCTGCCTAGGGATATAGGAGCTCGATTCTCATTGGGAAGATGGTTCCAGAACGGCTCTCCAGACTGCAAGACTCTGTCTGACCCTTCACCTGGCCTTTCTAAATTTGGGCCAGAGATGACCCAGTTTACAAAAATAGAGTCCAAGGGACAAAGGAACAAATCTTATAAAGACTGAGATTAAACAAGGTTTTAGTAGCTGGCATGGCTGTGAGGAATCCGGCTTTGAGACACGGTCCATGTTAAAAGCAAAGTCCAACTATTGGAGCCTCAGCTACCTTGGGCCAGGCAGCCAACTCAACACATGGGGCAGCAAGGTGAGCTTTCACAGGACTTCCCTAGCCTCTCAGGACCTGAAGGAGGGCAGCACAGGTCCAGTCTTGGGTGACCAGATCTGCCAGCTGCTTCTGACAACACAGCCCTGCTGGGCACTCCAGGCCCCAGGCAGGCAAGGCCCTTGGCAGGATGCCTAGACAGGCATTTTTATTTCATCTCCTGGAGTTGCTTACAAAGGCATGACTAACGCTGCCTGGAGGGCTGGAGGCTGAGGAGCTGGCTGACTTCTCTGTCACAGCTGCAGGTCTCAGTCAGAGGGCAGGGCATAGAGGCCCACTAAAGACTGACCTCCAGGGTTCTGGGGCACCTAATCAAGCTGTCTTAAGCACACCCACGCTGCTGGATTAAATCAGAGCTTTGCATTGAGTAAGCAGAAACCAACTCCTCCAGCTCCGAGAGTCCCCTGGGGCCACTCTTTTATCAGTTCACTTTTGCAATTCTTTCTAGCATACAGTATCCGCATCTGCACAACCAAGAAGGCAAGATGGAAAGGTGCAGAGCTGAGCTGGAGAGATGGCTCAGCGGTTAAGAGGGCTTGCTGCCCTTCCAGAGGTCCTGAGTTCAAGGTCTCGTCCCAGCTTGTGCATGGTCAGGTGGCTCATAACAGCCTGTAAGTCCAGCTCCAGGGCCCAACTCCCCCCCAACTGGCCTCCAATGGCACCGAACTCAGGCCTACAGCTGAGCTTAGCGCTGGTGCTCAACATGGACTAACTCTCCACACGGGTCAGAAAACAATGCTGAGGGCACAGCAAAGGCCTTTCAGCATTGTTCCTCAGTCATAAACCCAGTGTCTTGCCTTGAAGGATTCATGTGACTCGGGACAGCTAGGGACAATTCTGAGACAACATGTTTGAGCCCAGTGTGGTGGTGTGTGCCTATAGTCCCAGGAGAGGCAAAACAGTTAAGATTATCAAGAGTTCAAGGTCATCCTATGTCACTCAGCAGCCTGAGGACCAGCCTGGGCTACTTGGTTCCCAGCACCCACAACTCTTCCCAGCTTATAGCTGTTCATAAATCCAGTTTTAGGAGCTCCAAAAGCCTCCTCTGGCCCATAAAGGCACCAGTCACACATGTGGTATAGGCAAAACAGTCGTATACAATAAAATGAATAAATAAATCTTAAAAAAAAAACCAGGTGTGGTGGGACACATATATGGGTTCAGGTTAGAGTTAGTGTTAGGAGGTAAAGGCAGGTAGATCTCTGAGTATTCCAGGCCAGCCTGGTAAACATAGCCAAGCCTATACAGTGAGACCCTGTCTCGAAATAAATAAATACATAAAAGAAAGAAAGAAAAACCAGAAGCTGGCCAGGCCTTGTCTCCAAATAGGATGACAACTAATGTTAAGTTTCCAGAATAAACTAAAACTCAAAACAAAGGGGTAATGGACCTCCCTGGTGTGAATCTAAGCCACTCTGAAGGGGCCAAGGGTTGATCTGTCTGTCCCTAAGTAACCAATGACAGTAAGTTCAGAGGACCAGATCACCGGATGGACATTAACTCCAGCACCACAGCCACACACCACCTTCTGGAGTCACCACTGGCTCCAGCTTGACACCTTCTAGAAGGCAGGTACCCCAGATCTCTGCCATCCTTAGCCTAATCTCCAGAGGAAGGCAGCAGTGTCTATAGACTTCAAAGAACACCACTAGCACGACAGGAAGAAAAGAAGAAGAAGAAGAAGAAGAAGAAGAAGAAGAAGAAGAAGAGGAGGAGGAGGAGGAGGAGGAGGAGGAGGAGGAGGAGGAGGAGGAGGAAGAGGAGGAGGAGGAGGAGGAGGAAGAGGAGGAGGAAGAGGAGGAAGAGGAGGAGGAGGAAGAAGAGGGCTCAAGTGCAAGGACAGCAAGAGCGTTATAGAGGGTCCAGAGCGAGGACAGTCAACAGGGGAGCTATCATCTTCCTACCAAAGTGGGGAAGGGCATGTTACTCACGTGGTGTCTAAGGTCTGGTTGATCTTTGCGATCATGCCCAGGGAGGGGTCCACTTTGTTATGCATGGATGACATCACACCCACCACCACGATGAGCCAGCTGGAGGGACTGCCAGGGAACACACCAGTGATAATGCCATTCTGAAAAGACACGCAGGCTGTAAGTAGCACCCTCCTGAAGCCACCATCACGGCCCTGCAGCAGCCCTGTGGCAACAGGCAGCTGGGACACCAGGCAGCAGGGAGCAGGTGTGGCATGCAGGCCACCAAGGGCCAAGTGCCCAGTAGCTGAGACTCCTCCTGGAGCCAGGGCTGCCTCACCTTCTTCGTGCAGTCTATTCTCTCCCTTGACTTCTGAGCCCAGATGTACACTGGGAGATTCCCCAAGAGGGACTCTGGGCCAGGAGGAACATCCTGGCCTGCCTTACCATACAGGTCTCCATTTGGTGACAGCCAGCCTGGCCCGTGAGGTCCCATTCGCAGTCTGCCACTATCTGGCAGTCAGGGACCCCAGTGCCCAAACTCCTACTGCTCTGTCCCTGAGTCAAGACATGTTTACAGGAGCCCTCACACCACGGATGCAAACAAAATAACCCAGCAAAATAAAGTTTACATTTAAATTTTTTGTTACATTTATTTATCATATGTGGGCGCATGCAAGGACGCTGGGGCGCAAAGGTGGCGGTTAGAGGGCAACTTGTGGCAGTCAGTGCTCTCTCCTGCTATCACGTGGGATTTTGGGCCAACAGGTCATCAGGCTGGGCTGCAAGCTCGCACACCAAATTAAAAAAAAAAAAAACTGGTCTAAAGAAGTATGGTTAGTGGGCTGGAGAGATGGCTCAGTGGTTAAGAGCACTGCCTGTTCTTCCAAAGGACCTGGGTTCAATTCCCAGCACCCACATAACTGTCTGTAACTCCAAGATCTGACACCCTCACACCAACACACATAAATTAAAATTAAATAAAATGTTTCTTTTAAAAAAAGAAATATGGTTAGGGGAGAGAAGGCTTGCATGAATCAGAGCCGTTTGGACCTCAGAACCAGGAGGGGAGAGGTGGGGAGTGCGTTCTTCTCTCTGCTTTGTTGGCTGTTTGAGGCTTACAGTACATTAATTCTATTTGGTTTTGTTTTGTTTTGTTTTTTGAGACAGGGTGTCTCTACATAGCCATGGTTGTCCTGGAACTCACTATGTAGACTAGGCTGGCCTCAAACTCAGAAACCTGCCTGCCTCTGCCTCCTCCCGAGTGCTGGATTATAGGGGTGTACGTACACCCTGCATAATAAATTAATTCTTCATGGATATACACATTTCATCCCAGCACTTGGAAAGCAGAGGCGGAAAGAGCTCTGTGAGTATATAATAATAATAAGAAGAACATAACAGTAACAATAATAATATAATAATAGCAATAATCCTCTGAGCACGGTGTGGGGCTCACACACCTTCCCAGCCCTTGAAAGGCTGAGACAGGAGAACTGCCTTAAGTTACAGACCAGTCTGGCCTGGTCAGACTCTGTCTCAAAAAAGCAAAACAAGGCTGGCGTGGATAAAGCACTTGACACACAAGCTGGAGGGAGGGCCAGCACTTGGATCTCTAGAATCAATGTAAAAGCTGGGCAGGAAGGGCACTTACCTGTAACCTTAGTGCTCCAGAGGCAACCTAGCTAGAGTAACTAGACTATCAGAATTTGTGAGCTCAGATTCAGTGAGACTATCTCAGTAAATGAAGTGGAGAGATAGAGGAAGACACTCAGTATAAAGGTACAGCCTCCATGTGTGGGATGCGCTCACACACACGCACACACACATGTACACGCACATGCACAAACACACACAGAGGCAAAACTAAGATTAAAACACCTTTAGGGCTGGAGAGATGGCTCAGAGGTTAAGAGGACTTTCTGCTCTTCTATATGACCTGGGTTCAATTCCCAGCACCCATATGGCAGCTCACAACCATTTGTTAACTCCAGTTCCAGGAGATCCATCACACGAGGCACGCATGTGGTGCACACATCTGGTAACCACCTGTAACTCCAGCTCCAGGAGATCCAGCGCTCTCTTCTGGCCTCTGCAGGAACCTACACTCACATACACCTACTCATACAGACACATAGGGATACACATAATTCAAAATAAAACATTTTTTTAACTAAAAAAAAAAAAAAAAAAAAAACCCTTGGAGCCAAGTGTGGCGGCACATGCCTTTAATCCCTGCACTGGGGAGGCTGAGGTAGGTAGATCTCTGTGAGTTTGAGGCCAGCCTGGTCTACATACTGAGTTCCAGGACAGCCAGGGCTATGTAGAGAAACCCTGTCTCAAAAAACCAACAAAGAAAAAAAGAGTAGTAAAAGTGAGAGTGGGCTCCAGCTAGTTCTGAATCCACGTGGAGACCAGGGTCGCTGGAGCAGTGGTGGCCCTGCCGGCCTCTTCCTCAGAGCGAAGCCCCCAGAAGCTCCTGCACTGTGAAGCAGGCTCCTGAAGACACATTTCTTCCTTGCGCAGCAGGCTGGAGGAGCAGGCCCTGGGGACGCTGGAGGAACAGGCCCTGGAGACTGGGACTACTTTGAATTGCTCCAAACCTGCATTAACTCTTTCTGGGAATTAAAGTAAATAAAGTTGGGCTGGGGGTACAACTCAACAACTGACCCATAGCTTGTCCATCATGGGCAAGGCTATGGATCCCAGCCCCAGCCCACACAAACTGAGGACCCAAGTTCATTTCCCAGCGCCCTCTTTGAGGCTCGCAGCCATCTGTAACTCCAGTTCCAGGAGACCCAACAGCCTCTTCTGATCTCCTTGGACACCAGACATACATGTGCTGCACATGCCCACACACAGGGCATTTCATGTGGGCCAGTCAACCATCCTATCTTTCTTCAAACTCATCTACCCTAAATTACCAGAGGAAAACTCTTCAGAGACCTTAAAAAACACCACCCTCAAGAAAAGACCCGTTTGCCAGCTTCCTGGGTCCCTCTCTGCCATGCAGTCTTTTTTTTTCTTTTTCTCTATGTGCCTGTGTCATGCATATGTCTCCTAACCTCCCCCACCAAAAAGCCTTTTTGCAACTGCTGCTTCCAAAAACATAAAAATAAAAATAAGTAAATCTTAAAAACACAACCCTCTCTCTCCTAGTAAAAAAGAGGCCACTTCTTCAGGTAGTCATGGCTGAGAACTGTGGCTTGGGCTGTACTGGAGTGTGTGGAAATAGTTTTTAGTGTCTCAGCATTTTATCAGCAAAGCAGTGATTAAATAAAGTTGCTGACCTGGGTAAGTGACTCATGCCCACAACCCCAGTACTTGGGAGGCTGAGGATTCCAAGCTAACCTGAGCTACATGAAGCCCTTTCTTCAAAACAAAACAAAAATATGCGCGCGCGCACACACACACACACACACACACACACACACACACACACACACACAC
>OU015757.1:25038676-25061141 GCA_907169655.1 Acomys percivali | reverse complement strand
ACACACACACACACACACACACACACACACACACACACACACACACAATCTTAAAGATAAGTTAAAAAAAAACTATGCAGAACCATAATAAAATCTAAGATATGAGGGGCTAGAGAGATGGCTCAGAGGTTAAGAGCACTGACTGCTCTCCCTGAGGTTCTGAGTTCGATTCCCAATAACCACAAGGTTGGCTCACAACCATCTACAATGTAATCTGATGCCCTCTTCTGGCCTGCAGATTATTATTATTATTATTATTATTATTATTATTATTATTATTATTATTATTATTATTATTATTTTAAAAAATAAATCTTTTTTAAAAATCTAACTTATGAGTACATTCTCATTAGATGGTAACTTTCCCACCGAGGCCCGCAAGGCTCTGATAAACCTGTCAAAAACCAACAGGCATCAGGTCTAGAGTAATGGTTCAGCGGCTAGAGCTAACTGAAGCCCCTGTGTATTTACATCCTGTGGCAGGCAGGAAGACAGCAACAGGGTCTGGCCATGGCGAATGCACAGACTCCGCTTGAGAAAGCAGCAAGGCACACTCACAGCTTGTGTGAGGCACAGACCACGGCACTGGGCGGGGTGAGGAGGTTCACATCTGCAATCCTCCTCCACCTGCTTCCCAAGCGCTGGACTACAGAGAGGAGCCACTGTTCTTGGTTTGTGCACTGCCAGGGATGCACATCAGGGGATGCTAGGCAGGCACTACTGACGACAGAGCCGGGCCCAGCTTAAGCCTCCCATATCTGTAGCAATTGTGAGGTAGATAGTGCAGACGAGAACCCTGCACATGGGCATCAATCTTGCCAGACACGACCTGGCCAACCATTTATAGGTCCTCAGAGGTGAGGCAGGTACAGTGGCCCTGAACCTGGAGTGTGCTGATTGGCTAGGCTGAGTGACCAGTGAGTCCTTTTATCCTTCCGTCCCACTGCCAACCCTAGCGCTGGAATTACCGGCCTGCGCTGCTGTACTCCGCATTTACATGGATACTGGGGCTCAACTTAGGTCCTCAAGCTTGCTCAGCAAGTTCTTCACCCCCTGAGTCATCTCCCCAGCCCATGAAGGGGCTGTAAACAGCAGCAGATTAAATGCAGTATTGCAGTCAATTCGATCCAAAGTCACGAACCCCATGTTTGCCCAGAAAGCAAACCTCATCTCAGGACAAGCATGGGGCCTGAGAATATTTATGGCGTCTTTTCCAGGGTGAACTATGCCGGTCACATGGCCTGAGTTTAATGTTCAGAACCACCTGAACCTACCGGGTGTGGCGGCACAAGCCTGTAAGTCCAGCCCTGGTGAGGCAGAGGTGAGAGAGGGTCGCAAGTTCAAGATTACCCTTGGCTACACAGTGACTTCAAGACAAGCTTGGTCTGCATGAAACCCTGTCACAAACAGACAAGGCCTTGTTTATTCTCACAGCAGGCAGTCCTACCACTCCGTGGGCACGCATGAGCAATGCACACTGCCCTCACACAGCCTCTTGGCTTCAAACCACTAAGCAGGTACTCATGGCAGAAAACATCAGCCTGAGAAACTCAGGCCTGCAGAGATAACAAGGCAGTCGCAGTCTCCATGTTGGCTTCACAGACTACTTCAAATTCTCTGACTGACCAGGAAGTACAAATTGAACCACAGTACATGGCACCCAAAGGAGCATCAAGAATGCAAACAATGAGTTACAGGTGTTGGCGAGGACACTGAGGAATCAGGAGCTTCACCCACCGTCATCGCAGAAATAGGATGAGGTCCGGCCACTCTCGAAGAGAGCCTGTCCTTTCCTCAGAGGCTACTTTGAGGCAGTGAGTTCTAGGCTAGCCTGGGCTAGGCTACACAACAGACCATATCTCAACAAAATCAAACAAAACTGAAAAAAACCATGGAACCCAGCAACTCCTCTCCTTGGCAAAGATAAGCCAAAGAAGTACACACAAAAACCTATACATGCGTGTTCACAGCAGCCATGTTCGTGACAGACAAAACCACAGAAACAGCAATGTGCCCTTCCACAGCAGGACCTACAGCCAGGTCCCTCCACAAGAGGAGGCGTGCAGGTAAACTAACATGCTAGCACACTTGAACATGACTCGGCCTGAGAAGGAAAGCGGTAGAAACACACTCAGCAACATGGATGAAGCCGTGGTAGTGAGGTCTGGGGACGTGGCTCAGTGGGCAGAGGGCTCACCCTGCCTACACAAGGCCCAGGGTTCCATTCTCTGTACCACATAAGCCAGGCATGGTGGCATGCACCTGCCACCCCAGCACTTGATACATGAGGCAGGAGGATGGGATGTTGAAGTTATCCTTAGCTACAGAGTAAGCTGGAAGCCAGTCTGAGCTACATGAGTCCCTGTCTCATAAAACCAAACCAGACCAAACAGGCATGACACGAAGCTGAAGGAGACAAATGCCATCTCATTCCATTTACACGAAATGTCCAGAACACAAAGATCTGCAGAAATAGAAAGATCCGAGCTGCCAGGGCTTGGGGGAGCTTGGAGAGAGGATGAAGGCTAAAGAAAGTGCTTTTTGGGGGATTGATAAACCAAACTGATTAGAAGGACAGATAGTGGCAAATTGATGTGAATAAATTTAAAATCACCAAAACTCAGACTTTTGATGGGTGAGTTGCTTATGTGAATATACACTGTCTTAGTCAGGGTTTCTGTTGCTGCAATGAAACACCATGACCAAAAAGTAGGCGATGAAAAGGTTTATTTGGCTTATACATTACTCACTCTTCATCATCAAAGGAACTCCAGACAGGAACTCAGCTATGGCAGGAACCTGAAGGCAGGAACTGATGCAGAGACCATGGAGGAGTGCTACTTACTGGCTTGCTCAGCCTGCTTTCTTACAGAACCCAGGACCACCAGACCAGGAATGGCCCCACTCACAATGTGCTGGGCCCTCCCCCATCAATCATTAATTTAAAAAACAACATTTCATAGCTGGATATTATGGAGGCATTTTCTCAATTGAGGTTCCCTTCTTCCAGATGACTCTAGCTTGTGTCAAGTTAGGATAAAACTTGCTATGCTGCATACCTCAAGTAGGCTGGGATTTAAAAACACTGTCTCAGAGGCTGGACAGATGGCTTAGTGGTCAAAGATGCTTGCTGCTCTTCCAGAATATGGAGGTTTAGTTCCCCAAACTCACATTAAACAGCTCGTAAACACCTTTAACTCTGGTTCCAGGAGATCTGATGTCCTCTTCTGGCTTCCATGGGCAATGCACTCATGTGGTGTACTACACCTCCCACCCACCCACACAACATCCACACATGCATAAATAAATAAAAATTAAAATTGAGCTGTGCTGCATAGATGGCTCAGCAGTCACCGGCTGCTCCTCTACAGGAGCCAGGTCAGGTTCCCAGCACCTTACATGGCAGTTCATAACCATCTGCAACCCCAGGTCTAGGGGATAGGATGCCCTCTTCTGGCCTTCCTAGACATGCATATAGACAAAATACCCAAACACATAACAATAAATAAAACATAAAGATCGATGCATGAATGTAAACCAGGATAGCTTTGAACTCCCAGAAATTCACCTGCTTCTGTCTCCTCAGTGATAGAATTAAAAGTGTGGGCACCTCCATGCCTTGCTAGAGTGTATCACTTTAAAAAATATACTTTCCCAGCTGGGCATGATAGTTCACATCTGTAAACGCAGCATTCTGAGTGGTTGAGGTAGGAGGTTTACTGTGAGTTAGAGGCCAGCCAGACCTAGAAAGTGAGGCAGTCTAAAAATGGAAGAACAAAAACAAAACAAAAACCAAACCAAACCAAACCAAACAAAAAAACCAAACCACTGGGGAAAAGGAGCTAGGAGATGGCTTGGTGGGTAAGGTGCTTATACATGAGAGCTTGAGCTGGGTCCCAAACCCTATAGGAAAGCTGGCTGTGGTGGAGTACACTTGTAATCTTGGTGCTGGGAGGCAGAGATAGGTGGATCACTGGGGTCAGTGACAGAACCCTATCTCAAAAAACAAGGCGAGGGCTGAGGAGAGGACTCGGTGGATAAAGGCACCTCCCTTGCACACCTAATGACCTCAGCACAACTCTCAGAACTCGGTAAAAATCAAGATGTGGCAGTGCACATCCGGACTCCAGCTGGCTTTGCACATCTGGACTCCAGCTGGCAGTGCACATCTGGAATCTAACATTCCTTCAGCAAGATAAGAGGCAGAAACAGGAGAATGGGCCTTAAGCCCCCAGGGACAGCCGGCCTGGAATACATGGTGCAGTAGCAGAGAGAGAGACCCTGCCTCAAAAACAAGGGGTGGGGCTGGAGCGAGGGCACCCTGATTAAGAGTGCAGTCTGCTCTTGCAGAGAACCAGTGTTCCGCTTTCAGGGCCCATATCGCTGGCTCACCTTGGTCTAAACTCCAACTCCAGGCGGATCCAATGCCTCTGGTCTCTGCAGACACTTGCACTCATGTACATTACACACACACACACACACACACACAAAACAAACACACACACACACCCCTAAATGTTTTTTTAATTAAAGAAAAAAAGGTGAAAGGAAAGAACTGACTTCCGAAAGCTCCCCTCTGCCCTCCACACACTCACCACGGTGTGCATGCGTCTCCACTCTCTCACACACAGCCTACACATATAGTAATAAACTAAAAATTTTTAAGTGAAAGAAGTGGTCAGGTTCGAAACCAGCCTGGTCTACAAAAGCAAGTCCAGGATGGTCAAGGCTACACAGAGAAACCCTGTCTCGAAAAGCCAAGAAAAGAAGAAGAAGTGGTCAGTTGCTAAGAAATAATACTTGCAGTTGCCCTTGTACCTCCATATGCACAAGCACACGCACTCACATATGCATACATATGAACACACACACTCACAAAGAAAAAACGAAGTGAAGAAAGAAAAGAAAATGTCCTCTCACAAAACAGAAATGTCTATTTAACACCTAGGCATCTAACACTTCTCTGGCCAAACACACAACTAGCAGCATCCATATGGAATGCGATGACTCTCGAAGCCTACCCCATCACCGTTCCCACCAAGGTTCCATTCAGAACAAATGTCACCCTCCAGCACTAAGGAAGGAATTTTTGGGGGGATCCTCTACCATGATAGAATAGATACCAAAGCATCTGCAGACAGCTCAGTCAGTAAGGTGCTTGCTGCACAGGATGAAAACCTGAGCTTAAACTACATTAAAAAGCCAGGCATGGTGGAGCACATGTCTAATCTCAGCACCAGGAAGGCAAAGAGAGGATCCCTTGGGCTTACTGGCCAGCCTGCCTCGCCAAGGGATCTGCCCAGGCCAAAGCGAGACCCTGCCTCAAAAAAATATGGTGGATGTAGAAGGATGACAGCCAAGGTTGACCTCTGGCCTACATGTACACACCACACACACACACACACACACACACACTACAAATACATAACACACACACACATACACTACACTCGCAGATTTCAGGAAGAGTGGGCAAAGGTTTTGTGTGAGCCAGGAAGGTGGGCAGTAACCTCAAGCAGGACCATCATGCTGGGCTGTTTCACAGCTGTCCCCTCAATGTGACAGAGGCTCTCATGGGTGCTAAGCAGTCCCGGACGCCCCTGCCTCCTGTGACTGGAGACGCCTGCTCCACCTACATGCTACACAGCAGACTCCTGCAGAAGATGAGGCATGCAAGTGCCGAGAGGAGGATAAAGCGGGCAGCCTGGAAGAATGGGATGAGGGTACACAGAGCCCCATGGAAGAAGACATCTATAAATGTTTTGTCTTCCTAAGGACCATGAGAAGAGTCCCCCAAAAGCCTCCATGAACTTGGCCATAACCTAACACTTCCTCAAATACTCAGAGTCATAAAACAACACATTCAGAAGCCGGGCGGGGAGGCAGAGGCAGGTGGATCTTTGTGAGTTCGAGGCCAGCCTGGTCTACAAGTGAGTCCAGGACAGCCAAGGAGACACAGAGAAATCCTGTCTTGAAAAACCAAAAAACCAAAAACCAAACCCAAAACAAAACAAAAACAACACATTCAGGCCAGTCTAGAACCTCACCTATATACCTGCCCCTGCAATGACCAGATGGTTGGTGACACAGACTTATGGCTAGCTGGCCTTCTTCAACTAAGAGTAAAAACATCAGGGGCTAGAGAGCTGGCTGTGCTCTTAAGAACACGCACACTGCTCCTGCAGAGGACCAGAGTTCAGTTCCCAGCACCCACATCAAGTGCCTCAGAGCTGTCTGTACCTGGCTCCAGAGAGATCAGACACCTCTGGACTCAGGGGCACACCTTCATTCACACATACACAGCCACACACAGACACATAATTTAAAATAATAAAAATGAATATTTTAAAAAATATATAGCATCAAAGGAGTGGTGATATGGCTCAGTAGTTGAGGCACCTACTGCTCTCACAGAGGACCCAAGTTCAGCTCCCAGCACCAACACGGTGTGGCTCATAATTGCGTAAACTCCAACTCCAGGGGATCTGAAGCCACCTTCTAGGCTCCAAGGGCGCTGTGTGCACATGATGTCATGATGTACACGTGGACACTCACACACATCTTCCCTGGACCGATCAGATTCTCTTTTACATTCATGTCTGAGCAGTCATAGGCTCAGTGTATGCGGGGGTGGGTGGGGGGTGGGGGGGTGGAGTGGACCTATTTGTACATGCAAGAATGTGGGTCCAAGTGGCCCACAAATCTTGCCATATGGATCCTTGTGTCCCTAAACTCAGTTCCCCCAGGAGCCTGGATGCCCTGCTCTCCTCACCTTGGCCACCTAAGGCTCTCAACCTCTGCCCATCAGAAGCCCTTCCTCTTCTTTCTCTAGAAATGTATTCCTGTCTCAGCGGCAGCAAGGCCGGGGGACAGGCCCATCCCTGCCTGACTCACCCCCAGGTTCCTCCTTTCACCAGGTGTGTTCTGCGTTGGTGTCCCTCTGACAACAGAAAGCCAACCTGTTCCCCAGATGGCCCTCTGCAAAGCCCCGAGGCTGGATAGTAAGGACACGCTCGGCTGACTTCGGTCCTCCCTTCCCAGGAGCCCTTCCTGCCATCACATTCTCCCCAGCCAGGGCATCAAGGGCTGTGTCCTTGTGTCTGTGCAGCTGGGAACCTCCTCAACGTACTAGAAGAAAGGCCTTTAGGCCAGCTGGCCTGGCCATTCTATCTGGCAGGCCAGCTGTGCCTGGACACAGGCCACTGACGTTGGGCAGCTGCCTCCTCCTCCCTTCCAAAAGCCATTGCAAGGAGGGCATGGCAGGCATCCATGGTGACTGGAGGGTTCTGCCATATCTCCATGCGGTGTGCACCAAGCACTGTTTTTCCGGGACTAGTCCATATTCCTACCTCAGGTCACCAGTGGCACAAAGCCTGGCCTACCACATGGTCTGCTATGACCTCCAGCCCCCACCCCCACCCACCCTCTGTCTGTACTGATGGCAGGTTCTTTGGTTCGCTGTACCTTGGGAGACAGCCAGTGCCCCTGTCCCTAATCAGACCTTTACAACCTGTGCATGTGACCAGATGTTACAAACCCACCTTTCAAGGCCTAAACTATGAAGACTGGGATCAGCCCGCCTCTCTCAAGCTGCACCGTCTCTTCCTGCCTCTCTCCTACCAGGCCTGCCTTGGTGGGGCATGCTGGGACCACACCTGCCTTAACTGCCTTCCCCACTCATTCACCCAAACGACAGAACCCACGGAGGAAGGAGGCACCTCCTCGACCCATCCCTTTCCTTGCCTGGGCACAGAGCTCGCTTTTCATTGCCTCTCTCCAAACTCTCCCACCACTAACAGATGTCCCAAGTGCCCCATGAAGTTCTGCTTTGTAGGTACTCCTCCCTGGGGACTGAGCCATCACAGCCCAGGGGGAAGAGAGAGTGCCCCTGAACGCAAAGTCTACACCAGGACCACAAGGAAGTAACTGTGCTGCAGGCCGTGCACCTGGGCCCCACGTGCAAACGAGAACCACAAAAACATAGGCTGGAAAAGAAGGGTAAAAGGGAAACACATGGATGGAGGTAGAGGCCTCTGGCCTCCCCTCTGCCACTCACTGTTTCTCCCAAGCTGCCCCAGCAAGGGCAACTCCCTATCTAGACCAGGCTGGCCTTGAACTTGTGGCTATCCCCATACTGGGATTACTGAATACACCACCAAACCTAGCTTTATTTAGCCTTTGGACTAAAACTCTAAACCAGAAGGAAAAGGTTACAGGGCTACACCCTCTAGGCAAATACTGCATGCTCCACCCCACCGGAGCAGGTCTGGCAAGATACACAAGAAAGGCCCCTCTGGGATTGTTCACAGCACAACTTGGTTTCTTGCCCTGTGGCCTCACAATGGCTCAGGGCGAAACTGCAGGTGGCTGCTGTGGCAGGAACCCCCCAGGTGCCAGGAAGACAGTCAGAGATATGTCCACCATGTCCCAAAACAAAGAAACAAACAAACAAACAAACAACAAAAATCCTGTTAGGACTAGGGGTTAGCACCTGGTGTCAGGAAACAAAAGTATTTCTGAGACACGGGTGTGGAGGCCTGGGCTCTCGCCCTGCCCCAGGTGACAGTGTTAATGTGCTGACTGCCCACCCCTAAATATCACCTGCCAACTTCCTTGCCTGGGAACTTGCAGGTGCCCCCACCCTCCCAGGCCCGACACCGTCTATATACCAGCCCCACAGCCCAGGAGGGCCTCCCAGGGAACACTTCGACAGAGCCCTAAGCCCCTTACTGTAATCCGCTGTCCAGAGCTCCAAAATGCAGAATGAGAGATCTGCATTGAAAACCAAGCTCACATGAGTATCAGCCCCCAGCTTGCAATTTTGTATCTCCACCTGCACTAGATTCTGTGTGTGTGTGTGTGTGTGTGTGTGTGTGTGTGTGTACCAGAGATCTCCACCTGCACTAGATTCTGTATGTGTGTGTGTACCAGAGATCTTCATCTGCACTAGATTGTGTGTGTGTGTGTGTGTGTGTGTGTGTGTGTGTGTGTGTGTGTGTACACCAGAGATCGATACTGTGCTAGACTCTTGGTGTCTGTGTGTGTGTGGCAGAGATCAACCCTGGTGTTGCTCCTCAGGACTATGTTCCTTGTTATTCTTTGACCAGCCTGGGCTCTCACCGGCTGATTAGGCCAGGCTGGCTTGGCTGGCAGCAAGCCCCAGAGATACTGCTCTGTCCGCCTCTACAAGCACACACTGGCACGCCTGACCTTCCTCAGGTCCGCAGGCTTGCAAGGCAAGCACCTTACTGACTGATCCATCTCCTCAAGCCCTCCTGGGTCATTCCTGTCCTCACCTTTCATCACACTTAGCTAAATACGCCCCTCCCTCAGAGAGCCCGGTCTGGGCCAGCTACTGACTTCACAGTCCCAAAGCACAGCCACTCAGCCACTCAGCTCACCTATGCTTTCTGGCAGAGGGCTCTCGCCCTCTCTCTTCCAGGTCGTGTTTAATCGTCCCCCAATAAGCTGAAAGCTTTTCAAAGACACAGATCTTACTTAATGCTCTTGATTGAAGCCCAAGAACTCTGCAGACTGCATCTCTCCCGTCACTGCCAAGACTGTCTCCTCCTCTCCCTCCTCCCCCTCCCCCTCCCTCCCTTCTTCTTTAAAGACAGGGTTTCTCTGTATAGCCTTGGCTGTCCTGGAACTCGATTTGTAGACCAGGCTGGCTTCAAACTCACAGAGATCCACCTGCCTCTGCCTCCCAAGTGCTGGGATTAAAGATGTGTGCCACAACCGCATGGCATAGACAGTCTTCATTTAACATTTTTATTTATTTATTGTTGTGTGGGTTTGTGTGCATGATGGGGGGGAGGGGCAGGAAGTGCCTGCTACTGAGCATGTGTAGAGAGGTCAGTGGACAACTTTGAGGAGTCACTTCGCTTCTCCTACATGTACATGGGATCTGGGGGTTGAGCTCAGGTCACCAGCCTTGCACAGCAAGCAATTTGCCCATTGAGGCATCTTGCTGACTTAAGACTGACTTCATTTTCACAGCATGGCTTGGTGTTGAGCCCCAGTCCTTAGCTAAATAAACGGCTCTGTGCTTTGCTGATGGGACGTGCCCGCTGGGCTTGCTCTCTCCACCATAGCCAGCCCCTCTGCAGCAAAACCATTTCCCCTCCGAGGTCAGCCCATGAGCCCTAAAACTGGCCGTGCCACCAAGCTGCCACCCCTGACAAGACCCACTTCCCTTCGAAGACCAGGCTGTCTCAGCATCCCTGCCCTTCTTGTAGCTCCCCGAGGCTGCTGAGTTGAAGCAGGCAGCCAACTAAGAAAGGAGGGGAAAGTTCAGGAGAGGCCCAGCACACCGCCAGAACCTGGCACATGCCAGAGACACTGCAGTGTGGAAACCGTGTCCGTCATATAAATCAAACAGTAAGCCCAGGGATGACAGGCTTCCGAGCAACTGAATTATGCAAATAGGCTCCTCCGTGTTCCAGGGAGTATTTCCACACAGCCCTGCAGTCCACAGATGGGGAGCGAGATAGGTTGGTAGACAGGTAGGAAGGACAACAGGAAGGGAGGTGACTCACACGACACCAGCCAGCGTAGATGGCAAGCGGGCTCCGTTTCATGTTTTCCATGGCAAAGAAAACGTGGGCATACCCATATGTGGCTAACTACTTGGCACACACCAAACAATGCCCCATTTTGTGTGTGTGTTCATGTGTATGAATGCATGTGCCCAAACTGGTGGCTCACTCTCCACCTTATTGCTTGAGACAGGGTCTTCCCCGGAACCCAGAGGTCCTCGGTTTAGCTAGGCTGGCTAGCCAGCGGGCCCCCAGGGATCCTCTTGTCTCTGCCTCTCCAGTATTGGGATTACATATGTGCACCACTGCACCTAGCTTTTTATGTGGGTGCTGGGGATCCGAACTCAGGTCCTCCTGCTTGCACAGCAAGCATTTTACTGATTGAGCCATCTCCTTAGCCCCTGCCTTTTTCTTTTCTTTCTTTTCTTTCTTTCTTTCTTTCTTTCTTTCTTTCTTTCTTTCTTTCTTTCTTTCTTTCTTTCTTTCTTTTTGGACAGGGTCTATGTAGTCCTGTATGTTCTGGAACTCACAGAGATCCACCTTCCTTTGCCTACCATGTGGGATTAAAGGCATGGGTCACTACACAGGGTTCCCTGACATATTTTTATTAATTTGTTTTACCTCCTTCTGGCTCCTTAAATTCTAACTACAAGTTGGGAAGTGGTGGCACACGCCTTTAATCCCAGCACTTGGGAGGCTAAGGTGGGCAGATCTCTGAGTCCAAGCTCAGCCTGGTCTACAAAGTAGACAAGACTTGCGGAGAAACCCTATCTTGAAAAACAAAAACGAAACAAAACTCTTAACTATAAGTCTAAGAAATGAATTTACGACTGTCCTTATTCACTAATGAGGAAAACAAGACTTAGATGTCAGCCAGGCGTGGTGGCTCACGCCTTTAATGCCAGCACTCAGGAGGCAGAGGCAGGTGGATCTCTGTGAGTTAGAGGCCAGCCTGGTCTACAAAATGAGTCGAAGATAGCCAAGGCTACACAGAGAGACCCTGTCTCGAAAAAACAAAAACAAACAAACAACAAAAAAAGACTTAGATGTCCCAAGCTTAAGGTCACAACAAGCCAACAACAGAGCAGGAATCAGGTTCAGGCCCAGTTCCAACAGGCATGCCCTTTCCTTCCAATGTGCAGTGGTGGCTGTGACAGCGAAGGCCAGCTTAAGATTCCTGCATTGGCTTAGGTCACTGCTGTAGCCAAAATGATAGATGACAGCCAGCAGGAAAATTCAATTACTACGAACCTGGACCGGGCTAATAACTCTATCAGTATTGCCTAGCTTCCCACCAGAATTGCATAATTCACCGGCAGGCAGGAGCAAGCTCTGCCTGCAGCTCTAATCCCTCACCAGCTGTCCATCTTGCCTAGCAGTAAACAACCGCTGGAAATCCTTAGAGAAAGGGTTGCCCACGGGAAGAGGCGGCTTAGCAGAATTCCAAGCAGGGCATCCAGGAACGTGGCAGGCGTCTCTCACCAAAGACAGCACCAGGCTGATAAAAGCCCTGCGCTGGCCCTGGGCAGATCACAGAGGTGTTGCTGGTGGGCTCCCTTATCATGGGTAACTAACTTCTGGGAGTGCTTAGAGAGGCTCTTAGCACTCAGGAGGCAGAGGCAGGTGGATCTCTAAGTTTCAGGCCAGCCTGGTCTACAAAGGGAGTCCAGGACAGCCAAGGCTACACCGAGAAACCCTGTCTTGAAAAACCAAAAATATATAGATAACTAAAATGAAATAAATAAAGTAAAAAAGGGGGATTTAAAACCCTCAGTATGATTTCTATATCCTGATAGAAATGAGACACATGTACCTTGTGCCTTTGGTGGACTTGGGGTACAAGGAAAAAAAAATCTTAGTACAATTCAGTTGCTGTAAAGAGAGTTCAGGGTCACTGCCTTCAGGTGAGGACCTTATGCTACGTCCTTGGATGAGAGAAGGCATTAGGCAGGTAGGAGCCTGGACAAGAGTGGAAAGGAGGAGCTGGACGTGGTGGCGCACGCCTTTAATCCCAGCATTCGGGAGGCAGAGGCAGGTGGATTACTGTGAGTTCGAGGCCAGCCTGGTCTACAAAGTGAGTCTAGGACAGCCAAGGCTACACAGAGAAACCCTGTCTCGAAAAACCAAAAAAAAAAAAAAGAGTGGAAAGGAGGATGTGGAGGGGGAGATCAGGGCCCATGCACTGACTTAGCGTGCCTACGAGAACTCCATCTTTATCCCAGCACTTGGGAGGTAGAGGCAGATGGATCACTGTGAGTTCGAGGCCAGCCTGGTCTACAAAGTGAGTCCAGGACAGCCAGGGCTACACAGGAAACTCTGTCTGGAAAAACTGAATAAAAAAAAAAAAAAAAAAAAGAACTCCATCTCTAAGCCAAGACACTCAACAACCCTGCTCCAAAGACTCCATCTTGGAAACTCTGTCACATTGGCTACCAGTTTTCCATAGCCTTTCTCACTTGGGGTGTGGGTGGCAGGAGATCAGTCACAGCAAGGCACCCTCCCTATGAAAGGTTTTATCTTTTTGTTTGTTTGTTTGTTTGTTTTTCAGCCAGGATTTCTCTGCGTAGCCTGGGCTGTCCTGGACTTGCTTTGTAGACCAGGCTGGCCTCGAACTCACAGCGATCCACCTGCCTCTGCCTCCCGAGTGCTGGGATTAAAGGCATGCACCACCACGCCCAGCTCAAAAATGCTGTATCTTGACTTCCTGGCTGGGCAGTCTCTGTTTGCATTATATAAGTCAGCCATGGGTGACTTTCCCATAATAAGACATATCAACATAAGCCACTCACACCCATTGGCTGGACACAGTAGTTCAGGTCAGGTTAGAAAACAAATGGTCTATGGCCAGTCTGATCTCAAGAGGTAAGCAGGGTCAGGCCTGGCTAGTATTTGGATGGTAAAAAAAATTAAGTTTCAATCATCAATCTACCTCTCCTCCCAAAAACAACAGAACTCTCACCTACCACACCCTGTCAAAATTCAAGCTGGACATGACAGTGAACTATTCTAACTCAGGAGGGGAAGGTGAGAGTATCATACATTTGTTTTGTTTTGGTTTTTGGTTTTTTGAGACAGGGTTTCTCATTGGCTGTCCTGGACTCCCTCTGTAGACCAGGCTGGCCTTGAACTCACAGAGATCTACCTGCCTCTGCCTCTCGAGTGCTGGGATTAACGGCGTGCGCCACCACCGCCCAGCAAGGATCATAAATACAAAGGCATCTATGGCTACATAGCCAGCCTAAGCTACGTGAGACCCTGGCTCAACTTTAATAAAAAAAATAATAATAAAAGCTGAGTGTGGTGGTGCTCACTTGTAATCCCAGGAGGCAGAGGCAGGTGGATCTCTGCATTTGAGGCCAGCCTGGTCTACATCTCCAGTTCCAGGCCAGCCAGAGCTACACAGTGAGACCTTGTCTCAAAAAGAAAGGAAAGTTACAAGTAAAGCAAACTCAAATTTAGGCTTTATACTATACAGCTTCATTAAGAACTGGTAAATCGGCCAGATGGCAGCAACACAGGCCTTTAATCCCAGCACTTGGGAGGCAGAGGCAGGTGGATTGCTGTGAGTTCAAGGTCTGCCTGGTCTACAAAGAGAGTTCTGGAACCCTGTCTCAAAAAACAAAAACAAACAAACAAAACAAAAAAACCAAAACCAAACAAAGCAAAAGACAAAAAATAAAACAAAACAAACAAAACAAAACAAGACAAAATACTGAAGGGGACTAGCAAGATGCTTCAGCAGAAGGTTCTTGGTTCCGAGTCAACGGGACACGCACAGGAGAGGGACAGAATCAAATCCCACAAATGGTCCTCTGGTATACACAGACAGACAAACACACACACACACACACACACACACACACACACACACCACCACCACCACCACCACAAAAAACAAATGTCAAAAAACTGTTAATAACAAGAGAAATCCACGTGGACACGGCTAACAGTCTACCCCATCCGCTCTGAAACACAGAATGCCAGCCTGCGCTCTGACTGCCAGGAAGGGGCATGCAGCTATCCATCAACTCAAGGAGATCAAACTTCTCATACCACTGCTCCCACAAATGTCCCCAAATCCCCAGGGGCTCTCCTGTGCACCCTGCACATGTCTGCCACCTCAGCGACCTGGCATAGGCAATGCAAGCAATTCAGAAGGTAGTGACCATTGGAAAACCTGTCCAACTGCAATCCTGACACAGGCATCTAGAACCTGTATCTACGAATGTTCTGTTTTACAGGGACGGGGGTCACAGGCCACAGGCCATCTCCAGGTTTAAAAAAAAAGCGGTTAGATGGGGCTGGAGACATGGCTTAGGAGTAAAGAATGTGTGCAGCTTTGCAGAAGACCTGCATTCAATTTCATCACCCACGTAGGGCAGCTCACAACTACCGCTAACTCCGGCTCTAGACTATGCAACCTCCTCTTTTACACTCAGAGGTCACTGCACTCCAGCGGTTCTCAATCTCTCTCTGTCTCTCTCTGTCTCTGTCTCTCTCTCTCTCTCTCTCTCTCTCTCTCTCTCTCACACACACACACACACACACACACACACACACACACACACACACATATATATATATAAAAGATAAGACAGGTTTCTCATTATGTAGCCCTGGTTAGCCTGGAACTAAAGATCTGCCTTCCTTTGCCTACAGAGCCCTGGGATTACAGCATGTGCCACCACCCCCAGCAAAAGAAATTTAAAAAAAAAAAAAAATACTATAAGATGAATATGAACCCTAGGCACTGGTGGCGCACACCTTTAATTCCAACACTCAGGGAGGCAGATGCAGGCAGATCTCTGTGAGTTCGAGGCCAGCCTGGTCTACAAAGTGAGTCCAGGACAGCTAAGACTACACAGAGAAACCCTGTCTCAAAAACCAAACCAAACCAAACAGAACAGAAAATGGGGCTCACACAGCAACTCTCCATGCTCTCAGATGGGTCATCTGACCTTCAGAGCGCCTCTCCCTCCTCATAATTCTTGTGCTAAAACCTGTATTAAAATACCTTCACTGACTCCAGCTCTGCTTGGTTAAGAATGGAAGGGCTGGCAGGCAGTGGCTGTAAACACCAGTCCTCCTGGTGGCTAACGAAGTACGTGGCATGTTTATGCTGTTCCAAGGAACCTTTGAGATAGTTTTCTGCTGGATAACCATGCCTCTGATGCCATGATGTCCCCAACCTCAGCTCCACCAGATAGGTTTGTGGGGTGCCTCTGAGACACCCCAGGGCACAGTCGCCAGGGTTCAGTGACTAGGCCAGCAGATCCATGCTCATCAACCTAGAGTAAGAGAAGTGTGACTGAGGTCCTTCCAGGGGCCAAGTTCAAGTTCCCTGGCTGAGACAGGGTCCACATCTCAAAGAAGTGGGCCTTTAAGTTTACTTCAGGTGGGTTTGAAGAGGCAGAAGCCGAGAAGCCGTTCGTCCCTGGGAACGGCTGGGAATACACACGCATCCATCAACTGTGGCCCCTAGACAGGAGGCAGGCCCTGCACTTCTGAGTCCCACACCCTACCAAACGTGTTCACCAGTAAGCCTCACAGCCAGTCTCAGAGAGAAAAAAGAAAGTGGGGGGGGAGGAAGGAAGGAAAAAAAAAAGCACAGTGAGTCCAATCAACGTACTGAATGTTGCACCTTAGCAACACAGTATCCTGTGAGGGGCCTGTGGTGCTCCTCACAGTCATGGGGTCACACTGAAGTCACCCAGGGTCACAGAGAACATCTCACTAGGCATGGTGGTGCACACCTTTAATGCCAGCACTCGGGAAGCAGAGAAAGGAGGATTGCTGTGACTTCGATGGCAGCCTGGTCTATAAAGTAAGTCTAGGACAGCCAAGGCTACACAGAGAAACCCTGTCTTGTAAAACAAACAAGCAAACAAACAAACAAAAAGCATCACGAAGTTCAAATCCAAGAGAGTGTGCATAGGTCACATTATCACAAGATGAGGCCAGCCTCAGCCTTAGAGATCTGCAGGTCTCTGCCACCTGCATGCTGAGATTGAGACCTAACCCCTTACTGGAGTCTCGTGGGGGTCAAGGAGCATAGGAAAGCAGGTATCAGAGCTGCCATCCTACAGACAGAAATGAAGATCCACCCAGCCATGCTCACACCTCGTCACCGTCACCGTCAATCTTAGTCTGCATGTATGTGACTGCAGGTGACTGGGCCCTAGCTGAGAAAGTGGCTACACCACAGATCTGGGCTCACTTCCAGACCTTGTCCTCACTGACAAGCATTACTTCTCTTGCACACTTCATAAGCACAAGGCAGTGCAGAGCACCTCAGCTCCCAACAACTGAAGGATGCCAGAGTGTGCACGGCCCAGCACCGGCCCTTTAATTCAAGGCCACACTCCTGCCATTCCAGCAGGAGCCTGTGGGGTCAACACATGTCCTTCAAGAAAGTGGGTGTCTGTCCTTGCTCTTTCCTCCACACCCCCACCTATCTCAATGTCACAATGTCAGGATGGGGTCCTCCAGCCCAACTTACAACTCTGACTAACCAGGGCAGTTCATTCATTTCTTTTCAGACTAGACCCACACTACACAGTGGACTCCAGGGTAGACCTCCCATGCTGCAGGGAAGCTAGGGGTGAACGCTGTAATAAAGCAAGTGGTTCCATAAAGGGCTGGTCTACATAGTGAGTTTCAGGCCACTCAGGACTACGTGGTGAGATTGTTTCAAGGGGGGGACAGGGATGTGGGGAGTCACTCACTGTGCTTGTCACTCACTGTGCTTGTCACTCACTGTGCTTGTCCCTGCTGGCATATGAATATCCCCACAGGGCATCATGCGTGAGCGCTCTCTCTCTCTCTCTCTCTCTCTCTCTCTCTCTCTCTCTCTCTCGTTTTGTTTTGGGTTTTTTTTGGGGGGGGGGTTTGTTTTGTTTTGTTTTGAGACAGGGTTTCTCTGTGTAGCCTTGACTGTCCTGGACTCCCTTTGTAGACCAAGCTAGCCTCGAACTCACAGCGATCCGCCTGCCTCTTGGCCTCCTTCCTGGCTTACATTGAATTCTCTATTCGTGGCTTTACTCAAAGCCAAGGGACCCCTAAGGGAAGCCAGTACAGGTGGCAGTGGATGACATCACTTTAGAGAGCTGGTGGCCGGCACGGGAATGGCAGGTATTGTCATGGAACAGCATGGGGGAAGGGCACTGAGGCAGGGGGGGCCCAACCACTTCCTCAGATCCCTACCTCCCGAGCAGGAACTTCTAGGGGTACAACCAATGAAACTTCTACAATATCCCCTTAATATCAGTAGGCTGGATCAGTCCAGTGGAGAAAGGGCATCCCAGCTTCTGTCCTTCCTTCAGCAAGTATTCGTATGCCTGAGAGTGTGACCATGCATGCCAGGGAGCCATAGAGGAAGGACTTAACAGAAGTGGCAGACTCACTCAGCTCTGACCACACACGGAGGGGGAGGGGGCAGAAAGTCTAGATACCTGTGCTCTTAAGTGTCACAAGCCACCAACACCAGTGTACTATAACACGGTATTTTATTTTTCTTGTTTTTGAGACAGGGTCTTAGGTTAGTCCTAAACCAGGCATATCCACTGAGACTGATCTTGAACTCCTAATTTTCTGTCTCCACCTCCGAAGGGCTAGGCATGGACAACTAAGCCTGGCTTTACTGTTTTTGGTTTGTTTTGTTTCGTTTTATTACTTCAGACAACAAGGTCTTGCTATGTAGCCATGGAATCCTCCCGCCTTAGCATCCAAGCCCCAAACGCTGGTATTACAGGTGTTTTTCATGCCAAGGTTTCTTTACAGTTTACCTAAATGGGTCTGTGTGCAACATGGGTTGACACTCCTCCTAGGCAAGGTCAGCGGCCACCCTATTTCCCAACCTTCCAAGCAGGCAGTTACCCAGGTACTGGGCCCCTCAGCGGGCAGCATGCCCACTGTTATTAACATTCCTCGCACAAAAAGGGCAAAGGTGGGCACTTCTCAGAACCGGGAACCAACGCTACCTAAACAGGGCAAAGCTGGCCTTAGCCCAGGGCCGGCAAGGACCCAATGTCTGCCTCAATATTTACATGGGGTTTAAGGTGAAGGGTACAAAAGGCAACAAATATTTGAAATCAACAAGTAGAACTTACTCCTTGTGTTAAGTAAGAAATTTAATAATAAAAACAAAAGCTTGCGCAGTCTAGGTTTGGCTCAGACACAAGTTCTTGTGTATCCCACTTGGGACTCCAACGCACTGGTGGTGGTGGCTGGCCTTGAACCCTGCAATCCTTTAATCCACCTCCCAAGCGCTAGACGGTACAGTTACATACCATCACAGTCCAGAAGAAACTCCTCTGCAACTGCTATCATGTAAGGAGATGACCGCAGGGCATCCCCACTTTCCCCTTTTAAACTGCACAATATGCTGGTATTGCTTTTTACTTAAAACAAAAAACACCTATCGTATTTACTTGTGGTGAGTACAAGCTACAGCACAGGTACGGAAATCGGGATAATTTTCACTCTTGGGACTTCGGGGATAGAACTCAGGTCCACAGGCTTGGCAGCAGACTTATTTTCCTAACAAGCAGCATTCTTGCAAGAAAAGCTTAAATTGGCATTAATTCAAGTGTGCAGTAATCCTTTTATAAGCCTGTTAGGGGCGCCTCCAGCTTAAGACTCCCCACCCCTTTTCTTCTTTCCTGAACTGGAGCCGTATTTTCCGCATGTTCCCAGGCTGTCCCAGAACTCCGGGATTTAAGCGCTCCTCCCTCCTCAGGGAGATCTGCTAAACACACTTCAGAGTGATTCACCTTGTCCTACCATTTTAGTCTAAACTAATTCAAATACAGGCTTTCACCAGCCGTAGAACTCTTGGTCTACCCGTAAATATCTATGCAGAGTGACTAGACATATTTTCTGACCAAAGAAAAGAAAGAGAGAGAAAAAAAACCAACAACTGCAAACGGTCAAAGTACAGGAGCGCCCCATAGCTCTAACCGCCTGGAGACCAAGACTCAAGGCGCTGGGGAAAGGGAAGGGCACTAGCAACCGCGGCTTCCCGCCCCGCCCCTTCCCTCCCCCAAACTCAGCCAGAGTCACGTGACGGCTGAGAAAAGTAGGGGAAAGGTTACGAGAGCCCCGCCCCCATGCTGGCGCGTCCGGGGCGCTCGGATCCTGTTCCACCGGCAAAGCCCACGCAGGCCTTCCGGAGCGAGCCGGCGCGCGCCGCCGCTGCCATCCCTGTGCGCCGCCCGGGTAGCCACCGGCGATAGATGCCGCATGCCACAAACGGCTGGCCAGCACTGTGTCTCAAAGGGTTTCACGCGAAACCCAAACAAAAAAAAAAGAAAAAGAAAAAGAAATGTCAAAATTGCGGCGCTTTTATGAATGGGCAAAATGGGCATGAGGAATCAGGGTTGGGTAAGCTCCGGCCAGCGCCCCAAACTCCCGGGAGAACCAGGCCTGCCCATTCCATGACCACTGGGTCCCCGCCAAGAGCAGCGGCGGCGGAAGGGAGGGGTTTCTCTCCCTCATCTGCAGGCAGGTGGCTTTCTAGCTCAAACTCGAAAGGTTTTGTCTAGTGCAGGAGGAAGCCGCTTCGGCCACTTCTGATACAAAACTTGACCGGGTTTGATTCCAGAGACTGTTAAGATAGAGTTCAAAGCCGGGCGTGGTGGTGCACGGCTATAACCACAGCACTGGGGAGAGGGGGGGCATTTGCAGGAAGAAGTTCAGGGGTTCAAGGCCAACCTTAGCTACATAGCAGGCTGGAGGCCAACTTGCGGTACGTGAGACCTTAATTTAAAAAAAAAAAGTATATAGGTAAAAAACGAAATTCAAGTGTATGGTTAAGTCTAGCGAGGCTTCGTAGTTAAGAAAACAGTAATTTACATGATAAAAGCTCTTGGTGCTGCAGCTGAGCCAGTTCAGCAAAAGACCGAAGCGGATGGTGCCCAGACCTACCTACTGCCCTGCACTCGCCGGGGGCAAGCACTGTCCCCCGCACCACCGCCCTCCGGTGAGCCCCGAGTCTACTGACTATGGAAGGCGATGGTGTATGCTTGCTGGCACAAATAAAAGGCCAACGCTGTATTTTACTCATTTGGCTTGCGGTTTTGACAGAGATAAACACGCTTGAATATCAGGAATGACCAGAAACCAGACGCCTGTGCTAGAAAATGCTGTAACTAAATACGCGTTCCGAAAGGCTTCTAGACTCACTTTCATTTTATTTACGAACTTCCAAAGTTAGCAGTTTCCAACCAAAATTTGTCCTTGGACAAAACTATTTGAATGCAGGGAACAGAAAGAAGCCGGGAGTTGGCCGGGAGTTGATGACTGACTTTGATCTGTATCTAGCCTGGGTCATACTAGGAACTTTTTAACACCTTAAAAACATCAGCAATCATCTGTTTTCTGTGGCATTAACGAAGGCCAGGCCAGGATTCACAATATAAAGATGAAGAAAAACGAAGGGAACTGGCTCTTAGGACACAGCCAAACGGATCTCGGGGCTGCCCAGGAAGCGCCGTCGGGCTGTCCCTTGCCAAGCTCGCCCAGACCAGGTCACGTGACGCCCCACCCTCCCGGGCTCCGGTCCTGGCGCGACCTTGGGCGGTCTGTGGACACCCACCTGCCCTTGAACCCCGTTCAAAAGTGAGGGGTGCTTAACACAAGTCTCAGCGCCAAGGGCGTGTCCTGACGGCTGCACTGCGGGGACCCGCGCCAGGAGGGGGCACCGGACACCTGCCAAGTCCCGAGGCCAAGCATCTTTCCTACTGCTGGGCCCGACCCTCACGGACCCCGAAACCAATCCACCTGCAAAGTGGCGAGTGAGATGGGGCTAGAAAAGGGTTTGGCGTCCACACTGGCCCCAAGCCACCCGCGGAGTCCGGAGTGGGATGGGACAGGAAAGGGAATATGCGCCCCTACTGAACAGGGACCAAGGAGTCATGCCTAATCCTGAGCAACCTTCGTGGTGCACTGAGGACTCCAAATCCACGACAGAGAGAACCTACTGTGGGGCGGGACACCAGGAGCCGAGGCCCCACGCGTCCCGGGCGGAGGCATCCTGCCCAGTTCGAGGACCAAGCATCCTTCCTCCCGCCCCGGGATCTCTAGACCCGTCACTGCGCAAGAAAGAGGGTGCCCTCTGCTTCTCCAATGCGCGGCTCCCGCGTACCTCACGGGCACAGTCTGGGTTCCCCACGGCGCTCCCAAGGGTGACACAAGCGCCCGGCCCAGGGCGGTGCCGCAGCGCTACCCACGCGCTGTCTTACCGAGTCTGCGGACGGCGGCGGCGGAATGAGAGCGGAGTCCGGGCCGGGGCGGGCGAGGACAAGCGCACCGACGCGCGCCGCGGGTGATTGGCTGCGCCCGGCCCCGGCTGCGGCGCGGGCGGGCTGGACGGGGCGGGGCCTGGATGGGGCGGGGCTACGGGAGGAGTCCCGTAAGGAAACTGAGGCTAAGACCAGAGCTTGTCAACAGCTGTCATTGCTTTTGCGAGCCTCAGTTTCTTCATCTACAAAAGGGGCCAGCTCATTAGGGCCATGCCTATAAAAGCTCCTTGCACCATGCCTGGCTTACACTTGCAGTTTATACGCACCGTCACATAAACTTTTCTGCACCCCTGCAGGGCTTATGCCGTTCCTGCTCCAGACTTTTGGCTTGGTTGATTGAAAAAAAAAAAAAAAAAAAAAAAAAAGATAGAAGAGTTGCGGAAAAGGAATGGCTTGCCTAATATCATAGAGTGAAGAAGTAAGCCCAAGTCCCAAGTTTGAGTGACAAATGTTTGTCACCCTGGGGCAGGTTGGCTCCAGAGGCCAACACACTCTTGGCTGGGGGGATGGGGCGCAGGGGAATCTGCTTTTTGGTTTTGGGTTGTTTGTTTTGCTTTTTGGTGGTTTTTGTTTGCTGGTGTGTGTGTGTGTGTGTGTGTGTGTGTGTGTGTGTGTGTGTGTGTGTGT
>OU015757.1:25012563-25027246 GCA_907169655.1 Acomys percivali | reverse complement strand
ACACACACACACACACACACACACACACACACACACACACACACACACACACACACACGCTCCCCCAGTCACACTCATTCCCATGTACACACTCCCACACACTCATACATATACATATTCTCGCCTACATACACACACACTCACTCACACACAAGCACAAGAATTTCAAGGGCTGGTGAGATGATTCAGCAGAGAAAGGTGCTTAACACCAAGTCTGAGAACCTCAGGTCTAGCCCCAGGATGTACATGGTGGAAAGAAAGAGCCAACAGTCCATAGTTGTCCTTTGACCTCCACTATACAACACACACACTCATACAAATGAAAAAATTTTAAAATATTTATTTTACACATATCATATATATGCTCTCTACATACATACATCCATCACATATATACATGTGTGTGTGTGTGTGTGCGCTCCATCTGCATGTACCCCTGCAGGCCAAAAGAGGGCATCAGATCTCATTATAGATGGTTATGAGTCACCATGCGGTTGCTGGGAATTGAACTCAGGACCTCTGGAAGAGCAGACAGTTCTCTTAACCGCTGAGCCATCTCTCCAGCCCACACAAATGTAATTTAAGAATCATTCTGAGCTGGGGATGGTGGCACACAGCTGAAACCCTAGCTTTGGTAGAGAGAGGCAGGAGGATTACTACACATCGAAAGCTTATAGTAAGTTCCAGGTCAGCTATGGCTATATAGCAAGACTATATCTCTAAAGGAAATAGAGATGGGGGAGGGAAGGAGGGAGGGAGAGAGGGAGCGAGAGAGGGACAGAGTGAGAGAGAGAGAGAGAGAGAGAGAGAGAGGAGAATGAGTTTCAGGAGTGACAGCAGGGTTCCACGTGACCTGGGCCTCTTCCCAGCTTGTGCGCCCATATCTGCTGGGCTCTGTGATGCCCGCACTACGGCCTTGCTCCATGTCCTGCTTCTGAGCACCCATTCCATTCCCTCTACTCAGGTGTCTTCTAGTCTTCTCTTGCTGTCTTTGTGTACAGCTGTGTACCAGAGACCTGATGGGGAGGCAGGGGCCAACCAGACTAGCCCTGGCTCTCTAGAGAAGACATAACTCCGAGGGCAAACAGGCTTTGGTCCACCTGCCATGCTGGGCCATCAGGACCCAACAAGATGCTCCAACATCAGCCTCGTTGGAAGTGAACAGGGTGACAGTGAGACCCACCATGTAGCAGCTGCATGCAGCTCTGCTTAGCTCTTTGCGTTCAGCCAATTAACTGGTCTTTGTTGTGTATTGTATTTTGTTAAGTGTGAGCTCTCACTTAGTCCACAAAGTCTACAGAGACATGACTCATGTATCACTTGGAGACACATACTCTGGTGGCCTTGGCTGTACACACAAAGTGCTATAACCCTTGCTGAAATCCCGATCTAGAATGTTTTCTCTAAACCATTCAAAAAGCCACTGGTCTCTCCCAACCTCTGGCAGCCACTAACCTGTCTTTCTGTCAAATGAAAAAAATAAGGGTTTACCCTTTCTATACATTTCATATAAATGGGACCCTATAATGTGATCATTTGTGTCTGGCCTCTTTCCTGGAGCATGACTTTCCCAGGGGTCACCTGGGTGTGTTGTTGTAAAAGCCCTTAATTCCTTTTTCTTCTTTTTCTTGGCTTTTCTAGACAAGGTTTCTCTGTGTAGTTTTGGCTGTCATAGAACTAGCTCTGTAGACCAGGCTGGCCTAGAATTCACAGAGCTCCTCCTGCCTCTGCCTCCTGAGAGCTGGGATTACCTCCGTTGGGCCCTTAATTCTATTTATGGCTGAGTAATATTCCATCTGCATGAGCATACTACATTCAGTTTTTGTACTCATCAGCTGAGGGCTGACCTAATCAGCCTCGGTAGGGTGTGTTGTTGGCGGGAGGCCCTCTCACTATGCCCTTGAACTGTTACTAGATTACTGTAGTGTTTCCTACCTGAGGAATAAACAGACTCCAAGGACCAACCTTGTGGACATCTGCTTCATCTCTCAGACCCTCAGACAGACTGATAACCCTGTCTTCCCAGCTTCTGAGCAGCCGTCCTTGGGATTGGCAGCATCTCCCAGCACCACTCTGTATCTGGAATGTCACTGAGGCCTGGGGCCCTTCCACGCCTACAGAACTCGTGCAATGGAAAAGAGGGAGCAGACCTGTAGATAAGCTGTTTCCCTCGGAGATAGGCCCCAGCACTGTGGAGGTGGCAGCTGGAGTGACTGTTCCCTGTGGCCTGTGTGGGTGAGTGCGGCTGGAAGCTACGGAGCCTACATTCCACTTAGGTTAAGTTAGAGATGCCTGTTTGCCCTGTCCCTTAAGTGTATTTATTTCTTTGTAAGCCACTGGTGAAGAATCCAGGTGCCCTGTGCTGGGGAAGGGGTGGGAATGTGGCCTGGCAAGGAGCTGGGGGCGTGGTCTACATGGGGCAGGGAAGAGGAGGAGGGGGCGTGGCATAGGCAGTGGGGATGGGGGGAGCTTCAGGGTCAAGGTCAGCTAGACTGCAGGAGGAACCCGCCATTCCAGCAGCAGATATACTTGCAGAGTGAGAAGCTACCCCTAGCCTTGTGCAGGACTGGGGGTGGGTTAGGGACCACAGTGGCACGATCTCCTGGATTTCTGCTCTAGGTCAGGTCTGCATCCTGCACTTGCAGCACTCACTAGTCGTCAGGCCTAAGGTTATGCTGGTTGTTAGAGACAAAGTCTTGCTATATATGTAGGCCAGGCTGGCCTTCAATTTGCAGCAGTTCTCGTGACTCACCCATCCACCCCACCCCAATTCTAGAATCACAGGTGTGCCCCACAGAGCTTCATTATGCTAATTTTAAATGGCCAAATGAATGAGTACTCATTGTGGGGGGAGAAAACCCCAAAACTGGAAATACAGAACAATGGCTGTATTCCCTCCCTTGCCTTTTTATCTTATGTACATACGTACAGATGTACGTATTTCATTTTTTTGAGACAGGATTTCTTTGTGTAGCCTTGGCTGTCCTGGAACTGACTTTGTAGACCAGGCTGGCTTTGAACTCAGAGATTAGTCTGCCTCTGCCTCTGGAGTGCTGCGATTAAAGGCACGTACACACCACCATACCGAGCCAAAATAATAGTTTTTAAAAAATTCCTTTCCCCCCCGGCCCCCCCCCCCCCACCCCCGTGGCCTGCTCCCACATGCTTTTTTAATTTGTTTGCAGATTTTGAAGCCACTTCCTTGATGTGCAGCTTGATTTACAGGTTGCTAAGAGTGTCCCCTCCAACGGCTTTATTTTACCACAAATAACTTGTTCCCCCAAACAGGAGGGGTCTCTAACCTTTTCCTGTCATAGGTACTGCGGAGAGTAAGAATTGTTCAAAGGCCAGCTGCCCCACCTCAGGCCTGTGCGTACCAGGGACTGTCAGGATGGATTGCTGAGTCAAGGCAGAGCAATGTGTAGGTGTCTCTTACCACTTTCTTAGTCAGGCTGTCGGAAGAGGCTGGCCTAAACGGAGACATGGCTGCCCTGTGTGCTGATGTTTGCATGCATGTGTGTGGAGTCACATGGTGTGCTGCCTGTGTGTACCTGTGACTTATGGAAGATGCCAAACACCAGGACCTGCCCTCTGTAGCTGCCTCTGAACACCAATGGGCTTGAGAGCCAGGCAGGGAGACACTGCAGTGTGAGTTCAAAGGCAAGGTCAAGATGGTTAGGCAAGAAGAGGTGCCTCTCATCTGAAGAGAGGTCAGTGTCTGTTCCATGTAGGCCTCCGCTGACTGGATGAGGTCTTCTCCTTAGTGCCTGCCATCCGGAGGCTGGGGCAATGTAAAGCCCATGCTATGCCAGTGTGAGAGCCCCAGAACCCAGTTAAAAAGCCAGATGTGGTGGTGTGCACTAACAACCCCAGCACTGCAGAGGAGTAGGAACCCAGGAGGAGCCCTGGGCTTGCTGGCTAGCCAGCCTAGCTTCATTGGTGAGCCTCTGGCCGGCAATGGTGATGGCTCCTGAGGAATAACACCTGAGGTTGACCTCTGACCTCTAAGTGCATATAAATAGGGAGGGAGGGAGAGAGTGCTCACCATCTGCCTCACATGTTCTGTTAACTCCTGTATCAATCTTGGACAATTGCATCCTTACAGACGGTGTTAGAACCTCTGTGTGCACCCTGCGATGGATGCAGGAAGCTAGCCTTTGAAGCTCTGTGGGGGACTGGCCCCTTTGTGACTCCCTGAAGCCAGATATGAAAGTGCCGTTTCACAGTTTCAGCAAGGGTAGATGCCAAGGGGCTGGGTACGGGGCTCAGGGGTGGAATGGTGGTGAAACAGGTACAAGGCAATTGGTTCGGTTCCCAGCATTCCAAGCAAAACATGTGCCCAAAAAATGGTGCCAAAATGTGAGGTCTGCCTGCTCTGAGACATGAATAATGGGCCTTGGGGTCTTTTTGTTTTGGATCGTGTCCTGCACGGAGCCCAGGCTGGCCTTAGACTCCCCCGCTACAGGTTCCCAAGCACTGGAACTGTAGGCATGCGCATAGGAGATTCTAGGGACAGGTGGTGTGTTTTGTTTTCTTTTGTTTTGGGTTAGTTTTTTGAGACAGGGTTTCTCTATGTTATCTTGGCTGTCCTGAACTCTCTCTGTAGACAAGGCTGGCCTCAAACTCACAGCAATCCACCTGCCTCTGCCTCCTGAGTGCTGGGATTAAAGGCGTGCACCACCATGGCCTGCCTCTGTCTGTCTTTCTGTTAGGCTGTTAGTCTTTTTATAAATTGATCTGAGACGGGTACAGTGGCACAAGCCTGTAATAAAAAAAAACCAAAAACCAATAAATAAAAATAAACAAATAAATACATAAACTGAGCTGAAGGAAGTTTACTAGTATATCTTCAAAAAAAAAAAAAAAGCTAGGCTGGCCAGATGGCTCAGTGGTGCCTGCAGCCAAGCCTGATGACCTGAGTTCGATCCCTGGGATCCCGGATGGTGGGAGGAGGGAACTGACTCCTGCAAGCTGTTCTCTGACCTCCTCAGGCATGTCGTGGCACTCGAGCACGCACAAACAAACAAATAAACAGAAATGAAAAGAAATGTAGGGCTTCGGTATTATGTGCTTGCAATCCCAGAAGGCATAGGGCAGAGGCGGGAGGGTTGCAGCAAGTTCCAGGCCAGCCACAGCTACATAGTAAATCCCTGTTTCAAAAGAACCACGAAACAAAACAAATAAAGAAGAATAAAACCAAGCCAAACTAGCAACTGGCCTTGCTGTCACGTGACCAGCACCTGACATAACCCATGCATCTATGGCTGGGGTTTACTGTATTTGACAAGCCCTGCAGCCATCAGCTCCCTCTGTTTCAGAAACATGTCACCACTGCATAGGAAACTCCTACCATCAGCAGTCACCCCCCACCTTCTGTCCTCTGTCAGCTCCAGGCAACCATTGGTCTGTTTTCTGTCCCTGTGGACTCGCCTGTTGTGGACATTTCATAGAATGGACCTCATAGAAATGAAGTCACACAATGTGTGGCATTTGTGTCTGGTCTCTGTTCCTCAGCACACTTTCCGTATTGGAACAGCAACGATGAGCCTGTCCTCCTGTCTCTGTTTCCCAGGTACTGACATTACTGGCATGTGTGGCTACCATGCCAAGTGAGGCATGTTTGGGTATATACATGCTTACATGTGTAGGTCTTGTTGGAGCAGATGCGCATGTGTGTATATGTGCATGTGGAGACCTCCTTAAGAGATGTCCACTTTGCTTTTGTGAAACAGGGTCTCTCAAGGCCCTTGGGGACTTGTGGGTAATCTAGGCCCCATGCGCCCCGGGATCCGCCTGTCTGGGGGTCCAGGTATGTGCTTCTGTGACTGGCATTTTGTGTAGGTTCTGGGGAGCTGATCAGAGGCCTTCATGTTTGTATAGCATATACTTTCCCCAGTACGCTATCACCCTAGTAAAGGTTTTGGGATTTTTTAAAAAAAATTATTTACTTATTGAGACAGGGTCTTTCTCTGTAACCTTGGCTGACCTGGAACTGTATGTATAGACCAGGATGGCCTTGAATGCACAGAGACCTGACGGCCTTTGCCTCCTGAGTGGTGGGAGTAAAGGTGTGCACCACCATCCCTAGATTCTACATTTTTTTTTTTTTTTGATCTAGGGTCTCACTTTATAGCCCAGGCTGGCTAGACTTCTCTAAGTATCCTGGGCTTGTTAGACTTTTCTGTATAGCCCAGGCTGGTCTCCAACTCATGGAAATCTTCCTGCCTCAGCTTCCTGCTTACTGGAATTACAGGACCCAGTCACCATGCCTGGCTGACAGGCAGCATTTACTGATAGCCCACTGCATTATTGGCTTCAGCAGGAGCTAGAAGCTTCTGGACTCTGTTGGACCCTCCTGGGCTCTGCAAGCTGCATTTTCTTTGTATGTAGGGCTGAGACCTCCATCCAAGTATCATGTGACACAGAAACCAGCTGGACATGGGTCAACTCATTAGCATGCAAGCCTGTGTTGGTTCTGACCTAAGGGACGGTCCAACCCACAGAGTCCGGGTTGAGGGACAGTTACCTCTTTCACCAGCTGGTGTCTCCTCCTCCCTACCATCCTTTCCACTCTGCAGCCTCAGGACCTTTCAGCTTCCTGTTTCCTCTGCCTGGGAGCTTCTCCCCATTGTCTCCTGTCATAGACTGTAGGTGGCAATACCCCTGCTGTCCTTGGCACTGTTTGCAACACTCGGTAACGATCTCACCCATCACCTTGTCACTGCTCCTGCCAGCTTGAATAATAATGAAACCCACTTAACAAATTGGGGGTGGGTGTCAGGCAGACGGTTCAGTGGTTTAGAGCACTCGCTGTGCAAGGATTGAACTTGGATCCCTGGCACCCAAGTGGAAGCTGGGCAAGGCAGTGTGTGCCTGTCACCCCAGCACTGGGTGGTAGCATAGGTGGATCTCAGAGGCTCATTGATTACTCACCCTAGCCTAGTTAGCGAGAGAGTGTGTCAATCAAATCAATTCAAAGTGGAGAATAGATTGAGGACATTCCCACGTCAACCTCTGGCCTCTACACACACCCACCTAGGCAAATGCCCCCTCTGCACATATGTACACACATGTACACACACACCCCACTTTGTTATTTGGGGCAGGATCTCATGCAGCCCAGGCTCCCCTCAAACTCCCAATGTAGCTGAAGATGATCGATCTTGAACTCTTGACCTTTCTGTCTCCACCTCTCAAGTTTTGGGATGACAGCTGTGAGCTACCGGATCCTGAGAGCTAATGCAGTGCTGGGGATGGGACCCAAGCTTCAGCCCCAACCTATGTGAGTTTTTTTTTTTTTTGTTTTGTTTTTTTTTTTTGAGACAGGGTCTCTCTTTGTAGCCTTGGCTGTCCTAGACTCACTTTGTAGACCAGGCTGGCCTCGAACTTACAGCGATCCACCTGCCTCTGGTGAGGAGATTTTTAAAAGTTCACTTCAGACAATCTTGGGTGTTGCAATGCTCCCAGAGCTTTAAAGAATCAATTCTCTCTAGCACAGGGCTCCATGAGCTGGGCCTGGGGTGCTGTGTGCAAAGGGAGAGATGGCCACACACGCACTGCTTCCTGGCCGTGGGCTAGTCCTCAGGACACCTCCGTCAAATATTTCAAACAGCTGAGAGGAAATTTTACTTCAGACACAGGCTTGCTTCCAGCTCCCTATGAGCCATCTCTCATACATCCTGCATCTAGTGTGATGTCTGTCTGTCTGTCTTTCTATCTATCTCTCTATCTATCTCTATCATCTATTTATATCTACACTCTGCCTGCCTACCCATTATTTATCAACCAATCTATAATCTGTCACCTATCAATCCATTACTATCAACCATCTAATCATCTATCTATCCCTCTATCTCTTCATCATCTATTATATTTTATCTACTTTTCTATCACCTGTCTACCTGTTCATCTGTTCATCCATTTATCTACCCACCATGTATCTATCATCCATCTATCTCTCCATCCTTTCATCTGTCCTCTTTATACCATCTATCCATCCCTCTGTCTGTCTATCCATCTATCCATCCACCATATATTTATCTATCATCTGCCAATCCATCAATTATCCATCAGTCATCTACCTATGCATCCATCTATCTATCCACCATCTATCTACTTACCTACTTATTATCAGCCAATCGGCATCCATCTATCAGTGTCTGAAAAAAATATCCCTAGGGATTTCCCATCTCTCCCTCTTCTGCTGCGAAGTGACCTGCCACTCACATGAGATGGGGGCATGAAGACCAGGAATTCAAGGCCATTCTCAGCTATATAGTGGGTTTTAGGTCCAATGGGAGACACGAGATCACGCTTCATAAAAACAAAAGAAACATGGAGCTGGAGAGATGGCTCAGTAGTTAAGAGCACTTGCTCTGACTGAGTACTGGGGTTCAATTCGCAGCACTCACATGGCAGCTCACACCATACATAACTCCAATTCCAGGGGATCTGACTCCTCCTGACCTCCGAAGACACCAGGCACTCATGTGACACACAGACATAAATAGGAGCAAGACGCTCATACACATATAATAAAATAAATCCTTAAACAACTAAAACGAAATAAACAAACAGAGGCAAAAGGAATAATTTGGTCCAGTGTGTGAATGGATCAGACAGACACAGAGGTCTGGAGGTTACAGGCTTCTGTTGGGTTCTAACCAGGTTCCAAAGACAGCAGTGGCCTGGCCCTCTGTATATGGCCTTCATCTTCTGAGGAATTTTGGAGCAATGAGCTAAATAGCTACTTATTTGTAAAAATTATTAGATTTTCTTTGTGGTGTGTGTGTGTGTGCATGTATGTGGGCACGCACATGGCACGGCACACATGTGGAGGTCAGAGGTCAAGTCCCAGGAGTCGGTTTTTTTCCTTCCACCATAGGGGTCTGGGGAATCAAACTCAGGTCAGCTGGCCAGGCTGCTTTTACCTACTGAACTATCTTCAAGGCTTTCGTGAATGAGTGGACACCCCGTTTATAGGCACGGCTTCATTATTTTACCTTGAGCTATGATTTTCCTTTACCTCCTGTGTGCCCAACTTTACCACCCATGCAAGGGACATCACTGTGTTTGGCCACTGTGCTGGGTCAGGTGGCAGGCAGAGGCAGCACCAGTCTACCAGGCCTTGAACTAGGCATCATAGCTTCATTCAGCCCTGAAATCCAAAGACTCTCAGCGGGGAAAGCACACCAGTGCTTTCAGGGCCTCTGGAATGCTGATAAAAGGAAATTTTGGGTTTTTTTGGGGGGTGAGTGGGTGGAGAGGCTCAAGACAGGGATTTTCTGTGTAGCCCTGGGCCTACTTTGTAGACCAAATTGGCCTCGAATTCACAGTGATCTGTTTGTATCTGCCTCCTCGAGTGCTGGGATTGTCACCACACTCTCTTTCTATTTATTTGTGTATTTTATTTTTTAAAAATAAATTATTTTTAGTGCATTGGTGCTTTGCCTGCATGTATGTCTGTGTAAGGGTGTCATATCTTGGAGTTACAGACAGTTGTGAGCTGCCATGTGGGTACTGGGAGTTGAACCTGGGTCTTCTGGAAGAGCAGTTAGTGCTCTTAACCACTGAGCCATCTCTCCAGCCCCCACCACGCTCTTTCTTAAAGTGTGTGTGTGTGTGTGTGTGTGTGTGTGTGTGTGTGTGTGTGTGTATCTCTTGGAGTTGGAACTAAAGGTGGTTGTGAGCTACCTGGTGTAGGTGTCGGGAACTGAATGCTAGTCTTCTGGAAGAGCAGCAAGTGCTTGTAAGAGCATCTCTCCATGCTGTGTGCCTGATCTTCTTCTGTCAGTATGAGGGCTCAGGGGATCACAGCCTTCTGTTCAGCATGTCTGGTTAGTAACGGCCCATAATGTTAGGTAAGGAGGGAAGGCTCCACACTGCAGGAAGACAGTGAGCTGAGCATCAGCAGTCACTTCTCTCTGCGTCCTGTCTGGGTACAATATGACCAGCCACTTTCCCTTCCTGCCACCATGACTCTGCACCATGACGGACTTTGTCCCTTAAACCCTGAGCTAGGAGAAATCCTTTCTTCCCCCTGGAAGTTGCTTTTGTAAGGTATTCTTTCACAGAAACAAGAAGAAAAGTGATAGATGTGACCTCCCACCCAGGGCACAACCCCAGTGACCTAACTTCCTCCTGCCAGGCTCCACCTTCCAAAGGTTCAGCACCTCCTACCAGCACCACCACTTTGGGATCCAAAGCTTTATTTATTTTAAAGATTTATGTACTTATTTATTATGTATACAGTGTTCTGCCTGCATGCACACCTGCAGGCTAGAAGAGGGCATCACATGATATTACAGATGGTTGTGAACCACCATTGAATTGAATTCAGGACCTTCGGAAGAACAGGTGGTGCTCTTAACCACTGAGCCACCTCTCCAGCCCAAAGAATTTTTTTTTTTTTTTTTTTGAAACAGGGTTTCTCTGTGTATCCTTGACTATCCTGGACTTTGTAGATCAGGTTGGCCTTGAACTCACAGTGATCCACCTGCCTCTGCCTCCTCCTCCCAAGTGCTGGAATTAAAGGTGTGTGCCACCACTGCTGGCCACAGCTTTAATCCGTGAGTCTTTAGTGGGCATGGAAGACCCACACCATAAAGCTGCCTGTGTTTCACACTATAACCAGGGGCCATTTGCTGCTCCAAAAGTAATGTCTCAGCTCCAGGCTGACTGGTCAGACACAGCTGCTCGGCAGCCTGTTGCCTGAATCCCACAGCCCTTCCTTCAGGGTTTGGCTTTACATCACCAGGCGGGGGAAGTGTTCCACGCAGCCAGTTTCTCTTCCCAGAAACATCCAGACAGGGTGCTTTTCTATGGATTGTTTCCACACTCCGGCTTGCACAGCCCTCTCAAACACACTGCACCCGTTCCATCTAGGGGTGGCTCCAGGTGGGCTCCATAGGGGCTTTGAAGCACCAGTTGGCAGCTTCCTTAGTAAGGAGTCCTGAAGACTTCCTAGTTTCTTTAAAGGTGTGTGTGTGCGCGCGTGGGCATGCTTGTGGAAATAAGAAAATAAGTTGGGAAATCAGCTCTCGCCTACTATGCGCATCCTGGGATAATACAGCTTTGGCTGTTGGGGCAGTGCCACTTCACCTACTGAGCTGCCTTGCCAGCCCACACCTGGCTTTTTATGAAGGTGCTGGGGATTCTAATTCACATGCTCATGGTTGTGTGGCAAGAAGGGTACTGACTAAGTCATCTCCCTAGCCCCATGCCTTTACTTTGAAACCACCCAACAACCTTTGCTCAGAAATTATTACCTGAGGCAGCGTGGTAAGATGCTGCCAGCCTCTAGCCTTCACCAGCAGCTTGGTCTGGTAGGCCTACATATCTGTGTTCTTGACTCTCTAGGACCCCACGGAAGAGCTGCCTCCCTGAAGCCATCACCTGGATCAAAGGGGAGGAAGCTGACATATTTATTGCTAGACCTCAGCAGCTGTGCCTCTGCACCTTCTCCCACCTCTGCCCTTGGAGCTGCTGAGCCATCAAGGGACAGGGTGGTGGCTGCCCTGGATGTGGGTCAAAGGGCACCGTGCCTTCCAATTATGTGTCTCTGTTATCTTGGGAGGTGCCGCAGTACTGGGGTGTGGACATACTGGAGAAAAAAGGCACAGCTACTGCTGTTGTGAGCACAGGTCCCCAGAGCTATGTGCAAAGGGAGGATTGGGGTGGGGACAGACCCTTTGTCAGCTCTGTAGTCACCATGAACCCAGCCACTGTCACAGGCCCACCCAGGGAGTGCTTTGAGAGTCAGGCCCAGTTGTATGCCTGTAGATAGACAGGGTCTCTCCTGACACGACCTTCCTGAGGTGACCTGGGACCTCGCAGACAGCACCTGTGGGACAGCTGCACTTTACTCGAGTGAGTGAGGTGCAATTGGAGATTTTTAACTTAATTTATTTTTGAGACAGGGTCTCACTATGTAGACCAGGCTGGTCTAGAACACACACACCCATCTGCTTTTGCTCCTGAGGATGAGAATTAAAGGCATATACCACTATACCTGCCTTTATTTATTTTGAGACAGGGTCTCCTGTCACCACAAGTGGCCTCAAATTTCCCACAGAGCCAAAGCTGGCTTTCAACTTCTGTTCCTTTTGCTCCTACCTTCTAAGTACTAGAAATACGGGCTTGGTTTTATTTTTTTCTCCAATAATTTATTTATTTTAATTTTATGTACATTTGTGTTTTACCTACATGTGTGAGGGAGTCAGATCCCCTGGAACAGGAGTTACAGACATCTGTGAGCTGCGATGTGGGTGCTGAGAATTGGACCTGGGTTCTCTGGAAGAACAGCCGTGCTCTTAACCACTGAGCCATCTCTCCAGCCTTCTCCCTGGGTGGAGGCTGGTTTTTAAAATTATATTTATTGGGGCTGAAGAGACAGCTTAGCAGATAAGAGTGTTTACTGCTCGATGGGCAGTAGGAGCACACACCTTTAACCCCTGCAATTAAGAGGCAGAGGCACGCAGAGCTGTGAGTTCAAGTCCAGCCTAGTCTACAGAGTGAGTTCAAGGACAGCCAGGGCTACACAGAGAAACCCTATTTCAAAAACTGAAGTAGAAAAAAAACCTGTTTACTGCTCTTGTGGAGGACCAGGGGTTGGTTCTCAGCATCCCCCCGCCCCGGGCATCTCCCAACCGCCTATAACTCCAGGTCTAGATCCAATGGCTTCTTTGGTCTCTGTGGACATCTGCACACAGGTGGCACACATAAACTCACACATACCATTAAAAAAAAAAAACCCTTATATTAAATTTAACTTTGTTTGGAGGTCAGAGGACAGTTTGTAGGAGCCAGTACTATGCATGTCTGGGAGATTGAACTCAGGTCATCAAGCTTGGCAGCAAAACCATTACCTGCTGAGCCATCTCATCAGACTGCAAGAGGTCGTCTTAACAGACACAAGCTGGTGGATGGGAACTTGTCACATGAAATCAGACACTTCTGCTCAATCCTGGACACAGACACACCAATAATAACATTTAAAACCACAAACAAAAAACAGTGCTGGGAATGTAGCTCTCAGTTGGCAGAGTGCTTGCCTGACAAACATGAAACTCTGGATTCCACTCTAGGACTGTGGAATAAAGAGAGAGAGAGAGAGAGAGAGAGAGAGAGAGAGTGCACGTGCCTGTGGGTGTATATGCATGTGCGTCTGTGATACCAGTAGTCTGGAAGTGGAGGTAGGAGGATCAGAGACTCGAAATCATTCTCTGCTATACAGCAAGTCTGAGGCCAGCCTGGGATACACACCATCTTAAAAACAAAACCAAAGTGCAGACATGTACAACGCAAAGGCAAAGAATGTAGTCCGGTAGGGCTCAGAGACAGTGTTAACAGAGCTAGAAGGAGGCAGGAAAGAGCTGGCTTCTGGGGTTCCACCATGAGCTATGACCGGCTAGAGGAATCTGACAGACACTGGGTTGGAGAGATGGCTCATGGTTAATAAAGAGCACAGAATGCTCTTGCAGAGGACTTCAGTTTGATTCCTTGCACCCAAGTCAGGGGACTCACAACTGCCTGTAACTCAAACTCTAGGTGATCTGAGATGCTTCTGTTCTCCTCATATGCACACAAATAAAAAAATAAATAAGTTGTTGTGGAAAACATTAAGGTTATAAATATCTACTATTAATAGCCTATAATCACTACAATGGTTATTATTTACCCCTCTACCAATCAATGAAGACAGACACCTGATCGATTTTTAATAAACCTCATTTCACCCGGGCCCCTGATCTATCTCGTTCCCTCCCAGTCCTACACCCTGCACCATCTCTCTGATCATTCCTAGCTGGGCTACTTCCCATCCAAAGTAATAGAAACATTTGCACATGCTTTCCATCCAGGCTGCTGCTCTCCAGCCACGCCGATCCTCAGAATATATTCCTCCTGGCCACCCTGTTCTTCTTTGCTACCCCAAGGCAGTCTTTCTTTCTCTCTCTGATAACTGTCTCTCTCCTTCCCATAATCCTTCTGTTCTCCAAGCCCTCCAACCTTGGCCAAGCCTACCTCACTTTTGTCCTGCCCAGGTATAGGCATGAGGCAAGGTTACACAGTATCATTTTGGATATGAGATAGTCTGCTCCTAAAAGACAGCAAACAGGCCTCAGGGAGCAAAATAATTAGCAATCAAATATAAAGCACCAGACCATGTCTTTACAGTTCCTTTTTTTTTTTTTTTTTTGGTCTAATTTAAAAGGCTTTTAAAAATTGTTATTATTATTTTGAGACAGGGTTTCTCTGTGTAGCCTTGGCTGCCCTGGACTCAGATTTGTAGACCAGGCTGGCCTCGAACTCAGAGATCCACCTGCCTCTGCCTCCTGAGTGCTGGGAGTAGAGGCATGTGCTACCACACCTGGCCAAAAGGCTATTTTATACATAAATAAATAATAAAAGAAGTCGGGTTGCGGATGGCTCAGTGGGTAAAGCACTTGCTGCACAAGCCTGAAGCCCTGAGTTCAGATTCCCCAGAATCACGTATAAGCCACATCTGTAATCCCAGGACATCTACAGGGAACAAGAGGTGGAGACAGGAGAGTGTCCATGAGCTCCATGGTTGTCTTAAACGACGTTCAAAGTAGGTCCAATTTCTGAGACTTGTTCATTGTGCACGCGCAGACACACACACACACACACACACACACACACACACACACACACACACACACAC
>OU015757.1:24990885-25012553 GCA_907169655.1 Acomys percivali | reverse complement strand
CACACACACACACACACACACACACACACACACACACACACACACACGGATTGACAGAAGTTGCAGGTTGATGCCATGTCTGCGTAGCAGAGAGAGCACTCCACACCCAAGGCCTGTCCACCCCTTTCCTACCTGGGCCATGTCAGCAGTCTCAGCAGCCTAGGGCTGGTGACTCTCTGCTTCCTCCTCTTTCAGGCTTCAGGGCAGAGCTGGCAGCGGGGCACTGCCCCCTGCTGCATACAGAAGGAGCTGCAGGGGAACCTGGCCAGAGGCCTCAGGGCAACTGCCTCCCACCCTGTCATTGCTTTTTCCCAGAGCTGAGGTGGTCGTGCACACTTGTTAATAGTGACACAATGACACTGTGTCTCAAAAAACTGAAAATCTAAGGGCAATTCCTTAGGGGCAGCTGGGAAAGCTCCTGTGACTGGACACAGGCTGCTGTCACAGGAAGGCCCTGGAAGTTCCTGTGGATGGCCTGCGGTTCCTTCTTGACTCGTGCTTCCAGCTGCGGTCCTTAGAGCCGCAGTGACTTTGCTGGTGGTCTTCCCCAATGCAGGCCTGACTCACAGGGTCACAGCCCTGGAGACCCAACCCCTTCCTAGGATCAGAACCCCCTTCTGCCTTGCTCTCTGCCCAAACCCTATTGCCACTGTCGCGGGAAAGCGCTGTGCTCTGCTCCATGCTGGGGCTGTGGAGCACTGAGCACGCTCTGTTGTCACCTGTCTGATGGAATGATGAAGGCAAAGGACAGGAGCTGACAGTCAGCAGAGAGCTGGCCAGTTGCAGCTTTCCACCCTATTCCACCATGGAACAGATTCCTTCTTCCTGAGACAGGGTCAGTAGCTCAGGCTGGCCCAGGGCTCACTACGCAGCTGAAGATAACCTTGGACTTGGGATCCTCCAGCTTCAGTCTCTGAGAGCTGGGACTGGAACCCAGGGTTTCCTGTGTGCTAGGGAAGTGATCTGCCACCTGAGCCACATGCCCAGCCCCAGCAGCTGTCCTGGTAACTCATTCCTGGTCTGTCCCACATGTGGGTCTCCCTTCTGCCTGTCACAGCTGCCAAGAATACCATTCCTGCCTGTACAAACAGCCAGCTTGGCCCAGGGTTGGGGTGGGGTCTGGCCTGCCATTTCCTCCAGGCTTGATGCTATGGCCCAGGCGATGGCTGTTTAGACACAGCTGGTGTCCTGTACCTATCAGGCATGAGTTGGATTTAACCGTAGGACACAAGCTCAGTCTCCTATGAAACATTTTATTTGTTTTCATCATCAGACAGGGTCTGGCTGTGTAGCCCAGCCTGTCTGGAACTGTGATCCTCCTGCCTCAGCCTCCTGAGTGTAGACCTGAGCTTGTTTTTGTGCTTCTTAGATATCCACTCTGTGGTCACAGCAATCGAGGCGCAATCTCAATGGTGTTAATCCGGAGGACGGTCTGTGGGTTCACGGTGACTGAAAGAGAGAACCTTGTCATAGGCTCAGCCTCAGCTCCTTCACAGACACCTGTCTCGGGGGTTCTGCCCAGGTACGAGCTCACCCCACCAGTGCATTCTGCCTGGCTCCTGGCCACGTCCCTTTTCCCCATTCTATGTATTTGATGTGTACTGACCACCTCTCTCACCTCATGGGCTTCACTTGCAGCTGCAGATGTGGGACCCCCAGTGGCCTATGGCCAAGGGTCTGCTCCCATAGCCATAGTGGCCTTAAGGCTTCAAGGGCAAGATAGACCTGCTCCCTTTGAGTAACAGGGATGGAAGAGTCTCCCTCTTAACACAGAGTGTGGTATTCCTGATTTGGGTTGGTACATGAGACTACATCCCCTTTGCAACTGCAACTGCCACTGTTATTTTTGGGAGAATGTGGGGAGGGAGCTGATTTAAAATTTTTTGTTTTGTTTTTGTTTTTTGAGACAGGGTTTCTCTGTATAGCCCTGGCCATCCTGGACTTGCTTTATAGACCAGGCTGGCCTCGAACTCACAGCGATCTGCTTGCCTCTGTCTCCTGGGTGCTGGAATTAAAAAGCCACCATGCCTGGCTTAAATTTTTTTTTAACCAGCTTTGTCAACAAAGTTCCAGGACAGCCAGGGCTACATACAGAGAAACCCTGTCTTGAAACCCAAAAAAAAGAGAAAAAAGTTTTTTTAGATTGCATTTATTGTATGTGTGCATGCTGGTTGCCACAGTTTGAGTGGTGTGTGTGTGTGTGTGCGCGCGTGCACACATGCACACACAAATCAGAAGAAAACATGGGGGAAATCAGTCCTCTCCTTCCACCTTGTGGGTTCTGGGCCAGCAAGTGTCTTTCCGTTGGGCTTGGGCTTGGCTTGAGACAGGTTCTTGCTGTGTTGCCCAGGCCGGCTGGGAACTCTGCCTCAGCCTCCTCAGTGCTGGGCCTACAAGTGCAAGCACTAACTGGCCTTATCTGCTGCTGTGACACACACAGGGACAGATTCTGCAGTCACTCTGCTGGGCCGTGCCCGTGGGGAGCCTCTGCCTTGCAGGGATTGGTGTTCTGTGGGCCCCTATCTGTTCCTGATCACCTGCTGCTTTGAGGACACTGTCTACACCAGAACAGAGCAGGCACTAGTGGACGAGCCACCTGTTAGCTCCTAGTAATCAGGTGCTCCTTCAGAGAAGAGGGGGTAATGGCATCTGCCATGAGGCCATTGCCTCAATCCTAGCTCCCCTTGTGACCCCCTGCCCTAGGGAAGGGAGAGTGACTCAGGGACAAGGACTCTCCATGGCCCACTTGGCCTTGGCACCACACCTGCTACCTGGCACTGCCCTCCCATGACTTTCACCGCAAGAGGATTCTTGCCCAGCCAGACCAACCACTATCTTGCCCCCACCCATCCCAAAGGGAAGCAGTGCCCTGAGACGTCACCCTCAGATTCCACTCGCCCTCACCTTGAGCTGGCAGGCTCGAGGAGCCACTCCTTCCTGTGGGAGAGCTTGTCTTTGTTTCTGGAACAGCCCTGGGGCAGCTCTCAGCCAGTGTTGAGGGCCCAGTCTGCAGCCTTCATACTTGGTACTAGGTGCTATGGCCTCATCCCTACACACCCCTAAGCTGGCCATTCCCTCAGCCTCTCTCCTCACACTGGCTCTGGGGCCTTGTGAGCATCCTTGGCTTTCAGCCGTCAGGTGAGCATTGATCCTCTATCAAAAGCCTCCCCAATTCCTTAAAACTCAGCCAGTTGGCCATGGCCTGTCTACTCAGAGGATGTTTGTATTTGGCACCTGCACGGCATTGCTGGGGACCATTTCTAAAGGGCTAATGCAGCATCATCAAGAAGTGAGAATGCAGACTGCCTAGTCTGAGCAACTGACTTAAGGAGCACAGCTGGCTCCCCCACTTCCTGTAGCGGTCATGGTCCTGTTCCTTCGCAAAGTATCTATGATGTCACGTGCACAAACACATGTACTGACAGCATAGAGCTGCCTGCCAAGAGTTTTCTATCCTACTATCACCCAGGCCTGACCTGTGCACGAGTGTGAACTGTGCCCAGCATTTGAGGGAGTTGCTTCCAGTATTCCACTGCTGTCCCCTAGCGTCTCAAGGTGGGCGCCATGCTGGGTTCACAGCTGCTGTGTGGTCTGCATGTCGCAATGGGGCAGTATGAGTAGTCCTGGGGCCCTCACATCACACGACGCTGGCATGACTCTTACAGATGACATCACCCTGGCAATGCCCAGCTACTTGGCAGGGAACACAGGTGACAAACATGGTGTGCTCAACACAAAGAGCCCCAGCATACTGTTTCACACTTACTTGTTTTCCTCTTGAAGTTTTTCCTTTTCCTAAATTTCATGTTGATTTTGGGCCATGATTCTGTCTTTTCAATGACTGTGGCTTCAACTCGTACAAGCTCCTTTCTAGAAAGAAGGAAAGAAACGTCAATTTGACAGCGCCCCCTTAATTGCCTTTTACCTTTACTCACAGCTTGGGGAAGCTCCCCAAAGAATTCCTGGTTTTGCAATGGGGTCTCATGAAGCCTAGACTGACCATGAACTCCCTTTATATCCAAGGAGTGAATCTGGCCTCTGACCCTCCTGCCTCTGCTTCCTGTGTAGATTTATTCATTGCAAACATTTTGGAAATAGCACGAAAGCATAAGGAACAGTATTAAACAATCTTTTAGTCAGGTGTAGCTGCAGATACCAGGATTCGGGAGGTAGAGGCAGGAGGCTAGCCAGGAATTCAAGGTCAGCCTAGTATATGTGGTGAATTCCTGTCTAACCAGAGGTACACAGTTGAACTCCGCCCTTCCCCTCCAACCCAACTCAACCCAACCAACCAACCAACCAACCAAACAAACAAAAAAACCAACAACAAAGAAAATCTTTTTTTTTTTTAAACTTTGTGGTTGAGACACAACCCAGGGCCTCCAGCTTAACAGGCAGGCCCTCTATCCCCGAGCTAGACTACCAGCCCTTAAGAAGATCTGAAAGGCTACATGGTTGCCAGCTATAGTGCTGCACGCCTTTAATCCTGGCACCCAGGAGGCAGAGGCAAGTGGGTCTCTTGAGTTCAAATCCAGCCTGGTCCACTTAATGAGTTCCAGGACAGCCAGGGTTAAATAGAGAGACCCAGTCTCAAAAAAAAAAAAAAGGAAAGAAAAAAAGAAGACTGACCAGTCACCTGGCTGGATGTCTCCTGGGATACCAAACACCACTAGAGTTGTACAGGAAGGTGTTGTACTTAATTCTCACAGTGATGTGTGACAAGCCCCACTGGGTCTGATCACACCATGTCCAGTCTGTGACCCAGCCTAGGCCCTGGACCAAGCCCAGTGTTTAAAAGCTCATTACCCGAGGAGAGGCTTGCCAAGCAGTGTGAAGTTGTCTGCCCCGACCAGCAGGACCTGAGAGGATAAAATGTAGCATATTTAATTCCTGGCTCCTCACCAAGGTCACAGAAACCACTGGGAGAGGGCACACATGGTGTCCACATGCTGAGATTGGACAGGAAGCTGAAAACACAGAGAGACCCAGAGAGAAGCAACCTCTGCAAGCTGTCCTCTGCCCCCCATCCCCCCACAGACACACAGACACAGACACACACACACACAGACACAGACACAGACACACACACAGACACACACACACAGACACACACAGGAGAGGTAGATGCTGGAGGATCGGGAGTAGTCTTGTCTACACAGCAAGTGTGGCAGCCTAGGATATAGGAGACCGTGTCTCAAATAAGACTAAAATGATGACACTAAGCTGCTATGGCAGCCATCACTGCCACCCGCACAGCATTACCTTGCTGGAACCTCCCAGCCTCCCCGCAACAGCAGGTGCCAGAAATCTCACTCCAAGCTCAACTGGTGGTTTTACATCTGTGACTGGTTCTATGGAGACACAGCTCGGCCTAATTGCCGTCTGCCAGCCCTAGTTTCCCTTTTGCTCTGCCACATGCTGATTCCACTCCACATCCACTCTGGCTGGGACGCTTGTTAGCACAGCTGAGAAAACCCTCTCAGTGATGCTCATTGGGTGCCTGAGTCTCTGAGTCTCTGAGTCCCCAGAAAACCTTGCACCTCACCTTCTCCAGCCGAATCCTCTCTCCGCACTTGATGTCCAACTCATTTTCAATTAGAATCAGGTCCTCGGCTGTCACTTTCCACTGGTGGCTGGCAAAGTGCACAACAGCAAAGAGCCGGCCATACTGTCCCGTGGCGATCAGCTCATTCACCTTCCTCACAACCTCTGCAGGACAATGGTGGCAATCACCCATTGGACAGGCGCTAGCCGTCCACTGGGCTCCCCTCTGAGGAGTGCTCCTGTAATCTGTCCAGTCCTAGTTACCCCCCCCCAGTAGGCAGATGCAGGGGGGAGGCTGGTGTGCTTAAGAACACTAGCAGGGAGCGTTACTTCTGCAGTTCATTTTGTTTTGCTTTTTAAATTTTTAAAAATCAGTTAGGAACCAGTGCACAAGCTGAGCATGATGGTACATGCCTATAATCCGAACATTTGGGAGGTGGATGTGGGAGGCCTGCAGAGAGTTTGAGTCTAGCCTGGACTTTACCTAGGGTGAGGAGTCTGAGAAGCGAGAGGGCAAGTCCTTCGGCAGCCTGAGGAGATGAATTCTATCTCCCTCACTACCTTCTCTGTTCCCATGGGGCCTGCCTGGTCCCTTCCCCACTCCTTCCCTGGCAGTGCCACCTGCCCTTCACCCTCCCTCCCTGGCATCTGCCGTCCACACTCTGTCTCTGATAGTGCCACCTGCGCTCCACACTCCTTCCCTGGCAGTGCCACCTGCCCTCCACACTCCTTCTCTGGTAGTGCCACCTGCCCTCCACACTCCTTCCCTGGCAGTGCCACCTGCCCTCCACACTCCTCCTCTGTTCCCACCACCACTCTGACTCATGTCACAGTCTCTGGCCCTAATTTTTGCCCTGAATAGATAGCTACCCATTGGGCACAGACTCCACCCTAGGCTAAGGGCTGGACACATAGGATGGACAGACAATTCCTGTCCTGGAGAAGGCCAAGGCCAGACACAGCTCCTGGCATTACCGTGAAGATGAGGTTTCAGTGTCCGGCCGAGCACAGATTGAAGATATTCAGAAAACAACAACAAAAATCCAAAACCAAAACTGGTGCATGCATCAAACACATGCAGACCTCTCCTTAAGGTGGTGCTCTGAGCAATGAGTAAGCAGTGACACAATCAGTGACAGAGTGCTCCAGCAAGGACAGGCAGGGCCTATACAGGCTGCACACAACACTGCTGTTCCCCTTCAGAGTGTGGCAATCCTGGATTTTGGCAAGTCCTGCACCCAATCCCAGAGCCCTAGGGGTGACTCTACTCATCTTGAGCAGGGCCTCAAACACTATTTTAAACACCGGGAAATTTCCCCCGTGATGGGAACTTCTAGCTTTTGAGACACTGAGATGTGACTCTTCAGCTGGCAACAGCCTTTCCTCAGGCTGGACATGAACTTGTGACCATCCCAATTGAGTACTGGGATGACAGATGTGCACTGACACATGACAGATGTGCACTGACACATAACAGCTGGAGATGGAGGAGCACCCACTACCCCTCCCATCACCCGACTGCCTCTCAGCAGATGTTGGAAGGCTATTTATCAGATGAAGGCTCATCCTTTTTTTTTTTTTTTTTTTTTTGGTTTTTTTGAGACAGGGTTTCTCTGTGTAGCCTTGACTGTCCTGGACTCACTTTGTAGACCAGGCTGGCCTCGAACTCACAGCGATCCACCTGCCTCTGCCTCCCGAGTGCTGGGATTAAAGGCGTGCGCCACCACGCCCGGCCCCCGAAGGCTCATCTTAAATGTTGGTGTTTACCAACCAAAACAAATGTGAGGGCTCACTGTGCACTCAGAAAACTGCTACCTTGCTCCATGGCAATGGTTACCTCAGTGGCTCATGGGAATGGACACTAGGTGCTACCTATTTATTTCCCTTTGAATTCTGTTTTTTGAGACAGAGTCTCACTCTGTAGCCTAGGTTGGCTTCAAACTCTCAGCAGTCCCCCTACTGGGGCCTCCCAAGTGCTAGCATCCCAAGTGCTGGGGCTACAGAGGCCACCCTGCCCAGCCCCTGCAAAGTCTTACCTGCGTGGTGTCTGGTCTCTTCAACAGGGTTCGGTAGAACCACTTCTTGCCAGGGTGGTGAACTCAGGGACGTCTTAGGAACGTATCTGTGAAAGCCATTTCATAAACATAATCACATGCCCAAGAAAGGCAGCTTCAAGTCCCCAAGAAACAGCTGTGCAGTGAGCCTCAGGAAGATGTGTGTGCAAGCTTGCTACGCGGGGGTATGAGACCTTATATCACTAACATAGGTGTTCCAACCGTTCTGTCCCCTGGGGAGTGTGCAGACTTCAGACCTAAGCCTTGCCTGTCTATGTCATTCATAAGCATACAGATGGCTCTGTACACATCTGCACAGTGAATGGACATCTTCCCCAAATACCAGTTTTGAGTCCCTAGGAACATGAACTCCATGGTCTGTGGCCAGGCAGTGGCCTTGAGGGACCAGGAAGAGCTGGAAGGAGCTGTTCTCTAGAGTCCCTGTCCTGGGTGCCATCAGGTCCAGTGACTGGGCATGACAGAGCCACATGAAGAACATGGAAAGAGGGAGCTGGGAAAAGGGAGCCTGGTGAGAGGGCTGGACCTGTCACAGAATTGGAAGAATAGGCCGCTCAGTGAAATGTCACTTGGGGTTTCTTCATGTTTTCAGACTCTGTTTTGTAATTTGTCTTTCGAGAACCAAAGAGGCTTCTGCTGCTGAGAATATCCACATAGCAGGGACAAACTATCTGTATGTCAGATGCTGTTCTGGGGGTATCCATATATGTAATCTATGCAAGCATGTATGCTTGCTGTTGGGGATAGAACTGTATGTATATATGTATATGCTTTTATACTGAAGGTGGTACCCAAGATCTTAAGTATGTCAGGGCAACATGCTATCACTGTGCTGTAGGCCCCCAACAACTCCATCAAAATGTAGAGAAATTTATTGTTGTTGTTTTTGTTTTGTTTTAAAGACAAGAGTCTTTCTGTTGTGTAGTTCTGGCTGATTTGGAACTTGCTTTGTAGACCAGGCTAGCCTCAAGTTCATAGCGATCCATCTGCCTCTGCTTCCTAAGTGCTGGGATTAAAGACTTGTGCTACCATGTCTGCCATCATGCACAGCCTCAAATGTAGAGAAGTTTTAACTTGGAAGTAACATTTCTACAGATGAATGGAAAAAAATCACCAAACCCACATTTTGCTATTACCCTTGTGGATACGAAGCACTCTGTGAACCAAACCTTCGACAAGCAGACCAGAGGGAGGCTGTAAGGACAAGAAATACAGTAAGTGGGTAGTCACTGTGTAGAAATGCACAGACCCGTGGCTGTGCCACACCTGCCCCTGAAAAGTCCAGGCGAGGAATGGGATGGCGCAGTGGGTAAAGTGCCTGTTATATAGGTGTGAGAACTTTAGTTTGGACCACTAACGTTAAAATAAAAGGCCACGTACAGCACTGGCCTTCTGTTACCTCAGCACTGAGAGTGGAGACAAGGGATCTTGGGGGCTTATTGACCAGCCAGTCTAACCAAAAAGGTAACTCCAGGTTCAGTGAGAAACCTTCAGGAATAAGGCGGAGAGGTGGGTGGACGGGTAAGAAGACCTGCTACTCTTGTAGATGACAACGTTTGGTTCCTAGCAGCCACATGGCAGCTCACAACTGCCTGCAACGCCAACTCCAGGGGATCTGTGGTAAACCAGCGTCCCTCCCTCTCAGGCTTGAAAGCCATTTTATAGTAAAGAGAAACTAGGTTTGTTCCTGTTTACGGTTAAATCTGTTTCTCAAGGATTGGGCTATGCCCCACCTGTAAACTTTTATTTTTCCACCTGTAAACTTAACTACAAATGGTTCTATACTGCCTGTTTCAAGAAATGGCAACCATGGCTTTATTTCAAAAGGCTAATACGACCTTGTTAGGACCGCCGCGCATCCACGCCTTTGTTTCAGGAGGCTGTTATGACCAATTTTTTAATGCTTATTATTTTCTGCTGCTTCAATCCCCACCTATTTGCCTGCCAAATCTCCCATTTGGAGACCCCCTACTCCTGAACTATAAAAACCCTTATTTCACCCAGGTCCAATGCTGACCTCTTGAACTCTGCCTTAGGAGGAGGCGGCCTATGTACACAAGTAAAAAAGCTTGCTTTAATTCATTTGGCCATGGTGATTTGGGTCGGCCGTCTTTCTCCTGGCATCTATGAATTAACATCTGACCCCCTCTACTGGACTCTAAAGGCACCTTCATTCAAGTACACAGATGAGACCCCCCCACACACACACATAAATAAACATCACCATAAATCTAAAAAAGAAAAGAAAAGAAAAAGATAAGGTAGAGGATAGTAATTGTCACCTGACATCTGGTCTCCACACGGGCATGTGCACCCACCTGCACACATACATACACACAAACACATACACAACCAAAAAGGTCTGTTCCAGTAAAACTAAAGCTATGAGGGTGGCTAGCGACCTTAGGACAAAGGTCCACATGCAGGCGTTGAAGCCCTACTTAGCAACTTCTAAATCGCTTTTCTCTTACGTCCCCATTGTATGACCCTGGGCGGATCACGTCTCTAAGCCCATTTGTGTCTCTGTAATACAGGACCTACATATAAGTTTAAGAGCGCTTGTCAGTATTAACGAATTGAAGGAACCGCGTTCTCATCTCCGGTTCTCGTACTCCAAATCCCGTGTAATATTCACGACGCACGCAACCAACACACCAGGCACCAAGGCGGACTCAGACACACATGCGGCAGACGCGGGGGCGGAAGCATCGCTTGTTTCCTCCCTCATCAGGCCTCCCTGGTCTCACCAGCTCCGGGTCCCGAGCGTTCCAGGATGCTGCGGCTACACACAGACACCAGCCGCCCGAAAGCGCCTGGCAAAGCCGAGGCCGCTACGGCAGCAGCCATTTTTCCACAGTCCCAACCGGAAGCGAAGCTGCGCGGACCTTGTGCGCTAACGGACTAGCCCGGTAGGGAACACCTGGAGGAGGGAAAAGCGGATCCTACTGGCCTCGCTGGTTTGGCAAGGAATACAGGAAACGGGTTGGTCGGGAATCATTGCTCCGGCAGGGCGCACAGGTCCTTTGAGGACTCCGGCCCGGTGAGGAACTCAGTCCGACAGGAACACGGGTCCCACAGGACTCACTGGCCGGGCCGGAAGCACCAGTCAGAGCCTGCTCAGTGGAGGAGATGGCCTCGTCCACTGTGGAGAATTTCGTGGCCCAGCAGCTAGAGCTGCTGGAGCTAGAGCGGGACGCCGAGGTAGAGGAACGCAGGTAGGTTTAGCCGCGAGTCCGGGGCCCTCTGCACCTCTCCTAGGTCGCTGGCGGGAACTGCTCTGGTATCGGCGGCGGCGAGGCGGGCAGGGTCGGAGGGCAGCACCAGGAGTCGGCTAAGCGCTGTCACTAGGGCGGAGAGGCAGGATTGGGAGTTGAAGATCACCTTTGGCTACATAGTGAATTTGAGGCCCGTCTGGGCTACAGGAGACCCTGTAATGACACACATATCCCGTCCCCGAGAGAGAGAGAGAGAGAGAGAGAGAGAGAGAGAGAGAGAGAGAGAGAGAGAGAGAGACAGACAGACAGACAGACAGACAGACAGACAGACAGACAGACAGACAGAGGAGACAGAGACAGAGAGACAGACACGGCCCTATTTGGGACGATGAGAGCTAGATCATCCTAGGGGAAAGTGGATGAAGCCTATGTTATGGAGAATAGCTACAGGCCTGACACAGAGAGGGTCGGCACTTCTGTACCTCACAGTGCCGTCCCTGTAATGCATGTCCCTAAGGATAGACAAAGGCTGGTGAAGTAACTGGCTCAGGGTAACCCACGTGGAGGTGGGACTTGAAGGCAGTCTGTGCGATTACAGATGAGACCCATTGGTTGGCTGAGAGTCTGTTAGTCATGATAAGTAAGAGTTTTTTGCTGCTCTGAATGGGTGACTATGGAATTACGTACCAGAGTTTCCCCTGCTTTATCTGAAAAGGCACGTGATTCTCACACCACGTGCTTGCTGTGAGAGTGAGGTGATCTGCTCCAAGTCAGGCTAGGACCTTGAACCACATTAGGGTGCTGGGGTTAAGAGGCAGAAAGGGAATCAGGTATAAATGGGAGGGCCCCACAGGACTTGTTGACAGAAGGCAAAGACTCATGGCAAGACTGCGTTGGCTGACCTGGAGCAGGCTAGGTGGTACCTGTCTTGGGGGCTGTGGGAGGGGCAGGGTTGGAGTGGAGCAGATCCCAAGTAATTTTGGGACATACTTGGAGCCTATAAGCAGAAGTCCTTCCCCCCTTTCTTTCCCTGCGTAGGTGGAAATAGGAGAGGGTGCAGGCACAAGCAGTGATGCTGCTGTCCTTGGTGTCTTCTAGGTCCTGGCAGGAACACATTTCTCTGAAAGAGCTCCAGAGCCGAGGGGTGTGTTTGCTGAAGCTTCAGGTATCCAGCCAGCGCACGGGGCTGTATGGGCAGCGGCTGGTCACCTTTGAGCCCAGGAAATTTGGGCCTGCAGTGGTGCTTCCCAGTAACAGCTTTACTTCTGGTAGGTGCTTGCTGTAGGCTTCTCTTGGCCGTTGCTGGTATTCAGATCAAAGCTCGTGCTCTCCCAAAGGTTGGAGGACAGACCCAGATGGCGCATGAAGCACTACAGCAAAAGCTCTCTGCTTAGAAATCTGACAGCAGAGCTGCTTTTGTTGTTGTTTTGAGGCATGGTCTTAAATTTACTGTGTAGCTGGGGATGACTTTGGTTTTGTTTTTATCTTTCTTTTTTTTTTAAATTTTATTAATTTATTCAGATTGCATCTCAATTGTTATCCCATCACTTGTATCCTCACATTCCTTCCTCCCTCCCTCCTGCTTTCACCCTATTCCCCTCTGACCTCCTCCCCCACTATATGGTCATAGGCTATCAAGTCTCATCTTGGTAGCCTGCTTATTCTTTCTTTGAGTGCCACCAGGCCTCCTCACCAAGGGGAAGGTGGTCAAATATGGGGCACCATGAGGATGACTTTGAACCTTGAACTCCTGATCTTCCGGCCACTACTTCCCAGGTGCTGGGATTATAGGTCTACACCAGCATGCCTGATTTTTTTTTGCTGGCTTTTGTTTTTTGTTTTCTGTTTTTTGCTTTTCTGAGCAGGGTTTCTCTGTGTACCCTGGACTGGCCTCGAACTCACAGTGATCCACTTGCCTCTGCCTCCTGAGTGCTGGGATTAAAGGCGTGCGCCACCTCACCCAGCCTTTTTTTGTTATGTTTTGTTTTTTGTTTTTGTTTTTGTTTTTGGAGACAGGAATGTGACTCAATGTGTAACCCTAGTCCATCTGGAACTTTCTGTGTAGACCAGGCTACACTAGAAGTTGCATTGAGCTTTCTGTCCCTGCCTCCTGAGTTCTGGGATTGCAAGTATGCACTACCACTTTTGGCTGTTAATGCACTGGTTTTTTTTGGCTGCCTAGATTGGCAGCTTTCTCTTTGTAGTGCTTGGGATGGAACCTGAGGCTTCTGGCGTGCTGAGCAAGCACCCTGCCATTGCACTGGACTCCGAAGCTTCTTGACCACAGACTAGGGATGCAAATTGGCCTCAGCCCTGCAAACTGAGAACCAGCAGTGCTGTGTGTGCTGGCCTAATTTGAGTGGCAGCCTTTGATTATATTGACTTTATAGACTCTTGTCCCAACAGTTTTCAGTTCTCCTGCTGAGTTCGGAGAAGGTAAGGTGAGGGGAGTAGAAAGGTGATGAAGGAACCTGCTGGTGAGTGCCAGACCGAGCAGAAGTTAAGACTTTGCCATCTTGTCCCATCTTAGAAGATGGGAGCAAGAGTGCCTGCCCTGCTGCTGTCAGGTGTGAGGGAGCAGGATGGAGATGTGTCCTCCCCGAAGCTGTGTGGAGCGACTGGCGTGTGGGAATGACGGATGGCGGAATTAGGCCTCTGTGGAACATCAGCAAGCTGAGTTGGTGGTGTGTGGATACTGGTGTTGACCAAATTCAGGGGATGTGGCCGGCCACTGTCCATCTTCTGAAGGACCATCTCAAGTCTCTGTTGCTCAAAAGTAGCAATCTTGAAATGAGGGGTCTGGCACAGGTAGGGTGTGGGGAGCCGACACAGCTCAGCTTCTGCCCAAGGAGCGTTCTTGTCATACCCTGTTTGTCTTTCTAAAGTCAGGGAGGAGAGTCAAGGCACAGGGAAACTCCTCAGCGGGTGAGTTGGCTTGAGGGAGGAAGGTGCTTGCCACCAAGCCCGACTGACAACCTGAGTTCAGTGCCCAGGATCCACACGGTGGAAGGAGGAAACCAACCACCTCACGTTGTCTTCTCACCCACACATGTGCACTGCAACACACAGATAAAGGAAATAAACGTATGATGTAAGAGACGTACATACTCATACATACATATATATGCATCTATCTATCTATCTATCTATCTATCTATCTATCTATAGAGAGAGAATTTGAAATACACTGGCAATGCTTACATACCATAATATTTAGCTGGGGTTTTCTTTTCACAGGTGATATTGTGGGTCTGTATGATGCTAATGAGAGCAGTCAGCTGGCCACTGGGGTCGTGACCCACATCACTCAAAAATCAGTCACAGTGGCCTTTGATGAGTCCCATGATTTCCAGCTGCCCCTGGACCGAGAGAATACCTACAGACTGCTGAAGCTCGCCAATGACGTCACCTACAAGCGACTGAAAAAGTGAGTGCTCCTGACTGAAAATCATAGGGGCGAATTTTCCTCGGATGGGACTCATGGACATCCTTATTTGTGTTGAGGGAGGAAGTGGCCTGTCTGCTAAGGAGGTGCTGTGTGCTCTCAGGTGACGGTGTCCCTGAACTGCTGTCCCAAAGAGCTCCTCATTTTGGCTCTGGTTCCTCACAGAGCACTGATGACACTGAAGAAGTACCACTCGGGGCCAGCATCCTCGCTCATAGATGTCCTGTTGGGTGATTCCACCCCCAGTCCTGCCACTGAAATACGTAAGGATTTTTAATTTCTTTTTTAAGATTTTTTTTAAATTGTGTGTGCACAGGTGTATGCACATGAGCTCATTGCTCGGGGAGGTCAGAAGGGCCCTTTGGATCACCTGGAACTGGAGTTAGAGATGATTGTCCATCTGGTCCAACAGGGGTGCTGGGAACCAAACCCAGGCCCTATACAAGGGCAGTACGTGTTCTTAACCACTGAGACATCTCTCCAGCTTCAACTTTGTAATGTCTTACCTGAAATTGTGTAGAACAGCGTCATCTTGGCTGACTTAGCAGGAGTTTACATCAAGTTTGAACTCTGCCTTGACATCACTGGATGTGTTTCTCTGAATGACTTGAAGGCTCTAGGCTATCTTCTGTGGACTCAGAACTGAAGAGTTCTCCTTGCAGAACTTGCTGTGTAGCCAAGACTGGCCTTCAGCTTCCAATCCTCCTGCCTCCACCTCCCAAGTACTGGGGCTAGAGGTGTGCACCAACACATTGCTTGTGTGTTATATGTGTGTATGTGTTTGTGTTTTCCTTGGTCCCTCTCCTCTCTATCTTTTATCTACGTTATTACTCTTGTGTGTGTCGTGTGCATGTGGAGATCAGGGAACAACTCTGAGTTGGTTCTCTCTGTCCTCCTACACGTGGGTTCTAGAGATTGACTCAGATGATCAGGCTGTGTGACAAAGCCTTTACCCACTGAACCATCTCACTGACTCCAGCTAATATTTGAGGCAGGGTCTCTCACTGACTAGCTGGGCTGACTGGCCAGTGAGTCCCAGGGATCCTCCTGTCTCTGCGTCCTGGGGCTAGGACTACAGGTGCACTTCACTGGGCCCAGCTTCTACATCATGGTGTTGGAGGTCCAAATACAGGTTTTTATGTTTGTGTGGCAAGCTCTTTACCTACTGAGCCATCACCCCAGCCCTACACCACACTATCAAAATGATACTCTTTTATCTTTTTAAAAGATAGGTCTTATGGCTAGGCAGTGGTGGCACAGGCCTTTAATCCCAGCACTTGGGAGGCAGAAGCAGGCAGATCTCTGATTTCCGGCCAGCCTAGTCCACAGAGCAAGTTCTAGGACAGCCAGGACTACACAGAGAAACCCAGTCTGGAAGAAAACAAACAAACAAACAAGCAAACAAAAGCAGAAAAAAAAAATAACCCAGGCTGGTCTTAGTCTCCAATTTACTACGTGGCCAGGAATGACCTTGAACTCCTGACATGTCTCTACTTCCTGAGTACTAGGATTATGAACATGTGCCACCATACCCACTTCAGAAATATATTAGCTGCCTTTAAGGGCTGGTGTGTCTTGATGGTAGCTGTTAACTAATTAACATGGTGTGTGCTGTAGAATGTGCTAGAAGCTTAGGGTTTGATAGTCCATGCTTTGTCCCTTACCCTGCTCTTATGATGGTTTACAGGCTCCTTGCCTCTCACAAGTCCCGGTCAGCACACTTTCCCTAAGCTAGGTACACTCATCTGCTCAGTGTCTCTGAGCAGGACCGGGACAGAGCTGAGCATAAGAGCTCAGTAGGCCTGGAGTACCTAAGTGGGTAAAGCACCTGCTGTGGAAATGGGAGAACCTGAGTTCTTGTACTCCTACATGAGATGGGAGGAGAGACAGGGTTCCTGGGAGTTGAGAGGCCATCTGGCCTGGCCTACACAGTAGTGAGCAACAGATCCTGTCTCAAACAAAGTAGAAGGACTGACACCAGAGGTTGTCCTCTGACCTCCACAAGGATACTGTCTATCGCACGCACACACGCACACACACACACACACACACACACAGACACACACACGATATTTTAAAGAATGCATTATTAATCATTTGAGTCTTCCATTATTAAACTAAAGGCATAATCCTTTGTTTTTGTCATTTTAAGGTCACTTAAGAATGATAAAATGGCCAGGTGTGGTGGCACACACCTGGAATCCCAGCAGGCAGATCTTTGTGAGTTTGAGGCCAAATGGGTCTACAAAGTGAGTCATCGAGGACAGCCAGGGCTGTTACACAGAAACCCTGTCTCAAAAACAAAAACAAACAAACAAACAAAAAAGATGACACAATGATAGAAATGAATGCTCCCTAAGAAACAGTTCCTTCACATCTGTATTCTAGAGTGTGGATTGGCAAAGTTCCTAAGAAGCAGCTTGTCAATATTTAGACTTTGGGGCCCTATATTCTCTTTTGTAACTCACCCTATAGTGGCGCCCAGCAGCCACTGGTTGGATTATAACCAAATGGTGTACTTACTCATAACATGAGGGAAAACCAAAAGTAGGCTGGGTGTTGCCTCTGGTTTCTGTTCTAGAGAAATCTTGTTTTGAAAATTAGCGCTTAGAGCTGTAGCTCAATTGACTAGCACGAATGAAGCACTGGGTTCCATCCCGAACACCACTAACCCAGGTATGGTGGTGTAGCTTGTATCCCAGCACTGGAGGTAGCGGGGAGATCAGAATGTCAGGGTCACCTTCAGCCACATAAAGAGTTAGAGGGTAGCCTAGGCTTATATGAGACCTTTTTTTAAAAAAACAAAATCAACAGTCAGTGGTGGTGGTGCACGCCTTTAATCCTAGCACTTAGGAGGCAGAGGCAGGCGGATCACTGAGTTTGAGGCCAGCCTGGTCTACAAAGCCAATCCAGGATAGTCAAGGCTACATAGAGAAACCCTGGCTTGAAAAACCAAGCCAAACCAAACCAAACAAACAAACAAAAACAAAATCAACAACAACAAAAAAAGGTGCAGTCACACCTTTAATCCCAGAAATTGGGAGGCAGAGGCAGGTGGGTCTCTGAGTTTGTGAGCTTGGTCTACATAGTGAATTCCAGACCAGCCACCGTTACAGAGTGAGATCCTGTCTCAAAGGACAAGGAAACAACAGATTAGTTCTGTGCAGTGCAGCTCAGCCTGGGCTCCAGCCTGCTCTTTGCACTACTTATTCCTGATGCTGACAATGGCACTTCTCCCACAGCCCCACTCACTTTTTACAACACGACCCTGGACCCTTCCCAGAAAGAAGCTGTGTCATTTGCGCTGGCCCAGAAAGAACTTGCCATCATCCACGGGCCTCCTGGCACTGGGAAGACTACAACCGTGGTGGAAATAATCCTGCAAGCTGTGAAGCAAGGCTTAAAGGTAGGCGAAGGGCCTTCCCTCCTCACCCAGAGCTCTGGCTTTGTCATCTTCTTCACCCACAATCCAGCATGGCTGCCCAGGACCGGGGTGGGGTGGGGTTGAGCTGCTGGGCTCTGCAGGTTCTCTTAGCCTCACGAAACAGGAACAGCACATGGAAGGTTTGGGACCCTGAAGATTGCTTAGCCTTTGTTGTCAGCCGGGCTCCCTCAGTATCCATGCTTTCTGTACTCTGGCTCCAGGTTCACAGTGGTGCCATGGAATTGACCAGGGCCCTTTGAGAAACCTGCAGCAGGTTGAGGCAGAAAGTGGGGCTACAGTTAATCAGATGTGCGGTTAACCCACAAGATATGCATGCACTATGCATGCCTTTCTGAGCCACGAAGCATGCTACTGTTCACCCACATCAGTGTGGGGCACCCTGGTCCTCCAGGCACTCCTGTGTACATAGTCAGTAACCGCACAGAAACCTCAGTGCTGGGGACCAGTAGACTCGTTGTTAGAAAAGGGAACCAGGGGACAGCCATGCCTGGTTATGGAACATTGACTGCACGAGCCGGAGGGTGGTTGGCAGAGCCACCTCTCCTCAGGGCTGCAAGGAGGCCTGTCACAGTCTGTGCCCACCTGCGTTTCCACCGGAGTGCCTTTCTCTGGGGGGGGGGGGTGCTTGGAACCAGCAGGTAATGCTGACTTCGTAATGGAAAGCAGATGGGGTGGTTTAACTGGTGCCTCCGGTCCAGTGTGCAGTGATGCTGGCTCACTGGTGTTCACAGGGGCGCACCAGGACTGTTGACGACAGTGGAACGTGTGGGGCAGGAGTTCAGTTGATGGGGGCTGCACTCTGCAGTTGCAGTTATAAAAGCTAGATGGAGCCCACCAGAGAGAGCAGCCCTTAGTCCTGGTTACATGCTGGGGGTTTTGTTTTTTCATTTTTAAGTAAGGGGTTTATTTAGTTTTGTTGGAGCTGAGGAAAGAGGAAAGAAACAGTCGGCTAGCTAGTGCCTTGCCCCTGGCAGTGTGCAGGGTATAGAAAAGGGAGGAGAAGCCGGAGCTCTGCCTGTGCGCTGGGAGCTCCCTTTAGAAGCTGGAGTCAGCCTTGTGGGCAGTGCGCCCCACCTCAGCGTGAGGTGCCCCAGATCATGGGACTGGGATAGTTCCCAGGATGTCCTCAGGGCAGTAGTTCTCAGGTCCCAGTCAGGAGCCATTGGTACACCACAGGTTTCTTTGACCTCTTGTGATGGGCTTCCATGCTTCCCTTAGACTGTCTACAGTTTCAAAATACAGTGCAATCTTGTTTCCACTGTGCAAGCAAGACAGACAGACAAGATGCAGAAACCAGAAGTTACCAGTGAGGTGTGTTTCATAGGCTGCCAACTTTAAAAGTTGGGAGGGAGAAAGCGACACCATTGGCTGCCTGGAAGTACAGGGTCCCTTCCCCAAACCACCTGCTGCTGGGGGAGGGACGGGCTGTGCTGGCTGTTTTACCAAAACACTGGGAAACAGGAGCTGGTTAAAGGAAATAGGTTAATATTGGCCAACACCAGAGGGAGAAATCTCCGTGCCTTCTCTGGCTTCCCTCCACTTGAATCTTTCCCTCTCCCCACCCCCTCTCTCAGCCTCTACTTCTCTCTCTTCCACCCTCTCCCTCTCTTCTCCTCTTCCTGTGTGCCCCTCTTTTTCTTCCTCTCTCCCCCCTCACTTCCCTTCCTCTCTTCCTCTTTCCTCCCTCCCTATTCTTCCCTCCCCTCTCCCTTTCTCTTTCCCTTTTCCCTCTTCTCCTCTTCCTTCTCTGTTCGCCTCTCTCCTCTCCACCTCACTGTGTCTTTCTTTACGATGTAGGCCAGGCTGGTGTTGAACCTGCATTGACCTTCTGGCCTCCTAAAGGCTGGGGTCACAGGTGCACGCCACTGCATTAGTGGCTCCTGGAGTGTTTTGTGCTGTGGATATCTGGGCTGTACAGTCACCAGTCAGCTGGCAGCGTTCGGTGCATAGGCTGTGGGTGTCTGGGTTCTGGTTATCGGGCTGTGACCTGGGTTGAACGCCGTGGACCCTAGACACCGTGTATTTACTTTCTCACCTCATCAGAGTACACTCTTGTCCTTTAGGGGCTATTGTTTGGTTTAATGTGTTGGTAACTGGTTTTAAAAAAGAAGTTGCTAGAAGCCTCACTGTGTGCTTCCCCAGGTTCTATGCTGTGCTCCCTCCAACATTGCTGTAGACAACTTGGTGGAGCGCCTGGCTCTGTGCAAGAAGCGAATTCTGCGCCTGGGGCACCCTGCCCGCCTCCTGGAGTCGGTCCAGCAGCACTCACTGGATGCAGTGCTAGCACGAAGTGACAATGCCCAGATTGTCGCTGACATCAGAAGGGACATCGACCAGGCTTTTGTAGGTATCATGGAGCCAGTGTTGTCTGGCATGAGCTTGTCTGAGCTTCAGTCTTTAAGCAGTGAGTGTTGTGCTGTGTCCAGGTTCCTCCTGTTTATCTTCTGCCTCTGTCCACTTAGTACTTTATAATCCAGGGCTATGGGCGTAGCTCAGGCTACAGTGCAGAAGAAGCCTGTCCGCGTTGTCCTTAGTTCCTGAGCTCGACTGTGTTCTCCTATCAGCAGTCCCCCTGCCTCACCTTGGCACTCTTGTGGCCTCACTACTGGGGAATGACAGCACAGAGAGGACGCCAGGGCCAGGAGTCCACTAGCTTTTCGGGAGAATGGAGGCTGCATGCTGCAGATCTAGGTGTCAGCCTGGGGCCCACAGTGTAATGGAGGTGGGAACTAGGATAAGTCTGCTGCTTGGGGCTCAGGTGGTGCACTGCCTCACCCCTGCCCACATGTGGGTGGCCGTGAGCTCAGCCTCCCGTTGAAGTTTCCACCCAAGTCCAGGCTGGCACTTTCTTGTCCAGAACACCAGCTGTCTGTTGTCCATGGTCACAGTTATAGCTGCTAACTGTCCCTTCCAGCCCCTTGGTGGGCACCAGCCTCTGTGGCAGGTGGGGTGTGAGGCGCTTACTTGGCTGAGTGCTTCCTTTGTGATGATTTCGCTGTTCAGTGCTGTCCCAGGAGTGTGCTGAGCTGCGTCACTGACGGCCTGGGAGCAGGGTGACGGAGAGAAGGCAGGGTCCTGTTGGAATAGTTACAGACTTTTCTTCTAGGGAAAGAACAAAAAGACCCAGGATAAGAGAGAGAAAAGTAATGTTCGAAATGAAATCAAGCTGCTAAGGAAGGAGCTGAAGGAGAGGGAAGAAGCAGCCATAGTGCAGAGCCTCACTGCGGCAGATGTGGTCCTCGCCACCAACACAGGTGAGAACACAGCCCTCCTGCTGCGCGGCCTTGCCTGCTGCTCTTCCTGGGACTCAGAGACATGTGTTTGTGTGTGTGTCTGTGTTGGCCCCCTTGCTTAATTACACAGTTCACCATCGGGGAGTCATGAAGTGGTTTTGTTTATTTGTTTTGGGATTTGTTTGTTTGTTTTGCTTTTTTTGCTTTTTGTTTTGATTTCTCTTTGTAGCCTTGGCTGTCATGGGCTTTGCTCTGTAGACCAGGCTGGCCTCAAATTCACAGAGATCCACCTGCCTCTGCCTCCTGAGTTCTAGGATTAAAGGCCTCTGCCACCACTGCCCAGTGCCTTTTTAAATTTTTTAAATATTAATAAAATATATGCACATGAGCACAGGTGCCTGTGTAGGCCAGGTATATCAGATCACCTGGAGCTAGAGTTACACCTTACATGGGTGCTAGGAACTGAACTCAGGACCTCTGCAAGAGCAGTACATATTCATAACTCCTGAGCCTCCAGTTTTTTGATACTTTCTGAGACTCCATGTGGCTTTAGGCTGCTCCAAACTTTTGTAAATGAAGATGGCCCTGAATTGCTTTTCCGCCTGCACCACTATTCTCAGATGGCTGTGTGTTCTTCCACCTTAATGTTCGCTAGTGTTTGTCGTCGTCTTCTTCTTCTTCTTCTTCTTCTTCTTCTTCTTCTTCTTCTTCTTC
>OU015757.1:24974978-24990875 GCA_907169655.1 Acomys percivali | reverse complement strand
TCTTCTTCTTCTTCTTCTTCTTCTTCTTCTTCTTCTTCTTCTTCTTCTTCTTCTTCTTCTTCTTCTTCTTTAATATTTTATTTAACTTTAATCTATGTACATTGGTGTGAGGGTGTCAGATCTTGGAGTTACAGACAGTTGTGAGTTGCCATGTGGGTGCTGGGAATTGAACCTAGGTCCTTCGGAAGAACAGGCAGTGCTCTTAACCACTGAGCCACCTCTCCAGCCCCCCTTCTTCTTCTTCCTCCTCCTCCTCCTCCTCCTTTTCTTCTTCCTTTTTAATTTTAGTTGGGGCTGGGCAGTGGTGGCACACGCCTTTAATCCCAGCACTTGGGAGGCAGAGGCAGGCGGATCTCTGTGAGTTAGAGGCCAGCCTGGTCTACACAGGGAGTTCCAGGGCAGTCAAGGCTACACAGAGAAACCCTGTCTCAAAAAAACAGAAAAAAAAAAAAAAACCAATAAATTTTAGTTGGAAATTTAGTTGGAAAAAATAGTATATTTTTTATTTATGTATTTTGTGTACACGTGTGTATTTTGGGTTGGTGGACATGTGTGGAGGTCAGAGGACAACTTGCATAAGTCAGTTCTCTTCTTCCAGCATGTGGATTCTAGGGCTTGAACTCAGGCCATCAGGCTTGGCAGCAAGCTCCTTTACCCATTAAGCCTTCCCCATGGCCTTCTACATAGTAATGCTAGTATAAGACTCAGCCATGAAGCAAAAATGAACGAACCATCTTGGTTCCCTTTCTTACCAGGTGCATCTTCTGATGGCCCTCTGAAGCTGCTACCTGAGGACCACTTTGATGTGGTGGTGGTGGATGAGTGCGCCCAGGCCCTGGAAGCCAGCTGCTGGATCCCTTTGCTGAGTGGTCCCAAGTGCATCCTAGCTGGAGACCACAAACAGCTGCCACCTACCACTGTCTCTCACAAGTAAGACACTTGCCTTAGGCTGTGTGCTGTGTGATCGTGGTTGTGTCACCCTCATCTCCTCAGCTTCAGGTCCCAGCATGGAGCTGGCTGGTTCCTATGCTTACTGAAGGCGTGTTGCTCTGAGAGCCTGGGAAGGATGGGCAGGCTTGATGGTGGAGCTAGGAGAGCCTCTCTGGGCTGGGTATGCTGGCCTGTGGTAATTACCTCCCAGCCTGCCGTAGGCTCTGCAGTGTGCCTGTTTGGCACCTTCAACAGGACTGGTGGAGTGGTCCAGCTCAGCCTCTCCTGGGTAGAGGAAGTGCTGTCCACTGGCCAGCCCTTCACATCCATTTTTCCACTCTTCCACTCACTGTTCTGGCTATGCTGGCCTCCTTGGATCTCAATGTGCCCCCTGCCTCACTGTCCCCTCTGTCTGGACCACTGCTCCCCTGAGTGCTGGATAGCCCTACACTTCATTCAGATTGACCCTTATGTGGTTTCCTGTGCCCACTCTACTCAGCTGGTACCGTCAGTCCCTTTTAGGGTTCACATGGTTCCCCTGGAGTGCCCTGGCAGTGTCGTGTGGTTATCTGTTCCTCTGCTTGCCTTCCCAACTAGAGAGCCCACGGTGGGCCTGTGTACAGGGTCTGCCATGAGTTACCGTGAACAGACACCTCCAGCAGCCTGGGCCCTCAGCCCTGCTGGTGGCCTCTCTGCTGCCAAGGAGGCTTTGTCCTGGTCTCTGACACATTTGAAATGCTCTCTTTTCTGTGTGTGTTCAGAGGGTCTGGTGGTGAAAGAATTTTTAGGACAGTGTTGTGTGGGACCTCCCAGAGGAGTGGATGGTCCTGGAGATGGATGCTCCTGCTAGGATGTCTTGAAGAAAAAGGCGCTTACAGTAGTCCCTCAGAATCAGGCTTGTGGGGGCTCTCAGGGGTAGAGTGGAGGATTATGGGAGGCATGAAAGTCCTGATGGGAAGGACAGGGGCCAGAGTAGGAGTGAGAGGGCTCATGGTGTGTACCTGGTGGCTTCTCCCAGGAGATGTTTCTCAGAGCCGGACAGCAGATGGCTCCGTCCACTAGGGAGCTGTCAGTGGGATCTGGCTGTCCTTGAGGAAAGATGGACCCTGCATGTCCCTTGGAAATTTTGGGTGATATCAGTGGCTGTGCTGTGCACTCTGGGTTTATAGGGTTGTGACAGGCATGATATGTCCTGCCTTTGGCCTTAGTTACTTTGGTGACAGTGTCATTAAAAATCAATTGATGAATTAATTAAAAAAAAAAGATGGGGAAAAAAAAAGAATCAATTGAATCCCAGGGCTGGAGAGATGGCTCAGCAGTGAAGAGCACTGGTTGCTCTTCCAAAGGACCCAGATTTGTTTCCCCAAACCATATTTGGCTTACAGTTGTCTGTAACTCTAGGTCCAGAGGACCCAATGCCCTCTTTTGGCCTCTACAGGCATGTGTGGGATACAAAGACAATGTAAGCGCAGGCAAAACACACACTCAAATAAAAATAAATACTTAAAAAGAATCAGTTGATTCTCAACTTGAAGGACCTTGTGAATTCTTGGGGCATTCAGATGGAATGGGGGTACGTGGGTGTGTGTGTCTTCCCATGGTCTTAAACATCTCAGCACAGAGAGAGGTGCTGTGCCATGGCCCCGTGGTGGGCAGCCTCAGCCTACTGCAGCTCTCAGGTTTTACTGTCCCTTGGATGAGGTGGAAATGGTTCAGCTGTAGAGAATCAGTGTGTCCATCCCTGGACGGGGTAGGCCTGGCATGTGCTCAGCCAAGTTGGCTGTCTAGTGGTGACTGTCATCCTCTGGAACATACTAGATTTTGATTTGCTTCTTTGTTTTGAGACACAGTCTCATGTAGCCCAGGCTGACCTTGAATTCACTATGTAGCTGAAGATGCCCTTAAATTCATGACCTCCCAAGTGCTGGGCCCAGGCATACTTCTCAGTACACAGGAAACATTGTCCTATCTTAGAAACACTGCAGGTTTGTAGCTTACAGTGTTGGGGCCTTGGTTCTAACTGGGGCTCCCTGATCTGAAGGCTTCAGGGTGGATCTGTGTCTGACTTTCAAGTGACTGCAGATGGCTCATGGTTCTTCTCCCGTCTGCTAAGCAGCAAAGGATCCTCAAATCTGCTTGGACCCTGTCTTCCTCTTGTGTCTTTACCACCTGCCAAGTCCCTGTTGCTCTGAAGGGGATGGGTGCGTTCTTAGGTTCTGGTGGTTATGTTGAACACCGCAGCTTGGCTCAGCCTTCCCTTCCTTCATGTGGGAAGCCAAGGAAGTGCAGAGTCCTAAGATTGAGAACAGTTTCCCCTACCCTCCCATGGTATCACATCTGGACTCAGCACTCTCTTTTTTCCCCTGTTTTGGGCACAGGGCAGCACTAGCTGGGCTCTCCCGCAGCCTGATGGAGCGTCTGGCAGAGAAACATGGCACTGGCGTGTTAAGGATGCTGACGGTACAGTACCGAATGCACCAGGCCATCACACGCTGGGCCTCGGAGGCCATGTACCATGGGCAGCTTACTGCTCATCCCTCTGTGGCAGGACACCTCCTGAAGTGAGTGAGCTGGCCTTTTGCTTCCCCTGATCTCTCTGCCTAGCCTGGCTCCAGTTGGCCCTCTGTGGGAGGCTGGAGGGAAACACGTCCTACTAAGGGTTTGGGAGGAACGGGGATACTGAGACTCACTTCTGAGTAGTTGCCTGGGCATTCCTGGGGGCTAGACCCATCGGGGAGCCCTTCTGTCTTTCTGGAGTGGAGGACCAGTGCTGTTGTGAAAAAAGTCAGTCCTTCCTTCTGCCCACCCCTGTGCCAGGGACCTCCCCGCTGTGGCTGACACGGAGGAGACGAGCATCCCCTTGCTGCTCATTGACACTGCTGGCTGTGGGCTGCTGGAGCTGGAGGAGGAGGACAACCAGTCCAAGGGAAACCCCGGTGAGCCGTCAGCCAGGGTCCCCTGCTCCCTCTCAGACTGCTTTTATAACAAGTCCCTCTGTGGGCTAGACAAGGCCTCAGCAGTTAGGAGCACTGTTCCTCTTCCAGGGGACACAAGCAGTTCCCAGCACCCTCACTGGGCAGCTCCCCTTTGCCTGTAACTCTAGCTCCAAGACTATCTAATGGCCTCTTCTGGCCTCTGCAGGCACCCGAGCACGTGTGGCTGCACTAACGGACATACACATCAACACATAAATAAAAATACATCTTTAAAAAAATAAAAAAGTCACCTCAAGCACCTGCTGTAGGGAGGCACTGGGTACAGTGATAAGGCTACATTCCTGGTGAACTGTGGCCTTGGCGCTGGACTCTAAGGGTGGGGGCAGCTTCCGTGTGCTCTCCCAGAGGCACATCTGATGTGTGGGCTCCTGGGGCTGGTAGCCTTTCCCACACTCCTCTATGCCTGGCTGCTTGGGTCATCTTGAGCTGAGAATCTCTCCAAGCCAGCAGTATCTGGGTCCTGTGAAGCTCTTCTGTCAGCCTGGGACCCTCTGGTCACCTCCCAGGATGCTCCCTGCCCTTGGCCCAGCATAAGATCTGCTCACAATAGGCAAAAAATGTTTCTTTCCCACAGCTCAGTAGCAGAGGCTGCATAGTATAGCCCTTACTGAGCCCTCCCTCTCTCCTCCCCAGGCGAAGTCCGCCTCGTCACTCTGCATGTCCAGGCTCTGGTGGATGCAGGGGTCCAAGCAGGTGACATTGCCGTCATTGCACCCTACAACCTGCAGGTATGATGACCCCTTTTTGTTTCTTTGTACCACTGGACTCAGCTAGAGGCTGGAAGAACAGGGTAGTTTATTGGCTTCTGTGACTACAAAAATCTGAAGCCAGAGTGACCTCATGGTGACTAGGTCTAGGGCCCAGGGGTCACCAGCAAGATACCGTGTTTCTGCACCTCACATTGCTACCTCCCGACCTTGGCCTGGGCCCCCCCACTGGGTCCTTGTTTGATGCCAGCATTCCCAGATGGACATGGTCCTAGAGACCATGCTGGTAGATCAGCTTAGCCCCAGCTGGTTTGCTAGGAGAGGCTTGCTGCCTGCATAGCACAAGGTCCACAGAAGCAGTGCCACCCTGTTCTGGTCACCAGTGTCACACCCGAGGCTCTTAGAGTAAAGGAGGTGCCATAAATCACCAAGAGAGCTACTACCCTCTCAGCACATAGCTTAGTGGAGACCCTTCCCCTAGTGAGTGTGTGAGATTGCCAGCTCAGTTTCCCCTGCTCTGTTCATGTGTCCTCCAAGGATGCTCTCTGCCTGCCCGTGCTCTGCTGACCCTAAAGGTCAATATATGCTCCATGGTCCTGCACTTCACATGAGCTCAGAGGGCAGAGATGGGGCTCCACCTCCACACGGTCAGCACACTCACTCCCAGGCTAATAACAGAAAAGGCCATGAACCTTGGGGGACACACAGTGTCACGGCAGCTTGCCACTGTTGCCGTCGCTGAAGGGTGCCCTATGACCATTCCTGAATGGCTGGGCTCACAGGCCTCCTGCAGTCCCTGGCTTGGTAATGAAATATCAGCCCTGCTTTCTGTTTCAGGTGGATCTGCTCAGACAGAGCCTCTCCAGCAAGCACCCTGAGCTGGAGATTAAGTCGGTTGATGGCTTCCAAGGCCGAGAGAAAGAGGCTGTGATCCTGACCTTTGTCAGGTCCAACAGGAAAGGTACGGAGCGCAGCCCCCATTGGAGCCTTGGCCACAGCTTGGGAGTGAGTGTGCTGACCGTGTGGAGCTCTCCTGTGTAAGCACCATCACAAGGCTCCGCCTCTGCCCTCTGAGCTCATTGAAGTACAGGACCATGGAGCATGTATTGACCCTTAGGGTCAGCAGAGCACAGGCAGGCAAGAGGCATCCTGGGAAAACATGTGCACCGAGCTTCCCAGCCTAGTGTTGGGGAGGAGACTATGCTGTTCTCAGCAAAACGAATAGACTCATCTGACAGCAGGTGACTGGGGAGGCAGGCTGGGGCATGTTGGGCCCTACATGACAAGGTCACCTTGTGCAGGAGGAAGAACCTTCCCTCATGCTCAGAACCTGTCTTTTAGCCTTGAGACATGTTTTTTGTATAACCACGGCTTGCCATGCAGCAAGAAAACTGTATCTAGGCACTTGTCAGTGAGCTTGCAGAGTGGCCTTGGTAGCAGGCTGGAGATGGACATGGAGGAGAATGGCTTTGGCACAGAGCTCTGTGCTGTGTCCATAACAGCTGCTCCCGGCATCCTGAGCCTAGGTGTGGGAAAGAGGCTGTACTTGCCAGGCAACACTGACTGTGGAGCTGCACTGGTCACAGTGGAGCATGCATCAGAGCACATGTGGTATCCACCCTGCAGGTCAGGGGCAGCTAAAGACTGCCATGGCTCTGATGATGTGACCGGTCCTGACTCCCTGAACAAGCATCCCATTCCCTGACCTTGGATCTCTGCCGCTCTCACTTTCTGGCCTTTCCTCAGGTGAGGTTGGTTTTCTGGCTGAGGACAGGCGGATCAATGTTGCTGTTACCCGGGCTCGGCGCCATGTGGCAGTCATCTGTGATTCCCGAACTGTCAACAACCATGCCTTTCTGAAGACCCTGGTGGATTATTTCACAGAGCATGGGGAGGTCCGCACAGCCTTTGAGTACCTGGATGACATCGTCCCTGAGAACTATGCCCATGAGGGCTCCCAGGGCCACAGCCGGGCCCCCAAGCCCAAGGGCCCTGCCACCTTTATCCGGAAGCCTGCCAGTGAGCAAGGGAGTAGCCAAGAGGCCAGAGCAGCCACTGGACAGGGCCGCAGGAAGCCAAGCGAGAAGCCTCTGAGCTCTCGAGTTCACTCCCAGCCTAGCTCCAATGCAAGCGGCTCTGACAGAGCTGGAGGCCCAGACCGCACAGAGCACTTTAGGGCTATGATCGAGGAGTTTTTGGCCAGCAAGGAGGCACAGTTGGAGTTTCCCACATCCCTGAGCTCCCACGACAGGCTGCGAGTCCACCAGTTAGCTGAGGAGTTTGGACTGAAGCATGACAGCACCGGGGAGGGGAAGGGCCGGCACATCACAGTGAGCCGGAGGAGCCCTGCTGGTTCTGGTGGTGTAGCCCCCCCAATTCCCTCACCCCCGAGCCCCACACAGGCTGAACCCGAGCCGCAGGTGGAACAGCCCCTAGAGCAGCCACAAGGATCTAGCACACAGCTAGATCTAAAGACACTGCACCTGGAGAGGCTGCAGCGACAGCAAGACACACCAGCCAAGGGTCAACCAGGCATGGGTTCAAGGCCACAGAAGGCTCCACAGAAGAAAAAGAAAAAAGAAACCAAAGGTATAGCACATTTTATCTCAAGCACATGGTGCCACATGGTTCCTAGCTCCTGCCACCTGCCACCTCCTGCCATCCCAGGAGCTAGTTAGAGTCCCTTGGCCACTTGGATTTTGCTTTTCCCATGACTCTTGTCTCCCTGGCCTGACCTTCCTTGAGCAATTACAGACAAGTCATCTGCCCGGCCCCAGAGCCCTGTAGTGGCAGGCAGAGAAGCCCTGGCATGCTTAGCGCTGCTGTCCCTGTGCGGAGAAGAAAGCAGTTAGGGGCCTATGGGGCAGGGCATTTTCTGACTGGTAGAACAGGTACAGGTGAGCTGCAGGCTTGCTGACCATACCATTCTTCTGCCCCATGCCAGGACCCAGGTGGACTGCATGCTCTGTGTTTAGCTACACTGTGCCCACATCCCTTGGTGACTCCCGCCTCTCACTTGGCACACATGCTCCCGCACAGTCAGAGCAGAGCTGCTGGGACATAGTATGGGTGTTCTGAACAATTCAGTAGGCCCTGCCATAGGACCACAGGTCAGCCCCCTTTGAGACATCCCGTGAGCCAGACCTCACGGCTACCATTTCTCGGCTTCAGAGGCAACTCTCGTGGTTGTGGCACAGTGCTGCCCTCCAGCAGGGTGCTGACCCTTCCCTCAGACAGAAAAGCACTGCATTCATGCCTTGGCAAGCCTGGACCTACCCACTTCCCTAGGTGGCCTGGGAGCCCTACCTACTCCTGGGGTCCTGGGATTGCCCCAGAGTCCCAGGACCTCAGATGTTCTGCAAAGTTTCAGTCTCTAAACCAGCACCTTGGCCAGCAGCTAAGAGGCTGGATGACAGCACCTGTGACAGGCTCTGCCTGGTCAGTGCTCTTCAGGGCGCCAGCCATGGACTGGTAGTTGGCAGGAGTGATGAGCTGAAGGCAGGAGGGTTGAGCCCTCCGTCTGCTCTGGCCTCTCTGCCTGGTCCTTATTTCCTGAGCACGCTCACTGACAGCGCTGCCATCATGGGATGCACCCTCCCCAAGGCCCACTCTAAGCCCCTTGGTTCTGCTTGGGATATGGGAGTTAGTGACTGGGTGGCTTCAGTTTCCCTTTACACAGCATTGTGTATGTGGTGTGTGTGGGGGGTGTGGGAGAGGGGGAGGGGGAGGGGGAATGACAGGGAAGCAGCAGATAGAGCTGTTGTAGATGGACACAGGCTTCTGGGAGACCTGGGTGTAGTGTCTGGTCAGTGACTACCTGGCCCTAGTATGCTTGGCTACTGCAGCACCTACCAGTATGTAGGGAGGTGTATGGGGTCATGGACAGATGGGGCTCCTCTCAGTATCCTCTGTCCCCTGCGTTTGTTGAGCTGCACTGTATGCTGTTGCATCTCTACACCTGAGCTTTCTATGTGGCAGAGATGGGGTTTCTTAAACAGTGACACTCAGACCCTCCATCACCCAAGACTCTGTTAAAGCATGCTCACATTTGCTTATTGTACATGTGGGTACGTGTGCCATAGCACATATGGGGGGCAAAGGACAGCTTGTGGGAATCAGGTTTCTTCATTCTACAAATTAAACTCAGGTCTCAAGTTTGGAGGCCAGTGCTCCTACCCAGTGAGCCAACCCACTGCCTTCACCTGACTCTGGATGTGTACATAAACAATGTGCAAGGCAAGCGTTTACTAGTAACTCATAACATTTTGTTCCAGAAGTTCTTTGATATGCATAAAATTTTACTATTTACTAAAGATGAGAGTAAATTTGCCATGCAGTCATATGGACACTTGTGTAACACAAAGATGTACAATTTGATAAATTCTGAGAGGTGCTGAGCAGAAAGTACCCCACTGTATCTGGTGTCTGTAGTTAGAACAAGATGCCTCTATGAGGATGGAGACGCAGCAGCTGGGTGTGACACAACAGCTCCTAACAGGGTTGCTGGGCTCTCAGCTGCGCAGTGTTGTGTGTTCAGATCAGAACACACGCAGCACACATTTGATTTTGAATAGATTTTTGTTGTTGTTTTTCAAGACAGGTTTCTCTGTGTAGCCCTGGCTATCCTGGAACTCACTCTGTAGACCAGGCTGGCCTTGAACTCACAGATTTTCCTGCCTCTGCCTCCTGAGTGCAGAGGATTAAAGGTGTGCACCACCACTGCCCAGCTGATTTTGAATAGATTTTTGCTTGTTGTACTTTCTGGACCCTTTCACAGTTGCTGAGTTTTTCACCCCATCCTGATCCCTCAACACCTGCAGTTTAAGTAAGACGCTTCCTGTCAAGCCCTTCTGCCCCTGGCTGAGAGTCTGAAGGGCTTCTGCTGGGGCGTGAGTTGGTTAGTTAACTTCCCTGGTGGTATTGACATCTGACTGGGGTTCTGTTTTAGCAGTTGGTGGTTGCAGGGAGCCCGCAAAAGGTTTCTCTGGGTAAAAGGGTGTGCTTTCAGAGGCACTTGGTACCCTGTTCTCCTCCCTCAGGGCTGGGCAGTGAGATGGGCAGGCTGTCAGCTTAGTGAGGACCCTGGCATCCTTTGCTGATGGCGAATCCTAACACGGGCTCTGGGGGTACAGCATCCTGCTGTTTGTAGTGTCTGGTCTCTGTCCTCTCCCTGCCTGAGCACTGCCTCCTTCCTCCCCAGGTCCAGCCACGGCTCTGCCCAGCGAGGAGGACTTCGATGCCCTGGTGTCAGCTGTGGTTAAGGCTGACAATACCTGTAGCTTCTCCAAGTGCTCAGCCAGCACTACCACTCTGGGACAGTTCTGCATGCATTGCGGCCACCGCTACTGCCTCAGCCACCACCTGCCCGAGGTGACTGCTCCTGGATGGGGTGGGGCATCAGTTGGTGGGGGAGGAGTAGCCAGACGAGTCTAAGCCCTCCCCATCCAGTATTCTGTAAAAGCCAAAGGAGATATTCATCATGGCCTGATGTGAACACTCGGGGCACAAGGAGGTAGAGTGCACCTTTGCTGAGGGATAGCCACAGCAGTGGGAACTCTGGGTGGAGGAGGTCTGTCCACCCTGCAGGCCTCCCACCGGGCATCTGTGGAGGGCAGGTCCATGGGCTCGCGCCAGCCGTAGGTGCTCTCTTTGATGCTGATCTGCAGGCTGCGGCCTCCCTTGCCCACAGCTTATCCCTCCTCTCATGTCCTTTCAGGTCCACGGCTGTGGTGAAAAGGCTCGTGCCCACGCCAGGCAGAGGATAAGCCGGGAAGGAGTGCTCTACCCAGGCAGTGGGACCAAGGACAGGGCCCTGGACCCGGCCAAGAGGGCCCAGCTGCAGAGGAGGCTGGACAAGAAGCTGGGCGAGCTCAGCAGCCAGAGGACAAGCAAGAGGAAGGAGAAGGAGAGGGGGACGTGAGGCCCTGTCCTCGCACAGGGCTGCCTGGGGCAGGGCCAGCAGGCGGGAACCCAGTCCTACACTGGCCATTTCTCTGCTTCTCTGTGTGCCCCTACACTTCCTGTGGCAAGGGTGCTGTTCTCGAGGAGACATGCCTGGTTACCATCAGAGGAACTGCCCTGACGGACCAGGCCCCATTAGTGCTGCTCAGATACTTGTCCTGACAAGTGAGTGCCTTGCATGGCCTGTCCTCTGCAGGGACACAGTGGACACAGACTGTGGTCTAGGCATGGCGGGTGGGGATGGCTGCCCTGGGGTCAGAAGGCTCCTAGCTTGTGTCTGCCTGTCCCCTGCTGCCTGGTGACTATGATGGGAAGGAGCCTTCCCAGGGCGCCACACTGCTTACCCTCACAGAGCCTGCACCCTCTCCAGCACCGTTGGCTCATGGGAATTTCAACAGATACACTTTAGCCTCAGGCTCTTGTTCTAAAAGAATATAACTTATTTCCAAATTAAAGTGTGTACATAGTGGCTGTTTGCTTGTGTCAGAGGTGAGTGTCCCTTACTTCTGGCTCACCTGGGCAGTGGCAGCACCTCCTCAGGGCATCCAAGAGTAATGAATGGGATGGGTGGCACACAGCCTAGCAGCGCAGACAGCCAATGCCATTGCTGGGAGGTTTCATGATCTGTGGGAAGGGCTTTCCTAGCAAGGAGGATGGAGTTTTAGGTCAGGACGTTTGACATCATGTAACTGGACAGTCAGTCCAGGCTGCAGGGAGATGCTGGGAACCCAGGACTGGCCGGATGCGATGTTTCCTGGTGGAGCCAGGCTCTGAGCCCTCCCTCCCATGAGCGTCTCCATGCCCTATTCTCTGCCTGCCTTCCCTAAGGGTCATTCTTGTCCAAGCAAAGGGAAACACAGCTTCCCTGGCCTGGCATCTGAAGTTTCCCTCCTGGGAGCTGTTGACGCTGCAGTGACACTGCTGTCCCTAAGTGACTGCATACCTTGGCCTCTGCTGTAGCTAGGGCAGGAGCAGGACTGTCCTTGCCCTCTGTTGAGTGGCTGTGTCCTGCAGGTTGGACATGACAATGGGCACATGAATCAGAGCAGCCATAATGTGTGCACAAGACTGCAGGGGACTGGGTTCCTTAGCAGGCCCCGCCTAAGGCCTCCCAAGGCCCCTCCCCTTTGAGGTTGTTTAAGAGACAAGCAGTTGTCTGGTATGGGTACTCTTAGGTAATGCGACCGCTCATATATCCCCTAACGGGACTTCAGATGGTACAGCTGCTGAGTCACCCATGCCTGGGGACCCAGGTTCTTGAAGCTAGGCCCAGTACTCACCTATGTGACCCTGCTACCTGGGGTGAGATGGGTCCATCTCCCCAGAAAAAGTCATGTGACATCCCATCCCCTCTTCCTCCTGCTCCCATGGTGGCCTTCCAATGCTTGCTTTCCTGCATGGTCTTTGGACAGAAGTGTTGGGAAGGCAGAAGCCATGGCTGGGGCTGCGCTTAGACCAAGTGCAGAGCCCAGTGCTGGGACTGCAGATAGAACTGCTGCCACTGCAGCACTGGGCATCACACGCATCACAAGTACGCCTAGCTGTGCTCTTCCCAAGATGCAGTGGGAATGTGGTGCCATGCAGGTGTGTCATCTCAAGGTTGTGGAACCTCATAGTGGCAGCTGCTTGGTCCCCCTGACCCATGGGCATGAGCCCTGGTGGAGCTCCAGGATCAATCGAGCTCAGGGAGGCACTTGCTTGAATCACGTGGCACCTCCTCTGCCCTGCCAAAGTGGGGCAGGCTCAGGGATGGGCCAGAACCAACAGGGCCAACCAGTTCTGCTCCAGAGCTGACATGGACTCACTGGAGGCCAGCGACCACCCTGCCTGCCTCCTAGAAACCTGTCTGTAGAAGAGAGGGAAGCCAAAGAAAATAGAGCTCCAAACAAGACTGGGATTGACTGGTGACAATATTGGAGCCCCTGGATCTGGCCACACCTGACCTCCATCCAGGCCATCCTTCCCAGCATTGTAAACTGTTAAGTCCCTCTTCTGGCTGAACAGAGTCCAGCTGGGTTTCTGCCACTTGCTGGCAAAGGCTCTTCACTCATCCAGTTACATGTGCAGCTGTACATCTTTTGGGGGGCACAACCCGTGCAGATGGTAGCACATGTGTGGGAGTAAGACAACCTTCAGGAGTCGGTTCCCTCCTTCCATGAGGTGGTTCCCAGAAATCACTCAGGGCCCCAGACTCAGTGGCCAGCACCTTTCCCCACTCACTACATCTGCCCTTAGCACGAGCTCTGGAAATGCAAACCCGGGTTCTCACGCTTGCAGGGCAATCAGCTTACCCACTGAGCTGTCTCTCCAGTCCCACCCATCTGTGCCTTCTTAGCATGGACGTTGTGCTGAACCAGTGTCCCTGTCCATGGGGCGAAGACCGGGTCTCACATTGCCACTGGGAGCAGCTCCCAGGAGTGGCCCTCCAAGAGGAGCCAGGCTAACAAAGGCTGAGCCGTGAGAATATGTAGGGTCTTAGTAATGTCAGCACTATCATGCTAGTGTGTGACTGCTGTGAGTGTACACACGCATGCATAGACACACACACACACACACACACACACACACACACACACACACGCACATACACACTCAAGGCTGTTCACTTTACCAAGCAGGGTAGAAGAAAGACCTCGACAGTCTTTTATTTTTATTTTTATTTATTTTTGTTTTTTCGAGGCAGGGTTTTTCTGTGTAGCCTTGAATGTCCTGGACTCACATTGTAGACCGAGCTTTCCTCGAACTCACAGAGATCCACCTGCCTCTGTCTCCGGAGTGCTGGGATTAAAGGCGTGCGCCACCACCGCCCGGTCTGACCCCACCACTCTTGGGGATGAACAGGTATGGCTTGGGCCTCTGTACACAGGTCTCCATGCCAGGGCCTGCACCATGTCTTTACACCCTGAAAGCCCCCCTCATGGATAATCCTCACCCTGACTGTTGCTTCATTAAAATGCTGACTTCAAAGTTTCTGTTTCTCATCCCAGAGAGCCCGCGTTAGGAAAATGTGTCTGATTGCTTAGGGGCAGTGGGGAGGCAAGTCCTTTAGCCTGGCTGGGCAGGTTAGGCCAGGAAAGGGCATCCAGCTCTCTTCCCAGCTGCTGTGAACCCTTGGTCACTGGAACACAGCCTCCTGGGAGGGAGTGGCTCACAAGGGTTGGTTAAGGGTGAGAGGTCTCTTGGGGAGGTCCCCAGGTGGCCCTGGCTCTGCCTCCTCCATGGTGAGGGGCTTTACGCATCATACAACAGCCCCAGGTTTGCCTGGCCTCAGCCCACAGTTTCCTTATTTGTAAAGCGGGACATTACAGCACCCACTTCATAGGGTAGTTGTGACACTTAGAGAAAGTCTAGTGCAAGACTCTGGTGACAGTGTCTGGTCTCTGGCTGGCATGACCACTGTTTTCTGGCAGAGCCACTGTGCAGAGGCCTAAAGTGGCTACATTTCCAAGATACAGTTTCCCCCTGCTGGTCAGGCATCACCAGTGTGCCTCAGCAGTATTAGCCAGAGGGGCAGCCCCAGTGGACTGCTAGGCAACCAGCTACTTCAGGAGGTTTCAGGCCCAAGTGACAACCTTGGCACTTAGAGGGAATTTCAGTCTGTGCCAGGAGCTTGGCAAGAGCTGTGACCTTATTTGGTCTGGAAACTTCTCCAAGTGGAGGAAATGTGGAGTGGGCCAGCGGACCTCTAATGGGCGGGTGGAGATGCGGCTGTTTCCCAGGGCATCCCGATGATCTCCATCACTGAATCCCCATCACCAGCCCCAGTGCTACTTAGCAACTGACAGTAGACAGGGCTGGGTACGGTCAGGATGGCAAGGCTGTTCACCTTCCCTGCTTCTCTTTGTGGGCCTGGCTGCCCAGTTCAGCCATCTCCCCTGCCCTCTGCTGCCAGGAGAAACTATCCAGAAGCTTCACCAAAGGGCAGTGACCCCACCACCACACAGTTCGCCCACTGAGAGTGCAGAAGTTACTACAGTCCTGGCACCACCACCCCCAAAAAACGCCAAAGCTTCCTGTGTGGCTTCTGGCTAATCCCCGTGCCTTCCTATGGCCCAGGAACTGCGGATCCACTTTCTGTACTTCACAATTGACCTATTCTGGAAACTTCATTAAGTACACAAACCTTTGCATCTGTTATTTTACTCGGCATCCTGTGTTCAAGGTTTGCCCAAGTTGTTTTACGCATCAGTCTTGCTCCTTTCAATTGTCAAATAACATTCTATTGTGTACAATAGACAATGCTGTATACAACTTTCGTATAGGCAACTTTTAAATTTGTCGAGCTGTAGGTAGATACAGTGGATTGCTTCTGCTTTGGGACTCCTGGGAACCACAGAACAGCTATGAATGTTCACTTTCAAGCTCTTATTTTTCTTTCTGAGACACGGTCTTGTGTGAATTAGACTGGCCTGGACCTTGCTGTGTAGCCCAGGATGGTCTTCAACTCCTGACCGCCCTGCCTTCCTTCTCTCTTGCTGGTACTGCAATGGTGGACCGCCATGCCCAGGGGATCAAGAAGTTTAAAATGCCCGTAGCTGCTCATTAAAAGGAAGGGCCCATGGCCGGGCATGGTGGCGCATGCCTTTAATCCCAGCACTCGGGAGGCAGAGGCAGGCGGATCGCTGTGAGTTCGAGGCCAGCCTGGTCTACAAAGCGAGTGTAGGATAGCCAAGACTACACAGAGAAACCCTGTCTCGAAAAACCAAAAAATAGAATAAAATAAAATAAATAAATAAATAAAAGGGCCCAATGTTCTAGAACTCAAAATTTCAGGATCCAGGATCTGGTTACAGCCTGGTGCTGTGACGTTCCCTGTAGGTAGCGCAGGGGGTGGGGGTGGGGCAGGGATAGAAGGGACCATCTGGGAGCCAGGATAGTGTCAGGCTGCCAGTGTGGAGCCAGATGCCGAGGAGAAGGCAGTGTTATTGCCAGGGTGGCATAACAGCCCTCCCAGCTGAACACTGGCCCTAAACACCATTCATCACGCTCAGTGAATAAACGGTGGGCAGCTTGCTCCCAAGAGGGAAATGAGTCTCTTGGAGCTGCCTTGGGTCAGGCTGGTGCTCAGCTCTGGCTAAGACCATGTCTTTGCCCAGCAGATCCTGGTGCCCATCTTGATGTCATTTTCCTAGTCACCTACACCCTGTCTCTTGCTCTGCTCTGGCCACCGGACTAGAGCCACCACAGCCATTTGGCAAGCTGTTTTCAAGTGCTTAATTCTAATTTTGACTGTTCTTCCCCGACCCCTATGGTTTTACACACACACACACACACACACACACACACACACACACACACACACA
>OU015757.1:24950088-24974968 GCA_907169655.1 Acomys percivali | reverse complement strand
ACACACACACACACACACACACACACACACACACACACACACACACACACACACACACATGCGCATGCGTGCACGTGTAGTGGTTTGAATAAGAATGGCCCCTGTAGGCTCATCTGTTTGAATGCTTGGTCTCCAATTAGTAGAACTGTCCCGAGAGGATTAGGAGGCGTGGCCTTGTGGGAGGAGGTGTGCCTCTGGGGGTGGGCTCTGAGGTTTTCTGTCTGTCTCTGCTTGCACCTCCTGAATCAGAGGTAAGCTCTCAGCCACTGCTTCCTCACCATGCCTGGCCGCCTGCTGCTGTGCGCCCCACCTTCATGATTGGTTTCGTTACTGTTCAGTTGCTATGAAGAGACACCATGGCCACTGCAACTTAGAAAAGAAAGCATTTAACTGAGGACGTGTGTACAGTTTCAGAGGCTTAAGTCCATGGTCATCATGGCAGGAAGGAAACAAACAGGCATGGTGCTGGAGCAGTAGCTGAGAGCTTTATATCCTGAGTCATAGCCAGCAGGCAGAGAGAGAACATTGAGGGAGGGAGGGGGAAAGGGGGAAGGGGAGAGGGGGAGGGAGAGAGTGGGCTTTTGAAACCTCAAAGACCACCCCCAGTGACACACTTTCTCCAACAAGGCCACACCTCCCAACCTTCCTAAACAGTTGCACTAACTGGGTACCAAGCATTTGAATATATGAGCCTATGGGGCATTTTCATTCACGCCGTCACAGATGGTAATGGACTAGCCCTCTGAAACTGTAAGCAAGCCTCCAACTAAATGCTTCTTTTTATAAGTTTCCTTGGTCATGGTGTCTCTTCATAGCAAGAGAACAATCACTAAGACCCCAAGGGATGACCTCAAACTCCTTATTCTTCTGTCTCCACCTCCCAAATGCTGGGATTACAGGCCTGTGACCTCACACGTGGCTTTGGCACTTCCTCTTTCTCCTGACTTCTATTGGGCTTGCTCCCTGACCCTCCACTCACTCTCCTGTCCCAGTCAAGACCTCAAGCTCCCTGCCCTAACCCCAGTGTGGCCTCCTCTGCCCAGATCGATCTTCACTTGGTCTCTGACTGACTCTCACCTGTCCCTGTCTCCTTCAGTCTCCTCAGCTCTATTATACCACAGTTTGATGTTGCCTTCGATGGTGGAGGTTAGTTATTGAGCTGTATGTGGAAGACTGTCTCTTGTGGAGCAGCCTGAGCCTCACAGGAGAGCAGGAAGGGGAGGTGAACATTATGTGTTTCAGAAAACCCCTGGTGACCACCCTGTGCAGGCTGTCACCAAGGAAGACCCAGGAAGCCAAAGGAGGTGACCAGGCCTGATGGATGAGAGGGGTGTTCTGTTAAGCACTCAAGAGTGACAGCTTAGCACCTGTCCCCTGTGTTTGGGGATGGGGCTTGCATCTCGTGGGAACATTGCGGCTTTCTATGTAACTCATACCACTGCCTGGAAGTCTCAGCCCCAGAAGGTGAGTGTGGACAGTTCCAGATTGTTCACTGATGTCACTAAGGCTGATGGCATCTGGTAATATGGGATTCAGGACAGACTGTATACAGCCTTCCCTGGTCACCCTGGTCTCCCCATGCGCCCTGGCTACCCCTGGGCTGGTCTTGTCTGAAGTCCTTTTCCAGATGTAGACTCGGGTAGAACCGCAGCAGGCTCCACAGGAGGCACCAGAGCCAGGACAGCAAAGGCTGATTTGGACAGTCTCATCCTTTGTCTTCTAACCTATCCTTGGTGGGTGCAGAGAGAGGATGGAGGAGGGTGCTCAGGCAGGGCTGGGCTGTGGCCACATGCTGACTCCTGAGCTTTAGGTCATCCTAGCGCCCTCATTACCAGATAGATAGGAATCCTGCTTAACGACAGCATTGCCCAGTGCCAGGGCCAGACAGACGTAGGACCTATGGTACACACGGGTGAGAGAGGGCAGGACAGAGAGTGACCCTGTTCAACAGAGGAAAAAGATGGAGACTAAGGGAGATCAGCAGACAAGCCTAAGTATCTATGGGAGGCTTAAAGTCTGAGAGGTCCTTGGCCTCAATCCCTGAGGCCCCTCCAAGAGGCCTAACCTGCTGCTCACCTGTACACCACGATTGCTGCGGTAGTGGATATGATTTCAAAGTCACAGCTCAGGGGCTAGGCAGATGGTGGCTCAGGGGTTAAGTAACTGGCTGCTCTTCCAAAGGCCCTGGGTTTGATTCCCAGCACCCACAACTGTTTGTAACTCCAGCTCCAGGGGCTCCAATGTCCTCTTCTGGCCTCCATGAGCACCAGGCCTGCACATAGTGTGCAGACATACTTGCAGGCCAAACACCTGTATACACAAAATAAAATATTTAAAAAATGACATAGCCCAGTTTTGGATTGTTTGGAATGACCCAGCCAGCCAACAAAGGAACAAAATCTCAAAGTCGTAGAGCCATGTCCCCTTTTTTTGTTTGTTTGTTTTTGAGACAGGGTGTCACTATGTAGCTCTGGCTAGCCAAAGCCATCTGTGTCTGCTCCTGAGTGCTGCCTGGCCCATGGCAGATGCTTTCTGATGATGTGGTCTTGCCATCTGGGTGACGTTGAGGAATCAAGCCTCCCTCTTGGCCTACAGCTCGGGGGTACTGAAGGTCCATGAGAGGTGGGGAGCAGAGGCAAGCACTCACAGGCCTCCCTACCTGCCCTCACACAACTGCAGCAGAAATGCACCCCGGTGGGAACTTGGATGATCCTGCTGGTCCTTAGGTTGTAGTATGGAGGAGGGCCAATTGGGGACAGTGTGTCCTGTCTTGCTGTTCTTTCTGCTCTCCCTGTTTGGGGCCTGCCTAAAAGAGGAGCACCTCAGACACAGCCAGAGCCCTTCTCTAACGGGCACTGTCCTAGGCCTGGGCAAGGTGGTGACCAAATCAGATGTGAATCCCTGTCCTGTGAATGTGAAAACATGGTGAACATGGGATAGTGATCGACACATGGGTTCAGTGAGGCAGGTGGGAGGGGCAAGGAATGTGTGTGCTTGTGCAAACATGTGTGTGTGTGTGTGCGCGTGCGCGTGTATACGCTTGCATGTGTGTGTGTGGGTATGTGCGCATGTGTGTTGCACTGTTTCGTAGAAGGCGGTGAGGAAATGCCTCACTGAGTTGAGCTCTAACAGACCTGTAGGGAATGGGAGCTGTTCACACAGGAGGAGTCTGCTGGGAGGTGGGAGCAGCAAGTACAAAGGTCCCGAGGCACAGCGGGTAGGAGGGGTAGGAGGGGAAATGGTAGAAGATAGGATGGGGAGAGACCGTTCAGGCTGCAGAGGGGCAGGAAGGGGCTCCAAGGAGGCAGTGAGATGAATTTACAGTCGCTATGCAAACAGGCAGCATTTAGGCTCAGCCCAGGAAGGCATCATGTTTACATCATGTTTATATGCCTGCTATATGCATGGCCTGTGTCAGGTGTCAGCTGTCAGGTGTCTAGTGGGTTAGGGTATACCTCCTGGGGGCCACCACCAGCTGCCCTAGTCCTGGTCTGCAGGCCTCTTGGTAGGTGGAGCTGGCAGAGCTTGTGGTTAGTCCTGGTAGAATATGTGGTTTGGGAGCCTCCTCTTCTGGCCACCCCACACTCTGGCTGTTCCTTTAGAAAACACAGATCCCATCGTGCCTTGCTCTCTTGTCATGCACTGTAAGAGAAGTGGCCAGCAAAGCCCGTCCACTGCCTGCACAGGCCCCTGCCAGTCCCTGCTGTCCCCTGTGCAGGCCATCTGTCCCACTCGCATGACTGAACACACTGCCAGTTCTTGGCTGTCAGTCAGGCCCTGGAGGTCCCTAATGTATGTACATGCACTGGTTGATAACTAGACACCCGCCAGCCCTCACCAACATTGCCCTGGCCCAGTGGCTAGTCCAGTACCGTTGAGATCTCTTCATGGTCCCAGAGCGGTGGGGACTGAGTCCAGAAGGCTGAGGACCAGGGGCTCTGATGCTGAGAGCAGAAAGTGGATGCTAGGTATCCAGGCTCCAGCTCCAGAAAGAGATGGGTGGGGGTGGGAACGGGACTCACCCTTTCTCTGCCTTTGCCTTCTGCAGAGCATCGACACATCCACCGAGGAGGGTGGAATCTGGAACCCACCTCGCTCAGAACCCCTCCTAGACATGCCCACAGTGATGGCTCACAAGCTACCATAGCCTAGCAAAGACCCTTTCCCCCAAAAGATCCCATACACAAATCCTGGACAAAGCTTTGCTAGGCACTGCTGAGCCCAGTACAGGAGCTCCCCTGGGGACATAGGAGGGCTGGGAACATGCAGGTGTGAAGTGGGTCAGGTAGGGGTATCTTCCACTTGCTTGATAACAGGTTCAAGAACATCGACTCACGCACTGAGGGGGGTCCCAGGCACTGCCTGTCCAGCCCAGAAATTTTACTCCTGCTTCACCCTCACCTGGGCCCTTCACACCTGACAGGTGACTGACCTCATATGTGCGGATATGACTGGTTGTGTGGTAGCTTCATAGTCCAGAGAGCTGGAGGGACATGCGGGGTTTGTCTACCCAGTATGGCGCCTCACAGTATTGAGTTAAAGCAACACAGATTGTGGGGTCCCTGCCAAGAGGACCCCTCCCGCCACAAGCCTCATGACTGACTCTGATGGAATGTTCTCGGCCCCCCCACCCATGCTGCCTGGGGGAGCTGGCCTCATGCCTTTCTGTATCTTTCTTCCAAGATACACAACCACCTCAGAGAGGGTCCCCCCCCCCCCAGCATTTGTGTTCACAAAGAGCGATGTTGCAAGCAGATAAAGCCTACCTAGAAACAGTCTGGGGCCCTTTCCAAGGCTCTCCATCTGTTGTTCTTTAAATAAAGCAAACAAAGACACGTATTATTTTGTTCTTTTGATTTTTCTTCCTTCTGTGTGTTTGTGTGTGTGTGTTTGAGAGAGCAGTTGGCTATGTAGCCCAGGCTGGCCTTGAGTTCGCCATCTTTCTGTCTCAGCTTCATGGATCCTGGGTCACAGATACACACCTCCTCATATGGCTCAGACAGTGGGGTGAGTGTGTACATGTGCCTGTGTAAGCCACGGGGGGTGGGGGGTGGGGGGAGGGGCAGTCTTCCTTAGTTGCTATACACCTTTTATGGAGACAAGGGCCCTCATGGAACCTGGAGCCTGCTGATTCACATAAGCTGGCTGGTCAGCAAACTCTGAGGACCCTCCTGTCTCTGTCTGCCCAGAGCTTATTAACTAAAGTATGCACCACCGTGCCCAGAATTTTATGTGGGTGTTGGAGATTTGAACTCAGGTCCTTGTGCTTACATGGCAGCTGTTCTGACCACTAAGCTACCTCCCCAGCCCAAGAATGGTTTGCTTCTTAACACAAGGCAGCTTAGACAGGTGGACTAGCCCTCAGGTACCCGGGCCCTGCTCCTCCTGAGGCTTTGGCTCATTGGCCGGCTCCTCTCCCATCCTTTCATGGATGTCTTTATTTACCTTCTCCTAGAAGACTCCAGTGGCTTCAGAAAGGATCCCTGAAGCCAGAGTAACATGGTTGCCCTACCCTCACTCCAGGCTCTGTCACATTCTGAGGTTCTGGGCAGGACAGGACAGGACTTTCATGTGTGAGCAGGGGACACATACTTGGTCCATAATGGAGTCTTGGCCCTGGAGGCCTCGGGAAGGTCCCCCAAGGATAAACCAGCATTCCAAAGTGACACTGGGATGAATGGGATCCCCAGAGGCAGGAAGAGGCCCTCTCTGCTGGTGTCAGCACTGAAAGCGGCCTAGGAACAAGTAACTCAAACCCATGGAGAGCCAAGGATCCCTATGGCATCCTGCAGTTCCAGTAACAGCAGAGGATACTGTGCCTGCCCAAGGAACCAGGTACCATGTGTCCCCTCGGCTGGAATCTTGGAATGGTTGACAATCAAAGGAGCCCTAGTGGGGACGTACAAGTGAATCCTTAACAGAATACACTATCCAGTAAACGCAGAACTAGCAGGCTCCAGTAGCACCCACATCTAGGAACCCCACAGGCCAGTGTGGTGGGCTGGGCCTTAAGCCTTGTATAGAATGCAGGTGATAACTATCATCCTGTCATCCCACCCTGCATAAACAGCTGGCTATAGTCTCAGCTGGCTTTGGTGGCCGGTTGCTTGGTGTGACCTCTTGCCTGCCTCTCCCTGCTCCCCACATCCTTGATGCTGCAGTTGGTGAGTGCACAGGCTAGGCACATTCCTTAGGTGGCTGCACTCCCACAGCGCCTCACCCCAGCTTACAGCTGGGCCAGCAGCAGAGTCAAGGCAGTAGAAGGAGCACCCTGTGGGTTCACTTAAGAACCCCAACTCCGCTGGGCCTTGGCTTTGACTCAGGAGCTGATGGAATGCAGATTCCCACAGGAGACTGGCTTTGAAGGGGGCTGGCGGAGAGCCACACCTCAGGCCCAGCCTGCCAAGATCCATGGTTTTTCCCTAGCAGAGGAGGCCAGGTGTTTCTCAGTGTGGGGGGGGGGGGGTAGGGATGAAGGTTCTGACCCCACAGCTGGTTCTGTGCAATATGCCTGGGGCTCACCATCAACAGATCCTGGCCCTTGGACTTTCTGGTTAGCTCTGGGAAAGTGTATATATTTGGTCCAAGTGGACTCTCCTCCAGGTCATCCAGCAGCTGTCAGGCCCAGGAGATTCATGGGAAACATGGAAGAAAAAAAGGATCCACCCTTCTCTTGGGGCCCCTGAGCTGGCAGAATGGAATCTGGGAAAGTGGAAATGCATTATTCCAGAACTCTGCCGGAGAGTGGAGCCCACCGAGGAGCCCAGCAGTGGGAAAGGAGCAGCTCCTGAGGACTTGCTCTGGTCGCCTGGACCCAGCTGAGCCTGAAGCCATGCCTGGAGTTTTCAGTAACTAAGTAGTAAGTGCTCCTTCCTCCATGGGACAGTGTCCCTTCCTGCTTCTAGCAGCGTGGCCTCATAAGTACATCAGTGGTCTCTGCCTTGGTCATCGCTCAGCAGTGCTCTCCTCTCTGTGTCTGTCCCTGCACACACCTGCCAAACACCAAATCAGCCACTTTCAATTAGAGGCTACACAGTCCACTCAGACCCTGCCTCAGACAGTTACACATAACAACTGAAGGTTTTTGTTTTTTTGACAGTCTCAAGTAGCCCATGCTAGCCTTGAACTTGCTATGTAGTTGAGAAGAAAGCCATTGAGGAGGAGACCTGTGGCCTGCACTGGAGGGAGGACTGGGTTTACTTCCCATCAAACCTAGGACCATTCTTGAGGACACCAAGGATGTAGTGGTGTTTAGAAAGGGGACTTGGGGATTGAAGAGATTGCCCAGTGGTTAAGAGGACTTCCTGCTTTTGCAAAGGACCTGAGTGTGATTCCCAGCACTGACACTAGGTGGCTTATGACACTTAGAACTCCAGTTCCAGGGGATCCATCTGGCCTCAGAGGGCAACACACACACACACACACACACACACACACACACACACACACACAGAGAGAGAGAGAGAGAGAGAGAGAGAGAGAGAGAGAGAGAGAATACACACAGGGACACACACAGAGTACACACAGGGACACACATACACACAAATAAAAACAAATAGTTTTTTAAAGGTAGGGGACTAGGTAAGCAGGGTGTGGTAATACACATCTATACTCCTAGATGGCTTGAAAAGCTGAGGCAGGAGGATTGCTGGACCCACAGTTTGAAAATCAGCCTGGAGCTGGGTGTGGTGGTGCACGATTTTCGTTCTAGCGCTTGGGAGGCAGAGGCAGGCTGATCTTTGTGAGTTGGAGGCCAGCTTGGTCTACAAAGTGAGTCCAGGACAGACAAAGCTACAGACAGAGAAACCCTGTCTTTTAAAACAACAATAACAACAAAGAAAGAAAGAAAGAAAGAGGAAGAAGAAAGAAAAAGAAAGTCAACCTAGGTAACAGAAAGACACTTTTTAATGTTAATTTTGTGGGGCTTTTGTTTATTTATTTGTTTATTTTTACATAGAAAGGCACTTTTTAAAAGGGAGAAAAGGAGGGGGAAGGAGGGAGGGAGGGAAGGAGGAGACTGTCGCAGTTGGCAGGGTGTTTACTGAGTGTATATGAAGCCCTGGTTCTGTGCTCAATACTACATACAATTAGGCATGGTGGTGCATGCCTGTAATCCCAGCATTTCAGAGGTGAAAGCAGGAGGATTAAGAATTCAAGGTTAACCTCGGATATGGTGAGTTTCCAGGCCAGCCTGGTCTATAGGAGCCCCTGTCTCAAAAGGGTGGGTGAGGGGAGGAAGGAAAGAAAGAATGGAGAAAAGAGGAGGCTGGCTGCCAGATGTGCTGCTCAGTTCCCCAGGCTGCTCAGTTCAGCCTGTTTTCCTCACACACATTTCCAACACACTATTGTGCTCACACAGGATATCTGAGACCATCCTGGTGTCCCTGCATTGGGTATGGCCTGTGTCCCTGGAAGACAGAGTCTCTGGGTCTCCTTTGTGACTGTGCAGAGTGAGACAGAGGGACAGCCATGCCAAGCTCATTCTTTTTTCCTAACGTCATCTTTGAGCCCTTCCATCTATCTTTGGCCCAGGGCTCTGCCAGGGGAGCCCCGGCCTGGGGGAGCTGGAGACCCACACTGAGACGCCTACAGAGCCTCTGGAACTTATCTGAGCACAGGGACTGGGGTGCAGACTGGATGAGAGCCCCTGACTTGATCTGTAAAGCACCCTATACCCTATTCCCCCAAACACTTAGCAGTGGGGCCTGCAGTTCCTGCCCCCCTCTGTCTGAACCCCTGTTCTCTCTGACCACTGTCAGGCTGCAGCACACAGGAGTCAGGATAACCTCAGGGTGGAGTGGGAGGGGAGCTAGTCCCTGCAGAGCGTCCCCTCAGGAGGCAGGAACTCTTTAGGGGGGGGGGAAGGAGGGAAGGAGGGAGGGAGGGAGGGAGGGAGGGAGGGGGGGGGGGGAGGGAGAGGAGCTCACTACTGCAGGCAGGAAAAGCCTGTGGGTGGATCCACAGGGTCTTCCTGCTGGGGTTGTCATCCACCCTGTCCCCTCTGAACTTTCTTAATCGTCTTTCCCAAGGCCAGGCTCTGCAGTGGCTTTGTGAGCACAGTAAGCGCTCAGGAATGTTTGCCAAATGAGCAACAGACCTAGGGAGCTGTAAGTTGTAAACTCAGAAGTTCTCTCTCTCCTTTCTGTGGTACTGGCACCAAACACAGAGCCTCACACATGCGAGGCAAGTTCTCTACCACTGAGTCACCCTCTTAGCCCAATAAATGCTCTAATTTAGCAAACTACAGAAGTGTATTGTGAGGGATCCCCCCACTCCCTTCCACCAAACTAGCCTTGGCCTGTGGGGTGGGGGAAGGGTTGAAGGTCCTTAAGCTTTGGCATAGCCGGTCCTTTGGGGATATACAATGACTTAGGGTTTGGGGAGTCAGTCTGTTGACTCCAGGCACCCAGGGCTGCTGGGAGCAGCAGCTCCAGCCTACAGGACCCTCCCTCCCTCCCTCCTGCATCAGCTGTCCCTGGCTGACCTGTGCATCTTGCTCCCCAGCTGGAACTAAAAATGGGGGATGTTTTGGCTCTCACATTTTGTGTGACCCCCAAGCTTCTCCATTGAGAGAAGAGTGAAGGAGAGAGTGGAGGAGGAGAGAGTGAAGTCACACATGTGAAATCAGCTCTAGCCATGACAATGAGATAGGACAAGAGATGAGATCAGGTCAGGCTGAAGGTCGAGGACAGCAGCGAGGTGGAGTATTAACCAGAGAAGTCCACTCTGACATGGGTTAAGCTAACAACAAGTCTTTATTAGGTGGCCGGCAACAGCACCAGGTATTTGGAATCCCAGTGTAGCCCTGAGCCTTCCTCAGAGTGAGATTTTAAGCACAAAAACCATGTTCTGGATTGACCTACTTCAGCTAACAAGAACAGTTAGCCAGAAAGAGAAGTACAGAAGCCAAAAGGCTTTACCAGAATGATGGTCTTCGTTTGAGTGTTGGCCAACAGTGCTGTCTGCATGCTGGGATTGAAGGCGTGTACCACCGCCACTGCCCAGGTCTGTGATTTGTTTTTTTAACCATTTTAGGATGTGGACACAGATACACATGCAGGCAAAACACCATGCACATAAGTGAAAATAATAATCTGTATTTGATGCTGGGGGTGGGGGATGGTGAAGCTGGGTCTCTCTACAGAGCTCTGGCTGTCCTGGAACTCACTCTGTAGACCAGCCTGGCCTCAGTCCCAGTGATCCACCTGGCTCTACCATGCCTGGCTTAAAAATAATCTTTTAAAAAATGACTGAGGCTGCAACTCAATTAGAGACCTGCCTACTATATGTATAGCCTTGATCTGGTTCCCGTGGGGGATCTTTTTCCTCCTCCTCCTCCTCCTCCTCCTCCTCCTCCTCCTCCTCCTCCTCCTCCTCCTCCTCCTCCTCCTCCTCTTCTTTTTCAAGACAGGGTTTCTCTGTGTAGCCTTGGCTATCCTGGACTCGATTTGTAGACCAGGCTGGCCTTGAGCTCACTGTAGGCTGGCAACAACCAAGCTCCCGCACGCATGAGGTGGTTTGCCTTCTAGTGGATTAACATCACCTGTTCTCTCACAAGACCAATCCCCATCCCACACTTGGGATCATAACAAAAACAGGTTTATCCTCCAGCTCACGGCAATCCTCCTGCCTCTGCCTCCCCAGTGCTGGGATTAAAGACGTGCGCCACCACGCTATGCTTGGCAACATATTTCTTCCTTCTTTTTCCTTGCCTTTCATTGTTAATTAACACATAAGAACCATACAGATTTATGGGGTCCAAAGTGCCGTTTTGATATATGTATACACAGTGGGGTGACTGTGTTAGCATACAGGCAGTCCCACTAGCCTGCCTTTCAGGGGCCTGGCAATATCTAAGGTCATTACCTGTGGCTGCTGCCAGTGAAAAGAACACCCCTCCCCTTCTCTTACTTTTTTCTCTCTGACTCTGTCAGTTTATCACCCTCTCTCTGTCTGTCTCTTTCTCACTCTGTCATGAGAGCCCCTCTCTCTTTCTCCCTACTCCCCCCCTTTTCCATCATAAACCCCCTTTGTACCAGATATGCTGCAGTGGCATATTAAGCATTATTATAACATTGGTGTCATGACGGGGGGAGGCTGCTCTTCTGTTGTTGTGGCACACTGGGGGCACTTCTATGCCTACCAGCAACAGATTTCTACCTTCCTGCATCAAACACTGGTCAGCTTGAACGGCAGTGGCAGGCCGTTTTCACTGACCTTCGTTCGGACCCTTTCCATGGGTGAGATTCTCTTCTACCAGCACGATTTCCTCTCTCTTTCTTGCACGTTGAAAATCCTAGTGTGAGGTGGAACTGTGCTCAGGTGTCTGCTCTTGGTCCCCAGCAAGCACGACAAGCTTGTCCTGACTTGTTTCTAGTCCTCCTGCACCCTTTGGGGTCAGGCCAGCTACTGATTTCTTTCCTCACCCATGAGATGGTGTTCCCATTTGGACCTCCAAGCTCTCCCCATCTGCATGCTTTTCGAAGGACCTCACACTCTTACACCTGGCTTCTAAACTGCCAAATTACACTGCCCAAGCAAGCGGGGTGGGGGTGTGGGGGGTGTGGGGGGGGGGGGTGTGGGGGGGAACTGCCAAGCCCTGCCTCTCTCCTGCCTGGTCGCTCTCTCATGCTGGGTTTGCAGAGGCTCTACCTCCCAACTCTTAAAAATCTTTTCTCTCTGATTTCTTTGCACTCTGCTCTCAAAAGAAAAAATATATCTTAAGATTATACTGTGAACTCTTGGATTTAGAATTTGCTTATTAGACATGATTTTTGTTTTGTTTTGGCTTTTTGAGACAGTGTTTCTCTGTGTAGCCAAGAAGGACTGTCGGCTCCTTCCTCAATAAATATTTGTGCATGCGCACGTGTGTACACACACACACACACACACACACACACACACACACACACTTGTGCTTAGATAATCTTAAAGTATTCAGCATGATTCCAAAGATTTTTTTTTCTTTTTTCTTTTTTTTTAGTTTTTCGAGACAGGGTCTCTCTGTGTTAGCCTTGGCTTCCAAAGATACTTTTAAGTTGGGATATATTAATTTTAGAGACATTCAGTTGTTTACAATGTTAGAATTTGGTTATTGTACTCCATCTTCCTTACAAAAAGTTAAAAATCACTACCTTAAAAGCTTGTTTAGCTTTGTTTTTACTAATGTCACTAACCTATAATATGGCTTTAGATTTTCATAAGCTATAGATTTTTTTGTTTGTTTGTTTGCTTTGTTTTTGTTCTTCGAGACAGGGTTTCTCTGTGTAGCCTTGACTGTCCTGGACCTGCTTTGTAGACCAGGCTGGCCTCGAACTCACAGTGATCCACCTGTGACTGCCTCCCGAGTTCTGGGATTAAAGGCGTGCGCCACCATCGCTTGGCTGCTATAGACTTTTTATAAACTAAACCATACAGGAAACTGTTAGGCTTTATAGTGGTACACTGTAAAAAGATCAAAAAGTTCCCAGTGTCTTTATGAACTAAGTCCATGATTTTTAAGGCTTCAATTTAACAGGGTTGAAACCTAAAATCCTAGTTTCAAATGATAATTAAGAATTGCAAGCCAGGCGTGGTGGCACATGCCTTTAATCCCAGAACTTGGGAGGCAAAGGCAGGCAGTTTCTGGGAGTTCAAGGCCAGCATTGTCTATAAAGTGGGTCCAGGCCAGCCAAGGCTACACAGAGAGACCCTGTCTCAAAAAAAAAACCCCCAAACAAACAAACAAACAAATAATTGCAAGTTAATGCCAGGCATGGTGGCACATGCCTGTAGTCCCAGCATTTGGGAAGCAGAGACAGGTGGATCTCTGTGAATTTAAGGCCAGCCTGGTCTACAGAGTGAATGCAGGACAGCCAAGGCTACACACAGAAACCCTGTCTCGAAAAACTAAAAAATAAAATTAAATAAAATAAAAAGAACTGCAAGTTATTAGTCAGTCATCTTATAAATGATCAAATCCTTTAACATGTCCAGAAATATTCATAGTCATGCTAAGAACTAATGTGATGAATTATAAGATTTAAGCTTTATTTAGCCTCCTGGATATGTTCTCAAAGCTAAATGGAAAGTAACTAGAAACAAACAAAGTTTGCCTATTTAGATCTATTTTAGATAGACATGGTCCCCAAACCCCCATACAGTAGGTTTTTAAAGTCTTTAAAGCCCAAGAGGAGGTGGCTGAGTCTTCCCGACAGCCTTGGCTACAGCAGAAAGCTACACTCCAGACCCAGGTCTTGGCTGCTGCCCTGAGGCCATAGGCATCCCCACAGAGGGGACAAGAGAGGTCTGCTATGCTCCATCCCACCTTGGCACAGTCTAAGTTAACTCTACCAGGGACCTGTTTCAAATGCTGCCAGGAAAGGCACTGGTCCTATGGCTGCCCCAGCCCCTGGCAGCCCACCAAGCTATGCCTTGTCTGCTGGCCCACCAAGCCGTGCCCTGCTAAGACCCTGCTTTCTATCTCAGGTCTCTGATGGGTTTAACGGCTAGTTAGTGAGAAAAAAAAAATCTATCAGTTTAACCTCAGAATCCAAGGCTTCAGATAGCCTCTCGGTCCTTTTCACGTGTAAAAATCAGGCCTTAAGTCTCACTTTTAGAGATGCTACCAGTAGGTCTAGACACAGTCTACCTTGTTACCAGACTCGGATGTCACAGGTCTCAGATGTAACTTTTTACTTTTCCTTTAGCAAAAGGACAGTGGCTGCTCCCAGCATTCTCACCTCTGTCTCATGGTAAATAATTGGACAGGACAAAAGATGTGAGGACACAGAAGCTTAGGTTGTGAGGACCTAAGAAAGTATTTTAGGGCCTAAGAAGGTCTTTTAAGGTTAACAAGTGCAAGTGAAAGCCTGACTGCTGTAAGAAAGTGATTCATAGAAGAGGAATGGAGAAGCTTCGGATCTCTTCCTGTTGCTGTGCTACTGTGGTACTAAGGCTGTTGAGAGCGTTGCCATTAATCACTGGAGAGCTCTGATTTGTTGTTCTCACCACTCTGGTAAAGGACATTCCACTGTATGGTCCACTCATAGGTCCAAGCTCAAGATTTTATATTTCCTTCAGTTCGTCCTTTGAGCATAGACTTAAAAGTGTTTCTTGTTGTGCTAGGATTTCTACACATCCAGCCTTCTGGACAGAGGGAAGAAGCCGCTCTTCCATGGTGTGTAGTCACACTGAACATCAAGCTCAAGTGAGCCTTTGCCACTCCTACTTCACGGAAGGCGTCTGTCTTCCCTGAGTTCACCTCAAAGAGTGTTCGTGCTGTTAACCAAAAACTGTTTCCCCAAGCCTCTGCTGTGCTACGACACAAAGATGTGTGCCTACTGGCCTTTTCTACAATGTGTGGTTCTCTGTAGGCTACAAACAGTGGAGAAACTTAAAAAGGATTCTGTGGGCTGGAGAGATGGCTCAGAGCTTAAGAGCACTGGCTCCTCTTTCCCAGTAACCGCATGGTGCCTCACAACCGTTTATAATGAGATCTGATGCCCTCTCTGGCACGCAGATGTACATGCAGGCAGAATGTTATATACATAATAAATAAATAAATAATTTTTTTTAGAAGGACAAAAATGATCCTTGTAAACTGTAGGAAGTCCACCAGAATCCACCTCTCAGGCTGAAGGGACTCCAGGTGAGCACTGACCATCAACAGCCTAGGTTTCCCACTTCCTGCCTATTTTGGAGGGTGGGGTTCCTCCTCCCCCTTTCCATAGTTTTGGGACTTCCCTCCCCCATCTACCAAAACCATAGATCCAAAAGTTTCAAATGTGCATCTGAAAAAGAATTTTCTCCCTAACCTACATAACTTGTCTTTTACCCATATACATGTTCCAGAATTCTGTCAGGTCCAGGTGTTTCCTATACCCACAGCAGTCCCAAAATAGATACCCACAGGTGCTCCAGTCTAACCTCACAGATTGCGTTAGCTGGGCCTGCATTTTCCTTCCTAGCCTCAGATGTCCTCACGTATCCTGGACAGCAGTAAAACAGCTGGCTCTCCCAGGACTGGCTCTCCCAGAGCTTTGGGTCTCCCAAGAGTTTGCCAGCTCCCCTTCCCCAAGCTCTCCCCCACCCTGTTCTCTTAGGGTCCTCAAAGATGTCGTCACCCTCTAGTCAGCAGAAAGCAGCCGTTTCAAATACAATATATTCATTTCCCGCCTCACTACCCCTTCCTATGTTTGTCGGGTTTTAGTTAAACAAAAAGGAAGAAATGTTAGCATACAGGCAGTCCCACTAGCCTGACTTTCAGGGGCCTGGCAACATCTAATGTCATCATATGTGGCCACTGCCAGGCATACAGCCAATAAAAAGGACCCACCCACCACCCCATGCTCTGCTACTCCTCTTTCTCACTCTCAATTTCACTTCCTCTCTCTGTTTCTCTTTCTTTCTCTGGCATGGCAGCCCACCCCCCTCCCCTTCCCACATAAACCTCCATTTACTGGATCTGTTGCACGGCATCTTAATCATTATTACAACAGACCAGCATTTCTGGCACCTCAAACACGGCACACTGGCTTGTGCAGAAGCCTTCCAGATCCTCCAGAAGCAGGTCTGAAGCTGGCCCCGCTTGGCTGTTGCCTCAGGGTCTGTGCTATGCCCATCTCCTGCAGCACTATGCCTGCCTGTTCAGCAACCCTTTTCTGTCTTGTCCCTCTCTGTTTCTTCCCAGACTCTGGCTGCCAATGTTTCTGTCCTCTCCTGCTCCAAGGTCAACTGGGAAAAACCAATTGGCCTGTCAGGGGGCAGGGTCTATGAGAGACCCCCACAGGCCAAGTCAGGGCCCAGGGATGAGCCAGGGATCAAGTGGAGGATGAGGACAGTGAGATGTGGGTCAGAGAAGGTGACACAGATGGTTGGTTTGTGGAGTTCGGTTCTCTGAGTAGCGATCAAGACATTATCACCATAAACAAGCCACTGTGAATTTCCACCAGAGACCTCCAGGATGAAATCTGTGGGCCTTCCCTTATGAAAGGAGGGTGGTAAGGGTCTGAGACTCTCCTTTCTTCCTCCCGCGCCTCCTTTTCAATGCATGTAACCCCTTCTCAGTTGTCTTGGTTTAGGGAGGAGGTGCTAGTGTGAGGGGAGCAGAAGGTTAAGTAAGAGGAGCACTTCATCTACACAACCTCTGGAAATGGTCATCCACGCTGGGGTGGGACTTTTCGGTCATGTGGCTGTTTTAGGGTCCCCTACATCTCTGTATGTAACAAGACCTACATATCTATAAGTAACCCCTGGCCGACACTTCTGCTGGTTAATTGGCTCATCAGATTGGATTGGATGGGATTGGTTTTCATCAGTGCCCTATCCAGGATGTGTTCATGTCATGCAAGGGAAAGTCACACAACATGCTGCAGGCGAAATGACAAGTACATCAGAGCCACCACTTTGAGCATTCAATGACGTCACCAGTATATCCTCACATCCAAAATGCTGTGTTGTTTAGCTGTAACTGTCAACTTGATGCAACCCAGATTCACGTGGGAACAGAGCCTCCGTGAGGAATTGTCTACATCAGGTTAGCTTGTGGGCATGTCTGTCTATGAGGGATTGCCTTGATTGTTGATTGGCACAGGAAGACCCAGCCCACTGTGGGCAACACCATTCTCTAGGCAGAGAATTTAGACTGGAATAAGAGAGGAGAAAGCCAGCTGATAGCAAGCAATCAGGGACACATCCACACATTTGCACTCTTTCTGCTCTTGACTTCGTCTATGACGTCACTAGCTGCTTAAACTTCTGCCTTGACTTGCCTGAAATGATGGGCTGTGATCTGCAGTTGCGTTGCTTTTTGTCAGGGAATTTGTCACAGCAACGGAAATGAAACAAGGACAGATGCCATCTCAGGGAGATAAGGTGGCTAGGAATGACCTTTTCCACCTGCATGAGGTGCTATCTCCTCTGGGAGATACCATTTCCCAGCCAGCCTTGAACAAGATGGGGCAGGGGTGGGGGGTGGGCAGTGGAGGCAAAGCTAGGATCTGCTTCTAACCAGGTAAAACAGAATGAAATGTGGCCTCACATCTCAGTTTAGATTAGGAGCATAAGGAGATATTGGTGGGCCCCTTAGCATATAGGAAAGTGACCCCAACATGTTGAGCTGCAAGTCCTTTGCACAGCAGGCTAGCTAGGTACTCCTAAGAAAAGGCTGGGCGGGGCTTGGGAGGAGGTCCTAAGTGGGCTGTCTTCAGACCCCATCATTAGTGCACGTGGACGGTGTCTCCCTGCCCTCTGGCTCGGGCTCATCCCGAAGTGCCCTCCCCAGCACAGCACCCAGGGACTCCTGCAGCCGGCGGTGCTTCTGGCTTCCCACGAGGAAGTAGATGAGTGGGTTGGCGCTGCTGCTCAAACATGAAGAGAAGCGAGACAAGCACACATACAGGAGCCTCAGGTCCTGCGGCAGTCCCACCCAGTAGAGTAAGAACCAGTAGATGCCCAGGGGCAGAGAACAGGTGAGGAACACGAGGACGGAAGCCAGGATGACCATGAACAGCCTCCGGGGCCGCCGTCTCCGCAGCAGGGTGTTCTTCCGCACCCGGATGAAGAGGGTGGCGCTGGACAGGATCATCACCGGCATGAAGATCCCCAGGATAAGACTGCTGAAAACCATGTCCACCTTGAAGCACCGGTTTTCATTGGGATGCCAGAACCGGACGCAGAAGAAAGAAGCCAGGAAGTTCATCAGCAGGGCCAGTGCCCAGAGCGCACCACACACTGCCGATGACAGTTTCCGGGGCTGATGGCACTTATACCAGATGGGGAAAAGCGTCGAGAGGCAGCGCTGGGTGCTGATGGCCGTCAGCAGGCTCAGGCCTGCCGTGTAGGCAAAGTACTTGGTTCTCCTAACCACCTCATAGACTCTGGCGGAGGTGCTATTTGTGAGCAGGGGCCCTGTTTCCAGGCTGAGCAGGGAGGCCATACAGACCAGGAAGAGCAGGTCAGCCACCGCCAGGTTGAGCACATAGATGCAGAAGGGGGACCTCTGCACGCGGAAGCTCAGCAGCCAAATCACCAAGCAGTTGCCTGACATCCCACACACACAGGTGGCCATGGCCAGGAATGTCACTGAAAGGTAGATCCAGGTCACAGAGTTCATGGTGTAGTTGATGGTTAGACCTGGGGCTGGGCTGCTGTTCAGAGTGTAGTTCGTTCCTAAGGAAGGAAAAGGGATCTGGGTTAAACTCTGTGTTGATGGACTATTGGACCCATGTGGATGCTAGGATTTTTCTTCTCTTTTTTTGATTGTTTGTTTTGGTATTTTGAGACAAGGTTTCTCTGTATAGCTTTGGCTGTCTTAGACTCACTTTGTAGACCAGGCTAGCCTTCAACTCACATCAATCCACCTGCCGCTGCCTCCGGAGTGCTGGGATTAAAGGCGTGTGGCACCATCTCCTGGCCTGCTGGATTTCTTTAGATACCTCTGGTCTCCCTCTGTGGATGAATCTACCACAGGTCCAGACACACAGACCTGCTACATACTCACCTCCTCCAGTTCCGCTCTCTCTCAACCTGAGTTTCTTTTTCTTTTTCTTTTCTTTCTTCTCTCCTCCTCCTCTTCCTCCTTTTTGTTTTTTTGAGACAGGGTTTCTCTGTGAAACCCTGGCTAACCTGGAACTTACTCTGTAGATCAGGCTAAACTCAAACTCGAAGATCTGCCTGCCTCTGCCTCCTGAGTGCTTAAAGGATTAAGTGATTAAAGGAGTGTATCACCACCATTGCTTCTTTTTCTTTTTTCTTTTTAAAAAAGATTTATTTATTTATTTATTTATTTATTTATTTATTTATTTATTTATTATGTATACAACGTTCTGCCTGTATATACACTTGCATGACAGAAGAAGGCACTGGATCTCATTATAGATGGATGTGAGCCACCATGTGGTTGCTGGGAATTGAACTCAGGACCTTTGGAAGAGCAGCCAGAGCTCTTAACCTTTGAGCCATCTCACCAGCCCCTCTTTTCTCTTTTTTATATTTTTCTAGACAGGGTCTTTCTGTGTAGCCTTGGCTGTCCTAGACTTGCTTTGTAGACCAGGCTAGCCTTGAACTCACAGAGACCCACCTGTCTCTGCCTCCTGACTGCTGGGATTATCCTTTTCTTTTCTTTCTTTCTTTCTTTCTTTCTTTCTTTCTTTCTTTCTTTCTTTCTTTCTTCCTTCCTTCCTTCCTTCCTTCCTTCCTTTCTTTCTTTTTCTTTTCTTTCTTTCTTTTTTTTTAAGACAGCGTCTCATGTAGCCCAGACTGGCCTCAAATTCCCTACGTAGCTGAGGATGAACCGGAATTCCTGATCTCCCTGCCTCAGCATTTCAAGAGCTAGGCATACAGCTGTATACCATCATACCCAGTCTAGTTTCATCATTAAAAGAATTATTTCTAGCTGGGCATGGTGGTGCACACCTTTAATCCCAGCACTTGGGAGGCAGAGGCAGGCAGATCACTGTGAGTTTGAGGCCAGCCTGGTCTACAAAGTGAGTCCAGGACAGCCAAAGGTACACAGAGAAACCCTGTCTTGAAAAAAAAAAAAAGAATTATTTCTATTTTATGAATATGGCTGTCTGCCTCCATGTATGTATATATACCATATGCATGTAGTGCCCGTGGAAGTCAGAAGAGGGCATCAGATCCCCTGGAGCTGGAGTCAATGGCTGTGAGCTGCCGTGTGGATGCTGGGGACTAAACCCAGGTTCTCCTCAAGAACAAGTGCTCTTAGCCGTTGAACCATCTCTCCAGCCTTCCCACCTCCTTTTCCTCTTCTTCCTTTTCCTAGTTTGCTATTAACCCCCCCCCCCCCCCCCCCTTGAGACAAGGTATCATGTAACCCGGGATGGTTTGGAAGCCCTGGTCTTCCTTTCTCTGCTTCCCAATTACTGGGAAGGCAGCCCTGTGTCACTGCACCTGACAGTGGCCTGCTCTTGGTCCCTACTCAGAGATAAGGTGCCACACAGCTTTGCTGCTGCTGCTTTTGTTTCCTGTTATGATGTGGCTGTCCCTCCACTCTGCAGAACAGCCTGCAGCCTGTAAGGTCAGCTTTCTCTGAAGTCTTGGCAGAAGGCGAGGCCATCTGTCTGGTCATTTCTCTGAGTATATGACTGGATGTTCAGAGCTCCAAAATGAAGCTCCAAATCTGACTGTTAGTGTTTTAAGGCTTACATCTCTGCTTGAGTACCATTGCTTAGAGTGTGTGATCTCTTAATATAATAGTATTCTTGCCTTCTGGGTTCCTACTGGTCAGTATAAAATCCACTGTTCTCCCCCAACCCCTCTCCCTGTTTCTCTGTGTAGCCCTGGCTGTGCTGGAATTCACCCTGTAGACCAGGTTGGACTCAGACTCACCTGCTTCTGCCTCTTGGGTGCTGGGACTAAAGGTGTGTACCACCATGCCTGGCCAAAGATTTGTTGTTTTGTTGTTGTTGTTGTTTTGTTTTAATATTTATTTATTATGTACACCGTGTGTTGCCTGCAGGCCAGAAGAGGGCACTAGATCTCATTATAGATGCTTATAGGTCACCATGTGGTTGCTGGGAATTGAACTCAGGACCTCTGGAAGAGCAGCAACCAGTGCGCTTAACCTCTGAGCCATCTCTCCAGCCCCAAAGATTTGTTTCTCATTTTACTTATGTATATACATCTGAATGTGTGTATGGCATATCTGTGGGTGCCCGAAGAGGCCAGAAATAGGGTGTCAAATCCCCTCAAACTGGAATTACAAATGGTTGTGAGCCACCTGACATGGGTGCTGGAAACTGAACTCAGGTCCTCTGAAAGATCGGGAAGCACTGTTAACCACAGAGCTATCTCTCCAGCCCCATTACCTTTTTTTTTTTTTTTTTTTTTTAAAGACAGGATCTCATTATGTGGCTATGGCTGGTTTGGAATTCGCTTTGTAGACTAGGCTGACCTCTGCCTCCCGAGTGCTGGGATCATGTGCCACCCATGCCCAGCTCCTCATAATTTTAAAAACCACAGTTTTCAGCCATTATTTTTTTATTTACTGGTTTTCTTACTTTGCCAAAGGTTTGTTTTTCAAGAACTCTTTATAAAACGTTTTTTCCTCTTATACTCAGTTGTTTTCTTCTGGGAGGGCACCTATATTCAGGAGTCAGACCATGATTGCCTGGAGATGGTTCTCTCCTTTTACAGCACGAAGTGGTGGTGGTGGGGGGCTTCCCTGCCCTGTCTTAAAAAATAAGATGGAAGGGAGGCCAAGATGGGGCTGAGGAAAGAAAGGGGGTTCTGGAGAGAGGGGGGACCCGTAACTGGACCGAGGCCAAAACAGAAATTTTGTGTGTGTGTGTGTGTGTGTGTGTGTGTGTGTGTGTGTGTGTGTGTGTTTGTGTTTAGGCAAGTGCTTGAATGCTCATGCCTCAGCAGTTCTGTAGAGGTCCGAGGACAATGTGTCCAAGTCTGTTCTCTCTTTCAACCATGAAAATTCTAGGCTTGAACTCAACTTGTCAGGCTTTGCAGCAATCACCTTTAACCCTGGAGTCATTCCACTGGCCTAGCCTTCAGACTTTCTGTCGAAGCCATTTGGTTTGTGGTCACTGTTACAGCAACCACAGAGAGCACATGCTGTCAAAAGCAACATGCCACATTTGTCACAGCCGCACAGATGTGCTGCTGGCAGTTAACCCTAAACCTGGGAGTGGGAGAGTGGAGAATGGGCCTTCACCACTGAGCTCAGCAGCAGGCACAGGGAGAACGTGAGAGCAGGTAGAACAACCCTTGATGGCTTTCTCGTCCTTGGTCATGGCCAGGGTTGTGCCCAGCATGCAGGGGACACTCAGCGTGTAGTTTCTGAGTACCTGTTGGAGCTTTCTGGAACCATGGATCACTCAGCCTTTGGGGGGGCTCTAGGTTAACTTTGGGGGTTCCCCTAAGACTCTGAACCTGAGGCTTGCTCTTTGTTCCCCAGCAGAGCCGAGAAGCATCCTGACCCAGGTGAGCCTTGAAAATGTCACGCAAGTCCTTGGGATATTTGGCCCTCTGATCTGGTAATGGTCCCTGCAGCCCTGTCCCTCAGTTCTGACAGCCTGATGGCATTGCACTTTCCCTCAGATATGAGTGTCATGTCTATTCATGTGTTTCCATCCCCCAGCTATAACTATTTCTAGTCTTTTCCTGGCTTCTTCCTCTTTAGTTGTTTCTCTCTCTGCTGAATTCTGTTCAGTGTTGCTTGCATGTAAGTGATTTGGGGCCTGACCACTCAGTATCAGATAACCCATTAACAGGCTCCTCCCTGGAGGACTGCTCTTCTTCCTGACAGCATCCCGTAGATGCCTACAGTTCTTAGTCTAGAGGTGGGGCCTCATGAGATTTCCCCATTGGATTTTCCATTGGTATTGGCCATGTTTGTGTCTGCTTTAGGCAACCATATTACTGAGACATGATGGGTGAAGCTTTTCTGAAAATATTTCTGATTTTAAAAGTATTTTCCTGGGGCACAACAAACAAACAGACAAATGTTGAAAGCATTTTCTTGGCTGGGCAGTTGCCAGTATGCAGAAAGTTCTGGGTTTGATCCGTACAGGGTGTGGCGGTACATGGATGTAATCCTAAAGTTTACAAGGCTGAATGGGGGAGGAGGATCACTAGTTTGAAATTATTATGGGCTCCATATAGCTTTCCAAGCCTGGGTTACATAGCCAGACCCTGTCTTAAAGAATAAACTAAGAGAGAGAGAGAGAGAGAGAGAGAGAGAGAGAGAGAAGGAAAGAAAAGTGAAGAGAGAAAGAGGAAGAAAGAAAAAAATGAAAAGAAAGAAAAGAGGCTGGGCATGTAGCTCCTTGGACAATGTGCTTGCCTGGCTTGCTCAAAGCCTTGGGTTCCATCCCCAGTCTTACAAAACTTTGGTGGTGGTGGTCCAAAGCTGGCACTCAGAAGGTGAAATCAGGAGGGTCAGGGTTAGACCCTACATTGAGAGTTTGCGTCCAGCTTTGACTATATGAGACCTTGTCTCAAAACAAACAGAATTTTCTCTGTTCATAGCCTTATAGTCTGTCTCTCTCTGTCTGTGTGTGTTTCTCTCTGTCTCTGTCTCTCTGTCCCTCTGTCTCTTGCCTGTGTGTGTGTGTCTGTGTGTGTGAGTGCATGTGTGTGTGTGTGCGTGTGCGTGTGTGTGTGTGTGTGTGTGTGTGTGTGTGTGTGTGTGTGTGTTTGAATTCAGAGGGAGGGGACTGAGGACATGCTAAGCTAGCTCAGCCTTCTACTCCTCTTTGTGAGTGGAGAGTTGGAATGCTGGACACTCTGTCAGCCTTAGCACCTCATTCTGTAATAACCATGCGAATCTTTGCTCCCAGTGTCCCACTGTCTGTGTTCTAGGAATATTTCAAGTGCAAAGAGACATGGACAAGGGGCTGGAGAGATGGCTCAGAGGTTAAGAGCACTGACTGCTCGTCCAGAGGTCCTGAGTTCAATTCCCAGCAACCACATGGTGGCTCACAACTATCTGTAATATGATTTGACACCCTCTTCTGGACTGCAGATGTACATGCAGGCAGAGCATTGTATACATAGTAATAAATAAACAAATCTAAAAAAAAAAAGAGAGAGAGACATGGACAACAGCGCACCTTCAAAGCGAGGCCATGGATGACCTTATGTAGGAGTCAGAGGACAACGTGTTGAAGTCTGTTCTCTCTCTTTCCACCTCGTGAGTTCAAGTTGTCAGGCTACACTGGGTCTAGCTGTTCCTTAACCTGCCCTTGGCCTTGGTCAGGTTACCTCTGACCTGCCAGCCTGAGCTTCATTTTACACCACTCTTCACCTGAGGGTCTCTGCCTCTTTGGGGGTCACATATCAGATAGTTACAATGTATAACAGTAGTGAAATTACAGCTATGAAGTAGCATTGAAAATCATTTTGTTGTTGGGGGCTCACCACAGCAGGAGGAACTGTATTAAAGGGTCGCAGTGTTGCCAAGGTGAGAACCCCTGCTTTATAGGGTCATGAACTAATTTTCAAAGTCCCACTCAGAGCGGAGGGGACACCAGCCTTGGTCACCGAGCTGCCCCTGCAGAGCCAGGCTGTCACTGGCATGTAACAGGTCTTGAACTGCTATACCCTCTGCCTCCCTCCCAGACTATAGAAAGAAGGAAGCCTCTCACCTGCTTCTGGGTGTGTCATTCTGTCCTTCTGCAAAGGGTACTGGTCCCTGAAGGTGTCTATAGCATCTCCGCTGGGTCTGGGCCTTTGCACTTTCCTGGCTCAGGGTCTCTTCCACTCAACAAGGATGCTCCTGTCGGTCTCCTCTGCTCCCACTCTCACAGAAGCCTTGATTTGGGGGGACCCCCTCCTCAAGCACCTTGGCTCCCTCTGAGAAGTGTGAGAAGGAGCCCCAGATATAAATGCAGGAAGGATGCCCGCCCACCCTCTGGAGACCTGGGTCCACAGGAGCCCAACTGAAGACTAATGGGCCTCCCAGACATGGCTCTCCCCTGCTCCACCCTAGCCCTCTTGAGGGCTTTTGAGGATCATGGAAGGACCACCCCTTCTGGCACTATCCTGGTGGCCCCTCCCTTCCCAATGGTCAGAGCATTAGCAGCCCCATCAGAGATATGGGAATTGGGGTGGGGCCTCGAAGAGAAAGGGGGGCTTGGTGTCTGTGGGCTGGGAAAGGCCATTAAGGGCATCCCATGTGGAGGGATGCTCAGCTAATGCACTTACCCAGCTCGGCTTGCTGAGGTGAGGAGAGAGAGACACTGGATGGGGAGTCTGCCATCTTATCCTGGCATTTGTGAGTTGAACTTCAGGGTTCGGGTAACCTCACTGAGCCTAAGAATCTTCACCATAGGTTGGCTAGTCATCCTTGACTCCAAAGCCCAGAGAGAACTGAAGATCACACACATGCTCCTGTCCTTGGGTGGTGACCCTTCCTCACACTGGG
>OU015757.1:24910915-24941829 GCA_907169655.1 Acomys percivali | reverse complement strand
CACACACACACACACACACACACACACACACACACACACACACACACGCACGCATGCATGCACGCATATGCCCATGCACACACACACCATTTTAAAAAGAGGACTGGAGATCATGCTTGGTGGCAGCACTTGCCCAGCATTGAGAGCCTGGCATTCGATCTCCAGTGCTAAATAATGGATCGCCGGGTGTGGTGGCACACACCTTTAATCCCAGCACTCGAGAGGCAGAGGCAGTGGAATTGCTGTGAGTTCGAGGCCAGCCTGGTTTACAGAACTAGTCCAGGACAGCCAAGGCTACACAGAGAGACCCTGTCTCAAAAAACCGAAAAAGAAAAAAAAACCTAAATAATGGATCATAGAGAGGATAGTAGATGTGCACACAGTCTCTTGTAGCAGTTTTCTAGCAAATTATTCTTATAATATTTCAAATTTAAAACACAAAAATACTTATTCCTAAAAATAAACATAAAATTATTAGTAGGGGGTGTGGGTGGGTGAAACCAAAAGACCGTGGCCATAGCTGGAGTAGGACTCTATCCCATACTTGGACTAGAGAGCACTAGAGACGAGAGGCAGTTGCCCTCTTCTGGGCCAGGCCTGCCTTTTGGGGTTCTGGATAATGAGAAGGTCCAGGAGGGGAGAGGCTTTAGGTGGTGGCCAGTCTTTGAGCTCAGAGAGGCTGTGTATTTTACAGCTGGGTCGGGGAGAGGAGCTCAGCCAGGCTGAACACCGGTCCTTGCCCTGAGGGCTGAGCTGACACTTAAATGCATGGAGCTGGGCCAGGTGTCAGAAACTGGGAGCAGAGACACAGTAGCAAAACCAAGGACATTCCTTCTTAATAAAGTGAGCAGTCCCTCTATTCCAGCCAGAGGGTTTGGAGGACCTGTGGGCTCCCTGCTTCAGTTTCAGAGAGGTTGTATCTATAGATGCTAACATGAAATAGTTTGGTATTTCTGTGTTAACATTTAAAAAACCACTGTGGGAGCCAATAGCATGAGGCAGTTACGTAGCTATTCTGTTCTCAGGGTTGTTTTGAGGCCCTTCCTCTCAGTGGCAAAGGTTGCCGTATACACATTGCTTCCCTTTCCTCCTCCCTGCAGACATCACTAATCTATCCCAGGACTCTCTCCCTAATCCTGCTATGGTTTTCGTAGCTCAACCCATCCTGGCACATCAAAGTCACATCAGGAAAGGACAAGTTGTTTATGGGGTTCTTCTGCCTACCTGTCCACCTTTAAGAATTCATCGGCTAACATCTCCTGCCCGCTCCTAAACCCAGCTCCTCTGCTTTCTTCCTGATCCCCTTTCTTGGAGTTGATCTGTTGCTGCTCCAGGCCTCTGAGGGTTGACTCAGCGGACCACACCCAGATGCAGAGCTCCCATGAGGACCAGCTCAGCAGTAGGGCACTGGCCTGTGGGGCTGGGAAGAGCTCCCTGTATATCACCAACCTGGGAAAACTCTGCAGTCCCTCACTAGGTCTTGGAGACGTAGGTGAGGGAGACATAGCTGGCGAGTCACTGGGCAGGAGCTACTGCTGGTAGCCCCACACTACCTTGTGAAACACCGCTCTGGAGTCTGCTCCCTTCCAGGGCCTTGTTTCCTCTCTAGGGACTTTGAGGTGCCCCCTAGCATGCCCAGTCACTGCCTCTTGGGCTGCCGTCATTCCACAGTGGTCCCTCTGGGAAGGAAGGAAAGGATCAAGGACCAAGGACCAAGGACCAAGGACCAAGGACCAAGGATAGGGCGTGGGGTGGGAAGGAGTCAGTTATCATCCTGGCATAAGCCTCGGTCTTCTCAAGTCTAGGGGAAGCTGGGGAAAGGAAATAAACCAGAGGGATTCCTAACCGAAGAAGGGAAGTCCACATTTTTCTAGGGCGAAGCAAAGGCTCGGCAGGCCAGAAGGTGATGTGTCAGGCCAGGACATTGTCCAAACTTTAGGTGGGGTTAGTGCCAGCTGCAGATTTACATCCATGGCTCACACTGCCAGGCTTGGGGCAACACTCACCTTGGGTGGCCCAGAGTGGCACAGTTCCATGGCACACACAACAGACATGGGGGCCATCACAGAACCAGCAGAGGTTGGTTGTCTGACCTGGTCTGACTATAATAGATAGTGACCGTCCCATCTCCAGTGGGAAAGGGGAGGAGGTGAGACCTTTCAAAGCTGATAAACACTGACCCAAAGACAGCATGACAAAGGACTTCAGGATGCCCAGGGCCTGTGTTCGTTTACCTCACCAATGATGGCACTGGCTTCAGGGGGGACCAGTTAACCTAGGCCAGGCCACAAAGTCCAGATGTGCCTGCTGCCCACTGGAACCCAGAGCTGGAGGGCGGGCCTGGAAAGTGGATGTGGGAGGAGATGCTGGGCTGTGTTCCCCCTCCCAATAACACTCTCCCACAGACTAAGGGCCCCCTGCCCGTGACACTTACCTTGTTCTGATTGGTGGAGTGAGCCTCCCATGAGCAGTTTCCGGCCATCTCCAGAAATATGGAGTTCAAGCTCCTGCTGGGAGCTCACCAGCCTGTGTTCCTGTTTGGCAAAAGCCTAGAGAGAGGGTAGAGTAGGGTCAGCACCTGTCTCCTCTCAGAGGCTCCCAGCCCGCCAGACCCCTGGCTCCCTCTGAGGCAGGGACTCTGGACCCTTCCTGCTCCTCCTGCCTGTGGGTTCACGTTCAGACCCCTTCCTGGCTCCTGGGCCCCACTGTCATTCCCCAGGGAAGATGATTTCTCCTTTCTCTTCTCATTGGACTGCAAGGTGTCTAGGCCAGAATGTTCCAGGCAATGCTCACGATGGGGTCCCTTGCACCCAGGCCCTTTGTGCTTGGATAGAGGTCTCAGCTATCAGTCCTAGAAACGGGCAACAGAGGGCAGATTCTTTCCGGCAGAGGGGCGTCCTGGCGAAGGAGGCCTTCGGCTGGGCCTTGCTTTACCGTGGCTCTTCATCCTAGCTCTGGGACGGGTGTCCATCCCCTCCTCTTTGGTAAAGACAAGGTTTCATGCAACCCAGACTGGCTTGAAGACGACCTTGGATTTTCGATCCTCTTGCCTCAGTCTCTTGAGTGCTGGGATTACAGGCTGAACCGCCATACTTGGTTTATGTGACAGGGCTCCAACCCAGGGCTTAGTGAATGCTAGGTCCGCATCTACCGAGGGAGCCACATACCCAGCCCTTCATTCCTTATTGATGGTGCTCCTTGTCCCAGAGGCACACTCCTAACCAGGGTACATAGTGAAACTTTAAAGATCTCTGTACTCTTGGGACCCAGTGGCTGCTCCCTGTAAAGTTCACTTGAAGGGGGGCAAACCAAAAGGTTGCTGTGGTGTCCTTGGGTTCCGGGCTGGGTGTAGGGCTCAGACCCATTCAGCCAATCTGGAAGCCCGGGGGTGTGTCCGGGCTAGGGAGGGACAGACCCTGCTTGAGACTGGTCCACCCTAGCAGGCAACAGCTCATTGATACATCCACCCTGAGTCTCCTGGAACCGAGTCCCATCCCCAGCCTGCACTATGCCTGCCCACAGAGCAGGTGGGAGGTCTGAAGCTGTGACTCAGGACACAGCCCGGCTACAGGCTGCCAGACCATCCTCTCCCAGAACAGGGATGTGGGCAGCACACTGCTAAACTCCTCAGAAATTCCTTTCTCGAGCAGGGCGGATCCCCCAGCAGCTAGCCACGCGCAGGGCCACTGCCTCCTCCCTCTTGGATATGTGGCCCTGGAAGCTGCGGCTGCCATTGGCTGCCCACTGGTCTGCCCTAGCGACACGCCCCCCCCCCAACTCCAGGCCTCGTTCTGCTGTTAAGGGGGCTAGGGCTAAGGAACCCAATGGGACTTAAGCCACACCCAACCCCTTATTCCTATTGGATGGTGTTCCTAGGCCCAGAGGCACACTCTTAACCAGGGTACACACAGCCCTTTTCTGTCCCTGGCTATCTCCTCACCTCCACCCCGCCCTCTACCTGTGTGCTCTACCTGGTGTACCCCAACTAAGAAAGACTGACTATGAAACTTGCTCGGGTGTCCCGACTGGAATAAGTACCTTATAAGTCGGCAGGAGTGATGTTTGTACAGGGTGCAAAGTGTGCCTCCTCCCACCAGGCATCGTCCTGTAGCTATGCAATGAAGCTAGGCCAGGTTTTCTTGGTGCTTATACCCCCAGCGCTCTCTATTTGCTGCCACTCTTCCTGACACCTGCTACTCCCAGCTCCTCCCCTCACTCCCCCCACCCCTGTAAACCTAGCTCTACCCCTACCCCTACCCCTACCCCTAACCCCAAAATTGACCCCAACCATAACCTTACCACTAAAGCCCCACCCTCCCCACTGATGTCCTGATTCAGGGAATCTTTCATTCCACCAGACTTGACTCCCAACTAGACACATGCCCTCTGGGGCAGGTGAGCATGCTCCCTGCTCACCTCGGTGACTGCTTTGATTCTACCCCTGGTCCCTGTCCTACCCCTGATTATTTGCAACGCGGTTCACTCATGCAGTGAGATCCAGAAGCAAAGCGGACCCCAGATGGGCTGTATTAAAGACATGTGTGTGACGTGTATGGGGATGCATGTGAGTGTGTGTGCTCTGGCCAGATCTGAGTTGTGACAGAACCAACTTCACAAAAAGCCATCGGAAGAGGCTACCATGTCTGCACCCTTGCTCCCTCCCCTCAAAACAAGATGATAGGCCATCTGTCTACCTCCTTGGTCTGACAGATGGACAGACCAGCCCTAAGGGAGCTCCCCAGGTCATTTCACTTCTATTATACCATACCCCAGTCTCTCCCTCATTCCTTAGCTATGGCCTGGCCTGGACACTGGCCATGGGAGGGTCCAGTCTGCTGCTGTGCCCAGGACACTGGTCCCTAATCACAACTTGACAGAAGCCGCTTCTCTAAGCCTAAGAGCGATGGGAACCATAGCTCTGCACTTGAACCATTGCCCATTGGGTGTTCCCTGCAAACTCGTCCAGAAACCAGGCTTGGATGTAAGGTTGAAGGAAGGATGGGGCTCTCTCACCCAGGGGAGGACAGGGCGGGAGCTGGTAGGGACTATTTGGGGGCTGGGGGTAAGACCAGCTGAGTGGGATGTCAGGGAATGCAACGCAAGAGAGGAATTCTTAAAGCCTTCCAACATCCCGGGGATACTCAGAGGGGGGGGGGGGGGGGGGCGGTGGAATAGATCTTCTGGAAGGGGACAGCGTCACTCCAGGGTCTTGGGGCTCCCTGCTTAGAGAGGGGGAACGTCTGCAAGCTGCCTGTCATGACAATGCCCATTTCCTTGCCTCGAGGATGCCAGTCTCATTTGCTTGCCCGAGCTAGCCTTCACCCTTCAGCCCCTGATCTTGACCCTGCAGCCCCCATCGCTGGTCTCCCTCCACCCCACCCCCACCCCCATGTTAGTCTCCCTCCCCTCCCATCCCTGGTCTCCCTCCCCTAGATCCTGGGTCCCAGGGTGTTACCTGTGGCTGTCCTGATGCTCCGAGACCTTCCTTTCTTAGAGATCTTCTCCTGCGACTCCGCGCTTGCTGACCCACGGCAGCAGGCTAGCCAAGAACTGCCTGGAGCCTCGGAAAATTTGGGCTTAGGGTGGAGGATGAGCCCTCACCCGCCTGGCCTGTTGGAGAAGGCTTTGGAAACAGAACCCGCCCCAAACCCAATTCCAGGCTCGGCAGAAGGGGGGAGGGGAGAAGGAGGAGAAAGAGGAGGAGGAAGAGGAGGAGGAAGAGGAGGAGGAGGAGCAGAACAGTGATGAGGCTTGAAGAAGGAATGCCCTGTTCAGGAGCACCCCCCCCCTCCATCCCCACTGGGAACTCACTTCTCTCTGCCTGGTGACGTCACGCTGGCCTGAGCACTGGGGCTGGAGTCCAGATGTTAACATCTCCCTTCTCGGGCTGCTCCAGAGGGCTGCCCCAGCAGAGGGAGCTCCGGGGTGTTCACTTGCTTGGTGCCTTTGGCCTTCCTCCAATGGGCATTTCAGGGCATGTGGTGGTAGGGGAATGTCTACTCTGCTGTTTGAACTCACTGAGGCCTGGCACGGAGAGCCCAGGAAACAGCAGGTGAGGGACCCCTATGGAGAGTGGTGGAGAATTGGCAGAGAGAAGGCCACACAACCCAGATGGCACCAGCACCGCCTCTTGCCACCCCAGAATCTTCTTGGGGGCCTCCTGGGGCCTATGGAACCAGGAATTCCCCCTTGCTCTAGCCCTAATAACAATCAGATGTCGCAAATGGAAAATCACAGCCCTTGCTCGCTTGCAGGCAGGGAAGTTGGCGAGCCACCATGCCTGGTGCGTGCACTCCTCAGTGAAGATGAGTCAGTCTCCCCCAGAGAAGGGGTCCTGGAAAAAGCTAGTGGCCAGGGCATGGAGCCCAAGCCTGGCTGGGTATGGAGGGAGCAGAGGGTTGGCTGTGAGGGTGGGGTGTTGAGGCCTCTTTCTGCCCTGGGCCAACTTTCTCATGACCCAAGAAGGCTGAGGGAATGTCACACTTTCCTATGGGACTGACCAGTCCCCAGATTGGGGGAGGTGTGCCTTGTGGGCATCTTGCAGTGAGCCCAGAAATAGGCCTCTCTCTGCACCTGCGTTGAAGCCTCCTCCTGCCCATGGGGAAACCTCTCTCTGTCTCTCTGCACTTAACAAACCTGAGAGCAGGGGGGAGCCTTGAATAATTGCCTGCTTAGGGCCAACTGGCTTCCTGGGACTTGGGGAGGGGGTGGTGGGCAGCAGGAATTCTCTGGGATCCTGGAGGCTGAGAGAGGTTGGGCAGGCAGCAGGGAGGATGGTGATCCAGCCTCCTCCTCCAGGACAGGCAGCTGTGTCCCAGCTGGGCCACTTGTTTACACTGGGAGGCTGAATCCCAGCACCGTCCAAGTATAATTGCGCTTGGACACTTAAAAGGAATTGTGTGAAGTGGGCAGAGGCTGTGGAGTCCACGGCCTTATTTGGTATGGAAATATGTTTCTTTGACAAACAAGACAGAGGTGTGTGTTAGAGGGAGCCTGTCTTATCCTGAGTTCGCAGAGTCCCCGGAGGCACTGACTCTGTCCACTGGGGCTGCTGTGGGCTCACAGAAGGTGATGACCCGTGTTCATGAGCACCTGGAGCTCTATTCCTCAAGATCTGTAGGCTGGACTGTCTGGCACAAGCACCTGCAGACCGGCATCGCTCATCATCATCCCGGGATCACAGACACACTTTCCAGCAGAGTCCTCACAGGCGGAGGGACCGTAAGCTCTCCGGGATCCTTCTCATGAGGACATCATCCCCTTCGGGAAGGCTCCATGTTTATAACCTAGTTTACCTCCAAAAGACCCAAGTCCTATCATCTTCCCCTTAGCATGACCATTTTAGCATTGGGGGCGGGGCACAGATAAGCAGTCTACAGCAAACACCTGTGTCTCCCTGAGGAACTGGGTCTGAGGCTATGTAGGGAGGAGACCCAGATGCTAGGTTCCAAAAGGGGCAGTAGAGAGGACCCTGCCCCATGTTGGGGTCCCATGGCTGCCTCCAGTCATGAAAGACCCCGAGAGAACCACATGTTGATTTGAAGAGCTTTCTTCTGGGGTGGCAGTAAGAGCTTGGATACCTAGGAGAACCACCCTTATTGGATGGTTCTCAAAACTCCATGCCCGGGGCTTGGGTGTGATTGGTGTCATTCACTCACTCACCAGGGCTCAGGGCATAGACTTCAGGTGAGCAGATCAGGGCTGGGGGACATGGTTTCTGTTCTTCCTAAAATTGTATTATAATTTTATTAATATGCCTTGTGTGATTACTGCAGCACTCCTGTGGAGGTCAGAGGACAACTTGAGAAAGTCGGTCCTTTCCTTCTGCCGTATAGGTGCCAAGTGACTAAACTCAGGTCTTCAGGCTTGATGGCAAACACCTCCACCTGCTGAGCCACCCTTGATCTTAATAATCTGTCCATGTGCTTTGGGCAGAATATTAGATGTCTCCTGGCACCTGCCAGTGAAAAGGAAAAAAGTTAAATTAGTTAAAATTGTTAAGGTTTTTTGAGACAGAGTTTCTCTGTGTAACAGCCCTGGATGTCCTAGACTTACTTTATAGACCAGGCTGAAATTAGTTAATTTTTAGATATGGTTTTATGTAGCCCAGGCTGTCCTCAACTGTCTATGTAGCCAAAGATAGCCTTGAACTCCTGATATGTTTGGTATACCACTAGGTTCTGGGATTATAAGCGGGCACAACCACACCCAGTGGGGAATTTATTTTTGATTATCCCCTGTTGAAGTTCATGCCAATGGACTTACCTTGGCTCTCTATGCTTTTCCCTCTCAAGGGCTCAGGATTGGCTCCTCCTTTACAGAGGGTTTCTGGAGACAGGAGGCCAGTTCAGGCCCAGGCATCTCTTGGTGTGCTTCTGTGGTTATGGTTGACCCTGCTCCGTGGGTGATAAAATGGGTGTGGACTGCTTCTGCAGCCGGCAGCACAGCAGAGTGTTCCACACGGCCTTCACACTGTGGGTGTTTACAGAGCACCTGCTGGGTACCAGGCACTAGTGACTGGGTGATGAGCAAGATAGCTAAGCTTCTTGTCCTTGGAATGACCTGAGCGGCCAAGGAGGCCGGCCGCAGTCAAACAGATAGTCAGGGACGTGGACCTGATGTAAAGAAACAATGGCTCTCCTCTCCCAGGTCACTCTGGCCTTCCTGGTTTTAAAAGGGTGTGGCATGTCCTTCTGCAGTGAGGCTGGCTGCCCAGTGATGAAAAAAAAATGCAGCTCAGAAAATCCAGAAGCCCCTGTTCCCTTCTGTCCTCCATGTGGGAAGCCATTCTTTCACTTACTCTTTTGTCTGTCTGTCTATCATTCCACTCACCTGTCCATTCATTTATACATCCATCTTCCCATCCACCCATCCATCCATCCACCCTTCCACCCATCCACCCTTCCACCCATCCACCCATCCACCCATCCACCCACCCACCCATCCACCCATCCACCCTTCCCCACCCACCCACCCTTCCACCTTTCCACCCATCCACCCACCCACCCTTCCACCTTTCCACCCATCCACCCACCCACCCATCCACCCTTCCACCCATCCACCCATCCACCCACTACCATATCCATTCATTTGCCTGTCCTTCCATCCACCCACCCACCTGCCCACCCATTGCTCCCTGTATTCACAGTCTCACCCATCCATCTGCCCACACACTTAGCTCTCATCTGTCTGTCCACCTGTACACTTTTGCATTTGTTAACTTTTTGTTGCTGTGATAAAACATCATGACCAAGACAACTTATAGAAGAGGAGTTTATTTCGGCTTACAGTCCCCGAAGGTCAGATTTCATCAAGATGGGAAGAGAGACATGGCAGCGAGCAGCAGCAGGCATGCAGGAGCGGGAGGCTGAGAGCTCACATCTTCAAGCACAAGCTCGAAGCAGAAAGCACAACTGGAAATGAGAGGAAGCCTTAAACTCTCAAAGCCTGCATAGCGACATATATCCTCCAGCAAGGCCACACCTCCTAAACCTTCCTAAACAGTGCCACCAACTGGCGACCAACTATTCAAATAGCTGAGCCTACAGGGACATTTCTTATTCAAACCACCAAACCTATGTCTGGCCATCTCTTGTCCACCCACCCACCCACCCAGACACTCACCTACCCACACCCTCATCCTCTTATCCTTCTGTCAATCTACTACCCATCATGCACTGTCTCCATCCATCCATCCATCCATCCATCCATCCATCCATCCATCCATCCACACAGTAATACATTCATTCCTCACCCATCCATCCACTCATAGCCCATGCATGGGTGCCACTCATCCAGGCATCAATCCATTTACTTGTGAACAAATCCACCCATCCATCTGCCCAACCACTCATGAATTCATTATCATCTGCATTTGACTCAGCACCAGCCATGTTGGTTCTGGGAACAGAACTGTGGTGAACCCAGAAATGGAGGAATATAAGCAGGGGCTTGGATAGAAAGTAAATGAAGCTGAGTGTGGTGGCACACGCCTTTAGTCCCAGCACTTGGGAGCCAGGGCAGGTGGATCTCTGTGAGCTCTAGGTCAGCCTGTTCTACAAAGAGAGTTCTAGGACAGCCAAGGCTACACAGAGAAACCTTGTCTGGAAAAAAAACCAAAACAAAATTTTAAAAAATGAAAGCAAATGAATATAACAGTTCTAAGCAGAGTCTGTGCTTAATGACTAAAACTTGTGGAAAAGGAGGAGGAAGAGGAAGATAAGCTACTAAACAGCTGCCCGATGGTGCTGATGTCCTAATGAGGTCCTGAGACTGACACATAGATAAAGGGCCACAGCTGATGTGGTGGAGTGTCATCACAGGTTGTCCAGGCAGGTCACCAAAGTCCCTGTGAGGAGACAGGGGCATCTTCCCTGTCTCTGCCCATGTATCAAACTCATTAATCTTCTCTTGGTTGGGTCTGTGACCATTCTCCCACACACCCAGCAATGAGCTACATCTGAAAAACCCACACAAGTTTTAGCATTCCCCCAAACAACAGCCAGTCATTCTTAAAACTATGACATACCTGGTCTCTATCCTTGTCCATTTATTTTTGCAGTTCTTTGTGTGAGAATTGGGGTCCAAACAGGTCCACTGGTGGAAACCCTCCTTTTGACTCATGGGGTCCTTTACTGTGTCTGTGCCTCCTCCACCTCCTTCCCTTCTTTCCCCCACACCTGCCTCTCTCGCTCCTTCCTCATTCAGTCTCTCCTCCCTTATCTTCCTCATTGAACACTCTCTTCCCTGCCCTTTCCTCTACTTTGCCTTTCTTTCCTTCTTCCTCTTCCTCTCCTTCCTCTTCCTCTCCTTCCTCTCCTCCTCCTCCTCTCCCTCTTCCTCCTCCTTCTTTGGTTTTTCAGGACAGGGTTTTCCTGTGCCTTGGCTGTCCTGGAACTCACTCTGTAGACCAGGCTGGCCTCAAACTCATGGAGATCTGCTTGCCCCTACTCTCCAAGTGCTGGGATTACAGGCGTGGGCCACCCCACCTGGCCACTACCTCTCTTTTGCTATTCCATCCTCTCTAGTAGAGTTTTAGCTTGGAGATATGGGTGTGTTTCTCAGAATTCCTTTCCCAAGAAGACATAAATAAATGCCTACTCCTTCCTCATAAGGCTCCAGGAACAAACCAGTGCATGACACTACCCAGGCCAAAGGTGGTAAATCAGTGAGTCTACAGGCTTACATAGAAGGACATGGGTGAGAGCCAGGTCTGGGTGGTGCACGCCTTTAATCCTGTCACTTTGGAGGCAGAGGCTGGTGGAGTTCTGTGAGTTTAAGACCAACCTGGTCTACATAGTGAGTTCCATGACAGTCAGGGCTACATAGAGAGATCCTGTCTCAAAATAAAATAAAAATAAAAACAAGACCAAAACAAACCAAAAAAAGAGCATAGGTGAGGGTTGTGGGTGACCCACAGCAGCTGCCTTGGGAGGAGTCTCACTCAACACAGATGGTGCTATCTCCATCGCCTTACCAATAGAGCCCCCTCTTCAGTTATCTTTCCACAGTCTATACATAGTAGCACTTGCCAGGTCTGCCAAGGCTGGTTATGTCTGTGAGGACGTTTCCAGAAGAGATTGAGGAGAGAAGACCCGCTCTGAATTGCGTCATCATGCATGGTCGAGAGTCCAGGGCTGAAAGAAAAGGGAAAAAGAAAAAAGCTGGGTGTTTTGTCACTTTTCCATCCCTGGGATGGAACACCATGGGATAAAACACCATGACCAAATCAACTTATGAAAGAAAGTTCCTTTGGGCTTACTGTCCTGTAATGCTGGAGCAGAGGCAGCAGGTGACAGGCATCGTAGGCAGGAACAGGAAACTGAGAGCTCACATCTTGAACCACAAACCCACCGCATAATGAGTGAACCAGAAATGGCTCTCAAAGCTCACTCCAAGGGGCACACTTCCTCCAACAAGGCTACACCTCCTAAGTCTCCCCAAACAGCACTGCCAACTGGGACCACCTGTTTGGAGCCATGTGTTCAAATCTCCAAGACTGTGAGGGGACAGTTCTCATCATCACACTAGCCTCTCTCCATCCTGACCTATCCAGTGTGAGCAAACAGCCTCAAGCTCCAGCTACTCTACTTTGGCATTAAGCATTTTTACTCACCGAGCTGTCTCCCTGGCGTGCTAATTCTCCATCTGAGACAGTGACTTGAGTGATAGACTGGCCCCTGTCACTGTCCTTCCCTAAGCTTTGTCTCAGTAATGAGAAAAGTAGCCAGTGGAGAGATTGATATAAATATATTCATATCAGATCAAGGAAGGGACCTCGTGGGACCATAGCAGCCTTGGTCCCACATTCCCAAGAACACACGTGCCTGTCTCCTTCCCAAGTCCCCTGCTTCCCTACACCTTCACCATGTCAGAGGAGAACCGAGCCTTCCCACTTGCAGGAGCCAGGCCACTGTTGGCTGGCCACCTGCCACTATTATTTATTTATTCTACTGTGACTATAGACTCGGATAGAACTCAGGGACTTGCACACTCCTGACAAGTGCCCTACCACGGAAAGGGCACTAGGGTCAGCTTTGTGTTCCACAGTCACACTGGTCACACATGGGGCCCAACAAAAAAGGCTCGTCACAGAACGATCATGTCAGAGAGATGGCTCAGTGAGCAAAGTGCTTGCTACCAAGGCTGACCACCTGGGGTCAATCCCTGGGACTATGTGGAGGAAGGAGAGAATGCCCCCTGAATGCTGTCCCCTGACTTCTCCAAATAGTGACATGCACAAACACCTCCCCTAAGCACAGAATTAATTAATGAGAAACACCCATAGTCAGCTGACAAAGGCCCACCAGGATCCCCAGATGCCCAGACCCAACAAGACCTGTGGGATCTGCACCATCAGAGAACTCATACGTACATACATACAGAGCTGTGTTCAGAGCATACAGAGGCTGTGGCCTGGGGCCAAGGATGCTCTGTTGTTCTAGTGTCTGCTCAACACTGACAGCCTTCCAGGTTACCAGGACAGGGGCATGGAAGAGCATCCCTGAGGGGACCTGGTGCAGCGCCTGCAGCTTCCTCCTGGCACAGCTGCCTCTGCCTGTTCCTTACCATGATGCCCCTGAATCCCCACATCTGTCACTAAGGACCATGCATTATGCTCACCCTCTGACATGCTTGGGTCTTAACAAGGCTTCTAAAAGGATTGTTTCAGTTATTTCCTTTTAAAATTTAGTGTTGCGCGTGCACGCGCACGCATGTGTGTGTGTGTATGAGAGAGAGTATGTGTGAGTGTGCATGTGTTTGGGTGTGTTTATGTGAGTGTGTATGTGTGTGAGTGTGTGTGCATGAGTATGTGCATGTGTGTGAGTGTCCGTGAGAATGAGTGTGTGTGTATGTGTGTGAGTGTATGTCTGTGAGAATGAGTGTGTGTGTATGTGTGTGTGAATGTATGTCAGTGAGGGCATGTGTGTGTGTGTGTGTGTGTTTGAAGATTGGACCTAGGACCTCTGAATCCATTGCTTTCCCTTTGCTATGAGGGAGAACCCAAGAGACGCACTTGAGAGAAGGGGAGAGAAGGGAGGTTGCTTAGGCTCACAAGCAGGGTAATCAACCATGGAAATGTTGTTATCTGAAGTCTGTAAGGTTCACAATGGCGAGGCACACGACAGAGTTAACAACATCTTGCAATGTTGCAGGTAAGTTTATCATCTTGTATCCAGCTTCATCTTCAGCTCTCTGTGGGTTGCACACGTTTGATGGAGGGTGCAGTCCATCACTGAAGGGCAGGCATGGCGGAGCAGCACCTGATTTGTAGTACTGGGTGCTTGCAGCATCATGGCTGCAGACAGGAAACAGAGAGCTGGGGCTAAAGGTGGAGACTCAGGCCTGCTCCTTATGGCCAGTATCTCAGAGGTTCTAAACACCTCCCTAAAGAGTGCTGCCAGCTGGGGGCAAAGTGTCCAAACACGCATTCAAACCCAATACCCACCCTGGCCAGCTTTGGAGAAGGACTGTCCTGGGCATTTAGTTGGGCATGAGTGACTGGGCATAGTAATCCACTTCTGCCCCTTTCTAGTGATCTGCGGATGCGTTTTTCCTACAACTTTCCCTTACACAGGCATCTCCGTGAGGGATAAGTTCTGTGCTGCGTTGACTTTGTCAACTAAACAAGAGTCACTGGGGAAGGGGGATCTTCAATTGAGGAATTGCCTGCATTGGATTGGTCTGTGGCCAACTCTATGGGGTACTTTCTTGGTTAAGATTGTCATGGGAGGGCCCAGCCCATCAACTGAAGGTAGGTGGGCCTGCAGGTATATAAGAAAGCAAGCTGAGTCTGCTGGCTGCTCCGAAAAGCTGTCTTTGCATTGTTCTGGGTCCTGCTCCGTGCTCACTGCAGCTGCCTCCTCCTCTGGCAGTTTTCTCGCCAAGTTCTCTAACTTGATTTCTTTCTCATTCGCTGCATCAGACCATTGGCAGGCCCCACCATGTCAGACGCTGCAGTGCACACCAGTTCTGAGATTACCACCATGGAGGAAAAGGAGGTTGTGGAGGAGGCAGAAAATGGAAGAGACACACCTGCCATTGGGAATGCTGCTAATGAGGAAAATGGGGAGCAGGAGGCTGACGATGAAGTAGATGAAGAAGAGGAAGAAGGTGGTGAGGAAGAGGAGGAGGAGGAGGGAGGTGATGGTGAGGAAGAGAACAGAGATGATGAGGAGGAAACAGACTTCTACAGGCAAGTGGGTAGCTGAAGATGATGAGGATGACGATGTTGACACCAAGAAGCAGAAGACTGATGAGGATGACTAGACAGCAACAGCACAAAGGAAAAGCTGAACTTAGGCCACCATGACTATTCACCCTCCACTTCCTGTTTCAGAGTTTAAATGTAGTCACCTTCAAGTAGAGAAGCAGGCCCCACCCACCCCACAGTGGGCAGTGCCACCCACAGGTGACATGCGCTCTCCACCACCACACCAAAACCACAGCATGAATTTGCAACAGAGGAGGAAAAGGAACCAAAACTTCCCAAGCCCTGCTTTTTTTCTTAGAATTACTTTAAAAGAGGCCAGGCATGGTGGCACACGCCTTTAATCTCAGCACTCAGGTGGCAGAAGCAGGTGGATCACTGTGAGTTCAAGGCCAGCCTGGTCTACAGAGCGAGTCCAGGACAGCCAGTGCTACACAGAGAAACTCTGTCTCGAAAAACAAAAAAAACTTTAAAAGGAAAATTTGTTTGTATTTTTTATTTACCATATATATATATATATATATATATATATATATATATATTTGTACATAATAGGGATCAGCCATTTTAAATCATAACCAGCCTTCAGAGGGTTCTCTGTCCAACTTCTGATTTTACTTGTGGTGTGACCATGTTCATTATAATCTCAAAGGAGAAAAAAAAACTTGAAAACAAAACAAAACAAAACAATAAAACAAAAAATCTTATCTGAGCATCCCAGTACCTTTTTTGTGTATTTCCTTAGCTGTACTATAAGTAATTGGTTTACGGGAGATGGTTTAAAAAAAGGCCAAAGATAAAAAATTTCCTTTTTTTTTGTCTATGAAGTTGCTGTTTATTAATATTAATATTTTTGGCCTGTTTGATGTATGTGTGAAACAATGGCTAACAACAAACTGGAATTAGAAAGAAAGAAAGAAGGAAAGTTGAGCAAGCCAGAGGGAGCAAGCTGGTAAGCTTCAGTCCCTGTATCCAGGTTTCTTCCTCTAGTTCCTTCCTTGACTTCTCTGCATGATAGACTGACAAGGATGTGTAAGCTAAAATAAACCCTTTCCTCTCCAAGTTTATTTCTGGTCAGTGTTTATCTCAGCAATAAGAAAACAAACTAAGAGGAGCTTCTAGCGCACAGGGGGAACTGTGTAGGCAGCTTCCCTTACATAGTAATATTCTCTAGTTCAGCTGGGTGGTGGTGGCGCACACCTTTAATCCCAGCACTCGGGAGGCAGAGATGGATCTCTGTGAGTTAGAGGCCAGTCTAGTCTACAGAGCAAATTCCAGGACATCCAGGGCTGCACAGAGACTCCCTATGTATGTATGTATGTGTATGTATATGTATATATATATGTATATATGTATATATATATATATATTTCTCAAGTTCATCCATTGAACATGGTCTGAGTCTTACTTCATTCCTGTGTTTGACACAGTGAGGTGTGGCATGGGCATCAGCAGTGTTGGCTGACTGAGCCATGGTAGCTGTGTCATCATCCATGCCTGCTTTGCGTCTTTGGATTGCTTTAGGCCCCAGATAAGATGGGGGTGGGGGGGATGGAGGGGTGGGGTCTGAGCATTCCTGACTGCTCCTGGGAGGTGCTGGGCACACATGGACCATATCAGGAGCTCGGAGAACAAGAAAACTGATGAGAATTGGAGTTTGCCCTGGGTTCCTGGTAGAGGTAGAGGCCACAGGTTAGTGCCAGTCCAAGTATTGTGCTGTCCACAGCTGAGGGACAAGCTGACGTAACCATCCTAGTATGAGTGAAGATATTCAATGATTGCTTTTTGTTTTATTTTATTTAGAAAGGGTCTCACCATGTAGCCATGGCTGTCCTGGAATTCACTATGTCTATAGGCTGGCCTCTGGGATTAAAGGCGTCTGCTGCCATGCCTGGCGAATGAAGTTTGGTTTTTTGGGTGTTTGTTTGTTTGTTTAAGACAGGGTTTCTCTGTGTAGCCTTGATCATCCTGGACTTGCTTTGTAGACCAGGCTGGCCTCAAACTCACAACGATCTGCCAGCCTCTGCCTCCCAAGTGCTGGGATTAAAGGCATAAACCACCACCGCCCGGTGAATGAAGAAGTTTTAAAGAGGCATCTGTGCCCCATCTTCTGGGCATCAGATTACTGAATGATCATCCAAGACATTGGAATTTCTCAGGGGGTCTCGCACTGGCAAAGGGAATGGCTGGAGACTGGTGCCAGCCAGAGTGAGACACAGAAGAGTTTGCACACAGTCTGACAATTTGTCAGCCTTACAGCTGAGACTGGAGCCAAGTCAGTGGTGATGGACCAGACCATACTTCGCCAGGACAATCCAGCTGTGCACACCTCCTGCCCTCTATTTAAACCCAAGCCTCCCGAGCCGGGCGTGGTGGCGCACGCCTCTAATCCCAGCACTTGGGAGGCAGAGGCAGGTGGATCGATGTGAGTTCAAGGCTAGTCTGGTCTACAAAGTGAGTCCAGGACAGCCAAGGCAACACAGAGAGACCCTGTCTCGAAAAACCAAAAAAAAAAAAAAAAAAAAAAAAAAAAAAAAAAAAAACCAAACAAAAAAACCCAAGCCTCCCATCAGGACCACAAAGATGAGCTTTAGGGGCTCTCCCCAGTGTGGCCACATTGAGTGAGTCTCCTTTCTCTGGTTTTATTCATTGTGACTTCTCTGTGTATCTTGCCTATTGAGGGAGGGCCTGAGCCTGGCTTGTTTGGGACTGTGGTGGCCAGCCTCTGGCTCTAACAACTCCACTAAACATTGATGATGCCTTCCACCTGCCCCACGAACAGCCTGCATGAGATGGGAGTGGTAAGAAGGCCCATAGAGGAAGCCTAGATAGCTTAGTTGATAAGCCTTCAGACCCTTAGTCTGAAGGTCCAGGGTTCAATTCCCCAGTACTGCTCTGAGCCAGACACAGTGATGCATGCCTGTAATTTCAGCACTTAGGGAGGTAGAGGAAGGCAGATCTCTGTATTGCAAGGCCAGTCTGATCTACAAAGAGAGTCCAGGACAGCTACACGGAGAAACCCAGTCTTGAAAAACAAAACAAAAATGCCCATAGGTGGGAACACCTCTAAAGCTATTCCTAAGACAGTACCCTTCCAACTTGTCTCTCAGCATGGACAACATGCTTTCAGAGAGGTACCAATGACCTCTCTCTTCAGAACAGTGGTTCTCAACCTTCCTAATGCTGTGACTTTTAAAAATAGCTTTTCATATTGTGGTGACCCCCAACCACAAAATTATTTCATCACTACACCATAACTTTAATTTTGCTACTGTTATAAATCATGATGTAAACATATGAACCTGTGGGGGTCTCGGCTCACAGGCTGAGAAACACTGTGCTAGGAGGTACTGTCAATGTCAGACCTTTTGGGGGAGTCTCTGTCCCCACAGCTCCTGACATGCTCAGCCTCAGGGTCAGTCAGGAATGCAGAGTCTGGGGCTCACTAACTTCCTGTTGTGTGAGGACTTCTGACCTAACTATGTACTTGTGTGAACGAAGGGGGTCTGACCTGATGATGCTGACCTTCTCCTTCCATCAGCTTCCAAGACAGCCTAACATGCCTACTTTACCCATATCCCCATAGTGCCCCTGCCTCCAGTGCTGCCCTGCAGTCCCTGACATTCCTGCCCCACCCCTCCACCCTAGAGACTCCGGTCCCTTGGTCCCTTCAGCTCTCCCTCAGCTGCCACCACATCAGCTGGTCTCCAACAAAATAAGCCATTTGGGTGTCTCCCCAGATTCCCGTTACTAGTGTCATGGGTAACGGAGCTCAAAATAGCAAGCAGGGCCCAGGCCTGGCCTGGGAAGGGGTTGGCTTTGCCCCAGAGGTCAGTCCCCAGGGACAAGGATCAGCCCTTGGGTCAGGAATGTATGGGGTTCTGTGCCCAGCCTGCGTGTTCCTCCCCAGGCTGTATGTCAGCTGAGCCACCACTCTATGGTGAGACATCTGAGTCTCAGTTTCCCCAAATGTGACAGAAGGAACATTTCTGGCTGCTTCTAGGGATAGTTAAAAGGCTGAAGTGAGATGGGGCACCAGAGAAGGGAATGTAATCGGTTGGGGGAAGCAGGTTTCACGTAGTCCAGCCTAGTTTTAACTCCTTGTGTAGGTGAGGATGACCCGAATGCCTCATCCTCCTGCCTCCACCTCTTAGCACAGGAGTTATAGGTCTACACTCCTATACCTGGTCAGGTGGCCTGGCACTGAAGCCAGGGCATCCTACCAGCTGTATCCCCAGCCCCTGTTTTGTTTCTTTGACACAGAGTCTTGCTCTGTAGACCAGGCCTGGAATGCACGGTAGTCCTCCTGCCTCAGCCTCGAAATACTGGGATTATGGGCATGTACTACAATGTGGCTTGAGAGTATGATTTTAGAATTTCTCATTACTGTTTTCCCTGAGATGGATGTGATGGAAGGAGGCAGGGAGAATGGGCTTAGAGACCAGGGCCCCACCAGGCGTGGCTTCTTTCTGCAAAACTGGAGTCCAGCATCGTTGTGACCCCTGGCTTATGAATGTGGAGTTGAGGACCTACAAGGTATCAGGCTGTGGGTGATAAAGGCCCACGAAGCTGGTGATGTGTGCTTTCTCCCAAATGATTTTAGAAAGCACTTTATGCTGTTCTGCGTGACACATTATTCAACAGTGTGTAGGGTATTCCTGGTGTTCAGTAGGTGCTCAATAAATGCACATGTAAATGAGTGAATGAACGAACAAAATCCACAAAGCTACCTGTCCAAATCCATGTGGGCATATGCTTGTTGCTCAGGCTGACCACGAAGACCAGTTCCATAGTGTGCAGGGGGGCCCTGGTGCACCTGCAGGAAGCGTCTGGAGCAGCCACAGTTTGGGCCTCAGCCTGTCAGGCCAGGGTGTGAGGATGCCTTGGTCCCCTTGGAAGGTCCCTGCAGGGTCCAGTCTCCTTGGCTCCCTCAAGCTTCCTCTATCTCCTAGAGTACTTGCCAAGTTGGGCGGGGCGTGGGTGAGGGTTCAGGATTCGGTTCTGTATTTGGAAAGTCACTGAGGCGGTGGGCACAGTCCAGGCAACATCCTGGGCAGTGTTGGGGAGGCCGAGGGGGTGTTTCTGACTTCCGACTACAGTTGGCACAGACTCCGGGGCTCTTGGGAGAGAAGGCTGGCACTTGCCAGGAAAGATTCCTGCAGTGACTCCGGGAGGGATGAGAACCTTAGGGGCTGAGCCCAAGTCAGTGTCTCCACCAAGAGGTCATTTCTCTCCACTGCAGGATCCAAGGCCTCAGACCACAATACAGCCCTGTATGGTGAGAGTGGCAGGGTGCAGTGTGAGGCGCACGCACGTTGGCTCTTTTTTGTTTTATGGGGCTCGGGGAGGTTTGGGGTGGGGTGAGGAGAGAAATGGGTTCCAGTGTGAATCTCCTGTTTGCATGGCTGGGGGCGGGCGAGGAAGGGAGTTTCCAGCAAGGCCCCCTTTCTCATCTGCACCCCAAACTCATCTGACTAAGCCCACTGGCACAGGAAGCATCCTGCTGTGGCTCTGGATCTGTGGGGAGCATGTCTGCTGGGTCTGTGGCTGTGGACTCAGTGGGCGGTAAGAGGCTGGGGCCGTTGTGGGACACTGCTCCAGTCCACCCCATTATCCAGCCTTGCGAGGGACTCCTCCAGGCTCAGTTTACCAGCAGCAGCTCAGGAGTGACAGGTTCCTCGGCGCCCAGTGTGGTTGAGCAAATTCAGTTCTCTGCTCTGCGCCCAGTGAAGCCTTCACCATTTATCCAGTCCCGCTCAGTTATAGTAAAGACAATTCCTAAGGATGCCCATGCTAGAAATATGTTCACAGGCTGGGTGTGGTGACACACCCCACCCCTCTGTGATCCCAGCACTTGGGAAGCAGGGGCAGGCGGATCTCTGAGTTCGAGGCCAGCATGGTCTACAGAGTGAGTTCCAGGACAGTCAGGGCTACACAGAAAAACCCTGTCTTGAAACAAAACAAAAAATGAAAAGAAAAAAAAAAAAAAAGGAAGGAAATATGTTTCAGGTCACACACACACACACACACACACACACACACACACACACACAAAAGACCACCACTCCAACTGAGGTGCCTAGACAAGGCGAACTTGCCTCTTCACCAGGAGGGTGTGCTTGGGAAGAGCAAACTCAGAAGTGTGTCTGGTGTTTATCTTAACTCAGGTGGCGGTTGCGTCTGCTCCCCCACTGGCTGGAGTCCAGCCTCCCGGTCTTATTCAGTCTGAGGAGAACTGCTGCACAGGAAATGAGGGAAGGGACAAGGGCTTACTGCTCCAGACCATCAGTTCCCAGGACAGAGCAGGCAGCCTTTGTGTAAACAAAGCTTTTACTAGGTGGGGAGGATTAAAATGTTTGCATGAAAGTCTCACAAGGTGGGGCAGATCAAAAGATTTTAATTCTGTTACACAGGGTCTCTCTGTGTAACAGCCCTGGCTGTCCTGAAACTCACTCTGTAGACCAGGCTGGCCTTGAACTCACAGAGGTTCCTTCACCTGCCTCCGCTTCCTGTTAATTCCTTGTCTCTAACACAAGTTTTATAGTATTTGATAGAAAAGACTGATAAGTGAGATGTCTTGCACTCCAGTTCCCCGTGATTATGTCCCTTTAGCGGGGTGGGGGCGGGAGGGGGGTGTTGAGGGCTGGATCTGGCCCAGAACCAGGTGACTTGCATCTAGCCCATAGGACACAGTCAGAGTGATGGATATTGCTTCTCCTTCTGATTAGGTTATGGCGGGCAATAGTTCTGTTCTGTGGATCTTTCTGATAGAGCTGGCTGCCTCATTGGGAACTGCTTATGAGGAGACACCAGACCTTCTTCCCCAGAGGAGCTGTGCAGAATTATGATGTAATGAGAAGATATATTTGTTTCATGTTAATCCGGCCGCTGGCTACTAACCCCCCTGAAGTTTCCTGAAAGGGAGGGAGGTTTTGTTATTCATGCTAAACCTCTTCCATCATCCCTGACTTTATGCTAATGAGGGAATGCCTGGAGGGTAAGGTGTGATTGCCAGAGGGACCAGCCTGATGACTGATTACAGACGTCAGTGTCAGTCAACGTGGCCAAGATCTGGCTTACTTAAGGAAACCTCATAAAAATCCTGAACAACAGGCACAGATACCTTCTAGCTGGAGCAAGAAGCCTTGGAAGCCTCAGGAAGGTGATGCATCTTGAGGAAGCACAGAGGGACATGTCTGTCAGAACATGTCCTACATACCTCTTCCTTTGAGCTGTGCCCAAACCCTGAGCTTCACAGTAAAGCAATTGTAGGAATTGGAGAGATGGCTCAGTGCTTAAGAGCACTTCCTGCTCGTTACAATCTATGTGGTGGATGCCATAGTATCACACCATGTGACAGATCTCACGTGGAAGTTTATTTATTTAGTTAGTTTTTCAAGACAGGGTTTCTCTGTGTAGCATTGGCTGTCCTGGACTCCCTTTGTAGACCAGGCTGGCCTCGAACTCATAGTGATCTGCCTGCCTCTGCCTCCCTGAGTGCTGGGATTAAAGTCTTGCGCCACCATGCCCGGCTACGTGGGAGGTTTATTAAGGGAGGGGAAAAAGAGTGTGTGTGGGGGGGAAGGGAGCAGGTCCTTTTTATAACGGGATGTTGTTAGGATTCTGCTTCAGCCTGCCTATCTGTGATGTCATTGTCTACCTGCCACAGGGGCGTGGCTCTGCCCAGTATATAAAGAGACAGACCCACCTTGCCTTTCTCTCTTACCTTTTACCCCCTTTCTCTCTCTCTCTCTCTCTCTCTCTCTCTCTCTCTCTCTCTCTCTCTCCTCTTTCCCTCCTCCTCTCTCTGTCTCTCTCTGTCTCGGGCACGCTTTTCCTCTTTCTCTCCCCATGTTCATTTAATAAACCTCTGTATAATATCTGTTGCCTGGTATCTTATTTTCTTATTTTTTAAAAAAGATGTAGTGCATGCGCACTAGGCTCATGGCAACAGTGGGAATGTGTCACATCTCCTCGGCTAGTGATGCCATATCCTGTTGTTGCTGAGTCCCTACAGCTGGCTATGGAGATGCCTGATTGCTAACTAACATTGCTCTTGCAGAGGACCTGCATTCAGTTACCAGCACCCATATCAGGTATTTCACAACCAGCAGTAGTTAAACTGGGTGGTGGTGATGGCTCATGGCTTTGATCCTAGTACTCGGGAAGCAGAGGCAGGCGGATCTCCGTGAGTTTGAGGCCAGCCTGGTCTACAAAGTGATTCCAGGACAGCAGGGCTGTTACACAGAGAAACTGTGTCTTTAAAAACAAAACCAACCAACCTGTCAAACAAACTAGCGGTAGTTAAATGTCTTCCTGAAGTCTGTGAGCCATTCTAGCTTTTTTTTTTTTTTCACTTGAGAATAGTTTGTGGGTACCCTTAGTTTATACCAATTGCTCTGAAGTCCAAGGGGCCCCAAGGCTTGCTCTTAGCATGTGAAATAGGACAATCTTCTGTGACTGAGGCTTAATTTGTGGAGTCTATATTAGCTACAGGTAAACGGTGTCAGAATTGACTTGGGCATCCAGAGAGTAAACCAGTCCCTGGTCTATCCCTTAGCTAACACTGTCCACTTGTGCTGTGACCTAGGACATAGCAGGGTTAGTCCAGTCACACATAGAAATGGTCAGGTCCTCAGGAGGACAGGACTGCTCAGGACCTGTCCCTACTGTGCAAACTTCCAGAATTGCATCATCTGATGTCTGCTGACTGACGGGCTCTGTGGAAGAAATTTGCATTTGTTTTGTATCCATGTATTCTAATGAATTCGAGTGAGGTAAAGCTGTCTCTTCTGTGAGCGTGCATGTGTGTGTGTGATACACTGGTTTCAAACCCAGGGGGTTATTCATGCTGGGCAAATGCTCTACTACAGAGCTACAGGCCCAGTCTCTTGATGACTTTTTTTTCCTCCATTGATTGGTCCACTGGTCTGTCCTATCTATGGAAAGTTTCATCGGTAAACTTTTATTTTATTTTCTGTGTCTGAGAGTTTTGCCTGCATGTGTGTGCATTATGTGCCTGGTTCCCTCAGAGGTCAGAAGAGGGTTGTTGGATCCCTTGGAACTGGGGTCACAAATGGCCATGAACAGATAGCTGAGTGCTTGGATCCCAGGTCCTCCGAAAGAACAAGTGCTCTTAGCCATTGAAACATCTCTCCAGTCTCGCAAAACACTGCTCTTTAAGACTGTATTATATTTATTTATTCTGTGCACGTGTGTGCCCCTGTGTGTGAGAGAGAAGAGGTCAGAAGATAATTCTGAAGAGTTGGTTCTCTCCTTCCTCTATGTAGGATATGGGTTCTGGGGGTCAAATTTAGGTGGTCAGGCTTGGTGGCAAGCACCCTCACCTGCTGAGCCAGCTCACTAGCCTGGACTACACAAGACGTTCACTCCTTGTGACCTTGCTTATATTAAATTAGATGGTTAGAAAAATCATGTGCATACATCCAGAAAGCGAGCATGAATCCTAGTTTAAGCTTCGAGGAAATGAACTCAGCTTGTCTCCTGCATGAGTCCAAAGTGGACTTTTCTCAGCCTCCGACGAATATCCCACAGTGCGGCTTCAGGCAGCGTTCTGTGGTAAAAGGCGCTTGCATGCAAGCCAGACGACCTGAGTTCAGCCCCTGGAACCCACAGTGGAAGGGAGAACTGACTCCTGAAAGCTGTTCTCTGACCTCCACATGTGTGATGTGGTATGTATGAGCATGCCTGCACTTGTACATACATACACAGACACACACAGACACACATCACACCCACACACATACACACACATACACCACACACATACACAGACACATACACCACATCCACACACACATATACCACACACACGTACATACACATACACCACACACATACACACACATATACCACATCCACACACACACACACACCACACACACATACATACACATACACCACACACACACACGCACACGTACACCACACACACATCACAGACATAACACAGTAGTAGTAGTAGTAGCAGCAGATGACAAAGAAAAAAAATAAAAACTCCCAGCAGAGTGGCCATACTTTGGTTTCAGCCGTCTGAGGCCCCAGAGATAATCCTGTCTTTGGACTTCTGACCTCCAAGGCTGACAGGCAATAGATAAATAGCTGTCTCTCTTTCTGTCTGTCTCTTTTCTCCCCCCTCCTCTCCTCCCCCCACTCCTGGAACTAGCAGGCTGTTATGCAATTGGTGTTAATCCTCATGCCTCTGCTGCTGGAAGTACTGGGATTCCAAGTGTGTGCAGCAACATGCCCAGTTTCATGTTTTTAAATTTTACCCTTAATCATATTTAGTTTTCTTAATTTCAGAGGAGAACCTCAAGTTCCATTTTTGTGGGGGATGGATGGCCTTGTGTACACAATACTCACCTGTGTCAGAGTGAGGCAAAATGCTTGCTTAAACACTTCTGGGCTCAGGGTGTAGCTAGGGGTAGAGAGCTTGCTTGGAGTGTTATAAGGTCCTAGAGATAAACAAACAAACAAAATCACTAGAGACTCCTGGGTCCAGGCCCTGGAATTTGACATTCCTAAGGCTGGAAGGATATAGTAGTAATTTGCATTGGTTAGAACACTTCCTCGAGCCCAGCTTCCCACCCCCTCTGCCCCTCCCAGTTGGAAAGAAGCGGAGCCCCGCCCATTGGAGGCGGGGCTATTTGCTTCCGCCTTCCTGCACGATCTCTCTGTTCTCATTGGTTGTCGCTCGGAGCCATCACAGAGCGGTCGCTACTTCTTCAGAACGCCAGGCTTTAGCTCCAGGGGCCCAGTTTGTCCAGTGTTGGGGTGGGATGGCGGCCGAAGCACAGCCCCTTTTGGGCCGGGACCGAGGCAGTGGCCAGGCCTGCTCTGGTGAGTGACATGACACTTTCATTTTTACTTTTCTTTTCTTTTCTTTTCTTTTTTTGCGCCTAACTTTTTGAGACAGTGTTTCAAGCAGCCAGTCTGGCCTTGAACTCCAGATTCCCTTGCCTCCGCCTCACAAGTGCTGGGGTTACAGCACCACCAGTCCATTTTCTTCCTCATGGGGAAACAGCCTTAGAGAAGCGTTCTCCAACCCATGGTTCCCCCCCCCCCCCCCCCCCCCCCCCCCCCCAGGCACTAAGTGGCTGAATATCCTCTGGGAGTGACTTTGGAGTACTGCTCTGGCTGTTAAGGGCTGGAGCCCGAGGCGAGGGTGGCTTCCTATCTGTGAGTGCCTGGGCTTACCCTTTCTTTTCTTTCTCTTCACTTACTTGTTCTGGGACATTGCTGAAGCCGAGGAGAATGGAGTCAGCTTTCTAGCCATCTCCAGAAGGCTGCTGGCTGAGAGGCAGAAGGATCATGGTCTCATTTCCCAGATGAGGAAACTGAGGCGGAGACAGCATTCCTCACCTCTGACCTACTTAAGGTCACAGCCCTGCCTTCTGGTGTGGTCACTGCCAGTACTGCCCTGTGTGTGGCCACTTAAACGTCCCTTTCTGGACTTCCCCCTCTCTCGTGTTTAGGAGCAGGCTGGGTGTTCCCTGTCCACCCATAGCACGTGCCTTTCTACTGATGTCCAAGAGGTCCCTAATAGGAGATGAGGAAGCAAGAGACTGAGGTGACCACATGTCTATCCCCCCTCCCTCTGTTCTGAGCGTTGAGGCTCCTTGGCAGGGTCAGGGTGTAAGGTTCAGGGGATTGTGCTTTGTGTTGGGGGCATCTGGGGAACATTCTGGGGCTACCAGTTGCTGGGTGTGGGACTTTGGCAGGTTGCTTAGCTCGAGTCTCAGCCAAAGGGGGGTGCTAACAGAGTGGTGGTGGTGGGGACACATTTTGAGGATCCAAAGAGAGAGTCTGTGGAGACTGGTATGTGGGTTCTGACAGATGTCCCAGATAGCAGTGCCCTGCAGAGTGGACAAGTGACAGGTTCAGTCTTCTCTTTTGAGGCAAAACTCAAAGCTGGCCAGTGTCTCACACGAGACTCTCTGGGGAATGCCAGGCTGTATCTTACAGGAGACTCTGGGGGCTCTTTGTCCAAACACTGTGGCTTTGGCTAGGGCTATTGAGAACCCAGACAACACTCTCTGTGTTTGCATCTCCTGGACTGGGCTGTCCCCAGGAATGCATCAGTCTCCACACCAGCATCCTGGGGGTGTGGCTGAGGAAGGCCTTCCCACTCCCAGGTCAGGCTCTGGGTTTGGCTGCTGTTGCTACAGGCCTCCCTGAGGACCCGAGGTGTCCCTGCAATTGTGTCCTGCTAAACCAGGCCCACTTGACTGGCCCCTGCTGAAGGTTGCACAGAGTGGTTTTATCTGGGTCCTGGCTGGTGTGGAACACAATGACAGTGCTTATGGGCTTTGTAGGCTAACTGCAAAGCTGAGGGCCCGCACTTGCGGGGCCTGCTGGGAAGGGCTGGGGAGGAACTTTCACAGAAAGGTAAGGAGCTTGCCCAGCCAGGGTCACACAGCATGCTGGGCAGGGATTCAGAAGAAGGTTGTAGAGAGACTAGAGTAAGACGTCGCAAGTGTAAACCTGGCTACCAGGAAGTAGAGGGGAGGGAGACCTGTTCATGGTATCGTGGGGGCCGCAGTATCTGAGCCCCTGTTATTTACTGTCCCTCACTTTGCTTCATTCTGGCCCTGTGTGCTCAGCAGAAGTCCCCTGGTCCTGATGGTTGGGGTAATAGGTATGAACAGGTGACCACCATCTGGAGCGATGAGGTCAGGGCAGGGTGACTAGCCCTGGTGGAGCCTCTGGACCCTCAAAGTTGGAGAGCCAGGCCTTGGCAGGGTCAAGTTCAGAATGTGTGATGCAGCTGGGAGAGGATGGTGAGGCGGCAGGAGAGGGAGCGGAAGCGCAGAATGAGCCGAGTGCAGACCCCGAGCATCGGGGACCCCCGGAAACCCTTCCCAGAGGTTGTGATAAGCTCCCTCTGCTACTGTGGAGTGAGGAGGATACTGAAGTGTGAGCAGGAGGGCCTTCTTCAGGCACCTGATGTCTGAGTGAGCACAGGTGTCAAGGCCCAGAATCTTACACACCAGCAGCCAGGAAGCTTGATGAAAGGGACCCTGGGCGTTACAAAGCACCCCAGGGTGCTGACCCACACCTATGAGGGCTTGTCTGGGTAGACATGAGCCCCGAGAGCCAGTCCTGAGCCTTGGCTAGCTTCTTGTCTAAGGAGCTTCGACAGTTCACGGCTCCAGGCCCGGTCTGCCCTCTCTAAGGCGCGGCAAGCTTCCAGGCCCTCCCAGGCTGACCTCATCTGCCGTTCTCACTGGGCCAGTTGGTTTTTGGTTCTGCCGTGATGAGAACACAGCGGTATGGCTTCTTGTTCATAGCCATCTCAGAAAACCTTTGGGAGTGCCAGCACTCACAACCCTCAGAGCCTCTCTGAGGAACACTTGGGTGTCTTTAGGATAAGCCTTATATACACGTGGGGAAACTGAGGCCCTGGTTGATGAGGCGTTGTAGCATGGCCAGGGCAGAGCCAGGTGTGAGGTACATCTCTGGTCATCCTTTGGGGGTATATGCGTCTGGTCTGTGACCCTAGACAGGAGCCTCAAGAACTAGAGCAGGTGGTTCTTCAGAGACAGAGGGCACCCTGTGTAGGCCTCCAGGGCTCTGTCCATGGTTGTGCACTGGCCTCGGCTTCTTGCTATAACTGCTGTGTTCCCAGCAGGGCATGGTTCCTATGGGCCCCACAGGGCCAGGTTTTATAAAAACCAGAACTGAAAACTGAGATAAGGTGGGTTTTCCACCTTGTTTCCAAGCAAGATATGAACGGTTGGGGTTGCATGTCCCCTAGTTCCTCTGCTTGGGGTTATATTTGGGAACTGCCTGGTCCTCAGGATGGGGGAAGGGGAGCGAGAGCTCACTGGTCGTTAGCAATTGGCTGAAGGGTGAAGAAAGCGAAGCCTTTGGTTCTAGCTGTAGTTCCTCGTGTTGGTGTGAAATCTTGTGTTCATTGGATAGAGGTTACCCCATCTCACAGTGGGAGATGCTGGCTGAGCAGGAGGTGGAGGTGGCATGGGCCAGCAGAGTGGTGGCAGCAGCCCCTTGCTCTTGAGCACCAGGAGCTCCTGCACCACATTTGCCTCATGGCATCCACTTAGAAGCCAAGTAGGTAGCCACTGGCACCCACTTCACAAGGGTGACCATACCAGCAGTTTCCATGTTGCTGGATGGGGTCGGGCTCTGAGACCTGAGTATCCTGCCAGGGTTCTGCAGGTCACTGCTGCCTCTGTGTCCTTGTGCATGCTGTGCCCTGGACATGGCTGGTCATGAGGTAGAGCTGCCTCTACCCTGGGCCTGGTGTCCACCTATTGCCACATGCCTCTTACCTGGTTGGAACTCTGGCCTGGGCAGGCACCTGCTTCGGAGTGGAGGGCTTCTGGCTGCAGACAGTATCTCTGGCTTCCTCCCCGCCATGTGCTCATCCTGTAGAGGCAAGGCTGTTCTGCCCCATCTGCTTACCTGCTGTGCTCCCTCTACCTGCAGATACCGCAGTCAGTGAGGAACTCAGCATAGACCAGGCTGTGGTCTTCATTGAAGATGCCATAAAGGTGGGTGGTGGCTGCTCTGCTGACCAGGAGTCTGCCCTGTCCCTTTGTTCCTTATTGTCCTGGGGCGGGTGCCTTCGTTTAGGATAGACACAATGGCAGGTACTTGAAACCAGCTCTCCTCTTGTCCTCTCAAGGAGGCCACCATCTCTTTAGTGTTGGAATCATGGTGTCATTGACTTAGCTAGGTCCAGGCCTAAGGGGCATCTCTAGGGTAGATACTGTTGTACTGGAGAGTGGAGCTGATCTTAAGTGGAGGAGAAGAGAGCCTGGCACATAGGCAGAGGGCTCAGCCTTAGCCCGCACCAAGGGAGCTCTGTCCATTGGGCAGGGTCTGCCACCTGTCTTGGTCTAATCCTGAGGCTCAGTGAGGAACTGCTTTGTTTCTCTGCTGACACAGACTGGCTTCCTATAGCACCCCTGGATAGGGCCTGCCTCTGGGGAGATTGGAGCATTTCATTGGGCCATGTGTGCTATGAGGGTAGGGTCAGGGCATACACATATGTGGCACTAAGGGGACCCCTCCCATACCCATATGTGTGTGGCACTGAGGGGATCCCACTCAAGACCATGTGTGTGCTGTGGGGAGACCTCCTCATGTGCCATGTGTACAGCAATGGAGAAACCATCCATGCCTGTGTGTGAGATGCTGGAGAGACCCAACTCAAACTTCTCTGAGTGTAGCGCTTGGGGACCAGGCTAAAGCCCATCTGTGTGCAGCATTGGGCCAGGGACCCACTTCGCTGTATTGTATTGTATTGCATTGCATTGAATTGCATTGCATGGCTTTGTTCATCTCGCTCTGTGCATGGCTTAGTGTTGGGGGAGGATTTATCTCATGCTCATATGCCTTTTGTTTCCAGTACCGCTCCATCTATCACCGCATGGATGCTGGCTCATTGTGGCTTTACCGCTGGTATTACTCGAAGGTGTGCCAACGGTGAGATTGTGCCCCAGTGGAACCCACCTGCGCAGGCCTGCTTGGTGGGGTTGGGTCAAGACAGTGTAGGCACTGTCTTGGGCTAAACATGCTCCCAATCCTCCTGGGCACAGAGATGACTCTTGGTCCCTCCTCCAGGGAGGAACTAGCTGTGGCCAGAAAGCTGCTGGGAAAGGCTTCCTCCTCAGAATGCTGGGTCAGCCTAGCCACTGAGTCCTGGGCAAGGCTGTGTAACTTGGCCAAGCATAGTAGCCACAGCCGGGAGATGCTAGCTCCTGCCTTCCACTCCCTAGACCCTAGTGAACCTGGCGGTTGGCTTCCTGGCCCAACAGGCAGCATTCCTTTGCCCATGGACTGTCTCCTTCCTAGAGTGCTGTACTTCACCATTTTCTTGATCCTGGCCTTGGCTTTTGTGGAGGTCCCATCTTCATTCACGAGAACTGCGGATGTGCGCTACCGCTCCCAGCCCTGGCAGCCACCCTGTGGCCTGACCGAGACAATCGAGGCGCTCTGCATGCTGGTCTTCCTGGTTGACCTCTCTGTAAAGGTGAGGCGGGTGGTACGCAGGCCCTCCCCACTAGGCTCCTGGTGTTGTCCAGATGCCCTAAGCTTTCATTTCGTGGTTGCTGGTGAGCGTTGGCACTTTGAACAAAAGCCTGGTGTGTGTGTGTGTGTGTGTGTGTGTGTGTGTGTGTGTGTGCTGTCTTAGTTTGTTTCCATTTATTTGTGTGTG
>OU015757.1:24890640-24910905 GCA_907169655.1 Acomys percivali | reverse complement strand
TGTGTGTGCTGTCAGTTTTCCATCTATTTGTGTGTGTGCGTGTGTGTGTGTGTGTGTGTGTGTGTGTGTGTGTGTGTACACACACATGCACATGCGTATATGCGCTCATATAAGGAGGCCAAAGGACAACATGTAGAACTCATTTCCGTCCATTTCCCCTGTGGGTTCTGAGGATCAGGCTTAGATCTTCAGACTTAGGAAGTAAGCTCCGTTACTCACCGAGCCATCTTGCGGATCCAGGCGTGGCCTCTTGCACACATCTAGGCCTTGGAGAATAGGCAGCAGCAGCTCTTCTTTTGAGGCTGAGTGGAGGCTGGGTGTGGACTGTTCCCTTGGTGTTGAGGTGCTTGGAGCTGTTGACAGTCTAGTCTTCATGAGAGGAGGCCTTAGCTGCACGAGGATGTGTGTGTAGGGGTCTCTCCTTAGCTCACCTTGCTATCCCTCAAGTATAGAGGAGTTAGATGTGGTGTGGGTGGTGTGTCTCACCCACACAGGACTGCTGTGTGTCTGACTGGACTCTCTGTGTGCCTACATCCTTCTGGCAATGGACGTGACTCTCCCAGTGCAGCTTGTGGACTCCCTATAGTGGACGTCAGCCTTGCCAGCCTTTGGCCTGGACCCTGGATTCCCCTAGCTTCCTATGACGTACCTCTCTGTTGGATGGCACTTTTGTCTGTCATCTGTCCTGTCGTCCTGAGTGGCTGAATGGGAGTGTGGGCTGAGGAGTATAACTGAATACTAGTTCTCCCCACCCCCCCTTCTCTCTCTCATCAGTGGGCTCAGTAATTTCTCATTTCTTCTTTCTTTGCCCACGATGCAGTGGGTAGCTCTGGGTTTTAACTGTTAAGAACTGGTATTCACTGGTCTGAATGGCTGGTGCATGTGTAAATTCTCAAGGTGAAAGAGACCAAAGATTTTTAATGCATAGGCTGTGACCTCTAGAGGCAGGCGTGATGTTGGGACATTGAGAAGGCAGGATGGGCGGGACCCCACCTCCTGGATAGACTACCTGGAGTGGCTGTCAAGCTCACCCAATGCATGCCCTATTCGTCCTCCTGTCTTTTGGAACGCCCTCTTGCTCACCCTGTATACGTTGGTGGCTTAGATAGACAAAGGTAGTGAGGAACCAGACCAGAGTGGTTGCATAGAGTCAATAGTGGCCTTGGGCAGTAATGCATATTTCCTGACCCCTGCTCAACACTCTGCTCCATGCACAGAGACTGGACTGTTGGAACTCCCCACTCTGTCGTCCACATCCTCTTGTGTGTACTGATGCCCTCCCTCTGCCTGGCTGCAGGCCCATGGCTGCCCAGCGTGCTGTTTACCTTTCCCATCTCCTGCAGGGCTACCTGGTGGGGCAGGCTAAGTTGCAGCAGAACCTGTGGCTGCTGGCCTACTTTCTGGTGCTGGTGGTGTCCGTGGTGGACTGGATTGTTTCGCTGAGCCTCGCTTGTGAGGAGGTAGGTGGTGCGTCAGTTCTGAGACTGAGGAGGTACTGTGGGTGTGACATGCAGGGGACAGCTGAGCCCTGCGACCATGCATCCATCTGCCCAGTGCTGTCCATATCTCGGAGGGCTTTGGTTTCCCCCCCCGTGGGAGACCCTGCTCCCATAGCTGGAAAAGGGCTGTGGCTCCAGGGCCAAGTTTTCCCCTGTGGTGTCCCACCTGTGAGAGGACATGGAAGCAGCATCCCAGGGCACCATTGTGCCAATCGTTTCACATCCAGAGCTGTTTGAACTCAGCACCAAGCAAGCCTCATCTCTGTCAGCTCTGACCACAGTACCATGCTTCTTTAGAAGCATCCAGAACTCTGGGAGGTGGTGATGGGGCAGCAAGGCTAGGGCAGGTTGGTTTGGCTGTCATGGATCTGCTAGAGTGTGCGGGGAAGGTGGGTGCATCAGTGGGAGTGGAACCTACAGGGGTGATGGGAAAAAACACTTGGGACCCCGGGGGAGGGGCTGCAGAGCTGGCTTGTCCTCTGCCCTTTGGGTGGGTCCTGCCTAGCAAGGACAGTGCCAGGAAGGAGAGAAGCTTGTCTCTCACCACTAGCAATGGATCTCTTTCCCAGCAGCTTCCCCCAGGCCCTACAGGAGGCTACTGGGGAAAAGACACATGGGTGGTGGGTTACGGCCCCTGTACCCCACAAGAGGCTGACGGGGCATGGAGGCACAATTTCACAGCTATTTGACACCGTCTCCCTCTCATGTCTACCCAGGTCTGTATTTTGCCCTGCCTCATAAGGTGCAGCTCCTCCTCCTCCTCCTCCTCCTCTTCTTCTTTTTTCTTTTTGGTTTTTGGGTTTTGGTTTTTTTGAGACAAGATTTCTCTGTGTAGCTCTGGCTGTCCTTGAACTCACTCTATAGACCAGGCTGGTCTTGAACTCTGCTTCCCAAGTGCTGGGATTAGAGGCGTGTGCCACCACCGACTGGCTCACCTTCTCTTCTGATTGAGGAAGAGGTGCCTATGCCTTCCCAGAACAGGAGGGAGATGGCCCTATAGCTGCCATTTCTCACTGGTGCTTCCCCCTGATCTCTCAGCCAGCCACCACCTGTACCTTCTGAGGTCCCAAGAGGGAGAAAGAGGAGGAGATGAGGTTCTTTGAGATGCATAAAACAGACTCCACCCAGTGGATGAGCCAAGGCCAGGACTCATGGGCACAGAGCAGCCCTGGCCACCTACGTAGTCTTTATAATGTCCCGCTGCAGCTTTCTGCTGTCCCTGTGTCTCAAAGCTTGTTAGCTGGCCAGGCTTGTCACTGAGACAACTTAGAGGTGGGTCCTTTAGTTTTGCCTGTTTTTGTTTGTTTGTTTGTTTTTTAATAGCTGGAGTGTTATGTCATCCCTTGCCAGGGTCTGCAGAGCTTGTGCATACGGGTCAAATGCTCTACAGCTGTGTCACTTCCCAGCCCCACAGCTGGGGTTTTCCCTAGAGGACTTGGGACCTCCTTAAGTGCCCTGTCCTGCCCTCTGGAGTTGGGTATTCGCCCTTTAGACAAGTTAGGCTTCTACTTGGTTGGACCAGCGTGTGTCCTCGGCGGCTTCAGCCTTTGGAAGTGGGAACTTCCAGACTAACAGGGCCCAGCACGGTAAGAGGAGCCGTAGAAATGTGGTCACTAACCCCCAGCTTCATGTCTGGCTGAGCTTGAGCCCTTAAGAGACTCTGAACCCTTCCTGCAGGCCTAGATCTGGCGGCCTCATTGCAGGAGGGCTCCTCTGACCTTCATGTGTCACGCTGAGGTCATGAGAACTGCTCACGGAGGCATTTCTAGCCTTAGGACAGTGGTGCTTGGAGAGATACCATGGTCCAAGAGGACAGAGCATGCCTCACAGAGCTGTCTGTCCAGGGATAGGTTAGTGTCCCACATGGGGAAGGCCACAATGCTATCTGTCACGAGGGGCCATGTAGGGACTTGTGCTGGGCTCTGCTTCTGTAGAGTGGTGTGTCATTTGCTCCAGGTCGAGGTGGCCATGTCATGTGTAGCTGAGGTCAGAGGCTCAGGACACTGGTAGGACCTGCTGAGTTGAACACTTGTGGGGCCTGAGCCCCGAGCACTCTGTGCCTGTTCAGAGGGACTCGTCCATGTACATCCTCCAACTCCCTTGCTCCCAACCCTCCAGCTCTTTCTACAACACTCTGTGCTCTCAGGGATCATGTCCAGTTAGCAAGACCTCTGCCTGCCATCTCTCTGAGGGACTTTTCCACCTATGGCTGTCATGTCACACAAAGTCCATCTCTGGTTAGGTGGCTGTGGCACTCAGAACCTCTGCATCCCGTAGGACCCTCTTGAAGCACTCCACAGGTGCTGGATGGCTGATGGGGAGGACCAGGCACCTGGCATGCTTTGCCAGACCAGGTTTGGGTTCTACCTAGTGAAGTCCTTGTGATGGGTGGGTTGGGTGACACAAGGTCTGCCAGGCCCTGGAGCTTGAGATCTACCCCCCCCCCATGGGATCTAGGCTGTGAGTCTCACTGTGGTACATGGCCAGCCTAGGAGATGGTCATGTGGTCGCTTTCTCTCATCATTAGTCTGTGGCATTCATTGCTGGGCCCAAGCAGCTAGCAAGACAATCAGTAGCTGTTGTTTCCCAGTAGGACAGGAGGCCGCCTACATTCCTGGAGGGCTGGAGAAGCCTGGGGTTCTAGGCTGCCATTGTGGGTGGTATGTGTTGGTCTGGGGAGCTGAGGACACTGATCTCTGAGTCATGAAAGCCAGGCAGGGCATCTTGGGTTGGGCCAGAGCCAGCCCCGAACAGTTATATCTGCTTGTTGTGGGTTCCTGGTGCCCTCTCAAGTGAGTTCCAGGTTCTAGGGTCTTTCTGTGTAAACACAGTCTAGGAGGACCAACAAGCCCTCAGGAGGGTCCCTTGGGGGCTTGTCATGGCGTGAGTGGTGCCAGTGGGCCCTTGTACCAGGTGCTAGCAAGATAATTCCAATGTGATAGGTGCTATGATGGAGAGGGGCCTGGGACAGTGAGTAGGGGCCGGGGAGACATCAAGCTAAGGTATGAGGAAGGCCGTGAGCTGTCAGCGCCATGACCAGAAGGCTCAGGGTGGCTGGAGCGGTCAGGGACTACTCCCTTCTCCAGACTCCGGGATCCCTGGGAGGAAGGTGTGGCTGGTCCTGGCCCAGTGAATGGTTTCTTGTCTTCCAGTCCCTGCGGGTGCGCCGGTTGCTCCGGCCCTTCTTCCTCCTGCAGAATTCCTCCATGATGAAGAAGACCCTGAAGTGCATACGGTGGTCGCTGCCAGAAATGGCCAGGTGAGCAGTGGGGCCGGAAGCTGCAAGCTTGGCCGGAGGAACCAGAGTATAGGCCTGTTTCTGTGTGGGTAATGGTTGGGCCGGCCCTCTGGAGACTCCCAGCCCAGCATCCTACAGGGGTCAGTGGGCAGTGTTTGGGGTCCTGGCCGACCTGTTCAGGCACTATAGACCTACGCCTACTACCCCAAATTGCTGAGTTCAGCAGTTGCCTCATTTCCTGTGCCTGGGCTCTCAATGGCTGTCTGCACCTGCATCTTCAGTTCAGCTTCCTGTTAATGCTGTGTGGAGCTATGCAAGCCCTATAGCCCTTGATGCCTTCACCTCCCTAGACCCCTCCTAGCTCTCCTGGCTATTGCCAGTAAGAATGTCCCCATGCTCTCCCTCTGCCTCCAGTCCCTTTCCTGGTAGGCCACCTGGGTGACTCCCTGCCTACTTGACCCAAAAAGATGGAAGTGACCTCTGTCCTCAGTGTCCTGGTCCCTGGCATGCCCCTGGGGTTGTGTCCCACCACAAATAGAGGAGCCAGCAGGGTAGGTCTGGCTTCGGGTCCCTGCCCCAGGGATGAAAATATTCAGGAGAGGAGGAGACACTGTGCCCATGCCGGAGGCCATGGCAGGATGGTGTCCTGCCTCTGTGGCTCTGTGGCCTGTGCTGTGCCCTGCTGAACACCGTCCCTTCCCCCAGCGTCGGGCTGCTGCTGACCATCCACCTCTGTCTCTTCACCATAATTGGGATGCTGCTCTTCACCATCGGCGAGAAGGTAAGTGTGGCTGTGTCTGTAGGCCCTTGTTCTGCAGAGCCTGCCTGCTCTGAAGTAGCGTGGGTGGCCGAGGGTAATAGACCAGGAAGTGGGTCGTGACCCATCTCCAGCCCAGGGCCCATCTTCCGCATGGCCAGTGTTTTCATTGCCAGTGCCTTCGTCCACCCGTGTCCACTGTGATGGCTACTTCCTCCATGTCCCTGTATCACAGGGTCTTCACTGAGGGTGACTTGAAGGTCCCTCTCCAGGCTGACCATTCCTCAGCCAGGGCTGGCCTTCCTGGCTCTTGTTCCAGGCCTCAGCAATCCTTGGCTGAGTTCCTGGCCTTTGACTCTGGCCCTTCCCCTGCCCTGCCCAGCTGCAGTTGAGGCTTTGGTATGCTTGCCCATGGGGCTTAGGGGTAGGGGCTGGACTGCCTGCCACACCCTGGAGACCTCTGTGTGACGGCCCCATGACTATGGTCACTACTCTTTCTCAGAGCCTGGCTTAGGCAGGCAACGTGGGCACCGGAAGTGGCCATAGATGAGTGTGTGGGACTCTTCCCCAGGAGAGCTACTGGAAGGATCCTCCTACAGACTAGGTTTCTGCCCCATGATGGGGAACCAGGCTGTGCAGGATGAAGGTTGTGCAATTGATCATGACTTCCTGCCCACGATCTTGACAGCATCTCATTCCCTGCCCTCTCTTGTAGTTGGGCGTCTGTGAGGACTGAGCCATGCTGAGTCCCTTGTCCTTGGCCATATATAACCTTACTGGCCTGACCTGGGAATGGGCCGAGAGCCTGCTGCTTGGCCACGTGGCCCGTCCCAGTGTCTCCATGCTCATGCCAGCTGAGGATGCAACACCTGACTGTCTGAGCCCCTTCTGTAGGCGTTGTCTGTAGCTGGACCCCATGCTACCCACACCTGTTTACCACATGGTGCTTGAATTTGAGGCGTGTGGTCCCCAGCGGCAGTGCTGTCATCCTACCTCACAGCCTGTGTGGTCAGGGCTGTGACCGTGTATTGGCAGTGGGCTGGGTGGCAACCCAGGGCTCCCTCTGCTGTCACAGGCCCGTGGCTCAGAAGAGCCTATAGAGCTTGTGGGGTTGCTTGCTGCAAGAGAGTTGCTGGAAAATGGGCCAGGCTAGGGGGCCTCTGCCTTGGAGGCCTCTCATCACATCCTTGTCTGTAAACTGATGCAGGTTCTAGAACCTTCCTCGGCCAACATGAAACCTTTCCCTGAGCTCACATCAGTGGGTTATAGGATTGATTCAGGTCCTGGAGGGCTGGCTTCAGTCCTCTAGTACTGCCATCCCTGGGCATGTCCTTGGGAGATGGGTTGGCCTCTGGGCCCTTTAACTGAGGGATGTCTTTGGAGGAGTTTGCTCTCCTGTCCCAAGCCCAGGTGGGGCTACCTGGTCCTCCTATAGCAGCACCCTGCCTCGCCCATGCCCAGCATGTTTTTCAACCTTGTTAGTTTTTGTGACATTCATGTCCCCAACCCTTAGTCATTTGTGGCATCTGTCATCATCAGATGACATATGAGGCAGCTGAGTGACAGTGCTGTTTTGTAGATGAGACTAGTAAGTCCTGGAGTTAGTGCTTGTCCTGGATCCTGTGCAGAGGGGGAGACTGCAGCTGATGGCTACTTGCTGGGCTGTTGCCAGGGTTGGCCTTTGCATGGCAGGAGGCACTTGGCTTTGGAGTTGGTTTAGGACAAAGTTGGTTCTCTGTGCATGCGGTCTGCTACTTCCTGTGTGTCACCTGCCCTGCCATTTACATAGCTGCCCCTTTTCTGGCTGGAGTCTGCAGCTTGGGAAGCACAGGGTGGCCCCTGGGACATTGCTGACTTCAGGAGTCTGGAGTGAAGGTTACTTTGAGGCAGACACACTACCCATATTTGCTGCTCTCCATGTCAGGGCTCTGCGGGGAGGACAGGGTGGGAGCGCAGGCCCGGCTATCCCAGCTGACTGCTGTAATAAGACACAGGTGTATAGATAAGGCCATGGGCGTGCCATGGGTGACCAAGGGCCTCTGCTTCAGTGGGCAGCAGTGAGATCTCTCCCGGGGATCCCACATCCCTGTGGCAGCCTCCTTGAGGCTACACTTTGCGCTCTGAGTCTCTTCCCCATCCCGACCCCTGGTTCTTCCTCGTTGTGCACACAGTGCCTGATGGTCAGCTCCCAAGGAAGCTGGCTGGTCCTTCATGCGGTTCCTTGGCTGCCAGGCTGCTGCGCTCAGCTGGGCTGGCTCAGGCTTTTCACTGGGCTTCTTTATAGGCCATTGTGGTTGGAGCCCGCAAGCCCTGAGTTCTGACCTGTCTGAAGGTGAGCAGTGCAGAGCCTGCTGGGAAGTAATGGAGAGATGCAGGTCAGGGGTGCAGACCCCACCCCTTATACCCTGAGTATAGTCCTGGCTATGGGTCTGAGTGGGAGTAGCATTGTCTGTCTGACTGAGACTTCATCTTGGGGACAGAGGTCCAGGTGACTGCCTCATCTGCTCTCAGGATGAAGCACAGGACAAGGAGAGGCTGGCCTACTTCCGGAACCTTCCAGAGGCACTGACCTCACTCCTAGTGCTGTTGACTACTTCCAACAACCCTGATGGTGCGTGTGGAACGTGGGGCTGGGAGGAGCAGTGAATCTGGCCTGGGGGTGGGGCGGGCGTTGGGATGCTGAGGTGTGGAGTTTGGTCTGAGTGTGTGAGCCCTTTACATTAACACGGGGATACGGGGGATACGGTAGTGGGATCCCCCTCCCTACCTTTCCTCTCACCCCCTTTACATGCTTGGTCCATTTCAATCTTTTCTTTCTTGGTTCCCTTTATCTGAAAGTGCCTGGTGGTATGTAGTGACGTGGCGCTGGTCAGTGGTTCCTATGGTGGCCTCTCTGGGGCCTAGCCACACTCCCTCACACTGCCCAGGCCTGCTGTGAGGTGCGTGCCTGGTCGTAGCTGGCATGGTTGGGTGCTATCAGGTCTTCCAGCTTCTCCCGTGTGGGCTGCGCCGGGATGGGAAGGCTGCAGGCCTGGGCTCTGCTGCGGCCTGGCCACTGTGGCTAGTGTCAGTTATCCCGGTCTCAGGTCTTCTCCCTGGGGGCAGCCTGGGAGTCCCATCCCAGAAATGCTGTGCAGCCCGACCTCCCCAAGCCAGTCACCGTGGAGAGAGCAGGGTGGCTTGGGTTGTGGTCACAGGGAGGCCCATCAGCAAAGGGCTGAGCTTCTATGTCAGCCGGTAAGTGTTTGAGACTGGAGTTGGAACAGGAAGTTCTCAGCTGCCCTGTGAAAGCAGATGAGGAGGGGTCAGGATGGAAAAGGAGCTGGGCTCTCAGTGTTTCATCCCAGATTCTTCCTTTGTCTCAGTGATGATCCCAGCGTACACCCAGAACCGGGCCTATGCTCTCTTCTTCATAATCTTTACCTTGATAGGTAAGTGGCCATGTGTGACAGGATCCCTGTGCTCAGGAGTGGCTGCAAACTTTCTAACTCTCCTGTAACTCTGCCTCAGTCTGTCTTCAACCTGTTGTAACTTTCCCTGCAATGCTCTCCGTAACTTGACCTTATGTTTTACCTCAGTTCCTCACCCAGACTGTCACCTTAACCCAGGCTCTCAGTGTGTCCCTATGCTGTAATATCACCTCAGCCTGTCCCCCAGAACTTCACCTCGGCCTGCTCCCAACTTACGGCTTCATCGCAGCTTGTCCACCTGTGGCCTCACCGCTGCTCCCCACCCTGTCACTTCACCTCACATGCTCCCTGTGTAGCTTCACCTGAGCTCATCGCCCTGTACCTTCTCCCCAGCATAGCCCCTCAGATTACCTCAGACCCACTCTCGTCTCAGCCTATCCCACCCCAACAGCCTCACCTCAGTTCCCCATCTTGTGCCTGTGTGTGTCCCTATACCGCCTGTAACTACCTCAGCGTGCTCCCTACCCCACTAGCATGCCCTGCCCACTCTCCCTCTGGTGGTATGTGACCCTCGGTGGCCCTGTCTGCCCTTCGACCCATGGCTAGGCATGCTTGGCTTTGCCCCATTGATGGACAGTGATGCAGGAGTCTGGAGGTTGTGTGTGTCCCCTGCTATGCGGCAGAAGGGAACTCTGTGACCATGGCTGTGGCTGGTCATCCTGTGCTCCTGGCCACTGTGCCTATGCTGGTTGAGACCTTTGAGCCTGGGGATGGTTTTGTCACTAGCTGCTCCAGGCTCTGCCCCACTGACCTCTGGTCAGCCTTTTTGTTTCGTTTTGTTCTTTTCCTTCCCCAGGAAGCTTGTTTCTGATGAACCTGCTGACGGCCATCATCTACAATCAGTTCCGGGGCTACCTGATGGTGAGCCACCCCATGCCCCTTCTGGGTTGTGCCAGAGCTGACCTCAGAGGCCAGGAAAAGTGGGCCCTGAGGCAGCTGATCCTGGTGGGATAGGGAACCTGGGTTGCAACCTCCTACAGACCAGCTCAGCTGCACCATCACTGCTATGGGTCATTTCAGTAGCATGGGTGTTGTCATGGATACCCTGGGTTTGCTTCTTTGGCCTCCCACACTCAAGAGGAGAACACGCAGAAACTGCAACTCCTCGTATGTCTGACCTGTCCCCTTAAATGCACAGAGAAGAAATTCAGACCATAGAGCAGTGGTTTTCAACCTGTGGGTTGTGACCCCTTGGGGGTGATGAGTGACCCTTTCACAGGGTCATATATCAGATATCCTGCACACCAAATACTTATAGGAAAATTTATAGCAGTACCAAAATCACAAGTTATGAAGTATCGATAAAAATAATTCTATGGTTGGGTCACCACAACATGAGGAACTGTATTAAAGGGTTGCAGCATTAGGAAGGTTGAAAAACCACTGCCTTAGAGGCTTCAGAGCAGGCCACAGTTGGCAGCCATCCCTGCCTTGCCTTTCCTCGCTCCCTTCCTTGAGGACTGTCCTCTGATGCCTAAAGAGTGAGGGGATGCTTTACAGCCTCTCTTGGGGGCTCCCCAGGCTCCCCGTTAGCTTGCTCCCCAGGGCTGAGTGGGCAGGGATATAGACATGTGTGGGAATTGCCAGAGCTGGCTGTTCAGAGCTGTCCTCTTTACAGAAATCTCTACAGACCTCGCTGTTCCGGCGGCGGCTGGGGGCCCGAGCAGCCTATGAAGTGCTGGCCTCCAGGACAGGCCTGGCTGGAGCCACCCCTGAGGCGTGAGTGTCGGGGTCCTCTCCCAGGACAGTATGGACTTTTGCTTCTGAGAAGGGGAGCCGGGTGCTCATTAGGGGTTTCCCGAGCTGCTCCTGCTGGCTGGCGCCAGACTGGATATTCCATTTGGAGCTGTGTAAACTGCCAAGCCCTTCAGTGTTTCCGCTGTCTTGTTTACTCTTGCCCGATAGCCCACTTGTGTCTAAGGCAGGCGTCCACACTGGCAGGTGGGCAGACAGCTCTGGTGTGCCACTGAGAAGGTTCTGGGCTTGAGTGCTCAGTGGCAGCAGAGTCCCCAGTGGATCTTAGATGGGGCCTGTAGGGCACTTGCAGGTCACCCCATGCCTGAAGCTCACAGAGGCTCCTTTTCCATGCCGCGGGGTGGATTCATAGGCGGGTTCAGGCTAGAGGAGCTGGCTTTGCCCATGCTCACTAGGGCGAGGTTTCTCCGCCACAGAGTTGGGGTAAATCCTGAGAACTTCCTGCGAGTGCTTCAGAAAACCCAGCTGTGCAAGATCCACAAACAAGCCATCATACAGGTCGCTGCTCTTCCCGGGGCTACCTCAGTTCCTGCCCAGGGTCGGGAGGAGCTGGGTCATCCCCTGCCCGCTGGCGGCCGACCTGGCCTTCCTTCTACAGAAGGTGTTCTCTTATGAAGGCCGCCCCATACAGGCTGATGAGTTCCAGACACTCTTCGATGAGGTTGACAAAGCTGTGATCAAAGAGGTAAGTAGGCCTGGCCTGTGCTGCCACCTCCCCAGCCTGGGGCCACCAGGACCAAAGGGTGTCTAATAACCACTGCCAGGAACCCCCAACCCCTGAGATTGGGGATCATTTGGCAATTTGGGGTAAGGGGTAAATTTGTTGCCTCGAGACATTTACTATTGTGTGTGTGGGGGGCATGACCTGGGTGAGCCTGACACACAGGAACATTCTACAGCGTTTCTGTCTCCAGCTCCCCTGACCTCCCCTGGGAGGTTTAAGGCTGCCTTCCCCAAGGTCCTTGCCGCTAGTTCTGGACGCCTGTGGACAGTCCCCTTGGGGGTCTTGGCTTCCACTTCAGCCCCAGCCAGAGGACAAGAATGCCTGCATGGTCCAGTGTGGGCTTCTGGAACCAGCAGCCTTACCAGGCAGAGCTCAGGTATCCCAGGCAGGGAGAGAGACTGCTGTTCCTGCCAGCCAGCCCTAAGAGGACCAAGCGAAGTCCCAAGTGGGACAGGCTGAGGTGGGATTGGATTTGTCCAGGCTGCTTAAAGCCTTGACAGTTCTGCTGCTGTGTGACCCGGCTGTTCAGCCTGACATTCAGTGTCTCATGTCTCATGTCCCAGAAGCTATACGCCTGAGATGGAGACATCCCAGGCCCAGCCCTTCCCAAGGCCTCTCCCTGTGGCTGGCTGATGGTGACTCTTCCCTGTGTCTGCATGTGGCCATGCAAAAATCTTCTTACAAGGACAAAGGCATATGGAATAAGACCCATGCCAGGACCCCACTTTCACAGTCACCTCTGGAAAGGCACTGTCTACAAGTACATCATAGCTTGTTAGCTGCTCTGGGAAGATTGTCTGCTTTTGTGGCCTCAGTTCCCCATCAGAGGTGGTTGTCTTAAAAATCAATGTCTTTCGCCAGGTGATGGTGGCACACACCTTTAAGCCCAGCACTCGGGAGACAGAGGCAGGTGGATTGCTGTGAGTTCGAGGCCAGCCTGGTCTACAAAGTTAGTCCAGGACAGCCAAGGCTACACAGAGAAACCCTGTCTCGGAAAAACAAAAAACAAAAAACAAAAAACAAAAAAACACCCAAAGACAAACAAAACAAAAAATCATGTCTTTCTCAGGCTTCCCAGGCCTTCTGGAAGCTTGTATTTGTTGCTGTTTTCCTTGGGGGTGTTGCTAGGCACTGTGTTTATTCTGCCATCAGACCTCTGCTTGGACCAGGTGAGCACTGAGGTGTCAGAGGGTCCCCCTGACTTGGGGCATGTGCAGCAGTTGCCGTTGGCTGCAGGCTGTAGTGATGGGCCTCACAGGACCGGAGCCTGGGAGGCTGTGTTCCAGATGGTGCTTCCCATCCTGGGTAGGAGGTCTGCTGCCTCAGGAAGCTGCTCTTGGAAGCCACATGGCCTAGGTTTGTTGTCGCTCAGTCCTTTTCCAGGCACAGTCAGACCCGGGCGAGAGAGCAGGCTCCATCAAGGTTCTGTTTCTTGGTCTTGCCTGCCGGGCTGCCCAGGTTCTCCCTGGGCTGGTGTTTGCAAACCTCTGGGGAGCAAAGTAGCTGCCAAACTTGACTGTACTTTCTCCCAGAAGCTAGGAGGAGGTTCTTTCTGCCCTGGTGCTGTAGAGGAAAGACACATGGACTGCGTTTTAAGGCCCAGTAGAGCAGGCTTGGGCTGGGGACAGCCTAGCACTTGAGCCATATCCCCCGTCTGGTCTCCTTTCCCAGCTATTTTGTGGATTCTTTGAGACAGGGTCTCCCCTATGTAGCTATAGCTGTCCTTGAACCCACTTTGTAGCCCTGGGTGGCCTCAAACTCACAGAAGCTCACCGTGTTTGCTTGTGGGTGCTGAGATTGGAGGTGTGGCATGGCCGTGCTTGGTTTCCCCAACTGCTTACCTGCTCTATGGGGTATGCACTCTCTGGAGGTCCAAGACTAAAGCCTAGGACTGAGTGTTGAGGCGCGTGTTGGAATCTGGAAGTTTTGGGAGGTGCAGATCCTTGCCGTGGTGTTACGTCACTTTTCCCTCCAAAGTTGAGTGCAGTGAGGACCGTAATTCATTTCTGAGGATCAGCTGCGTGGAGGTTGCTCATGTCAGGGCCAGGCTGTGGTTTTGGATCAGCCCCTTCAGAGGGGTGCCCTGGTGTAGACTGGAACACGCTCTGCTCACCTGTCAGCAGGGGCTGAGCGCCCCCGCTGGTGCGTCCAGAAGAGGTGCTTTCAAAATGTCGTCCTTCATCGAGCGTGGTCACCATGGTAGATGTGAAAGAAGAGTGGAAAACGCCCCATCCATGCCCTCCCAGAGGCAGCCTGTGTCACATGGAGCCTGATTGGCTCAGCTCTCTGCTGCACAGGCGTGTGCTGCTATGTTTGGTTAAGTCTGAACATGATGGAGATGCTGAGCCTCTCTGGGCCAAGGTGTTACTGTGTTTCCAGTCAGACAGAAGCCACAGAGGAAGCGAAAATGAGGAAGTGTCAGGTGTGAGGAAGGATTGCTGTAGAGCAAGAAGAGTTCCAGCAAGGGTGACTTTAGAAGGAGATTCTGGTCTCTGTGGAGAAGTGTGCCTCACACTTGCATAGAAAAGGTGGCCCAGACCTCTGGTCTTCCTGAACAACTGCTGGTCTGTAGGCCATTGGCAAGCAAGAGCAACTGTACTGGGTGCTGCAGGGGCCACACTACCTGCAGCAGAGGCCAGGGTGTGCAGAGCGCTTAGGGGTCTCTGGGCAGGCAGCTGCTGTACACTAACTAGTTCACGTGTCAGCAAGTCAGGCTACAGCTCTAGGGGGCAAGGAGGACCGCATGGCCGGATGCTGACAGGAACTGTATTCACAGTGGACAGGTGTTAACGGTGAATCAGAGAAGTAGCGACTGCTTGCTGAGGACCTCCCTCCCCACAGAAGTGACTCTGTTCAGCATGGTGTTCTGACATGTTCCATGTGGACACTGCCCCATGCAGCCCGTAGGCATCTCTCTGTACCTGACATGAAGTTCCTGAGGTTGGGGTCCTTAACTCTCTTCCCTGCCCCCCTCTGGTGGCCTTGACCATGGTCAGAGCTGCCCCCTGAAGTGTGGCCTTTACCAGTGACTGAAGAAGTCAGTGGTTCGGTTTCAGCATAGAAACTTACTGTTACCTGTGGTGATACTCCAACCCCTGGGGCAGCAGGGGCCAGCATCTCACGCTGTCCTTGTACACATGGAGAGGTGTCAAAGGACACTGCAAACCACAGAAAATGCTGGGTCTTGTGAGGCTGTCCACTCTGGCTGGCCACAGTGCACCAGAGTTTGTTGCTAGTGTTGTCCTAGCACCAAATGCTAGGGAAAATTTATTTTGTTTTAAAATTTTGTGTCAGGGTTTCTTTGTGTGTAGCCCTGGTTATCCTGGAATCATTCTGTAGACCAGGCTGGCATTAGGCTCACAGAGATCCATTTGCCTATGCCTCCTGAGTGCTGGGATTAAAGGCATGTACAACTACCACTCAGCTAAAAATTTTTAAGGTTTATTTATTTGTTTGGTTTTTCGAGACAGGGTTTCTCTGAGTAGCCTTGGCTGTCCTGGACTCGCTTTGTAGACCAGGCTGGCCTCGAACTTACAGCGATCTGACTGCCTCTGCCTCCCTAGTGCTGGGATTAAAGGTGTGCGCCACCATGCCCAGCTTAAGATTTATTTTTAATTAGTGCATGTGTGCATCTGTGACATCAGATCTCTCTGAGCTCTGGTTACCAACGGTTGTGACCCATCCTGTCAGATGTGGATGCTGGGAACTGAACTCAGGCCCTCTGCTGAGCCATCTCTCCAGCCCCTTAATTTGTTTTTAAATGTGTATAAGTGTTTAGCCTGTATATATGTCTATGCACCATGTGTATACAGTAGCTGTAGAGGCCAGAAGATAGTGTCAGATTCCCTGGAACTGGTGTTAGAGAATTTGTGAGCTGCCGTGTGGGCTCTGGGAATTAAATATGGGTCCTTTGGAAGAACAGCAAGCTCACTTAACTGATGAGCCATCTCTCCACACCAAGATTTACTTTTTATTTTATATGTATGGGTATTTCTTCTGTGTACCACATATGTTCCAGGTGCCCGTACAGGCCCAAATTGTTGTATTGCCTGGGACTGGAGGTATAGTTGTGTTATAGACTGTGTGTATACTGAGAATTGAACCTGGGTCCTCTGGAAAAAGGACCTGTCCTCGTAACCACTGAGAGCCATCTTTCCAGCCCCTCCAGCATACATTTCAAATGGCTAATGTGACATGGTTTACATACAGGTCGGTAGACATTTAGACCGCTCTAGCTGTATGCTGTAAAGGTCATTGGTGATTAGCCTCTCACATGTAAACTTGTCTCTGCGTTTGGGATTACTTCTGAGACTAGCTAAAGCAGGACAGGAGGTGAGGCAGAAATATGTCATCCCAGAGCAAGAGACAGGTCACCTGCCTCACCATGCCTCTGAGAGTGTAGTTCCCTTTGCAGCACCTGCCGAAGCCCCAGTACCAGTCACCGTTTCTGCAGAGCGCCCAGTTCCTCTTCAGCCACCCCTACTTCGACTACCTGGGGAGCCTCATCGCTCTGGGAAACCTCTTGTCTATTTGTGTGAGTGGGGGTTCACTTTGTGGTACTGTGGGAGGCCCCTCCTGTACCCCTTCTTCCAGCTTAGTTGAAGGTGTGTCCTGCAGCCAGCCTTCCCTTTTAACCCCCACACTGTGGCTGGCCACCATGGTAAGCTGTCCTTTACTCTGGCTTGCAGGTGTTCCTGGTGCTGGACTCAGACCTGATGCCAGGGGAGCGTGATGACTTTGTCCTGGGGGTGAGCTCAGGGGCCACTAGCCTGTGACGCTGGCAGCTCTTCCAGGGGCTGAGCAGTGAGGAGTGGCAGGGTGGAGGCAGTGTGGCTGGGTCCAGAGCAGTGATCCCTCATGGGTTGGAGGGGCTGGGGGAGGGGGTTGGCGAGGCGCTGGTTATATGAGCAAAAAGTGGTTGGTGTGGACAGAGCAACAACCAAGGGCCCCTTCTTAGTGCTTTAGTGGAGTTGTCTGATGGCTCAGAATGAATAGAACAGCGCACACTTGAGAGTGAGCCTCCTCATAGTCTGTCGTGTGTGTGTGTGTGTGTGTGTGTGTGTGTGTGTGTGTGTGCGCGTGCGTGCGTGTGCATGTGTATGTGTGTGCATCCACATGACCCCCTTTAAAGGAAGAGTTCCTTGTGTTTCCTACCTGGGAGAGGCCATCTTCGTGTTGGGCTTCCCCCACTGCAAGCCCTCTGTCCTTTTGAGGATAAGCTTCTGCAAGTTCAGTCTCCCCTGGGAAGGGCCTGTCCAGGTGTGCCCTTTCATTGCCTGTTGGCTGGGGAGGCCTAGGTCAGGTCCAGATGTGCATCCCTGGGGCCTGTGTGGTACTCAGAGATAGGACAGAACAAGATGCAGAAATGCCAGTGATGCCCTAAGCACAGGAGGTGAGGTCACAGAAGGGCAGCAGAAGGGGGGGTGGGGGTAGGGGGACACAGGACGCCCTGGCCATGGGCCTTGGAATCCTAGGGCCAGCTCTGGAGGTGCAGTAAGTGAGGCTGGACCTGGGCTCTTCCCCTCCAGATCCTTGACTACGTCTTTGTCTTGTACTACCTGGTGGAGCTGCTACTCAAGGTGTTCGCACTGGGCCTGCGGGGCTACCTGTCATACCACAGCAACGTGTTTGATGGCTCCCTCACGATTATCCTGCTGGTAAAGTTCACACAAGCCGGGGTACCTCTCCTGGCAGCACTGCGAGCCTGGCTGGCAGCTCTGCCTGGGTCCTTTGGGTGTATAGTATAGTCTAGATAAATCGGATAGAGGACTACCCAGGAGTAAGTGGGGCTCCTGGCTCGAGGGACCTGAGGTGAAGTGCATGATGGGATGCAGGAACTTGGTCCCCATTGTAGATGATTGCTGCAGGGGCTGGACTGCCACTTTTCATCCTGAGGGAGGTCCAGCAGGACTCAGAGCTATCTCAGTAGCTAATGCAGCTCCTGGTACAGCCCTCCAGTGTCACTGGTTCACAGTGCAACCTTGGCGTGGACATGTTTGTGCCAGGGGTCTCAGCCACCCAGGGTGCCCTTGGGAGTCCCCACTTTCTTGGAGAATGGGGCTCACACTTGGTATGGGTGTCACAGTAGTGAACTCAAGTGACATTTTGAGAGCTAGTGGGCCCTTAGGAATATGCATAATGTTGCTTGAGCCAGGCCTTTGTTCAGGGATGGACCAGAGGGCTGGCTCAATGGTTTTCTCAGTCGTAATTCCTAAAGCCCGAGGATTCTGCCTGGCAGATGTCTAACATCTGGGTGTATGGGGCCAGGCCTGAGCTCCGAGTTCCATTGCATGCCCAAGTGATGGACTTCAGTCTTGGGATTCTGTTGCAAGCTGCCTGGGCTGGCCCTGCTGGAGGTGCCGCCTGGGCTGGTCCTGCTGGGTGATGGCCCCTCTCTCTGTGGTTCAGGTTTTGGAGATTTCTACTCTGGCTGTATACCGATTGCCGCACTCAGGATGGTATGTGATTGCAGAGAACCTGGGGATGCCACCTGAACAGTGACCTCTCTCACTGCACCCAGGTGACAGATTTCCAGTACCACATGGGGTCCCTGGCCACTGGCATGACTCATTCTACCAGTAGGGTTGTTGGACTGTGGGCTGTGGGCTGAGTCTGCCCGGTATGGGGGGACATGCAGAAATGGACACCATTTCTCCTTCGAGCAGTCCCCTTTGCAGTGGCTTGGTGGCAGTGTTGTGTTCCCTGTACGGTGTTCTAACAAATGGCTGTGTTCCCTCTCCCCCATCATTGCTGCTGTGGGACATGAGGCCCAACTCAGGTCTGGGGGACCTGGGGACACAGATGAGATTGGGTCCCTCTGCTGGAGTGTGGGGAAAGATCCCCTTGCTAGTGCCTGCCCAGCATGTGGCCATGACTCTACCCTTGTGCTTGGGTGTCCGGTTCCTTTTTGTAAAATGGTGTCTCTGGGGCTCTGGCTTACTGAGGTGTTAGGGCAGGAGTTAAGCCCACTGGCCCCCTATCTTACTATATGGAGAGATTCCTGGATAGAGCCCCAGGACCCTAGCATAGCCAGAGGGTGCTAGGCTTGTGCCAGTGCCTTTGTTGGTGAGGCTGCCTGTACCAGGATGACAAATTAGGTTGCTGTGAGAGACTCCTGTGAGCCAAGACTTGTCTAGCACAGGCCCAGGGCCACTTATGTCCACTTCATATCCCTGCCCTGCCTTGTCTTAGACAGTGACACAGTTGGGAGAGGCTTCAGAGGGCTGGGGGTCCAGCATTGATTGACCTGCCGAAATGCCTCTGGGGTGCCTGCTGGCATGGCTGGGAGATGGACAGGGACATTCCGCCTCTGTGCCAGGCAGGAGCCAAGTGGCAGCAGTGCTCTTGTTTCTGATATGAGTCAAGCCCTTCCCAAGCTTGGTCCCATAATCTTGGGAATTGTGGAAGTGGCATTTGGGGTTAGAGTGGCTTATGTTTAGATAGGGATGAGGATACAGAGAAGCCACAGGGATGCTGGAGTGCAGTGGCAGCCACAGGGCCGGAGAACAGGGCTAGATCATGGGATAGGGGATGAGGTCAGGAGACAGGGTCAAGAGTCATAGGCCCAGATGGGACAGGGTTAGTGATGGGACAGGGCCATAGTCAGGGAATAGGATGTGGTTAGGACAAGATTCCTATCAGTTCTTCAGGAACTGAGCTTGGCAGGTCTGGACCTGGGCAGTGAATATCATCTCTGCCTTCGTGCTATGGGGCTGTTCTGGGAAGTGTGGCCATGGCTGTGGCTGTGGCTGTGGCTGTGCTAAGAAGTGTGGCTGTGGGAGGTGTGTGGCTGTGGCTGTGCTGAGAAGTGTGGCTGTGGCTGTGACTGTGCTGAGAAGTGTGGCTGTGGCTTTGACTGTGAGAGATGTGGCAGTGCTGGGAGGTGTGTGACTGTGCTGAGAAGTGTGGCCATACCTGTGCTTGTGCCTGTGCCTGTGCCTATGCTGAGAATTGTGGCTATGGCTGCACCTGTGCTGAGAATTGTGGCTATGGCTGCACTTGTGCTGAGAAGTGTGGCTATGGCTATGGGAGGTGTGGCAGTGCTGGGAGGTGTGTGACAGTGCTGAGAAGTGTGGCTGTGGCTGTGGCTGTGGCTATGGTTGTGGTTATGGCTGTGCTGAGAAGTGTGGCTGTGGCTGCACCTGTGCTGAGAAGTGTGGTTGTGGCTGTGAGAGGTGTGGCAGTGCTGGAAGGTATGTGGCTGTGCTGAGAAGTGTGGTTGTAGATGTGGCTGTGGCTGTGGCTACGGCTATGCCTGTACTGAGAAGTGTGGCTGTGGTTGTACTGAGAAGTGTGGCTGTGGCTGTGCTGAGAAGTGTGGCTGTGGCTATCCTAGGAGGTCTGACTGTAGCTGTGGTTATGGCTGCCTGGGCACTATGTGTGAGTAAGATATAGCCAGGCTCAGCCTCCCACCTCCTGAGGGTTTTTTCTGCCTGGTGTCCATACGGTGACCATTGTTGTCTGCTCACCTCTGCTGCCTCATCTCCTAGACCCTCTGCTCCCCTGTACCTCCTAACATGGCTCCTGTGTCTTCCTAGGAAGCCCAAGCAGTATGGCCCACTGTCACTGTGGGACTTGACACGGCTGGTGAACACACTGATTGCATTTCGCTTCCTGCGCATCATCCCGAATATAAAGGTGTGTGCCCCCCCCCCCCCCCCCCCACCGACCTATCCAAGGTCTGGGACAGGGACACTCAACACCAGGGCCCTTGGGAGCATACCCTCAGCCCCCTTGACATTCTTAAGCTGCTGAGGCGGGGTCACTGGGTCAAGAACCCAGACATCCATTTCTTTTGGCCTCCAGGTCACAGAGGTACACAT
>OU015757.1:24874805-24890630 GCA_907169655.1 Acomys percivali | reverse complement strand
TGGTGGTAAGTCCTGGGGCTCTGGTGGTGGCCTGGGTGGGCTGGCTCTGTGAAGTTGCTACACTGACAATGGCTCCTCCTCCGTAGGTGGCATACTATGTGTTCGCCATGGTTGGAATCAACCTGTTCCGAGGCGTCATTGTGCCTCCTGGAAACGGCAGGTGAGGGGCTGTCCGTGCTTGAGGGCATTAGCCTGTGGGCCCTCCCCCGAAACGTTTCTTGTGGGTGTCTCGCCTTGGGTCTCCTGAGCACAGCCCCCCCTCCCCCGGGGGTCTAGGCTGTGGCATTGCTGGCACGGGATTGGCTGTGGAGTGCCATCTTCAGGACCTGGAGCCCAGGCTTCCAGGGGTGGGAGGCTCTTGGGCCATGTCACACGCTCGCTCTCCCTGTGTGGCTGGGCCTGAGTCCATGCTGGGCTGCAGAGTGGGGCAGCGCTCAGCTGTGCAGGCCCCTGTCCAGCTGCTAACCAAGAGCCACTGTGTCTCCAGCCTTGTTTTTAGTAACGGCTCAGCTCCATGCGGAAGCTTCGAGCAGCTAGATTACTGGGCTAACAACTTTGACGACTTTGCTGTAAGTCCTCTCTGCCTTGTCCTCAGCTCTAGCTCACCTGGGGACAGCCCCTCTGCCTTCCTTACCCTGGTCCGTGTTCCCTGGGTCCTCCCTTTGCCTTGTCCTGGGCCCTCCTGGACCCCCCGACCTCTGCTGCCCCACAGGCTGCTGTAATCACGCTCTGGAACGTGATGGTGGTGAACAACTGGCAGGTGATCCTGGATGCCTATCGGCGCTACTCAGGCCCGTAAGTCTCTGTGCCAGGGCTGCCCGTGACCTGGACAGTGCACCAGAGACCCAGGGCCTGGACTGAGAAGGGAACCAGTCCCTGGCCTTGGAAGGCTGGCCATGCTGTGTCCCGGCAGGCTTCAGCCTTCACCTATACTACACTGGGAGATGGCCAGGGCCCTGGGCTTCTGAACTCTAGTGGTGCCTGTGTGGGAGAAATGAATGGGGTATATGATTGCCTGAAGCTTCTAGGGCTTTCCATGGGGGAACAGTCTGGTGGTTTATTTGGCTTATAAGTTGGAGAGCTTTGACCAGCTCAGCAGAGAGGCCTGGGTTTGAATCAAACTTGCACCTCATGCTAGGCTTTCTCTGGAGGCTCTGTTTCCAAGGCCCGGTGTCATGGGGCACTGTGCCTTGTGGAGTTAGCAGTAAGGTCTGATGAGACCCAATAGATATGTTGTAGCTGTTGGTCCTTCTGGACTGATCTCACCTGACTCACAGTGGGGCCTGGCCTCCTTGTCCATCACAGGTGGTCAACAGTGTATTTTGTGCTGTGGTGGCTGGTGTCCTCTGTCATCTGGATCAACCTGTTTCTGGCTCTGCTTCTGGAGGTACCAGATACCCCTGTCCAGGCCCGAGATGGCCTACTGACTTGTTTAGTTTTGGTAGGTTGAGCCCCAGCCAGGCTCCCTTCAGCCTGGAGCCCTGGCCAGCGGGGCTCCAAGCTGCTTGCCCTGCTCGCCAAGGGCCCCCTAGGGGTCTGTGGGGGTTCTCAGGGCCCCAGGCTGGCTTAAGGATGAAGCTGGGCATCTTGCTATTTCAAGGGCGTGGATCTCATGGACTCTGCCTCAGGATGTCTGGGATGAGCTGCTCCCCACAGTGACTGTACCATGACAGCAGACTGGGCCATGGGGCTTGGGCTCCGGAGCTAGGATCACATGGGTGCTTACACTCTTCCTTCCTCCTGCTCCAGAACTTTCTCCACAGATGGGACCCCCAAGGTTATAAGGAGCTCCTTGTTGGGACCCAGCAGATCGCCTACCAGACGTCGGTGGAGCTCATGTTCAGGTTGGAGCTTGGGAATGTGCCTCAGGGGCATGGAGCTGACAGTGGGGGAGGGGAGAGCAAGGCCTTCTGGTGGGGTCCCTCTTCCACCAGGCATCTGGGCTGCTGCTGAGCTGGCAAGAGATGCTCACAGTATGACAGTGGGCACTCCCGCCTCCACCAGGGACGTGGCTGTGCTTAGGATCTAGCACTTGGAAGGGACCATCTATCCTCCAGTGTCTTCTGGCTTCTGGCTGTTGCCATGGGAGCATAGGCGGGTGGCTTGAATGAACCACACCTTCTCCTCTGGTGACAGCGTGGAGATTGCCCTCTGCTTATATATGAGTGGCTCTCTTCCCAGGACCATCTGTCATAAGCCCCATTTCCTTTCACCAGTATTGGCCGTGTGCTGTGGCCAGCCAGGTGTAGCCATGCCAGTTGGTGTGAGGAGGAGGGCTCTCTGGGATTCCAGGCTTTTCATGCTCTTCTTGGTACCATGGTAGACTCATGGCAGGGGGCATGCGACACGTCCTCTCTACATTGACTCCCTCCTTAGCCCTCTCTAGTGTGATCACCAATGCACACAAAGGTCACTACCATCTGTATCTTCCTGAGGCAGGACCTGCATGTCTCTGTCCCCATGTCCTGCCACAGCCTGTTTTGAAAGTGCCTCCTGGTGGGGAACTCTCAGTCCAGGCACTTGCAGATGTTGCCTGCTGCCTTTGCTTGCAGTCTCTGAGATACCCATGCCCACCTTTCTCTGAAGCGTCCTGTGACTGTCCCTACCTTACAGGGACATCCTAGAGGAGCCCAAGGAGGAGGAGCTGATGGAGAAGCTGCAGAAGCATCCGCACTTGCAGCTGTGCAGGTGACATCAGCGTGGCCGCCCAGCTGGGGTGACAGGACAGAGATGCTGGCCTGGGCCCCTGCTGTGGAGGCAGCAACTGGTAGAGACCAAGCAAGCAAAGGTGCCTGGGACAGACCGCTCAGGGACAGATGGAGGCTGCAGTAAGGACTCAGCCCCCTGGGGCTGCTCAGCAGCGACCTCTGTGGCCTTGGCGGACCGATGCTCAGCACTTCGGGGCAGTATCCCTCCATTTGCTCTTTCCAGGCTGCCTTGGTAAGACTTGCTAAAGACAGAGAGCGATTTCCAAGGGACCTCAAAGCTGGTAATGGAGAAGGCCTCAGCTCCCATTGTTACCCACAGCTATCTGTGCCCACAGTGGCCTTTGTGAGCCCAAGCCTGCACAGGACCCTTGGAGGGTAGCCAGCAGGTTTCCAGGGCATTGGGGGTTGGTATCATGTGGGGAGAGTGTCACCTCTTTGTTTCAGTGTCTGAATGTGATGGGGTATGTCTGGGGGGGGAGGGGCGTCACAGTGCTAATCACTTCCTGTTTTGTAAAGAATGATATTTTCTTACTGTGACTCTGGGTAGCGTTGTTTAGGTTGTAGGCCATACAGGAGCACCGGGTTGTGAGGTGTGACCTCCTACTCGTGATGAGAAGCATCCTGCAGTGAATGCACAAAGGCTTGTACGCCAGAGGTGGCCCTATTTTGTGTGTCCTCAAGGTTTGTGGCAGAGCGAGCTGGGGCAGGAAAGTAGATCAACTCAGGCCACTAAGCTAACCATTGGATTTCTCATTTCAGATGCCAGCTCCGAGGGTTGGTGGTGAAATTTCTTGGGGTCTCTTAGTCTGCAGGCGGCTCCAAGTGATGTCTGCTTTGGGCTTTGACAAGGAATGGGGGACCTACTCTCTTGTGGGCTGTGAGCTGCTGGGCTACGCCATGGTCTAGGAGAGGAATCTGAGGGAAAGTGTAATTGAAGATAGTTTTGGGGAAAAACAAAAAACAAAACAAACAAAACCCCCAAAAAACTCCAAACTTAAAAAAACCCCAAAACAGAAAAGCATGGTGCTAAGGCTGTGAGTACTGGAGAGGTGATGGCTCCCAGCACCCAAGGAGTGGCTTGGGAAACCCGATCATTTCCATGACTTCCTCAGTGGGAGTCTTTAGGAGTCCTGGAGGCAGTCTGGGACCTACCCTTCTGCAAGCTGCCTTCCTGGAAGTCAGATTAGAGGCCACACCCAATTGTCCTGAGCTGGGCTGGTCCCTGGCACCATGGCTGGACCAGATGAGCCACATGTAGTTGTGTTGTCTGCTAAGCCTTGAGCGCCACCTACTGGTGAGACGGGCACTGCTGCCACTATCGCTGCCTGGTGGCCTCCGGGGCTCCCCAAAAGCAGCTCTTTGGTTTTCCAGGCCAGCTTACCTGACTCAAGTCGATGTCATTCCCCCACCTCACCTCAGAGAAAGCCTGGTCTGGTACTTGTTGGCTGGATGTCAGTGCCCTGGTTCTGCCTCTGCTGTCTAGTGCTGCCCGGTCCACTCAGAATCATCCATTTTGTGCAAAAATCCCCCTGCAGGTAATTTTGATCAGAATGAGCCAGGTGCAGGGAGCTGATTTCCACTCAGGCTGCCCTGCCCTCAGTAAAGGTAACCGAGATGATAGTTACTGGAGTGTGTGTGGATGGAGCAGAGGAACCACAGCAGAATTCGGTGGGGGGGCTCCTCAGCTCGCTGTCCTGACCATTTCAAATGCTCCGAGTCACCAGTGGCTGTGGTGAGGGCTTTGCGCAGCACAGGACTGCAAGGGGGGGGAGGCAAACTGTTTGAGGAGTGTGGGCTTGTGCTTCTCAGGGGCCCTTCATGGTTGCTCAGTGGGCTCCCCCTGTTTTCTGTGCTCATCTCTTGGTACTGAGTACAGAAGCTGTGGAGCCTGAAGCACCCAGCATAGATGGAGCTGGTGTCACACACGGCCCTGCTGGCTGTCAGAAGAGAAGGTAGATGCAGGAGGTGCCTGGTGCTTGGGTCTGGGTGTATTGAAGGGCCTCGTGTTGGAGTTCTGGGGGTCAGCAGGAGGCATGCATGGTGAAGACAGCTGGTGATGGTGGCGTGGGAGGCTGAGCCTCTCAGAGCAGCAGTGACCTCCTAGTGGAGTGGGGTGGGGTGGGCTTCCTTGGCCTGAACCCTGAGCTTGTGCTGCTCACACACCAGCAGAGCTTGAGTGGTTCGCCAATGTGTAGTGCACACTGGGAGTCAGTGAGGGGATCTGAGGAGTCAGGAGACCACGCCCACCTGGGGCTCTTAGCCTGCCTGGCGAGTGCTTACGACCGAAGAAGATATTTGCGTTTTCTACCTTGGACATGTTGGGCAGTAGCTAACCACCAGGGGCTCGACCAGACCTGAGGCCACATTAGAAGCCTTGCCTGGACTTAGGTGGCTGTGTGGCTTTGCCTTCTTGGCTTCTGTGACCCCTCCAGGCCAGACCTGGGACCTGCCTAGCTCCTTTGGAAAGAGCAGCCAGTACTCTTAACTTCTGAGCCGTCTCTCTAGCCTAGTACTTCTGGGATCAACCCTACCCAGTGAACCTTCTGGTTTCTCTTTTCTACCAATGCTTGCCAGTCTCCTTAATGTGTGTCTTTGAGCGATTTTAAGGACATTTAACCAGTGACTGTTAGCTGCTTGTTCCTGTCACTGTCCACGCCCCTTGCAGACCTCTCCCACACTGCCCTTGGCTCAAGTCTCACATCCTGAGGGCTCACAAAAGCCTCTAAAGGTGGCCTTGAGAACCTTCATTTATCTAGATCAACAGTTCTTGTCCTGTGGGTCACAACCCTCTTGGGGGTTGCATATCAGATATCCTGCATATCAGATACTTACATTATGATTGATAAATAACAGCAAAGTTACAAAGTAGCAACACAATTAATTTTATGTTTGGGGCACAGCAGCATGAGGAACTATATTAAAGGGCTGCAGCATGAGGAATGTTGAGAACCACTGTTTTAGGCCTTTATTGTCTGGCTAGAAACAGCAACACTATTATGGTGAGGTTTCAGCTGTTTTCTTGCTATGAGATTGCATGCAAATCACTTGCTTTTCTAAATACTGGCCAGATGGGTGTGGTGGCACATACCATTAATCCTGGTATTCAGGAGGCAGAGACAGATGTATCTCTGTGAGTTGCCATCCTGGTCCACGTAGTAAGTTCTAGGACATCCAGGGCTACATAGTGTGATTCTGTCTCAACCAAACCAAATCAAACCCCACTTTGGGAGATCTAGACCTCTATCCTTTATCATTTCATTATTATTATTACTATTATTTGACACAGGGGTCCCCGTGGAACTTATGGCAGTCCTCCTCCCTCAGAACACCACCAATGATATAGTGTGTGAGCCCTACTCCTGGTTGGAAATTTCACCTCAGCACCCCACCACTGAGATAATATGTTAATCCCACTCCTGGTTGGAAATTCACCTTAGCACCCCATCACTGAGATAATGTTTGAGCCCCACTCCTGGTTGGAAATTCACCTTAGCACCCCACCACTGAGATAATGTGTGAACCCCACTCTTGGCTGGAAATTTCACCTCAGCACCCCTCTTGCTGAGATAATGCGTGAGCTACTGCTCCTGGTCGGATTTTTCAAAGAGCTGTTGGTAGTTTCAGCCTCACTATATTAACAGTGCAGTTGAGCTCTGTGTCTGGACGTTCAGCTAAGGGCCTGTGAGTGTGTCCATGATGTGTGGTAGACGCCGAGTGGCACTGTGGTGAGCTGCAGTGGCCGTCTAGGTGTGGCTTAAAGTGCAGGGTGACCTGAACATCCCGAATCACTTTCTTGGGTGGGACTAGGGCCATCCTGGAGTCATACCCTGCAGCTACTAAGATGTCTAACTGTGGGGTCAATAAGAGAACCCCTGCCCAGGTGCCATGGGAGGTAACCAAAAGACACAGTCTGTTGGGGAGACAGGGCTGGAGAGAAGGGGTGTGGGAGCCCCAGGTTCTGGGCCTGGTGTGTGGTACTGTGTTGGCTTTCTTACATGTGCTGTACCGTGTTGAACATTAACGTGACAGAAGGGGAGCAAGAGAGGTGCTGGGCAGGTGGAGTGAGGCTGGTTCCTTAGGCAGCTTCAGAGGTGGGGGGAGCCTCTCTGGTTTCCCTCACGGGGTGCTGTGTGGACAGACCATGTGTGTGATACCGAGTCCACTGCTGAGGCAGAGGGATGACCTGACTGCCCTGGGTAGGAGTGGTGGAGTATGGTTGAACAGGGCTGTGGAACTGAGGGGGCGGTGGGAGGGAGCGTTGGGGGCAGCAGCTGGATGGGGTCAGGATGGCCTGGTGGGGTTGGGGTAAATATGTAATCCGCTGCGTCTGGGAGGGCAAAGCAGTGGTAGCTGGAGCCGAATCCTGCTGGTCTCTCCAGGAGCGTCACCTGTGGGAGCAGACGGTGGCCACCGAGCATCTTCCCATTGCTTCCTGATGTGGCCCTGTAGGTGGCTGGCTGGGATCCAGGACGGATGCCTGGTCTGTTGCGGTGGCGGCTCCAGGAGCAGGGTTTGATGTGGTCTTGGTCCGCTCCTCCTAGTAGCAGGCTCTTCTCCCTCCGACAGCCCAGATTGAGTTTCCAGCCTTGGAGATAATTGGTGGTTTTTATTCACAAGTTAGAACAGCACCTCGCTTCAGAAAGAAAGCCTGTGGGGCGTGGGCACACCACTGCTCTTAAAAGTTAGAGGGGGCGTGGGGCTCAGGTGCCGCGCCTCACATCAAAGTGGCCAGCAGACGCTGGGGGGCAGCAGGCGGGCATCACTCTGCCCTCTAATCACACTTTGGGGGCCAGAGCTTTTCTTCTGGGTCATTCAGTCAGAGCCTCACCAGGCAGGAGTGGGGACACACCTGTGGGGCACCTGGCTGCCTCCTGCCCTACAGCAGTTGGCTAATCCATGCAACGACTGGGGCCCCAGCAGCACCTGTCTCTCCATGAGCCAGGCCTTCCTTGGCTTGTGATCCTTTGGCCTTTAATGGGAGGGTGAGGTTCTCACATAGCCAAGGCTGGTCTTATACTCACCCTGTATCTGAGGGTGACTTTGAACTTCTGGCTCTATTTTTTTTTCCTCCCTAATGGTATTGCAGTCCTATACTACCAGGCCCAGCTCAGATAGTGCTGGGATCAAACCTAGGGCTGGATGCATGCTAGACACGTACTGCATCAATGTTCCCCGACCCCCAGCTGTGGCCTCTGCTTTGTGACTTCAGCTAGCAGGTGCATTGGTTTCTACAGTGGACAGGCCGAGAACACCACCTCACTGAACGCAGGTCCAAAGCCTGGCACTCACCAGGACGAGGACTATGTGGACATAGTTCTGGGCCCCGCCTCAAAGCTTCTGACTGAGGCGGTGGATGAGGGGCTATTCCTAGAGCATGGCTGGCCTCCCGCCTCCCCGTCTTGGCCTCTCCTTTCTTATTTTCAGCCAACAGGAGGAATGGCCACCGTTGCTGTTGGTTTGTTTCTCAAAAGCAGCCTTGGAGGGGTACAGTTAACGCAGGCCCTTCTCCACAGGTGAAATGTCAGGCCAAGCACTAGCCTGGTGCTGCTGTGGTCCCCTCCCCCACCGAGGCTGGGATGTGTGCCTTGGCCAGTGGGGTCCTAGCAGGAAACCCTCCTCTCCATGGAGAACTTGGTTGGAGCATATCATGTGCAGGGGCAGAGATGGACTCCCAAGGGTGTCTGGCCAGAGATTGAAACCCACAGCGTAGCCACCACGTGAAGCTGCTCGCATGAGGTGGCCAAGGTCTGGGCCCAATAGCTTCCTGCCTTGGTCTTAGGTATGCAGAGCATGTCTGTCATCTGTCCCTCATCTGGAGGAGGTAGTAGATGGCGAGGAAGCCCAACCTTGGCCAGGGACTTCCTGTAGGGCAGCTTCTGTTTTTCCAGGCCTTGGTAAAGAGTGGACTGTTAGCTTCCCTGATGTTGGGGGGGGGGAGGAGGGCTCCCAGAAGCCGGATAGGGACGGGTAAGGAGGCTCTGGTGTGGCTACACCTTTTGCTGGGGTCCACTGTCTCCTCACCTCCTACCCAGACTGGGAGCCATTGGGGTTACCGCCTCACACACACACACCCTATTGCCTTCCATGAGCTACCTCTGCTTGCCACTGAAGAGAATAAGGGCCAGCCATGGATGGGGCCAGGGGAGCGGCCTGGTGTGCTTAGGGATGGCAATTCTGGACTAACAGCTTCCCCAGACCCAGAGCATCAGGAGGCACTTGAGAAGCTGACGCCACTATCTGTTTTCCCGATAGGGACACTGAGGCCGGAGAGAAGACGGCCTGCTGATGCTGTGTGGCCCAGGTGGGGTGGGCCCTGGGCTTTTGTTGGGGCTGATCCATGGTGGTCTCCCCACACCTTTGCTCCCCTTCTTTCCCTTCTTCTCTAGTGACAAGGATGGTGGCTCATGGTTGGAGTCAGCCTGCCCCTAAGGGCCACAGCTGTGTCAGGCATCCATTTTTAATCCGTTTACACTATTTCTATCATATTCTTCAGCACTTGGAAATAAATCCAGGGCTTCGTGCACACCTAAGCATGTGATCAGTGGTTACTAAAAGAATAGGAATCTAGTGTTGATATGTGTGCTGGAAAGTTTATTTTGTGTGGGTGGGTGCATGTGTGCACATGTATATGTGTGTATACATGCATGTAGAGGCCAGAGTATAACCTCAGATGTCTATTCCTCAGGAGGCATCCACCTTGTTTTTGAGACAATGTCTCTCACTAGCCTGGAACTCAACAAGTAGCCCCCCTCCCCTGCACTGGACTTCAAGCACGTGCTACCACTTTTATTATTATTATTATTTATTATTTATTATTATTATTATTATTTAATTATATATTTTATTAATTTATTCATATTACATCTCAATGGTTATCCCATCCCTTGTATCCTCCCATTCCTCCCTCCCATTTTCCCCCTACTCTCCTCCACTATGACTGTGACTGAGGGGGACCTCCTCCCCCTGTATATGCTCATAGGGTATCAAGTCTCCTCTTGGTAGCCTGCTATCCCTCCTCTGAGTGCCACCAGGCCTCCCCATCCAGGGGACGTGGTCAAATATGGGGCACCAGAGTTCATGTGAAAGTCAGACCCCACTCTCCACTCAACTGTGGAGAATGTCCTGTCTATTGGCTAGATCTGGGTAGGGGTTAGAAGTTTACTGCCTGTATTGTCCTTGGCTGGTGCCATAATTTGGACAGGACCCCTTGGGCCTAGATCTGCCCATCATAATGTTCTTCTTGTAGGTTTCTAGGACTTTCTGGATCCTTCTATTTCCCCATTCTCCCATGCTTCTCTCACCTAGAGTCCCAATAGGATGTCCTCCACTCTGTCCCACCACGCCTTATTATTTATTATGTTATTTTAACATGGGTTCTGGGGTTGAACTCAAGTCCTCCTGCTTGCCTATAAGTACTGTACTGCCTAAGCTCTCTCCCCGGCCCGACAAGGCTCTTGTCAGGACCTGAGGCTGTTGTCTATCCCCTCTGCACCTCCTAGACATCCCCCCTCGTCCAGGGCACCTGCAGAGGTAGGAGGTGGCTTGGGACAGAGGCCTTACTTCCCAGGGCGTGAAGATGGCAGATATTGACAAGCTGCCTTTGGGACCCTGGTCACACCTGACTGGACACTGATGCGGTTGCCTGTCTGTTCCCAGACCCATTGGACACCCGTGTTCTCTCCTGGTCCCTTTGTTGGGTCTTTGGATAATTTGTCTCTGTATCTTTGCTCTCCCCTCTCCAAATCTGGGACGCCACAGGTGTCCTCACCATTGGCTGGCAACACCCCTCCCCTTAGCCTGGTCCACACTCCACTCTGCTGCTGCCTGGCATCCCTGTTGGCCTTGGCCTTGGTGTCAGAGGATGCCCCTCCCACATCCCTTAGCATCCCCTGGTGCATGAGGGGTGTGAGAACTGGGGACCTGGTGCCGAACCGTTTACTCCGAACAGTCTCTCTTTTACGTTATTTTGTGTGTTTAGGTGTTTTGCCTGAATGTACATCTGTACCACATGCGTACAGTGCCCTTGGAGACCAATGGAAGAGGCCATTGGATCGCTGGAACTGGAATAAAAGACAGTTGTGAGCCACCATGCAGGTGCTGGGGGTCTAGCCCAGGTTCGGTGGATCAGCTGAGTGCTCTTAACTGCTGAGCCATCTCTCCAGCCCCCGATGTTTAGAAGGTAGAAGGCCCCTCCCTGCCTGGAGGAGCCACATCTCATATTCTGACAGAAACATTCTGATAAAACACATTGTGCCTGCGTGCGTGCATATGTGGCAGTAGAGGTGAGGGTATGTGCTCACCACAGCATGTGTGTGGAGATCAGGGACAACTTTTAGCAGTCAGTTCTCAAGCCTTCCAGCTCATTGAGGCCAGGCCTCTTGTTTGGGGCACTGTGCAGCATGCTGTAGACTGGCCAGCCTTGTCCACCTATCTCTTGGTAGGAGTGCTGATGTCACAGATGCGCACAACCACACCTGGGTGGATCTGCAAGTCCCTTGGCCTGGGCTTGTGCCTCTCAGTGTTATAAACCATTCCGCAGTGCACCCCAAGTGCCCAGAAAAACGAGATGTTTGAAGAAATAACGACCCTCCAAAATCCTACCTCAACTTGTGACAGTGTATGAGTTACATTAGAGTGAGAGAGAACATTCTGGATAGGATAGTGGTGAGGGCCAAAGCTTCGACTTGTGCACTTTTCTGGGCCCTGGACCCTTGCTCATGCACAGGATCCCAGGCTTTGTCCTGGAACTGTTTTTAGGTTGGCCCGAGACACAACAGGAGTGTATGTACTAGAGAGCTGTCATGTGTGTGACTCCCAAGAGCTAGGTGTGCTCACATCTGTCATCCCAGCCAGCACTCAGGAGGCAGAAGCAGGAAGGTAGGGATTCCAGGGTGAGTTCCAAGCCAGTCTGGGCAGCATGAGACCCTGACTCAATAAATAACAGCAACATAACTATTACCATCTTATAACAATAAGGACAATGTTTTCAGAGTAGGCAGGGGGTGGTCATATGGTATCTATCGGCCCAGGGCCACTGGCAGGGATGTGGCTACTGTGTGCGCTGAGGGATGTTGGTGATGCCATTTGGTTTTCTTGTCCAGGATTCCTGGCCCCCTGGGACTCTCCACAGATGTTCCAGCAGGGTCTAACCTGTCTCCTGGACTGTGATGTTGGAAAAAGCTCCCAGCTCTTAGCTTAGCCAGGGCTTAGCCTACTCTCTTGGTAGTTGATATGAGGGACCCAGCTGCCCCAGGAGCCCCCCACACTAGTAACACTTAGATGCTTCCTGGGCAGCTGCTTCTCCTAGCATAGATGGGAGTGGCAGGTCAAGTATGCCACCAATCCCAGGCGCCTCAGCCTCAGGAAAGAACCCCGCCTCCCTGCCAGGCTCCCCCTGCTGCAGCTGGGAACATGGCACTTGTCTTGGTCCCTAAGCTTTAATATCTTTCAGAACCCTGAGAGAGCTTATGGACAGACTGCTGAGCCCCCACACTCAATTTCTGGCTCGTAAACCTGGGTGGGGAGTCTCTGTGATAAACTGTTTCCTGTGATGCACAAGCTAGGGGGGGGCATGCATTCTTGAGACTGGCCATGTTTCTCTCCCCTCCCCCCACCCTCCACCCCCAGCCCCGTGACCTCCAAAAGCTCCTAATCGCTAAGCGCTGTGTGCGACCTAACCTGGGGTATTTAAAGATCTTGAGATGGAGTCACAGTGGGTGTAAGGTCAGCCTCGTAGAATGACTGTGCCCTGTGAGGGGAGACAGAAGAGCTCTGTGGAGATGGAAGTGGACATCACGTGATGCAGATAGAGCTTGAGGAAGGCCTGGGAATCTGGAAGCCAGAGCCAAGGAAAGCTCTTCCCAGGGGCCTTTAGAGGGGCAGGATCTGGATGCCAGCAAGCTTGGATCCTGGCCTTGTGAGCTGTGAGGGAGACAGTCTCTGGTCTGAGTTCCCAGTCTGTGGTGGCCTGACACACAGGCCCGAGGTAGCACAGACCCCCCTGTGGGTGCTTCTTGCCAGGCCACCGAGACTCCTGGAGCCAGGACTGGAAGTCAGTGGGGACAGAGTGGCTTAAATGACAGTTTCTGACTGGCTCCATGTCGTGATCCCGGGAAGCAGGTTCTCTCTACATTGGACAGAAGTTGTTCTGTCATGTTGTTCTGTCACTTTGTCCCAACGTCGTAGCATTGGAAGCTGTCTGAGCTGGGGCCAGGGACACCAGTGGGACAGAGGGCTGCTCTGTGGTGACTTGTCATGAGGCTGAGTCTTAGGGCAAGCACACTGTCCTGAGCTGGAGGGGGTCCCCAAGTAGGCATGTGCTGAGTGGTACCACTGCTTTCCTCCTAGCTGGGGATTGGTCTAGCCACCATGGGTTGGCTGGTCAGCCCCTGGCATCTGTGGGCCTCAGATAGATAGGTCTATTTATTGCTGACTCTCAGGAGAGAATATCCGGAGTTTCTCCAGGCCAGGACTCTGTTCTGGGCCTTCCCCCTGCTGTCTCTTGTTTCGTAGTGTACACGTTAGGATTGACCTGATCTCTGGAGCCCTAGGCACTCTGGAGACCACAGCTCCCAAGAAAGGCTTTGTATGGTGTATATCACTGAGAAATGGCTGTCAGAAGTCTAGTGTGACAGGGCAGCAGGGAAGGGGCCCGTGGGGACCTGAATTGGCTCTCTATTTGTCACAGCAGTTTTGGGGCTGCCGGCAGCACCCCCTTCACTCCTGCACCTGCACAAAGGTGCTTGGTCCTGTGTTCACCTGTCTCAGTGAGCATTCTGAGCAGTGTCCCTCCCCCCAGATGAGGTGTGCACTGGGGCAGCTGGCATCTGTGTGCAGACCCAGAGGCCATTAATGTCTGAGGCCCCAGTGGGGCCTGGAGTGGGATGGTGTCACTGGCACCTTGTAAACCACAGGACGCCCAGAGTTGGCTTGGGTGACGGGATGCGTGCCCTTCATAGGGTCCAGCTGGCAGTATGAACTGACGCCTAGAGGTGTTTTGCATACAGGTGAGGGCCTATGGCAGGCCTAGATTTTCCAGGAGATGGGCCGCTAAGGTGTAGAGTCCCAGACTGGGGCACCTGAAAACCCTGGTCTGGCCAGCAGAGGGCAGCAGAGCTCTAGTGGCAGTGAGTGTACCCTGTCCCGGTGCACTCATCTCTCCACACTATTGCTTGAGTGATGACCCTTACTATGCTCATAAAGGCTTCCTCTGGTCTGCACACTGTCCTCTCTACTGTCCCTCTTCTCTATTTCCACAAGTGTCAAGAAGACCTGTGTGGAGGTAGGTGTGTGTCACCAGGGCAGTCCTGGGGCCACACTCAGCAATAGATACACAGACCGTCCTGCCTCCCCTCCTGGCCTAGCGTGCCCCTTGGAGTTTCTCTTGTTTGGTGTGGAGAGTGAGTGAGTGGGTGGCTGCTGCTAGGCCAGCCACATGGTTTCCACTGTGCTTCTGAGCTGCCAAAGGGTAAAGGGTGCAAATCTGGCCACGTGCTGACATACCCTCTGTCCTCTATGGACACTGAAGAGGGTAGAAGGAACCAGAACCTGAATTGGTACATGGTTGACCTTGGGCTGGACCAGTGTTGGAGCAGATCTTGGGGTGACAGCGACTTCCATGGGGACTCTGTCATGTGCAATTGAACACGCACACATGGATATCCTCATTTCTGTTTGACGGGAAGGAACAGGGACTGACTTTTCTAGGCACCTCCCCACATTAATACCACCTCCACGTCTGTGCACATCAGAGTGGATGTTCCCAGAAATCAACCTGGCCCTGGCCATGGGCGTGCATGGACAGATCGACCACTCTGGTGTTTGCTGATGTGGTGGGGGAGGGGAGGAGGTGGAGGTGTGAAGTCACTGGCTCCCTCAGGCTTAGAGTTCATAGCCCATAGAGCTCAAAGCATTGCTCTAATCAGATACCTTCAGCATTTTTGTGAGATGCCAGGAATGTGTTTGGGGGCACCGGGGACTGGTTGGCCTTGCTTTTCCCCTGGCAGGCCATTCTACCACATAACTAAAGGGCAGGGACTCCTCGTGACCATGGCATGCAGGGCGGTGATCTCTGCTCCAGCCAGTGGTGGTGGCTGGTGGCCAACAGAGGGGAACTCCAGGCCAGGCAGGAGTCGGGGAGGTGAAACTGGTGAGGAGTCGAGGGTGGAAACCCTCCCCTGAGTGCAGTGTGATGGGCTGCCCAGCTTTTATTTTGTCGTCCCCTCATCCCCAAGTGGTCAGTTAAAGTGACAGGGAAGGAGCCCAAATGGCAGGCAGCAGCTGACCCATATGTCCCCTCCCCAAACTCAGGGTGATGGGTATCATCCTGTCCTCCTACCGGCAGAATCCCACCTTCACATTTGGAAGCCTGAAGTCCAAGGTCAAGGTGGGGGGGTGCCTGTGGTCTCTGATGGTTCTTCCTAGCTCTTGGTGTTGCTGGTGTTGCTTGGTGTGACACTTACTGTGTTGCCGTGACCCGACAGAAGCCGCTTAAGGGAGGAGGGAGTCATTGCAGCTCACGGTTTGAAGGGATACAGTCCTCCCGCGGTGAAGAAGGCATGGGCGCAGGAGACTCTTCAACCGTGGGAGCGTGATACAGCTTGCTTACAGCCTGAGGGCTCCAGAAGCAGCACGGTGACCATTGGTGGTTGGTGTTCAGGTCATTTTCCTGCTTTTCATTCACTCTAGGACCCTTGCCCGTAGGCTGATGCCACCCACAGGGCATCAGGGTGGGTCTCCCCTCAGGCCTCTCTGAAAAGCCGCTCATCGACACATGCATAGAGGCGTGTCTCCTAGGTGATTTTGAATTTGGACAGGCTGATGATGAGGGCTGAATCCTCACATTGGACATGTAGCTGGGTCACTCCTGCCTCTCCCGCCATGTGATTGCCAAACCTTCTCTTCTGCCCAGTGTGCCTCCTCTTACAAGGGTGCCAATGACAGGCTTAGGACACATCTTATTCCAGTATGACCCCAGCTTGGCTGATCATGCAAAAACCTATGAGATAGGCTATGAATTTGGGGACATGCTTGGCTCAGCGCAGCACAGCATGGGTATTTCTTTTCCTTTCTTTCTTTCTTTCTTTCTTTCTTTCTTTCTTTCTTTCTTTCTTTCTTT
>OU015757.1:24860986-24872918 GCA_907169655.1 Acomys percivali | reverse complement strand
GTGTGTGTGTGTGTGTGTGTGTGTGTGTGTGTGTGTGTGTGTGTGTGATCTCCTGAGGCCACTTAGCCAGATCTAAGTCTGGATGGGGACTTTATTTTTGTCATGTGCAGCCAGGGTGGTTATCTTTAATAAGGCCATCACGGACGTTTCCTCCTAAGTTCATTTGAAGGATGTTTGTACGGCACGCACTTTCCCACAGCCAGAGACAATGCTTTAGCCCTTGCCAAAGATCACATTTGCCACCCTCGGCCTTCCCGAAGTTGGAAGGTGAGCCTGGAGCCTGGCCAGGCAGGAGCTGCCAAGGGCTCTCATTGATCACTATCAGAGTGCGTTTGATTAATATACCACATGGACGAGGGCCGCACTTTGGCTAGCCCTCCCTCGAATCCTGCTGTGGAGGGGCTCTGTTGTGCGTGGCAGGGGTGGGGGTGGGGGTGGGGGTGTGGTTGGTGCGCATGCTGGCTCCAGTGACCATGCTGGGGCTTGGCCTGGGCCTGCCCCCAGCCCTGTGAAGCCCTTCCTGTGCCCGGCTCCACTTGCCCAGTGCATTTCCAGTTTATCCAGATCCACAGTACAAAACCACATCACCCAGGCCTGGAGCCCTGCTGGCCCTGTCTCCCAGGCCTCCGTGGGAAGATGCCTCTGGGCCATTCTCTGAGCCTGTGGGCTTTGAGGAAGGAGCAGGTTCCAGCCACCTGTCCTCTATGAACTGGCCCGGTGAGGACAGAGCCAGGCTCTTGCAGAGTGCAGCACTTCCATCTCCAGTGGTCCCCGGCGGGAGAGAGCAAAGCTGTCTGTCTTCAAGAGAGGCACAGGGAGGAGGATGGGGCCGGGAGGGGGAGTGTGGGGGGTTGTTGAGAGAAAAAGGAACACTCGAGGTGTGGGAGCATGACTGGGGAGGACTGCAGATCTGAGCTGTGGGAGCTGTGCACATTCCTGGGGGAGGGGAGGCCACCCAGGTAGCTTTGTCTCTTTGGTGAGCTGTGACCACTGGGTGACACTGGCAGGCAAGCATCTTCTCCAAATGGTGGTCAAGGCCCTGCTTTACAGGGTTGGAGAAGTCTGAAGTGAGAAGGGCTGCAGAGACCTTGGCGTGAGGCTCTTGTGGCAGCTCCGTAGTGAGAGCTTATTTGGGCCAGATGTTGAAAGGCCTTGTGTGGTCTGGGATGCACTACAGGGAGTAAACTTGCCATGTTAGGAAGACCCTAATGCCCAGGCACCTGCGTTAGGAATCTCTGCTGGACACCACGCTTTATTGAGCACCATGCCCACCTTCCCTGGCTTCTATCTTGGCTCTGTCCTCATGAGATGAGAACATGGCCTTTGCCCAGGGATGTTAGGCCTATCACACATGGCCATATTTATTCCTCCATTTCAGAAGAAGACCCTTCCATTCTGGCTCCTGCACCAGGCCCCCTTACTATCCCATGCCCTATCCTGTGGAGCTTGTTGCAACTAGACCGCTCCCTTTCTTACCTATGTGAGCCCCATGGTTTGAGGCCCCTTCAGTCACAGACAGCCCCTCTCCCCCACTGGCACTGCGTCCTCCCCTCCCATGCCCTCTACACTTTTGTAAAAACATGCTAATGGATCACATCCCTCCCCAATTCAGACGCAGTCATGGACTTCTGCCAGCAGTAGCCCTGGGTCCCATGAGAACAAGTGTTACTCACCATCCAAAAGCCTCCAACTGTGGTCCTGCCTTACCACTGTCCCACAGCATGCCTCCCTGCCTCAGGGTCAGTGCACATTCCATGTCTGTAAGATGCGCTGTGCTACTGAGGGGCGGTGGGGGGGGGGTACCACCAGGAAGAGGACTAACGCCAGGTGCAACTTCTAGTCCTTTATCAGAACCATGAGCCTAAACAAACCTTTCTTTGAAGCTCATCCAGCCTGTGCTGCTGTGTGAGTGACAACAGAAAGTAGACTGGCAGAGGAATGTCAGGCCAACATTCTGCATCATCCTTGTTGGCCTGAGAGCCAATGTCAAGTGTCCTCTCAGAGACATAAGAAAAGACTTGGGATGGGCTGGAGAGATGGCTCGGAGGTTAAGAGCACTTGCTGTTCTTCCAAAGGTCCTGAGTTCAATTCCCAGCAACCACATGGTGGCTCACAACCATCTGTAGTGAGATTTGGTGCCCTCTTCTGACTTGCAGGTACACATGCAGGCGGAATACTGTATAAATAATAAGTAAATCTTAAAAAGAAAGAAAGAAAAGATTTGGGGAAGAAACGTGGAGAGCCAGGTAGAGATCGGGGACATGAGCACAAGCCAAGGAGCACAGGCAGCCACCAGGGGCTAAAGAGACAGGCGTGAGATCCTTCCTCTGGAGGGAGATGGCTCCACATGGCTTGGTTCAGGCTGCTTGCCTCTGGGAATATGGAAGAATTGGTTGCCTCCTGGCCATTGGGCAGGATCTCATTTGTCATGGCTGCCACTGGGAACTCATATGTTCTCTCTGGACCTGATGTGCCTTTTTCTTGAGTGCCTTTGACATCTCAGCTGGTACCTGCTTCCCAGTGCCTGTCTGGGTGCCCACTCCTGCCCCTTTGGGGAGCCTCACTATAATTAACTCTTAGGCTTCTGTCATGGCTTCTCTCTCCACTTCTGGCCATGCCAGAGTAGCCTGAGCCCGCCGATGGCGCCATCATTGCTTGGTGCACTTGTCCTCTGCGTTGTCCTGCCATGGAAGAAAGTATGAGGCACATGGCCGCCCGCCTGGGGATGGGCTGAAACCAGGGCCCTCAGACCAGAGGGCATAGGCTGGCAGAGGAGCTTGTGTGGAGGCTGTGGAGGGACAGGTGCCTAGGAGGAAACCGTGAACAGTGCTTAAAGGACAAACACAAGGCCTTGACTCTTGACTGAGACCCTTGTCCAGTTCTAAGAAGGCAAAGCAGGAAAAGTGAACTGCTCTACCGAGACAGTGAGATTGGGGGGGGGGGGGATTAGTTTTCTCTATCCACCCATCCACCTTTTCCTCCCCCACCCATCTAGCCAACTAACATTCATCTATCCAAATACACACATACATACTACATACATACACACACACACACACACACACACACATATATACACATACACAGACGCACCCTTCTGTCTCCCCAACTTTCACTTATCCATCCACGCATCCATCTCCCCAACATTCATCCATCTATCCATGTCCCCACCATTCTATCCAGCACCCATGAACCCACCCGTCTGTCCACTCATCTATGCCTTCACTCATCTGCCCACCCTCTCTCTCTGTTCTGCATTCATTTTCACCTTACCCACTCACCTGACCACTACCCTGGCTATCCATCGACCCATACTCACCCATTTACCCAACATCCACTTCTCCATCCAACATTTATCCATTCATTCATGCATCCATTTACCGACCCACCCGTCCATTCATCCACGCACTTACCAGCCAAAATAGTTCTTCTTTTCTTCTCTCTTCCCCTTCCTCCCTCCTTCCTGCCTCCTATCCACCCATCTAGCTACTCATCAGCCAAATAATTCTTCCTCCCCTCTTCCTCTTCCCTCCCTCCCTCCCTCCTTCCCTCCCTCCTCCAGTCACCCTCCCTCCCCCGTCTCTCCTTGCTGATCCCTGTTGTCTTCTGCATTCAGTTTTCTCAGAGGTTACAGGGAAATGGGATCTCAGGGTCAAGATGGGTACCTGCCGAAGCCCTTTGCTCTGGCCAAGTCAGCTGAGGGAACATGTGGGCCTAAAATTAGGCAGGTGTGAACAGCACCCCCCCCCCCCCCCCCCCAAACCCCCCGGGGCGGCTTCGCCCACCTTTCCCTTTCTGTGCATGGGTACAGTGTGTTCGGACCTTTGGAACATTCCTCAGCTTTGATTGAACGTGGGAAGAATCATTTATGGAATTAGCATATAAATCGCTAGAAGTCAGCAGCTCTTACAGTAGTTGGGGCTGTGAGGCAGGGCAGCTGTAGGATGAACCCTGTCCGGTCTCCACACTCTCCTGTTGCTTCCAAGACACAAGGGACACACTCTGCTCCTTTCCCAGGCTGGCAGCTTGGGGATGGGCACAGGTCCTCTTGATGATGGCACAGGGAGAGCAGGTCTCAGCCAGGGAGGAGCAGAGTGTGTGGGAAAGTCCTCCAGTGCAGCGGCTTGTGGTGGGAAGACCCCCCCACACACACACACAGCAGATCTCATGGCCTGCATGTGAGTGCGAAGTTATGCGGACGGGAAACCAAGGAATAATTGTCACCCTAGTTGTCATGTCTGGCATGATCAGGGGCCGGCATTTTGCACAGTTTATAGCCTTGTGACTTCCAGGACTTCTGGACAGAGGTGACCAGTTGATCATTAACTGTTTGCTGCGCGTGGCATTTCAAACTCTAGCTCAAGATAACTCAGTTCAGGATCTTGATTCCCACTACCCATTGGGCCATGGCTAGGCCATAGGGGTGGTGCAAATTCCCCTGATGCCAGGGACAGAGCCCTTGTGGTGGCCCATGGGATCCCTCAGGCCCTGGTGTATATGTTTCCCTCTCTCTTTCGGAAGTCTGGCCTGCCTATGACCCTGAACTGCTGTCCTCTTTTTAACCCTGCAGTGTCCACCCCAGAGGGCGTGGCAACTCGAGTCCTGCTATCCTCGTGTCTGAGTGGTTCCTGCAGATGACACCAGGCATTGGTGTCTGGGCCTCCCTCTGGGGCTGAGTCAGTCTCCAGGCCTGGCCCAGGAACTTGCTCGGTCTCCTTCATCCCCTTACCTGTGTTTTTTAGTCTGTCATCAGATGTCTGATAAACGACTTCAGGAAGAGAGGAATGCTTTGGCTCACAGTTTGGGATGTGGGTGTGTGGGTGTTATAGTCCACCAAGGTGTGGGGAGCCCGGGGAAGCAGCAGGCTCTGAGGCAGTGGGAGCTTGCTGCTGCTTACTCACACCCTGGCAGATCAAGAAGCAGAGAGAGATGGTCGCTGGTGCTCAACTCGCTGCCTCCTTATTCAGTCTAGAACCCCTGTACATGGGATGGTGCTGCCACGGTCAGGGTGGGGCTTCCCTCTCCCATCAAACCTCTCTGGAGACACCGTCGGAGACACGCATAGGAAGTGTATCTCCTAGGTGATTTCGAACCCAGGCAAGCTCATGATGTGGTCTGACCATCACATGCATCACCTGTTGTTTCCAGCTACGTGTGTGTGTGTGTGTGTGTGTGTGTGTGTGTGTTGTGACTTTATTGTCTAGGCTGGTCTAGAACTCATAGGCTCAAGCAATCTTCCTGCCTCAGCCCTCTAAGTAGGTGGCACTAGAGACAACTCACCACACCCCATACAAGTAGGATCTTATTTGTATAGCTTCCAGAAATATTTTTTTTTGTTATGATCATAAGGCAAAACAAAACCCCTTTGCACCTTGAGGGGCCAGAATCAACCCCAGTTCCTGAGGGTTCGAAGAGGGAGCTCACGAGTGCGTAGGCAGAGAGGCATGTGGGATCTGCCCTCGTCCTTGCTGCTTAGCTGAGAGGAAAGGGTGACGGTGCCAGACGGACCCGGCTTAGACCCCAGCCCAGCTGCTGTGTGGCCTCAAGCAAGCTTTATAACCTCTCTGTGCCTGGCTTTCCTCACCCAGTAAAACGGGTGGTCTTAGAGCACCTCAGAAGAGACGGAGCCTGGGACTCCATCATGGGTGGATTCTGAATGTTACTGGGGTCAGGTTGAAGGTGAGGAGACAGTTTCTGGCTGCTTTAAGGTGACTTGGGCCAGAGGGGACTCTGAAGTGTTGTGGGTAGATGTCCTTACTCTGGTGGGTCAGAAAGAAAGGGCCTCAATCTCACGAAGGACAGGTAGGATATGGATCCAAGTCTGGAGCCTCTTGCTTCTGGGATGGTTGGGCACAGGCCTGGGCTCTGCCCTCACTTGCTCTGGAGCCTCCACAGTCTCGGGGTCTCTTGGGGGTTGTATGCAGTGATGTCAAACATCCCGCAGCTGCTCAGAACCTTAAAGAAATGTGCATGACCTCTGGTTCCTTGGGACCTTGGGTCCTCCCTGACCAGAAACTGGCCTTCTTCCAGAGTCATGTGTGCACACACCACACTCTGATTAGGAAAGAAAATACCAGACACGGAAAGGCTCATATCTGGAGGACAGGTCCACTCTGGCCCTCCGATAGGAAGGGTCTGTGAAGTGTGGCCTTTGAGGGGTGCTGGGGGAGGGTCTTGGGAGCAGCAGGTGACTGGTCCATGTGGCGTTGCCCCATGTTTGAGAAAAAGAGCATCCATCAGACATCAGTGTTCTTCAGACCTCCTCGTTAGAAGCCAGCACTCTACACGTTAGTGCTTGGCTCTTGCCTGGCCTGCCAAGCTCCCCACCCTGTCACAAAGCCTGCAGTGACACCTGCCACTCTCACACCATCCCTGACAGGTACGCCAGAAGTGGAAGCTCTGATACTGTGGTACAGGTCACAGTGATAGCTGTCCGGGTCAGCCCTGAAGAGCTCATGGGCACCCCCTGGAGGGGTGTACTGCATGCAGCTCAGTGCTCAGGCAAGGCTTGGATTTGCCCAAGGTCACCAGGGAGAGAGCTTCTTGGCTTTCTGAACCTGAAGTCTCTGTGGTGGACATGAAAAGAAAAGCGCCCCTTTACAGCTGCCCTAGCAAGGGGCATAGCAGGCAGGGGGCATGGCAGAGGGTACTTGTGGGTTCAAGGAGCGCCGTGGGAAGGTGGGCTGGGATCCCTGGGGAGGCCTGACCTTCTCAGGACTCCTCGACACCAGCCTGCAGCCAGGGTCCCTGGAGGAATTCTGCAGAGAGAGCTTTTTCCCTTTCAAGGAATAAAAAGCACACACACACATTCCTCTGAATCAAAGGTGTGTCCCGGGGAGGGTGGGCAGGCCCCTCGACCAGTGGCCCCAGCACGTGACAGCCTTGGAAGCTGCTGGCACCAACTCTGGCCAGGCATGCAGGGGATGGTGGTGCCAGGAGAGGCATGGTGGCCTTTCACCAGCCTGGCACCTCTGCCAGGTGTCAGCTTCCTCCCCTTGGGAGGGCCCACTTTGTGTCATGCTGGCTAGGCAGTCTTGAAGGGCACACACCGGTATTCACTGAGACTTCTGGATCTGGCTCCCCACTCTGGCCTCTGTAACCACACTGAGCACCTGCCCTTATAGGCAGGTAGCAGGGGCAGGAGGTGGGTGGCTGAGGAGCTCTTGGCTGCATTACTGGCATGAGCTAGGGAACTCACATGCAAATGAATGCATGAATGAATGAATGAATGAATGAGTGAATGAGACAGGGTCACACGTAGCCCACGCCAGCCTCAGATACACTCTATAGTTGAGGTTGACCTTGCACTCTGATCTTCCCTCATCCAGGTCTTGAATTCTGAGATGACAGTGTTTTATTTGGTGCTGGGAATGGAACTCAGTTGGTTTTTGGTTGGTTGGGTTTTGCTTTTTTGAGACAGGGTATCTGTGTAGCCTTGGCTTAGTGGAATTTGCTCTATAGACTAGGCTGGTCTTGAACTTACAGATCCACCTGCCTCTGCCCCCCCAAGTGCTGGGATTAAAGGCGTGCATCACCACTGCCCAGTGGGACCCATGATTTTGTGCATGCTAAACAAGCCAGTCTGTGAGCTGTGCTACATCCCCAAACCGATATTTGGTTTTAGGGGTTTTTGTTTTTTGTTTACTCTTTTTTTAATGCAGGGTCTCATGTAGCTCAGGCTGGCCTTAAACTTGCTTTATAACAAGGATGGTCTTAAACATCTACTTCTCCTGCCTTCACTTCCTCAGTGCTGGGACTGTAGGTCTGTGATACCAGGCCTGTCTCTCAAATACCTCTGGAGAGTTTTCAGGGTAGCTGAGTGTGGTGGCACATGCCTTTTAATCCCAGTACTCTAGAAACTGTGATCTCTGTGAGTTCGAGGCCAGCCTGGTCTATGTAGTGAGTTCCAGGACAGCAGGACTAAATAGAGACCCTGTCTAAAAAAAAAAAAAAAAAAAAAAATTAATAAAACAAACAAACAAAAATTGTTCCCACAGTTATCTGAGGAGGGAGGGTTGTTGTGGAAGGTGGGTCTAGCCTTCCTAGTGCTCCCAGGACCTCCCAGCAGAGTTAGACTCAGGCTCTGCCTTCCTGGACTTTGAGGCCTAGTAGGCTGTGGAAGCGTTTGGTTATTGTTAAGGAAGCTAGCACTGTAACAAGTTGCTATAACCTTGGTGACTCAAACTGCCAAGAAAGAAATTTATTCTCAGGTCTAGAGGCCAGCAGTCTATGGCCAGGGCACAGTAGGCCTTCATCACTTCCAGAGGCTCCAAGAGGCTCCTCTGTGGAAAGAAGGCATGCCTGGAGCTGGGTAACCATAGCACCTGCTGGACTATGCTACCAGAGTGGCAGGGTGTGGGCTCACTGCGTAGAAGGTACAGGGCTCAGTCCCTGGGCAAGGTGGTGCCCATAATGGGAGATGTCTTACGGACATTCATGCGTTTACACAGTCAGGCATACTGAGGTAGGCCAGGGTGAGTCCCACTGTTACCTGGCTTGTCATGTGATTTTCTCACATGTACTTCCATTGACTTCTCAGAGTTGGGGGTGGGGGTTAGTGAGGCCTCAGCCATACTGCTCAGAGCCGCCTTCATCCTGTGGCCTCAGGCTGTGATAGTACAGGAGGGGATCTCAGACCAAGGCCAGACCAAGGTCAGACCAAGGGATACTTCCATACTTCCCTCTGACTATGGCAAGGTTATATCTGAAACTGGCCACCTAGGTGGGTTGGCAGGGTGCCAGTCTCTTGCCATGATTTCCTGTTGGACATGGAAATTCTGGTTTGGGAGTAGAATTGTGACACAGTTAACACACCATGTCCCCAGTTTCCCTGTAGCTGAGGAATTGTATCAGTCAGCTTTTGCTGTGTAACAAATCACCCCTGCTTTACACTCTATCGTGTGGGGGGGGGGCATCCCTGCACAGCACACACTATGGCTAGCAGAGAAAGGAACCACGGGAGGCAAGAAGGAAGCCTGGCTCAGCACAGCTTAGTTAACTGGGCTGGTTCAAACTTCTGGAGTCTGACCCGGTGCAGTTTATTGTTTTTACACATTTAAACACAGAACGACTTCAGAGAAACGTTTCCTGTTACAGTTATCACAATAAAACTTCAGGCATCATTGCATGGAAACTCCTTTGCAAAGCATCCGTGACTTCTTCCACAAGAATGGGAGCTGTGGACAAACAATGCTCATGAGAAGGGCCTTCAGCAAAAGCTCTTTTGCTGAAACAGTGCTCAGGAGTCTGGGAAATTCAGCTGAAGCCTTGGTGCACAGAATAGTGGAGGTCACAGGTTAGGAACACATCAGTCCCCAGCCTTCGTTGAAGAGAAAAGCCTGCGCGTTTGACTGTTCCAGTTTCTCCACTGCTATTGGCAAACACGAAGACCTCATGCTGTCTACACTCTGTGCTTAAAATGGCAAAGATCAAGCCGGGCGTGGTGTTGCACGCCTTTAATCCCAGCACTTGGGAGGCGAGGCAGGTGGATCGCTGTGAGTTCGAGGCCAGCCAGGTCTACAAAGTGGGTCCAGGACAGTCAAGGCTACACAGAGAAACCCTGTCTCAAAAAACTGTAAAAAAAAAAAAAAAAAAAAAAAAGGCAAAGACACCACCCCCCATCTGTGAGAGGGCTCTTCAATCTAGGCCACCTGGCTGATGCAGCTAGCAAGGATGGCTTGTCGGCCATGGTGCTGCTCTCCCGTCCCAGAGACCAGCCGGGCTTGCTCACGTAGTAGTGAGAAACTCCACTCCAGACTGGCAGTCTGGATATATAAAAGGGTGTCAGGTTTTTGCTGGCTCCCTGCTGGCTCTTGTCCCTTTGAACAAATCAATCATGAGACTATACCCAGCTGCAAGGGTGGAGCGCCTCCTGCTCCACTTCTCCTTCTGATAGGAGGATTGGTGGAGTCAAACCGTCATCCGTATGGGGAAGCATGATCAAATCAGGGTCATCATTTCTGTGACTAAGTTCTTGCCAGTGAGAGCTAAGGGGTGTAGGTTTTCTAGGAAGCTTCTTTGGAGGGACTAGGCATACCCTTCCCTCTCGGCTGCCTGATGTGGATATGATGGCTGGAGCTCTTGCAGCCATCTTATACCACAAGGATGAGAGCCATCCCTAAGGGTGGTGCGTCAGTAACTTCAGAGGAAGCTAGCGTCCTGTTGAGTTCTTAAAGAGTCTTGCAATTACTGTCCCTGGATTTTTTTTTTTTTCGAGACAGGGTTTCTCTGTGTAGCCTTGGCTGTCCAAGACTCGCTTTGTAGTCCAGGCTGGCCTCGAACTCACAGCGATCCGCCCACCTCTGCCTCCCGAGTGCTGGGATTAAAGGCGTGCGCCACCATGCCCGGCTTCTGGATTTTTTTTTTTTTAACACGATGAGAAAGTTACAAATGGTCAACGTTTATTCCTAATTGAGCTGGGGGAAGGGGGGCCGGTATGGTTCAGGAGGTAAGGTTCTTCGGGTCCCCAGAACTCACATACGTTGGGGAGGCAGAGGCATGCTGATCTCTGAGAGTGGCAGAGTGCGGAGACCCTGTCAAGAGTCAGAGCTGTACTAGGGGAATGGCTCATTGAGTGAAAACACTAGCCACTTAAGCCCAAAGGTGAGTTCAATCCCTGAAACCACAATGTAGAACCGGACGCAGCAGCCTCACGTTTGTAATTCCAGGAGTCCTACAGCAAGGTGGGAGGCAGAAGCAGGAGAATCTGGAAAGTCACTGGCCGGCTGGTTTGGTGTGTGCAGGCCAGCGACGAACACTAGAAGCCAGCGTCAACAAGGGGGGAGGTGAGAATAGACCCCAAGAATTGTCCTCCCACCTCCACATGCGTGTCGTGGAGTGTGATGCCCACATGTACAAGCCATGCACACACACTAAATAAATTAGTTTAAAATTCAGGTGAAAATGATTGAGGAAGACACCTGATGTTTACCTCTGGCTTCGACATGCATGCACACACACACACACACACACACACACACACACACACACACACACATACACGCGCGCACACATGTGCGCGCGCTCAGGTCATCTTGATTAAACATTTGTCAAAGCCTCTTGTCTACAGGTCAGGAAGCCGTGGGTGGTCTCTCAGTTCCCCTTGGGTGGCAGAGGGGTGAGCTTGTGACACACATGTATATTGTCCCTCTAAGGTCCTAGAAGTGCTCACCATGAGTGTCTTGAGTCAGACAACCTTGGGGGTACCTTTGAGGGTAGATCTCTGGGTCAAATTTTGGGAACAGTGGCCTGGGAAGCCTGAGGCCTGAGCAGAGGGTTGCGTGCAGGACTGGTGCTCAGTGTGGAAACCTCAGTTGTGCTAGTTAATGGCTGAAGAAGCTGATGAGCTCAGCAGTTTGTACAAGGTCAAAGGGCCTAGCTGTGGAGGTAAGACTTGAACCTACTGGATCTGAGACCCAAGACCCAGATATGGGCTTTGAGTGCCATGGAAGCTGCCCACTCACTTCCTGAGCCCTTCCCCAACTCTGGGTGCTGTCATACTGGGGACTATGTTCCATCCTGTGGTCCCTGACTTGGGAGCAGAACTGTGGCAATCAGAAGAATCTGCCCCCCCAAGTCCCCCAATATCCTGGGTGTATGGTCCCCAAGGCAAGGCTAGAGGATGTAGCTCCTCTGAAAGGGTCTGGACTTTACTCTGGGCCTGGCAGGCCCCTAGGGGAAGGTATGGGGTTGGCTATGTACCCCATCACACCATCTTATCCATTTTGATGGTGGAGCCAAGTGTGGTGGTGCACATCTTTAATCCCAGCACTCAGGGAGGCAGATTCAGGCAGAATGCTGTGGGCTTGAGGCCAGGCTGGTCTATAAAGCGAGTTCAGGACAGCCAGTGCTACACAGAGAAACCCTGTCTCGAAAAACCAAGAAGAAGAAGAAGAAGAAGAAGAAGAAGAAGAAGAAGAAGAAGAAGAAGAAG
>OU015757.1:24823684-24834000 GCA_907169655.1 Acomys percivali | reverse complement strand
TCTCTCTCTCTCTCTCTCTCTCTCTCTCTCTCTCTCTCTCTCTCTCTGTATGTGTATGAGAGAGAGAGAGAGAGAGAGAGAGAGGACAACTTGCTGGAGTTGAGTCTTTCCTTCTATCTTGTCAGTCCCGGAGATAGAACTCAGGTCTTCAGGCTTGGCTGCAGGTGCCTTTTTACCTGCTGAGCCCTTTTTTCGGGCCCAGGAATCTTGTTTATAAGAGTCATGCAGGAAAATGGGAGAAGAAAATCAGGTGGTGGAAAGCAAAGCAGTGAGCATTTGGAGCTGTGGTAGCTACTGTGGGCATGGAGGCAGTGCGTGCTGGGTTCCCTCTGGTCTGTTCTAAGTGCCATCACCAAGGATAGTTGTGGGTGTTACTGACCTACAGTAGTAAGTCACTGCCTGAAGTCCCAGCCCTGTTTGGGCCCCAGGCTGCAGGCCTCTCCCCTGCCTGGCCTCCAGTGCTGGTCCTGGTCCTGGTCCTGGGGATGAGTCACAGGTTCTAAAAATAAAGCGGAGTGAGCTTCGAAACTGTGTGCTTCCTTTTTAAGCCAGCTGTGCCTGCCTAGGGTTCCCCAGCAGCTGGGTGTCAGGACAGGCTTGGGGGCCCCCTGCTGCCAGCAGCTGCAGGGGGGGCTCTTTCCCCATTGGCAAGACACAGCATTTGCTAGCCCCTGTGCAGGCTTAGACCTCTGCGCCCTGCACCGGGAGGCTGGATGCTCCCAGCCCGCAGTGGCTCCATAGGTACAAATGTGGGTGAATGGCAACCATATAGGAGGGCGGACTGGGGCTGTACAGGCAGCAGGATGCCAGGGAAGCACACCCACAGAGCAAGGGAAAGGGCGAGGGGTTCTGAAAGGCAGATGGGTAAGGGACCAGTGCTCCAGGCTAAACATACAGGGTAAGCAAAGCCTGGAAACTGGTGGGCTAGTTCAAGATGTGAGCCTCATCGGGGGCATGTCAGCATCCACCGAGGAGGCTGGTCACCTTGGCAGAGTCCCCGCCACCCTTTCCTGTGCCTTTGACTCTTTCAAGTTAATGCTTAGTAGCACAGCCAACCAGCTCTCCAGTGAATTCATCTGTTCCCCAGAGTTTGACCATGCTGCTCCTCATGCCACCGCATACATGGAGAAGGAGGAGAGATGCGCAATGCCAGGGCAGGCTGGATCCACATTGTGAGAGCTCTGGTGTTGGCCTAGGAGTTTGAACTTTGGTGCACAGGCAGGAGGGAGCTCTCAGGGCTGGGGAACGGGGGGGGGGGGGGGGGGGCTGTTTTTGGGTGCGGGGGGGGGGGGGGGCGGGGGGGGGGGGGGAGGGGGGGGGGGGGGATGAGCACTTTTTAGGTCTGCATTGAGCATGAGCATGAAGGTGATTGGCTGATGAAGGGGCCAGGCAGATGTTGGGGGCCTGGGCTGCTGCACTGATGTGAGAGAAAGGATCAGGGGTCTGAGAGAGTTTTAGGGAGAGGATTGGGGAGGTGTCCCTCAGATTCAGGAGAGAGCCCTGAAATGATTACAGGGGACCCAGGTAGAGTGTAAGAGAACAGAAGGGAGGGAGGGAAGAAGGAGGAAAATGGAGGGCAAAGGAAGAAGAGACGGAGGAAAGGGGAGAGGAGGAGAGAGAAGGGGAGGAGGAGGAGGAGGGAGGAGGAGGGAAGGGGTGAGGGAGGAGGAAGATGGAAGCAGAAGAGCTGGAAGGAGGAAGGCAATGGGGAACTACATGCAGCTGGATCTGTGTGGGGGCGGCAGGCTCCATGGAGGAGGCTGCAGCCTGCAGGGTGGCCTCACAGGCTTCCCCCGCTTTCCATCTAAGCCATCTGCCGGGGAAATTGCTCCTGCGGAGCCGTTGGATGCCGGTCAGAGCTGCAGACATGGGTGAGGCCCACACACGCCGGGGAGGACTCTCTCTGCTCAGGGTCTTCAAGTATGAATGTGAATCACCCCCCACCCCAGAGCCCTCCGAAAGACACCATAATGAGATTGGATCTCTGAGCTCTGACAAGCGGACACACGCAACTCCCCAGCACAGAGGCAACTTTGTTCTTTATAAAAGTGCACGAGCGCATGCATTGGTGGGGAGGGACCCAGTCTGTTTCCACTCTGGCTTTGGGTCATGAGACATATATTCAAAGGCACAGTGCCACTACTTTCTTTAAAAAAAAAAAAAAGATTTTACTTTTAGAGTGTGTTGGTCGGAGTGGAGGTGGCGGCTGCGTGTGAGTGCTGGTGCCCTTAGAAGCTAGGGTCTCAGGTAGTTCAGGTTGGCCTCAAACTCACCATAGAGCCTACGATGACTTATTCTCTTTCCTCCAGGGCCACCACTCCTGGTATGTGCTGATCATGGCATGGAACCCTGGACTTCAGAGGAGCGAGACAGCCATTGTGCCCACCAAGTCATTCTCTAGCCCCTCATCCAGACTTCTCTTTTTCCTGGAAAGCCTCTGGCCCCACCGCTGTTTTTCTGTTTGTTGTTTTACTCTCCATGCCTGTGTTAGAAGCTGTTTTTGTAAACGAGGGGCCTTGGCTGTCAGCTTCTGACCGCTAGACGCCTGTCAGTCCCATTGTATCCAGAACCTTAGAATGCTCAGGATGGTTCTGCGGTGCCCCCATCCGTGGCCACCCCTCACCTGATGTTTCCTTGCTCTTCTCTCATGGAGACTCAGAGCTATAAGGAGGGTCTTCAACTGCTGTGTGTGTGTGTGTGTGTGTGTGTGTGTGTGTGTGTGTGTGTGTGGGTCCTAGCTAGCTGCTGCTTGCCACATTTTTGGCAGGGTCTCTAGCCCTCAGCCAGCATTCTCCAGTATAGAGCTCTTCCGTGACGCCTTTTCTAAAGCTCCTCCCCCACCTCCCAGCTGCCGCTGCTTGAGCCACTGTGGTGTCAGGGTTTGCCCTGTTCTCTCTGCTCTCTTCTCGTCCTGTCTTCAGTGCGTGGCCACCCTCACAGCCCCCTTACCATCACCTTGGCTGAAATCAGGAAGGAGGACCATGTGTTAGTGCTGCTCCTTCCACCCTTCTTCCCGTCTGTGTGTCTGTCTGTCTAGCCACCCACAAGTCCATTTTGCCTTTCCTCAGGTCTTGCTGCCAGCTTGTCTCACGACCACCATCATCGTGGCAATCTAACAGCCATGTCACAAGGAGGCCTTTCTTTCGAGGATGATCTGGGAAATGGTGTGCCCTCTCCCCCTTCTCCCTCCTCTCCCACCCACCCCATCCCTGCCAGCGGCGTTAAGTGATTGAGGCCTTAGCTGTGTGCTTGTCCCAATACTGTGACATAGGGAGGTTGAAACTCAGGTGAGGAGGCAACATCACCCACCAGCAGACAATGCTTGCCCGACCCTCCTCCAGGCTCAGCCACTGCCCTGGTCACTGCCCTAGCCACTTCCTTGGCCACTGCTCTGGCCTGCTCAGCCTCTTCCCCGCAGCTTCCTTCTGCAACAACCTTCTCCCACCCATGTTGCCTGTCCATTACTGTCCGGTCATCAGCTCTGATCACAGAATCTTCTTCCAAGGAGCTAGGCATATGTCACTTCCTGTAGGACGTTGGCCAGGCTGACTGAGGCAGGTGATCTTCTACAGGCGCCGCAGCCCTGAGCTGGGTCACATTCTGTTGTGACATTGCCTGTTTGATCTTTGAACCGTGAGCTACCTGTGAGCCAAGGGAAGTTCTTACTAACAGTTAGAATCCACAAGATGCCCAGATACCTGCTGAAAAGAGGGAGGGAGGGAGGGAGAGAAGGAGGGAAGGATAAAGAGGAGGGAGGGAAAAAGAAGGAAGGAGGGAAACAGGGCCATGGAGGTGGCTCAGCGATAAAGTAAGTTTGGGGAGGAGGGACAGGTGGGTCCCTGGGATTCAATGGCTAGGCAGCCTAGGTAACAGTGAGCTCCAGGCTCAATGAGACCCTCAGCCAATAAGGCAGAGGGCTGGCGAGACGGCTCAGCCGGTAAAAGTACTTGCCAAACAAGCCTGATGATCCGAGTTCAAAACCCAGAGGCCCCAGTAAGGAGGAGAGAAGTGACTCCCAAAAGTTGTCCTCTGACCTCCACATGCATGGTGTGACGCCCACTCCCCCAATTCCCATCTCTCTCTCACACACCAATAATAGAGAAAATACACATTTTAGGAAAAAGTAGACGATGAGTGAAGAAGCCGGGGACCTCCAGCTTCCAAGGGCACATGTGGACACAGGTGCATGCGTGCCCTCTGCACACGTGTAGACACATGAAAAGAAAGAAGTAAAAAAGGAGGGAAGGGGAAAGGAAAGAGAGGTGGTGGACAGCCTAGCAGGGGGAGGCGCTGCTGCCTGGGAGCAGAGGCACAGCCCTCCTGCCACCTGTGCAACCAGACACCCGAGCCCGTGGGAGCAAGGCCTGGCACGCAGTGCGCAAACAGAGCTGCCCTCTTTGGCTGTGGCCCCTTATTCCAACCCCAGCCTTTCCCTCCAGTGGAAACCCAAAACTGGCCAGGACAAGGGGTGGCAGATGTCTGTGAAAGGGATGTCTGCCTTGGCAGCTAAGAGCTTGCAGACAATGGGCCTGCCTCTCTGGGAATTCTCTCCTGCAGGCAGGGCAGGGCATGGCCTGACCCTCACTCTGGCTCTCTGTTGTTGGGTGCCATGTCTGTGGGTGCCATGTCCATGGGCCAGGAGCCACCAGTAGCAGCTCCCTCCCTGCTCACCCCCAGCACAGGGCTGTGACTTCCTGACTCCATCCTTAGGTGGCTGTGTGCTAGTCCCCAATACTGCCATTGTGAGACAGAGACATGGAGACCCAGCTGAGAAGGTAACATCACCTGTCCCGTCCGCGTGTCTCCCAGTGACAGCAACTCCAGGCCTGGATGTGAGTCCTGCTCTGAGCATGTGCTCACAGAGAGAGAAGGTGGGCACTGCAAAGTGTGTGCCCCTGGGGCACCCTGGAGCACCCATGCTGCACCCACTCCAGTCCTTGTAAACTGACTCTATAGAGAGCCATCTGGCCTGCCAGTGTGTGTGTGTGGCGGGGGGCTGGGACATACCAAGCTCCTTGTGGAGTGACCTGTCTTACATCGGGGGCTGCTGAGTCCCCACCACCTCAGCTAATGGGGTAGGACACCAAGGCCCCTTGCTAGGCTCCAGGAGGCCTGGTGTCAGGGACTTAGCTTCCTCCTGTCCTGTCTAAACCCACAGAGGCTGGAAGGGTCCCAGCAGGCTCTGGCTTGCTGTCTTCTCCAGCTCTCCTAGCGAGGCTGTGCATATTCCTTCCAGGTCTTGGTAGACAACAGGAGGGAGAGGAGGTCCCTCGCCTGTAAAGAGTGCTTCTCTGCTGTTCTGTCTGGACAGTGTTGCCTATTCTGGGGTCAGACCTTTTCCACCCACTCATGTGCCTGTCTCCCTGGAGTCATCCTCAGGGTCACACCAGAAGAGGCATTGAATTACTAGCTCCCTTGGTACACCTCCATCCAGTCAAGCTGATCCCAGTTGGACTAAGGAGGGGAGGTCGGCTTCAAGGGCTGAAATGCTGCCGATGTCTCAGCTGAGAGCGTGGCTGGGTCAGCATAGGAGGTCTGTTCCTATTCCTGGACTAGGGTTTCCTCACGGAACACACAGATGTGTGACTGTCATGTGGCCTTTGCAGATGCTCACCTGCTTTCTGAAGCTCGCCAATGAGGGATGAGACCCTCCCATTTTGGGAGTAGATCAGAGGGCATGTGGATAGCTTGAAGGGACCCCATGCCCATAGCCTGGGCTGGGAACCCTGAACTTAGTCTCTAAAACAAGATCCCACGAGAACAGATGGGTTACACGAGTAAGCTGTGGAGAGAGCCCTTCTGTCGCTGTGATGGCGGTAATTGGATGGTCAACGGATGGGTTAGAAAATCACATTTGTAGCCAGCGGAGGAAGGAATGTTTCAGCCAAGAATCACAGTCACCAATGGTGGCGAACTTTGCTGAGAAAGTGTAAGAAATCTGATTTACTCACTTCCTCTGTGTGTGTGTATGTGTGTGTGTGTGTGTGTGTGTGTGTGTGTGTGGTGTCTGAATGTGTAGACATGTGTGTGTGGTGCGGCGTGTAAAGGCTGGAAGTTGATATACGGTGTCTTTGTCTACCACTCTGTACCTTGTTTTGTGATACAGGGTCTCTCATGGGACCTGGAGTTCACTGGCTCTGTTGGCCGGGGTCCACCTGTCTCTGCCCCACTGTTCTGGGTTGCAGATACACACTGTCATGGCTGGCTATTATGTGGTGCTGGGATCTGAACTCAGGTGCTCAGGCTTGTGCAACAAGCACTTTATCCACTGAATAATTTCTCCACCTCTGAGGAGTAAAGTCTTTAAGTGCTCCTGCAACATCTTCCTAGTTGACTCAGCACATCTCAAGGGAGGAATGGTGGCTCCACAGTGGGAAACCCTCCCCAGCCTAGTGACTCCATACAGGGAGCACTCCCCAGCCCAGTGACTCCATACAGAGAGCACTCCTCTCCAGCCTAGTGACTCCACAGAGGGGGCACTCCCCAGCCTAGTGACTCCACACAGGGAGCACTCCTCAGCCTAGTGACTCCATAGTGGGAAGCCCTCCCCAGTCTAGTGACCCCATTCAGGGAACACTCCTCAGCCTAGTGACTCCATACGGGGAGCACTCCTCAGCCTGGTGACTCCACAGAGGGGAGCACTCCAAAGCCTAGTGACTCCACAAGAGGAAACCCTTCCCCAGCCCAGTGATCAAAGGTAGGGTTGACGGAACTGGAACTAATCTATGTCATGTGTTCCTGATGAGATATAACTGGGAGTGGGAAGTGTCAGTCCTGTGTAATGTCCTTGTCAAAGACATTTTGTGTGGATGGACACAGATTGAGGAGCAATTTGCCAAACACTCCACATTCCTCTTCAAAATGTTGACTTCATGAGAACAAAGACAGAAAAGCCATTAAGAAACTAATAGGACAGGATGCCAAATGCAATAGCTGATCTTATTTTGAAATAAAACGCTGTGAAGAACAGCATGGGGACTTTCAGAATAATCTGAGTGCCCACTGTCCACTGATTTTGAACGTTAAGAATGAACTGTCTTTCTTTTTCTTTTGTTTTTCGAGACAGGGTTTCTCTGTGTAGACTTGGCTGTTCTGGACTCGCTTTGTAGACCAGGCTGGCCTCAAACTCACAGCAATCCACCTGCCTCTGCCTCCCATGTGTGCTGGGATTAAAGGTGTGCACCACTACCACCCAGCTCAAGAACAAATTTTCTAGGTTTAGCAAATATCCTTGCCCTCGGGAAGATACGTTCTGCATTTGATTTCTGTGAACCGAATTATGTCCCCCTCTAAATCACGTATGGAAGCTGAGTTCCCACACTTCCCAATTTCCAAATTCACATCTTAGTGGACATATTGGTGGTGTCTGTAGGGGTAGTCTTTGGAAAGTAATTAGGCTGTGGAGACCAGCTGCGTCTGCTTCTGTGGACAGGTAGTACAAGGCTCCGCAGAGCCACCTTCCAAGTCCACCAGGCTAGCTGCCTCATGGCTTTCCCATGTCCAAGGGTCCCTTCCTGTCACTCTACCGACACAGTCTTTTACCTCCCTTGGCCACCTGTGTCAGGTCCTACCTCTGTCCCCCTATCTTCTTCACATGGGAGGTGGCTTTCTTGAGTGCTGTGTGCTCTGCTGTATGGTTCAGAGGGTTCTGACACATTTCACCTTTGCTTCCCTCATTAGGGCAGAAACAGTTACCCAGCATGCAGAGACACATTTGGAGGCCCTTTCCCATTAAGAGTTTTGGGAGCACCCTCCTTTCAGTCTGATTGTGCTGTCCCTAGCTTTGCAGCCTGCCAGTAGGTCTACGGACTCAACGGAAACGTACGATTTCAGAGCATGTGTGAGCTTCTCATCAATTGCAGGTAGATTTCATTCGCAGCCTTCAGAAGCTGAGCCCTGCTGTGCGCAGCATGGCCGCAGATGGGCAAGCTGGGCTGTCTCCTATGGACACCTCTCTGTGTAGCTCGACAGCTGGGCTGGTATTGCGTTATCAGCAGGCTCATCATATATTCCTAGAGAGACCTGGCCACATGATGTCATTCATTGTGTGCTGTTAACCTTTCAATCTGTGTTAGCTCTCTGATTGATCTCAAATCTCTGCGTTTCTGCAGGGACCGGCTGGCGAGCTCGTATGTCTAAATATGTCTCTCCTTTCATCTTTCACTCCATCATATCCAGGGTCTCAGCAAATTGCCTTTGTTTGTGGATAAGCCAGGCCATCCCTCCCTTTTAACAGCAACTAGTCTTGGCTCAGACATGGAATATATTTAGCCATGAATTTCAGGGTTTTTTTTCCTTTCATTTTTCCACCTAATTCAATGAGCAGACCCCTTATCTACAGCAGAGCCCAACATAGTGGACTCATGCCCCCGAACTGTGATGACTCTAAATGTAGTTTGAGTCTTTAATGTTCTCTGATGGTTTCCAGAGTGGCCTTTTATTTTCCTGGGGATGCTCTGGTGACACTGGCTCTCCCAAGGACTGAATTCCTCCCCCAGGACAGGGTGGGGTAAAAGGTCAAATGGTCCCACCATCCAAAACTTAAAATCAGAAGTCTTGACATCATCAGAGTGGCTTGAACCCTTCTGCTCTGGGTGAGGACACGAATGACTCTGACCTCTGACACATTTTCTCACTTTGCCTACTGTGTGCTGGGCTTTTAGTGAAAGCCATAGTGTTGTCTCGTGTGTTGACTCTAAGTTTTCTGGGCTCCCTCACCATCTAACACGGGAGCTCCTGCTTTGGTTTGGATCCCTCAGAAGAACCTGTAGCACTTTGAGAGCAAAAGTCAAGTTGACAGAGACTGATTTTGGCATCTCTGGAGCTAACCTCAGGCTGACCCCATGGGGAGGGCAGACTAGCTTGGTAAGGAAGTGCTTGGCACAGGAGGAGGGGACTCTGTGGGGATGTCACTGGCTGAGACTTGTCTAATGCAGTCTCATATGTCTCTTCATTTTTGCTTCAGTTTCATGTGTGTTTGTGTGTATGTACATCTATGTGTGTTTTCATGAGTGTATATCCGTGTGTATGCATGTATGTGTGAATTTCTTTGCGTGTAAGCATATATGAATACATTTTTGTGTGTGTGTGTATGTGTATGCATGTATGTGTGCCTTTCTGTTGTACACATGTGTGTGTCTGTGTGTGGGTACAAGTATTATGCATTGTGTGTATGTGTATGCTTGTATTATATATTTGTGTGTGCATTGTGCGCATGTGTTGTGTATTTGTGTGTGTGCATGTATTGTGCCTTTGTGTGTATGTATGTGCATATATTATGTATTTGTGTGTGTGTGCATGAACTGTGCATTTGTGTGGGTGTAGACATATACCTGCATGGTGCGGTGCTGAGGTCAGAGAGCACAGACCCAGTCTCCTTCTTCATGCTCATTCCACCTTTTGTTCATTGGCCTGGATCTTCATCCCATAGGCCAGACTGTCTGCCCCCAAGCTCCCGGAGAGCCTCTTGTCTCTCTCCCATCTCGCCAGCACTAGAACTACAGGGCAGAGTCGCCATACCTAGCTCTTTGTGTGAGTGCTGGTATTTCAACCCAAGTCCTGATGATTCGTGACTGAACAGTTTCCCCAGCACTTGCTGCGGCTTCTCGCTTGAGGAGGGTGCTCAGAGCTTCTACTCTGTCCTGGAACAAAGAGACCCTGACTCTTGACTTGAGTTTTGCAATGTCTGTGAGTTCAAGGCCAGCATGGTCTAATAGTTGGTTCTAGGACAGCCAAAGCTACATAGAGAAATACTGTCTCACACACACACACACACACACACACACACACACACACACACACAGAGAGAGAGAGAGAGAGAGAGAGAGAGAGAGAGAGAGAGAGAGAGAGACTCTGCCTCAAAGACTAAGGTGAAAGAGGGATTGAAGATGATTCCCAACATAAGCTTCAGGTTTCCACATGCACACATGTGCATGTATGCACACACATGCACACACTCATGCAAAAATATGCACACATATGCATATTACACACATACATGAAAAGCCCTTCCATAGGTAAGTTAACTAGCTTGAGCATTGTAGCCAATGAGTGCCTGTGCCGGGATGTGAGCCTAGAGTCCTGGCTCCAACTTGGAGCTCCCTTGCTAGGCACAAACATTTATCTCTTCCTTGGTGTTCAGTTTGGGCTTCATTTTGTCTTACAGTGGCGCTGGGTCATCCAGATGATCAACAGATTAAGGCTCAGAGTGGCCAAGGGAGTCACTCATTGAAGCATAGCTTACAGTTTTGAACTCAGACATCTGGGCCTTTTCCTTTCCTTTCCTTTCCTTTCCTTTCCTTTCCTTTCCTTTCCTT
>OU015757.1:24789618-24820041 GCA_907169655.1 Acomys percivali | reverse complement strand
GGTGGTGGTAGTGGTGGTGGTGGTGGTGGTGGTAGTAGTGGTGATGGCAGGGATGGGAAAAATGAACTGACCATTTGCTATATACTAACAAGTGCTAGGCATGGAGAAAGATAAATGTCCCTACTTCTACAGCATTTGGTCATAATGAAGCCACTAGCTGGCAAATAAGCAAACGTACAGATGTTTAGAATAACACTGCTGAGGATGAGCTGAGGCCACTTGATGGGTGGGGGCCTCTGTCAAAGGATGAGGCATTTGTATTTACAGAAAGAAGCCTCCACCATGGGAAGTAGGTGTTAAATCAGGCCACCTCACTTTCTACACTCTACCCTCACTGGCTGCAGAGAAACCTGTAGTTGGCACTCTGGGCTCATGGACATCATTATGACTTACAACTTCACAGTCTCAGATGCAGTGTCCCCTTTCAGGACTTGGGCCCATCAGGGAAGTGTGTAGGAAGAATGCAACCACACATTCCCTTGGCCTCTCCATCTCGGGGCTCCCAAGCATCTTAGGCTGTATGCTCTTGGTCTTGACTGGTAAGCTGGGGGGACCTTCTGTGGTCAGGGTCCTGGGAGGGGGACCCATGTACTTCACAGGTCTCCATGGCTGACCTAGGATGGATCTGGCTCCGGGGTAATTTCCCCCGGAACCCACCATCACTCCTTTACCATTATGTCCTGTTTAAACAGCACCAGCTGTGGAAAGGCTGTGTGGGGGAGGGGCTCGTACCTTAGCCCCTGCCTGCCCCAGTGGAGGGCCCCTCATGGCGAGGGCTGGCATATGGAACCCATTTGGGAAATTCTTTCTGCATAAGGCACTTACTCCAGGTAAGACACATGCCCGTATTGACTGTGAAAGACAAAACGCTCACACTCTGCTGGCTACGCTTTCATGGAACTTAATTAAACACATGGCCTGGCTGGCTGGGAGATCGAACACTCTCAGAGGCCCCTTCTCAAGAGGTGGTGGCTGCTCAGGGGAGGCCAATTACAACCTCCCGCCCCCTTGCCTCCCAAGACCTCACAGACCCTCCAAGTGCTTGGAAAATGTGTCTAACACGGGGCTTTTGGTTGGGAGGCCTGGATAGTATCAGACCCATTTCCAGGCTTGGGGGCAGCAGTGGTCAGAATCCCAGAGGGCTGTTGGGAGGCTGCAGAGACCAGTTTTCAACCTCACTGAGCATCAGAACCCCTCTTTAATTCCATCACATGTAGACTACACTATAAAGCTGTGGAGCCTGCTTGGGCTGAAGGGAAAAGATGACGGGTGAGCAGTAAAGATGTGGTTCCTAACCCGCCCTCAGCTTTAGCTTAGCCTCCTCCACCTCCTTTTTTTTTTTTTTTTTTTTCTTTTCTTTTTTCTTTAGGCAAGGTCTCACTCTGCAGACCAGGCTGTCCTTAAACTCACAGAGATATACCTGTCTCTGTCTCCTGAGTTCTGGGATTAAAGGTGTGTCACCATGCCCTCCTTAGGATGGTGGCAAAGGCCAGTTGCTTCTGTCTGGATACTTGGTGACCTTTTAACAAGTGTTTAATTTCTTTTTCTTCTTTTTTATTTTTAAGGATTTTCATGTGGAGTGTGTGTGTGTACGCGTGCGTGCGTGTTTGTGTGTGCATGTGTGTGTGATATGTGTATGTGTGTGTGTTTTGTGTATGGTGTGTGTGTGTGTATGTGTGTGTTGGCAATGTGTGTGCAGGTGCCTGAAGAGGCCAGAAGAAGGCATCAGATCCTCCAGAACTGGAGTTAGCTGCCTGGCCTCACCCAGGAGGCACAGTGGTGTGGAATTCTTGAGTCTTGAATGTGTGAATACCACTCTGGACACCTAACCATGGGATGCAGGGATGTGGTCCTGGACCTCCCTGTGTGATGGTGTCCTGGACCTCCCTGTGTGGCGGTGTCTGTGGCCGGATTCCCTTCCTTTGTTCAGTAGTGGCCTGAGCTCCTTGGACTCTGGGATTGACTTCCAGTATGTCATCTCTACCATGAGCTTTGTGGAGTGTGCAGAATGTGTTCTTAACAGTGTTGATGTATATGTTCCTGGGGTGCCTGGGGCTTCCTGAGGTGCCTCAGATTTGACAGGAAGACAGTGTCGCTTTTATTCCTTTGCATTTATGGCTTCTGCTGACACAGCATTATTTTTATTTTCTTTTGTCACACAAGGCCACTTTCGAGAAAGTATATGATGCATTTTGAAGACTGTTCCTTGTCCCTCTGCCCTTCGGGCTCTTGCCCTAGGCCCGCTGCTCTAGGCTGGAGGGAGTCTGGGAAGACAGAGTGGCCAGCTTCTCCTGGCCAGGGAGGAAGCGGCATCTGCGATGCAGGGCAGCAGAATTTCCCGGGTGGTGTGTATCACACCGATGGTGAGGGTGCTCTGGGCGGGGCTCAGGGAAATGACTCACCTCTACAGCCTGCCAGCTGTGGTGGGCTTCTCCCATGCTGGGGCTCCAAGGAGGGCAGGCAGAAAGGAGCAATTCGGTACCTCCTTATTCTCACAGTCCACCCCTCATCCATCTTGCCTTCTAGCCTTCCATCTGTCTATCCCTATATGTCCATCGTTCTTGCCAATTTTCTATCTCTCCATCCTTCTGTCCACCCTCCCCACCCACCCCTCCATTTTCAGTTTACTATTCCATTCTTTCATTCATCTTTCTGCTATCTGTCTGGCCCCCCCCCGACCCTTCTATTACCCCGTTCTTCCAACTCTTCAACTGTCTGTCCCTCTGTTTCCACTCATCTCTCCCCATCTGTTCCTCCACCATCCCAACAAATCCACCTCTTGGTTCCTGGGTCCGTCCATCCATCTGTCCATCCATCCATCCCTTCATCTTGTCATACTTTTCTGCATGCATCACTTCCCCTTCGGCCTCTCCATTCCTTCACCCTTCTACTCACCCATCAGTCCATTTCCTCATCACTTCTTCCTCCCATCTCTCCACCCTTCCGTTCATTTCCCTCCATCCTCTTCTCCATCCATCCACCCTCCTGTTCTCCCATCCTCCCCCCATTCATCTCTATCCCTTCTAAGTGACAACTGAGTGGTCACTGTGGGTGGTCCCCATACTTGCTCCTGAGAAGGATGCTCTTTGTTGCGGGGGGGGGGGCACTGGTTAAGACAAGGTCTCTCTGTGTAGCTTTGACTGGCCTGGACTCATTTTGTAGAGTCTGGCCTCAAACTCTCGGCGATTTGCCTGCCTCTGCCACCCCGAGTGCTGGGATTATAGGCGTGCGCCACCATGCCCAGCCTAGGAGGCTCATTCATAAGGACCTTGGCAGGGACATGCGATTCTCATGTGTGGCTTCTATGACAGCCTTGCAAGGCTCAACCTGCAGTTAGGCCCTGGTGCCGCCCCATAGGCAGCAAAGCTGCCTTTTGGTTCTTTTTAAAGATACAGACATACAGGCCTTTCTGACAGAAGCCTGCATCTGGCCAACTCCCTTTTCTGCCTCTCCTTGCTGTGAAGGAGTCACAGCAGCCAGGCTGGCAAGAATTTGAACCTGTAGCTACAGTGGCCCATTGTCTAAAGGCTCTGGTGTGTGGTGTCACAGGCCACCAGGGATCCCGGGGTCAGGGGTGGGGCAGGCAGGAGTAGACTTCCTTCACCTTGTTATTTCTTTCTGCCAGATTTTTTTTGAGGGGGGGGCACTGGTGAAACATCACCTGGATCTGTAGCCAAAAGGCTTGAGCTCTGGCTGGAATCACTCGAGCTGATACCGGTCAGGGCTTATCGAGCCGGAATCACACGCTCCACCAGCTCATCCCCTTATTAGCAACATTGGTTTGGTGGGGGGAGCGCGGAGAGAAGAAAGGATTTTTTTTTTTCCTGCAGTGGAATTTTTGGAGACTCCCAAGGGAACCGCCTCTGCCGCGCCCATCGCAGGGCGCGCTTCTGCCTGGAGGAGTTGCGGCCGGCTGCTTTCCCACGGGTCGCTGGCAGAGGTGGAAAGGGGGTTGAAAGGGATGTCACATTACATCATGTGGGAAGAAGTGGGTGCATATCTGAGCTATGAAGAAGGATCTGGGAGGTGACCAACAGAGGTTGTGAGGGCTCTAGAAACGTGGATTGGGGGATCTGTGAGTTTCAAGGATGTAGGCCGGCCACAAGTAAGGGAGGGGGCTTGGCCGGCCACCAGCCTGAGCCGCAGGTGCTGCACCCGGAGTCTGACCTGGGTATCCCGGCTATGGGAGGACCCCCCCCCATTTCTGGGAGTGTCCAGGGTGGATGGAGCATGGCAGATTGCTTCCGGACAATGGGCCCCTCTCCTGCTGGGTGGGGGTGTCTCTGGACTCAAACAATAGCCTGCTAGCTCCCTCCTGCTGCCTACTGCCTGAGACAGATGCCCAGGAGCCCCTCATAAGCGCCCTGGAGGTGACCCTGGGGGCTGCCCTGTCACTTCATGGAAGAGCCCCAGAGAGGGAGGGAAGAGAACAATGCAGGCCTCATGCCAGGCGTCGGCCTCCGGCACGGGCCACGACTCCCAGGGGACAGCATGGCCTGGCAGGTGCTGCTATTGTCTCAGGGCATGGGGGTGCTTTCTTGGGGGTCCAGCTTGGAGGCAGCACACTGGTCAGCATAGGCAGAAAAGTCTTGGGCTGGGCCTATCCTTTTCTAAGAAGTCAGAATTGAATCCACTGCTGGTCCAAACCAGTCCTGTGCCTGGCCCCAAAAAGTATCATTCAGAAAAGCAATGAATACTGAGCTTCCTCCAGCATCAAGTCCCTGCTGCAGACTTCATAGCCAGACTGGTCCGGAGTGGACAGCCGACTTGGTCCTGGGGTGGACACGAATAGGGCTTGGGTGGACAGATGTGGCCCTGGAGTGGACAGACTTGGTCCTGGGGTGGACACGAATAGGGCTTAGGTGGAGAGTTCCTGCAGGAATATCAGCTTAGGGACTGGAGGGCCAAGCTTGGATTTTCTTTCTGCAGTTTAAAGATTTGACCTTGGAGGAAAAAAATGCAAAAAATATCGATGGAGATTCTGGGGATTCTGGGGAAAGTAGAGTCTGTGGGTTGTATGGGTGTGCCCCTGGTTTGCATGAGTGTGGATAGGAGCTGATGCCCATGCCCTCCTTCTTTCTCTCTGTCTCTGTCTCTCTGTCTCTGTCTCTGTCTCTGTCTCTGTCTCTCTCTCTCTCTCTCTCTCTCTCTCTCTCTCTCTCTCTGTGTGTGTGTGTCACGAGCACCAAAGGTTGACATGCAGTGTCTTCATCAATTGCTCGCCACTTTGTTTTTTGAGGCAGGGTCTCACATTGGCATAGTGATCTCCTGTATCTGCCTTCCCAGGGCTAGGATTAGAGGACCATGTAAGCATACTGAGCTTTTATGTGGGTGTTGAGGATTAACACATCCTTGTGCTCGAATAGCAAGTATTTTACCCACCAATCCATCTCCCTATGCACCCACCCCCACCCCCACCCCACCCTCTTTTTTTGACAGGGTCTTATGAAACCCAGCTGGCCTTGAATTTAGCAGGTAGCTGAAGATGATCTTGATCCTCCTGCCTCCACCTCTGGAGTGCTGTGATTACAGGAATGGGCAACATCTGGTTTATACAGTGCTGGGGAGGAAGCCAGGGCTTTGTGCAAGCCAAGCAAGAAGAACTCCACCGACTGAGCTTGGTCCCCAGCTCATCCGCCTGTCACTTGATTGTACACCAGAAACCCAATGAGAACTAGTCAGATCCCCACTTCCTGCCCGTGGCGGGAGTGGGAGAGTGGGAAGAAGACCGGCAGTTAGACACAGGCTAAGCGTGTCCTTTCCATCGTTTCTTCTCTGTAAAATGGCCAGATTAGCAGGCCACAGGAGCCGTTTGGAATGGCGCCGGGCATAAGACTTCTTACCTGTTGTAAGAAGTATGGGAGATGCTTGGCGATTTACGTAGCATTCAACCAGAAATCAGGATATCTCAGGCTGGAGACCGTCTGTCCATCTGCACTCAACCTGTGTGCCACCTCCTGATGCCCCACTGTAGCCAGAGCATGGAGCTTTTAGGGCAAAATGCGCCCCCCTCTCCCCCCCCCCCAGGTACCAGACTAGAGGCCTGGGAAGGCAGTTGGTGACTCAGCCACCGTCCTTCTGGTGGCTCTGGTGGCTCTGGTGGCTCTAGCTTCTGTTGCATTTCAGTTGGTCTCCAGTAGAGGCTCTGGATTCCCCCTGTCCTCTTTCTCTAGGGGAGGGAGACAGTTAGATATAGTCTATAGGTGCTTGTGGCTCTGACTGTCCCACTAAGTCTGTGATGCCTGTGTAAATGCAGGGCCAGCTAGTGCCCTGTCGACATGGCAGCGCCCTCCTAGGACTGAGTCTGCACACTGCACTCACCCTAGACCTCTCCTTTTTGTTTTGTTTTGTCTTTTTGAGATAGGGTTTTTCTGAATAGCTGTGGCTGGCCTGAAGTCACTTTGTAGACCAGGCTGGCCTTGAACTCACAGCGATCTACCTGCCTCTGCCTCCCGAGTGCTGGGATTAAAGACGCGTGCCACCACCGCCCGGTCCTAGACCTCTCCTTTGGGGGCTCTGTCTCCTCATTGTGCCTGCTAGCCCCAAGCTCTTTGCTGAGGCATTTTAAGGAGGCCTTTGATGGGATGAAGCACACAGGGCTTACACAAATAAGTTGGGGTGCAACCAGCCATGACCTCAGCCATGAAAGTAACCACTTGGAGTCCCCATGGTTTGGGATAACAGAAACTGAACATCTGAGACTGGAAGGACTATCACCAATGATCCCCTTAGCACTGGGTGTGGCTCAGGTGGTGGAGTGCCTGCCTAGTGCGTGTGAAGTCCTGGGTTCCATCGCTAATCCTGCACAAACCAGAAACTTGATGTGGGAAACACACAGTTGTCTCAGCACTTGGGAGGCTGAGTCAGGAGGATTGCCATGAGTTCATGGCTACAGTGTTAGCTTGTCTCAGTAGGAGTGGTACTGACTCTGCAGTGGAGGAGCAGTTCCCTCTTGGCAGACCTGTTTCTTCTGTGGGCTCCCCCCCTCTCTGGTGGAAAAGACTGAATTCACAGCTCAGTGGCCTGTAGGTTTGCTGAGGTCTGGGTGCCTGGAACATCCCCATTACCAAGGCTGGAGGCCATTCTATCTCTTCTTCTAGGCTCCAAGCTAGAGGCTACTTCAGGATAGTAAAGACCATATGCATGTGCCATGGGGATGCGACACCACTTGCTGGTGGTCTCCCCTCTTCCCTGCTTGTTCTAGGCCGAGGCATGAGGTAAAGTGGTCCCAACCTCCAGCTTCAATTCCCTTCTCTTGTTTTCTGCTTACATGGCTCCATCCCAAACCTCAGCCCGGGCTTGGGAGAGGGGCTGCTCCCAAAGATGGAGGAAGGCATCGGAATTGCTGAAGAGGGCTCTGAGGTTTGCCTGGGGTTGAGCAGGATGATGGGTCTGGCCAGCACCAACGACAGCAACAGGTCAGAGCCATACAGCCTTGAGGAACAGGGCCTGCTTGTTGGTGGCCCCTGAGGCTGGGAGACGTTTGTTCTCAACCTGTCCTGCATGCAGCTATGATGCGTGAGTTTTCAGTAGATATGACAGCCGCCGGCGGGGGGTCCCTGGCCCTTGTCCATGGCGCCACACTTGACTCACTCAGAGTTCATTGGCCCGAACTAATGTCCCTGATGCAAGTCGGTGGACAGAACACTCGGGGTGGACGCCTGGCTTTTCTTCTTCCTTTTCTTTTTAATACATTAAACATGCATTACTGGAGTTCTAACCGGCTCCTCTGACAGCTGTGGAAAAAAAAATAAAGAAAATTCGGTTTGAACTTAAAAAGCTGGGGTTTAATTTATGTCCCACCTTTGTCTCTCCAGCCCTTTTCCCTCTTCCGATGGAAAGGCCCCAGGGAGCGGGAGACAGAGGCTGGGCTGGGCCACCCCACGTGGCCCTGGGCTGCCTGGCCCTTAATAGGGGCGCCCAATGGCCAACACGGAAGGGAGTTTTCAGATGGAAATGGGGGAAACAATGCGGTCATCTGTCCCGCAATCTGTTTTGAAGAGGAAAGAAAGCTCGGCAGAGGGGCGAGACTGGCTGTACTGGGGAGGCTCCTTTCGGGGGTCCAGAGAGGCAGACAGATGTCATGAATACTGATGTGGATGGTGGGCTGCTCTGCAGAGATTCACCAAGGACAGAGTGTGGGGACAAAGTGCTTCCGTGGCATGGACGTGCGCTGATGGTGGCCTGAGTCCCTGGCTGCCCTCCCTTCCTCCGCCCCTCCCTTCCTTCATCCCTCCCTTCCTCCGCCCCTCCCTTCCTTCATCCCTCCCTGCTTTCTCCTTCCTTCCTTCCTTCCTTCTTCCTTCCTTCCTTCCTTCCTCTTTTTCTTCCTCTACCTTATCCTCCTCCTCTTTCTCCCTCCTCTCTTCCACTTTCTCTTTCCCTCTCTTCATCTTTCCCCTCCCCCATGGCAGGTGTCCTTATGACTAAGAAACTTTTTCTTGTTTTGAACAGGAGTCATAGAAAGTTCTGGCAACTTTGGCTCTGGGGCTAGGATGAGAGGTGGCAAGGTGCTGCCCTTGCTTTGGGAAAGCCCTCCCCCCGCCACCTCCTCTTATGTGCCTTTCTGAAGTGGAGAAGGAGGAGACATGTTTCTGGGACTCTGGGCTTCCTTCAAAACCTATGAGCCTGTCAGCCAGAAGTCAAAGTGTAGTGGGCAAAGGCAGCAGGTGGTACGAGACCAGAGCCCGTGAAGTCCTGACCGTGTGTTCGAGGTGTGAGGCAGGCTATCAGTCAAGGGTGGACGGTGGACATTGCTGAAGACCCTTGTTGCAGCTGGAGTCCCTGAGGGAGCAAAGTCCCCAGCATCGTCTTGTCTTATGATGACTTGCCATCATTATGACATTGGCGGGACAGGCCTTCCATTCACAGATGAGGAAACTGTGGCCCAGAGGAAAAGAGAGACAAACCCGGAGGTCCATCAGACCAGAGACCAGAGACGGTCCTGCTCCGGTGTCCTGATGAATGGTCCTCTCAGGCAGTTGGGGGAGCTCGTTGTGTGGGATCACAACCTGGGGCTTCCCAGAATGTCACAGGTTGTACCCTTCCCCACTCTTCTGATACACTCCATCTTTCCCCTAGGAAAGCCCTCCACGACCATCCCAGCCAAGGCAGACCCTTGTTCATGCTCCTCGGCCTCCATACAGAACGCCCATGCTCGGAGTTTGGGCTTTACCTGTGTTCCAAGCACCCCACGATGCTGATGTGCTGAGCCTAAAGGAGAGAGGTGGTGTGTGGTACACTCAGTCACGGGAGTGGCTCTGTGGCCCTTCCAGCATTGGGTTCAGTGGTGCAAGACTAGGGTTAGTGGGGTGTGGCTATTGTGACCTGGGGTTCGCGTTGGCAGTGGTTTGGCATTTGCAGGAGATGGAGTTTCTCTGCCCATGGGCCCTCCCTGAGGTCCTCTCCAAGGCCAGGCAGCCACCTGGGGGTCTGGACTTTCTTCTAGACCTTCAACTGTGTCATGGTCCAGTTTCCTAGGGGACACATGTGTGTGTGGAGCTGCCTGGAACATTAGGCTGCAGGAGGCCCGGGGTGTTACCAAGGGCAAGTATGCACTCCACTCATTGTTCTGGGGGGCCCTCAGAACTGTGCCTTCATAGAGGCTTTCTGAGTTCTCTAAATAGATCTTCTGGTCAAGTGGCATTCGTGAGTCTGGGCTGAGGGACATGTGCTGCCTAGGCAGGGGAACCACAGCAGGCCCACTGATTTCCACTTTTAAAATTCCAGTCTAGTCTTTTCCATCTCTGCCAGTTTAGTAATCGTAACAGGCTGGCATTTCAGGACCACCTGATAGAGGCTGCCCCCAAGCCTGAACACCAGAGTTTGATGTCTGGTCCCCATGGGCCAGAAGGAGAGACTGACTTGGCAAATTGTCCTCTTACCTCTTCTCTGCACTGATGTTTGGGCTTGTGCCCCCCACCCCCATCCCGACAAGCACATGTAACAGTGGTAATTTTTAAAAAGTGATATTTCAGTGTTCTGTGTTTTAAGTCACCTTTTTGACAGCTGATGAGATGAGCAGTTGTTGCCAAAAGCGCTGAGTCAGACTTCTTACGAATTCTCCTGCTCTTTTTCCTGCTATTAGTTCTTGTTTGTTGGTTGGTTGGTTGGTGTTGTTTTGTTTTGGTTTGGTTTTTCAAGACAGAGTTTCTCTGTGTAGCCTTGGCTGTCCTGGACTTGCTTTGTAGACCAGGCTGACCTCGAACTTACAGCAATCCACCTGCTTCTGCCTCCCGAGCGCTGGGATTAAAGGTGTGCACCACCACACCTAGCTTGTTGTTGTTTTTAATTAATAAAAACTCTTTGTATATTCAAGACATGCAGACAGGTCAGCGTTAATTCGTGGGATGACAGAACTCCATTTCCTGGAGAGAGCAGAAAGATTTTTTGCCCTCTCTCAAAGTCAAGTCAGCGTTTAAAAATCACAGTAGCTTATTTTCCCTCAAATAAATCAAGTGCTATTCTTGTCTTTCCAATTTGCAGCTGTCTGGACACAGACACCCCAGGAATGTAGGGCCTAGTGGGTATGGCAACTTTTGTGGGTCCCAACACATAACGGGGAATTCCTGCTTTTATGTTCTCTGGCCAAGAGATGAGAGGGAAGGACAGGAACAGGCCCCTCCCTGACACACACATTCTTTGGTGACAAGCAGAGGTTTCAAATACAGTTGACCAAGTGTGCGTGTGTTTTCCCCTTCCAGGGCAGATGTTCATGGTTTAAAGGAAAATGAACGAACCCACGCCATGGTTTCAATACGTAGCCACCAGGGTGAGCTTGGGTCTGATGATGAGCCCAGGGTGTGGCTTCTGAAAGGTGTGTGGTAATGGCTCTCCGCCTTCCTTTCCCCCCATCCTCTCATGCAACCCATGTCAAAATTGGACACTAATATTCTAAGGAAAAAGGGGCTTTAGGTACTGGCCCATCAGGGAGGATGTCTGGGAAAAATAGTTGTTCCATCTGTGCCCAACCTGTGGCTAGGGTCCATGTCATCCACCCAGGCCTGTAGCTAGGAGCTCACACACATGCTGATTTGCCTTCTGAGAGCTCTAGGACTCCAGTCACCATGGCAGACAGGGTGACATTTCCTGAGAGTTCTGGCCCTCGCAGTCCTCCATCCCTGTGGATCCCACTCAGCAGTGTAGGAAGCTGGCTCAGATCCGACTCTGTGTTCTCAATGCAGTCCAAAGGCTGAGGGAGGGTCTGGAGTCACTGTGGCGGTCCTGTCCTCACTGCCAGAGTGCTGGGGCTCCCAGGCCCGAGGCCAAAGCCTTCGCTCAGCAGCTGGCGCCATCCCCTTCTCTGTCTCTGCTCTTTTAATGTGTGGCTGTGAAGGAGGGAGGCACCAGTCCAGGCTGGTACGCACGTGGGTGGCAATCACCTTCAGTGTTTGGTCATCTCTGTTTCCAGTCTTCTGTGCAGAGACACTGGGAAACGAGCAGATGGAAGCCAGCTGTGAGTAGAGCTCGGCATGCTGACTTTTACACGCATGCGTGCATGTGGACAGGTGAGCATGCTTGAGTGTGAACACGTAGAGTGTGAACAAGTGTCTCTGATTCTTCTTTCCTGGCCTCCCCCTCCCTCTGCCTCCTCCTTTCCTCTCTCCTCTCCTCTCCTCTTCCATCCCCCCCCCCCCAAAGACAAAGTCTCACTGTGTAGCTCTGTAGTTCTGGCTGTCCTGAAATTTGCTCGAGAATCAGGCTGGCCTCAAACTCAGAGACCGGATGCATTTTGTTCTGCAAACGAGACTTAAACACTTGTGAATGGAAGGTAAGGTCCCCAGCTCAGCAAGGGAGAGGGCTGGCGGGCAAGGGACAGGGGCTCACAGTATAGAAAGAGATGAGTAACCAGTGGAGGCCCTTGGGTTTTGTTTTGTGCACACATGGGACCACTGAAAGCAGGCTCTCTTGCAGAGCTGGGATGGAATCCGAGGCTTTGTGCTTGCTAGGCGGGCCTCTACCCGCAGCTCAAAGAACACATCGAGTGAAAGGAGAACAGTAAAGCAACTATATGTTTCCATTTGTCCTGGGAAAGGGTAAACCCAGAGGGTGTTGGCTGAAGATGGAGACCCAGGTAAGGCCTGCCACAGTCTCAGTTGCTGGATGGGCCACAATCCAAGCTAGTCATTTACCAACTTTAGGACTATTTTATTAACTAACTAATCAGCCATCCAAACTGTCAAATAACCAATCATCTGCTTAAATAGCCAGCTGTCTAGCTAACCACACCTTCTTTCTCTCTACCCAAATACCCACGCACTCATCCATCCATCCTCACATCATCCCATCCACTCATCACCTATCCATTTAACTACCTACCCTACTACCAGCCAGACTAACTCTTTCTTCTCTCCCCACTCCATTTCTCTTTCCTTCTCCCCCCTCCCCCACTTACTCCCCCTCTCTCCGTGTCTTCTCACCTTCCCATTTTACTGGAGAATAGATGTTGCTCCTCTTGTAGAATCTTCACCTTACAGGTGGCCTTGGAAAATTCCACGTGGGACTGGATAGCTCACCCTATGTTTGAGGAACACCCTGGACCATGGCCCCCAGTGATGCAGGTTCCTTGTGCCCACAGATGGTCAGCATCTGGAGGTGCTCTCAGGACACAGGAGGAGCGAATCTCAGCACAGGCCTCCAGGTTCCTCCTGGAGGACACGTGTCATGTCAGGAGTCCCAGCTGGGACTCCAAATACCATTGGTGGGCCCGTGAATTCTGCCAGTGGCACCGGACATCTGGCCTTGGAATCATGAGAACTTAGAGATCTTTCTACCTCTGAGGCCTGGCTCTGTGACTCAGGTTTGCCACAGGCCGACAACTGTCCTCTAGGGTACTGGCAGCAAAGAGAGCCAAGGGTGGGAGCTCCCACCCCCAAACCCGTCTATGAAGCCAAGACCTGAAGAATGCCTTGCCCCGTGCTGTTCAGTCAGCCCAAAAGGAGCAGCAGCCAGGATTGAGGCCTAGCTCACATGCTCCAGAGCTGGATGGCTTCCCTGCAGGGCCATTAGGAGGCTGCTTGTGTGTCCTGGCTGGGAGCCACCACCCACCTCTCAGCCTCCTCACTGCATCTGACACAGAGGTTTGTCTCAGGGTGTCTGGCTGGCTCTCCGGCTCCAGCCTGGCTCAGGGTCTCATCTTGTTTGTTGGCCATGTTCCCAGTGCAGAGGTAGCTACACTATTGGCAACAAAAGGAGCGAGGTGCTCTCCCGACCGTTCATCTGTCCAGCCACCCACCTACCCAGCCTCCACCCACTCACCCACTCACCCACTCACCCACCTACGCAGCCTCCACCCACTCACCCACTCACCCACCTACCCAGCCTCCACCCACTCACCCACTCACCCACCTACCCAGCCTCCACCCACTCACCCACTCACCCACCAGACAGACAGACAGCCAGTGATCCATCTTTCTATCCGCACATCTATTCACTCATCTAGCCAGCATTCATCCATCCAACCATCAATTTGTACACTTAGCTATTCATCTCTCTACCCATTCATCTGCTGATCATGCAACCTTCTCCCCATCTCTCTGATCATCTTTCTGTCCGTGTCTGTATTTGCTTCCTAAGGTCCTTATGTGGTCTGTGACCAAATAAAACACACATGCTTACAGACCATGTGGGACACCTCCACACTCCCTGGACATCACCCCATCCTGCCTTCTGCGTGGCCTTTTCCTATTATCCAGACTCCTCGCGACATAGGCCTCCTCCTGACTGCTCTGGAAGCCTTTGCTGTGGTGCCTGCCGGGAGGTGGGGTGGGGGTGCTTAGCAGGTCTGTGTCACGCACAGGAGTGTGAAAGCCCTGACTCTTCCAGGCCTTGCCATTGCACTGACTCCCCACACCACAGGGATGGGGCCAGAGGATTCCCTTTTCTGTCTCTTGGGCAGACATTTGGAGGCACCAGCTACACGGTGGCCCAAAGTGCCCACGGTGGTGCTAGATTGGCTTTGCTTACTCTCTACTGCCTGATTCTCTCTTTGGTCCTCATGTCTGGTCCTCCTGCCTGTTGGTGCTGTCAGAACAAGCTCTTTTCTGAGGCTCAGGTTGACCCCAAAGCCCATGTGGCATTATCAAGATTCTGCCAGCTTAAAGCAAATGGGAATACAGTCCAGGAAAATGCAGCCAGTCAATTTAAAGCCAGGATTCCTTCGCTTGTTCATTCACTCACTTATTCATTCATCTATTCACTAATTCATTCATTTATATGTTGATTATCTCATTTACCCATTATTTCAACCATTCATCCAGCCATTCAAACCATCCTCTCATCCAGTCATTCATTTATTCAGGACTGCGGTTACACTTGTCTTCACTTTCTGCTTTATGGGGACATCTACGTGGTTGATAGTAAGTCTTGGCAACACGTCGAGGAGGCAGAAGAATAGGTAAGGGACAGATGCTAGGGATAGACAGACATGAGTTCAAATCCTGAGTTCACATTTTAGGGTATGGTACCTTGCCCTTCTGAGCTTCAGGTTTCTCATCTGCAAAATGGATGTAAGAGTATGCGTGTGAAGCGTCCTTGTGGGGTGGCAGTCAGTTGTGATGTGTCAGGCCTTCGACACAGACACAGCCTGTGGGAAGTGTGTGGGGCTGGAGAGGTGGCAGCGCTCGCTCCTGACATGATTCACCATGTCTGGAACCTAGTGCCCCTTTCTGCTGGCCTGCCCCTGTCCCCAAGGCTTCCCAGCACGTTTTGGCTCTAGAGCTGGCCGAGAGAGTCGGTAGTTCCATGGCTTCTTGGTAGAAATGCAAAGAAACAGTTGGTTGCCAGGAGGGCCTGGGCAGGGCGGGGCAAGGTGGCAGGGCATGATGTTGGATTAAAGGCACTGGAGGCCATTAACCTTGCCCTGGCTGGATGCTTATGAAATGCTACCTCTGAGAGGCTTCAAGAAACCCACCCACCCACCTTTGGGACTCCTTGCCTGCTCTCACTCGAGCCCCAACAGCGTCTCCCTGCCCACGGCTGGTGAGTCACACAGCCTAAACTGTGGTCTTTGAGACTCCTGGAATCAGATTTAAAGATAATAAAAACTTTCCAATAGAAAGCAGGGCTGGATTCCAATAACTGCCTCACGGAGTGGGATGCCTGGCTGTGAGACCTGAGGTAAATGTGAGTCACTTTGGACGAGCCAGAGAATTCCAGAACAGACATGGCTCCTGCCGTTTAGAAGGGGCTATGGTGGTCCTAGAATACATCTTACCTGCTCTGCTCACCACTCAGGGCTAGGGATGACATGGCCATTGCCCACACAAAGCAAGTGCACTACTTTTCTCTTCCTCTCCTCCTCCCCTCGCCTCCCTCCTACTTCTTGATTCACCCTTCGTCCCTCCCCTCTTCACCCTCTTCCCTTCACCCCCCTCCCCTCCTCTCTTCCTTCTCATCAACCATCATTTAGTAAAAAACTCCCTGTAGCTCGTCTCCTGTGTCTCCTTATGTGGAGACTCACAATCTTTAGGAACAAGATTTAAGTCCCAGCCCCATCTTAAAGGTAGGGAAACTGAGGCCCAGGAAGAGGAAAAGCTTGATCAAGAGTCAAGAGCTGAGGTTGACCTCAGGGTGTCCTGGGTCTAAGCAGCCATTCTCTCTGCCCTGGCCAGGGGTTTGGGCTGTAGAGACAAGCTGCTTGGAGTAGCAGGGGGCTCCTGGAGAGTGCTGACTTGTGGGCGACTGGCTTGTACAGACCTGTCTGTGCTCATGGTGGTCTCACAAGCTGTCAGAGCCTTGCAGCCCTGGGCTAAGCCTGGAGGGAGGGGTCACTAGGTACATAGAAGCCCCCTCCAGGACAGGGGGATCAAAACGGGGAGTGGAGGGCCTCTCAGATTGGGAAACTTGTCCAGGACAACACCTGGGCCTGCAGGTGACCCCTCTGGCCTGGTTGACCAAAGGGCTGGCCCAATTGTGGCTGCTTGCCCATCCCAAGCATTCACCTCAGAGTCCAGGAGCACTTTGTAGCCCAGGAGCCAGCTCCCACGGGGAGGAGCAGGGAGTCACCTATGAGAGGAGCTAGGAGTCACTTATGGGAGGAACTGGGTATCACCTATGGGAGTTGCTGGGAGTCACCTATGGGAGGAGCTGGCCATCACTTATGGGAGGAGCTGGGAGTGACCTATGGGAGGAGCTGGAAATGACCTATGGGAGGAGCTAGGAGTCACCTATGGGAGGAGCTGGGCATCACCTATAGGAGGAGCTGGGCATCACCTATGGGAAGAGCTGGGCATCACCTATGGGAGGAGCTGTCAGGGAGGACTTCCAGAGAACATCAGTCTCCCCATCCTACACAGAAGGGAAACTAAGGTACATAGGAGAGGAATGGCCATTGGTTTTCCTAGTGGCCAGTGGCTAAACCTGTTGTCTTCAAAGCCCTTGTCCAGGGAGCACTGGGAGTTAAGGCAGGCAGGGAGAACTGTTCAGCCTCTCGTGGGCAAGTTTGGGTTCTGATGAGGAATCTGCCTGCCCAGAGAGCTAGCAGCTAGGAGCGGGGAGGACAGAGGCCCAGGACCGTGCTCACCCTGTGCATGGCCTCCTGCTGGTTTCCCATTCCATATTCCTGCCATTTGTATGAGGAGCCTAGTAGATGGATGCCTACCGCGTTGGAACCTGGTGAGAGGCATTTCCTGGGTCACAGGTGTATTTTGTCCCTGTGTCCTCATTATCCAAAGGGGCAGGGAGACTTTGGGGGCTCTTCTCTAAGGTCCCTACTGCCATCCACAAGGACTTCCCCCATGATATGACCACCTCCAAATGCTCCACTTTGCACCACAGCCTTGGAAGGAGCATCTCTAAACACATGAGTTTACAGAGGCACACATCACTCGAAGCCCTCTGCTGGACTTCTGCGTCTGCGCCCAAGAAAGCCACTAGTGGGAGAGGAAGGTCTGGCACTGTGTGTCTTACCTTCCTCACACCTTCCCTCTCCAGTCCCTGCCTCAGTGGGTACCTTTGCACACAACACACCACCACCACCCTCACTGCCCAATGTGTGCTGTGTGATCTGAGGAGACTCGCTGGCCTCTCTGAGCCTCACTCCTTCAGAGAATGGAGACCTAGGGCTAGTGACTGTGGGTGATGTTTGTGGATAGAGCTGTCACAGACAGAAAACAATGTTTCCTTATAGTCATGCATCACCGTTGACTCTTGTAACTTTACCCCTTCCTCTTCTGATACCTCCCTGAAGCCTTGGGAGTGGGGATAGGAGGGGAGGGTCGAAGAGGGAATATGGCGTAGGATGTCTAATGCTAACGTCCTTTGTAAAAGCCACATGGAAAACTATCGCCATAGAAACTTCCTAAAGCATGTAGACATATGCATATCTAAAAAGAATTTAACTGGAGTGACCCTGGAGTGAAAGGAGACGTGTCCCCACTAGACACTACAGGGAAATTCTTCAGGGTCAGGAATGAGCTACTTCTTTTACAGCTGTTGGTCAGTGGGGTCCCTCCCATCACCCTGCAAACATCTCAGGCTGCTGCCAATGCTCCTGAAGATCCTCCAGAACTTGACAGTAAGACCTTATTGCTAGCCAGTCATGGTGGCGCACGCCTTTAATCCCAGCACTTGAGAGGCAGAGGCAGGCGAACCACTGTGAGTTTGAGGCCAAGCTGGTCTACAAGGCGAATCCAGGATACAGAGAGAAGGCTACACAGAGAAACAACAACAACAAAAGACCCTATTGCTGAAGACACCATATACTTGAGCCATAAGACATGGAGAAATCAAGCTTGTATTGACCTGGAAGCTTTACCCCTACTGGCTAGCTTTCATGGTGCTGGAAGGTTCTATGCACACATCTGGAGGAGAGCGTCAATTTTCGATCTTATCCAGCTATGGTTCTGAGGGCTACAATAACAGTGGATCTGGGAAGCCATGCCCACTGTTGTACAGTGGCACAAATGTTCTGGGAGTAACCAACCAGTTTTGGATTGAATTTAAGGCTTGCTCCACACATGGAACCCAAACCTGACACTGTTGTCGGGGCTAAGAACCTGTGGCTAGACCAACCATAGGCCCTGGAGGAAATGACTTATTTGTTATACCCAGAGATTAATGCATCTCTCAGCTTTGATCAGAGATGCATTTACAGTAGAGAGTGATTAACAAAGAGCCCCAGAACCCATCAAGAAACTGCAGCCCTAAGTGGAACCTCTACGTCACACTCCTCCTCCACAGGTTAGAGGTGTTTTGTCAACTATTCCAAGTATGACTGTGAATCACTCAGTGAGGCAATCCACACGCAGCCCCTCGGGAATGGAACCCAGCCTCGGAGTGGCTCCCTGCCCTGGGAATTTGCTGCCACTCTGAAGGCATTTATTAACAGCCTGCTCCATGCCAGGAAAGCACAGCCTGCGGCCTCTGCATGGATTTCTTTCCCCACCAGGATTGGCTTTCACTCACCTTCCCACGACAGCCCCGGTCCCTCTGCAGGATGCCCATCCAAGGGCCCTGCTGGGCTGGGCTTTTCCAGCCTGCCTCTGCCTTCCCTGGCATTCATCTGCACCAGCTAAAGCATTCCTGCAGGAGGGAGGCTGCTGCCTCTGCAGCCTGGGGGGTTCCTATTCAAGTATCACTCTCTGGAGCCTCGTGGGCCCTGACTCTATAGTGACTGAGTGCTTTGGACCCTGGTCTGGCCTTAGCCTCTTCCATCTCTCTGAGTGACTCATTCATCAACTGAAAACTATTGAAAATTGCCTTGTCAGCTAGGTATGGTATGGCATACCTGTAATCCCACTTGGGAGGTGGAGGCAGGAGGTTAGGAGTCTTCCCCAACAACATAGCAAGTTCGAGGGCATCCTGAAATGCTGTCCCAGAAAACCAAAAATATGCAGCAAAACTTCCCAACCAAGCCCCTCCATTATGGGGAGGAAAACAGTGTGTAGAAATTACTGCGTAGAGTCTCAATATTTGCTGACTTCTTTGTTTGTTTGTTTTTTAATTTTCTCACTTGTAAATAGTCATCTGAGCTGTTTCTAGCATTGGAATATTATTTAAGAAAACATCCAGGGAAGACCTAGGTTATGGGTGGCCATTTTCTCCTGGGCCTAGGAAGGCTGGCTAACCTGAGTATGCTGTTTAAATTCAGTGTAACTCTTTGGAAATGCATGCGTGTGGTTGGATGTCTGAACAATTTCTTCCATTTCCTTGCTGACTAATATTCCATGCCACGGTGTGCTCGCCTGTCCCCTGGGGAAGGACGGCAGGACCTGGCAATTACAGATAAACCTGTGAGAAGTATTTGGTTCAGATTTTTTTGTGCGAACACGTGTCTATTTCTCTGCTGGAACATGCAGGCTTTGCCTATTTGTTTATGTGTGTATACTTATTTTCAGTGCCAGGGACAGACCCCAGAGCCTTGTGTGTCCCAGACAAGTGTTCTCCTACTGAGCTGCTCCTCATGCCCAGGTCTGTTTCTAAGAAGCTGCCCCTGTTTCTCAGTGTGGTAAACCACTGCCCCTCCCCGAAGCAACACCTCAGTGGCCATTTCACCACAGCCTCACCAGTGCTTTGTTGTTGTTTTATCATCCCTCACAAGTGGAGGGTGCATGTATATGTGCCAATGTGGTGTGTATGTAGTGTCTGCTTGTGTGTACCTGTGTGTATATGTGTGTATGTGATGTGTACGTATGTGTATTTATTAAGTGTATATGTGAGTATGTGGTAGTATGTATGCATGCATGTATGTATGTATGTATGTATGTATGTATTTGTGTGTGTATTGTCTGTTTGCTGCCCTGGGTTGGTCTATGGGCATAGCTGTGGGGAATTGTCTTAGTTAAGATGATTGATACGGGAAGGCTCTGCCCACTGTGGACAGCAACATCCCCTAGGCAGGAGGTCCTGGACTGTACGAGTGGAGAAGTCAAATGGAGTGAGACAACAATCAGGCATGTATCCCTTCCCTTTATCTCGCCTGTGGCCTGGGATGTGGTGTGACTGTTTGAAATTCCTGCCTTAATTTCCCCGTATGATGGATCATAGCCTAGGATTGCAAGATGACCCCAACTGAGTTACTTTTGTCAGTTGTTTTTTTTTTTTTAAATAACAACAATGGAAATGAAATTAAAATAGTTAGGGAATAATTTTAGTTTGTATTTGCTGAATTCCATCTACTTATGATCTGTGAGTTTTGTGTCATGTTTGCAAGGGCCGCTGGTCTGTGGGCATCCCCTGTCCTCCTTGGCTTCCCTGTGCTGCCTTCGGGATCACAAAGCTCCTACATGTACTAATAGACGGCTCCTTCTTCTTCTGTGAGAGAAGTTCTGTGGACTTTTGCACTAACTCTTCTGTAAGCATTGGCAGAATTCCCCAGTGAAACGCTGGAGTCTGGGGATTTTGAGGAGTGATTAACTTATGGGTTTAATTTCCTTTAATAACGTTTTTCGATTTATCTATATTGTGGTTTTTCAAAAACGTGGATCAATATCACACAAACGGCCAGAGCACTGGGCTAGCTTTGTGCTCTCTTTCACCTGTTGGTGCTGTTGTGTCTGTAGTGCTAACTCCTAACCCATTCTTGGTACTTGTAACTTGTGTCCTTTCCCTGGCTTCCTTTGCCTGCTTGCTACTTGCTGTCAGTTCCGTTGCTCTTTTCATAGGCTCTGCTTTATTCCGTTAATGTTTAATTGGCATGTGCCACGCTGGGGATTTCCTTGTCTGTTCAGTGTGAGGCATGACTAGCTTCCCACTCGTGTATGTTTCTGCCCTCCCGCAGACTTCCCAGAGGGGCCGGGCTGTAGAAGTTGCCTCAGGTGCGGCTCTCTTTGGCATCCGCTTGTGTGTTTGCTACTTTCACATTCTTTGACTTGCTCCAAATCATAGGTGAGCTCCTCAGAATCTGAGAGCATGTCCACTTTGTTCACCGCTATGGCCTTGGTGATTACGCTTATTCAAAGAGTGGATGTTCAGGTCATGCAGACCCATGCTAACCGAAGAGCAGCGGGGGGATGAGACCACTGCTGGAAGACTCCGACTCGACGTGGGGAAGGCTCCACAGTGAGTTCTTCTCTTCAACACTGAGATGATTGTGGTGACAATGATAATAGTGATGGTAGTGGTGGTGATAATATTGGTGGTGATGGTAATAGTGTGGAAACTAATATTACTGCATGTTACTCCACACTGGTCCAAAGGCAAGGATAACATCAGCCTTTAATGGTTGTGGAGAGGATTAAGGTACCTGTCACCATGACCCTGTGGGGTTGTGGTCTATGGAAAGGTTAGAGCAATCTGTCACAGCGGGGACACTGATATAGGGCCAAGGTGTTGCCATCTTTTCTTCCCAGGGTCAGTCAGTGTGGCTCCCACCCCACACTGATTTAACCAAGCCAGACGTTCTTTTTTTCTTGTTCCTATTAAGTTTGGGGAGAGGTTTCTGCTAATAAAAATTTTGAAATGACCACTTTCTTGTCTTTTAACGCGTATTCTTTTATCAAACCAGTTGAAAACCAACAACCGCTAGAATATAAGTTAGGCACTTAGGAATGTGGCTCTCACCAAATGCCACCCCCCCCCCCCACACCTGTGTTTCCCTGGACTTAGAGCACTTTCCTTGAAATTCCCTCCAGTTCCTGGGACACCCAGAAGAAGATCCGATCTTGCAAACCTTGCTTCTGACTTCTGCTCCCAGAACTCTATGAGAACTGTTCTCAGTGGGAACCACCCTTGGCTTGTAGCCGCTTGCTGTGTCAGCCCTCAGATGTGGATATAGCCCCTCTTGGGAGAAGCCTGTCTCCTACGCTGTCACAATATCTCCAAATTATATTGCCACCCAACTGCAAGGCTGAGAAGAGCCTGAGTCCCAGCCTGAGACACCAGCTTTACCTCGGATCTTTGTTTCAGGATGTGACCGGAGCGCCTACCAAGAGCCACACCCCTGGGACATAGGTCCCAAGGACACGCCTGTCTTAAATCTGCCTAGTAACTGAGCTGCTGCTCTGGGCGCTACTCTCTGAACACTATCAGCCCAGATAGAAAGCAGGGCTAGGAGAAAGACTGGAGACAGAAGTCAGGCAAAGAGCCAGGCTGCAGAAGCTGAACCCCAAGAGCCTGCCTCCACACAGCGGTGAATGCAGGGTAGGGTCAGGCTGAGGGAGACCAAGGCTCTGCCAAGGTGAGGGCGCTGCCTGCACAGGAGAGAGAATAGGGACCTTGACAATTAGGGACTTGAGTTCAGGGCCTGGAGTGAGCTCTGAGGCTGGGGGCTAGCATGAAGGTCCAGAGGGCACTGCCCCAGCCTCCGGCCGGGGAGTCAGTTTGTGGAGTCAGTCCCTAAGGAGTCTCCACCACCCAGCTGCGTGCTACTCTTTCTCAGAGTCTGCAGCCTGTGAACTCAGGCGAGAGGGGGGTGGAGCAAGAGGGCATGGGGATTGTTGTCAAAAGACAGGAGAATGACAAGCCACACTGAGAGCTGTCAGGGGCTCAAGCCTCCTTCTCTTTCTGATTGTTCGGGAAAGGCAAGACCCTTGTGTCTGCCATGCCAGGCCTCCTGCTTTGCCAGGCTGCTGTGTGCACCCACCCCACCCCACCCCCAGTCAGGCTGCTGTGCACCCCCTCCCCCCAGCCAGGTCGCTGTGCGGTGCTCCCGAACATGCTTTTCCCAGGCTGATCGGAGCTGTTTTCTATTCCCCTCTAAGAACTTTGTTCCTGGCCATAAACTTTGTGGGGCTGGGCTAGCGGGGCTGTGCCATCTAGGTTGGTAAACTCTGTATCTGAAAACACACTTTGTGGCTGCAAAAGGCGGCTGGGACAATGGTGCCTTGTCCCTGCAGCAAACCCAAAGGCCACCTTCTTTGATTCCTTCACCTTGCTGCAGGCTTGAGGACATCAGGCCCATTCTCTGGGTCCATCAAACAGCATTCAAACGACTTCATTAGCATCTCCCTCTGATCTGCAGCTACAGGGCAGGTCGGCTGTCATAGGGGGAGGACAGCCAGGCCTTTTCTATCTGGTGGACATCTAAACCTCCTTGACAAAGTTCCTTTTAAAATTGACTTCCTTTGTTTGGTCCTCGTCTTCTGTTGAAGCCTTTAGTGGTCAATGTACTCTGAGATGACTTGTGGACAAAAATCCCGTCTGGCCCAGACAGTAAATCTAGGCTCCATTCACACTGGTTAAATGCCGGCTTTATGCCTATTGTCACAGGCTCTCCCAAAGCACCCATGCTGTTAAGAGCTTCCTACCATAAATTACACCCCTCACTCTGAGCGGGCCCGGGAGGAGAGGCGCAGCCGGCGGCTGCCGTGCGGAGGACCAGTGGCAGCCCTGATGGGCGTGTTGGGCAGGGACCACTGGGATTTGAACCAGCCTCTCCAGATCTAAGAGTAAATGTTTGTCAAGAGGCAGGAGACATGACTCAGACTGGATTCGGCCAGAATGTGTTGCCTCATGAATGAAGTTTGGGATAGATAGTCTCCTTGGGCCAGGCTCCGTGCTCTACCTCCTCATACCACGGTGGGCTCCGCTGACTTCCTCCCTGCCCTTCTCCTTGTGCCCTTAGATAGTGATGCTTTGAGAAGCCTCATTTCCTGCCAGAGCCCCAGGATGCTAGCAGTCTCTAGCCAGAGCCTCATTGACCAGGAATGGACCACATGGCCACCTCTGACCAATACTGAGTCCCAGAAACTCCGACTTGTTCTGGATAACAGTCCTTCCTCTGGCCTGAGGAGGACCAAGGACCAGAAGGCCAGGGATGTAACAGATGCCTCAAACACTGAGTCCTGGCTCTGACTAGTCCAATGGAAAGGATGCTATGGGGTGTGGCTGGGACCAAGGCCCCCAGCATTCCTCCTGTCCAAACCATGGTATAGCCATTACTGCTTCACTGCTGTGACCAGAAGCAACTTTAGGACAGTTTCATAAAGGGCACACTTTGCCAAGGCTGGTACAGTGTGGTGGCAGGACCTTGAGGCAGCTAGTCACATTGTGTCTGCAGCCAGAATGGACAGGAAGCAGAGACAAGCTATCAAACCTCGAAGGCCAGCCCTACTGACTCCCCTAGTGAGGCCCCAGCTCCTAAAAGTTCCACAACTTTCCAAGACAATGCCACCAGCACAGACCAAGTATTTCAAACACAAGCCTTTGTGTTTTGGGAGTGGGGCTCACGTCATATTCAAATCACAGCATCTGCGTTGGGCTAAAACTCTGCTGTCTTCCAGCCTTCTTTGTAGGCAGGTGACCACACAGTTAGATGTGGCATACAGCAGGTGGTCACCCTTACAGAGTGGAACATCTGCAGAAACCTGTCTGTGACATGAAGGAGCCTTTGTCCCATCCCTTCTTGTTGCTGTCCAAACATGTCACCTGATTTGCCTGCACTCAACCTTGGGACACCCCCTCCCCCTCACTCTGGTGTCACTCTGTACACGTGTCAGGCATCCCTTCTCTAATGCCTTGTGGGGTGGTGGTATCTGTCCTGACTTCTTGCTTCCTACTTTTCCTCAGGGGCCTTTTCTGCTTTTGTTGATTTGTCAAAACTCCTTATGTATGTAGATGTAAATTCTCCACAAATTATAGCTTTTACTACATATATTCTCTCCCTCCCTGACACTGGTGTTTTGATGTTTTTCTCTATGGTGCCTTCTGCTATACAGGTTTTAGGGATTTTTGTTTGTTTGTTTTAGTTTTTCAAGACAGAGTTTCTTTCTGTAGCCTTGACTATCCTAGACATGCTTTGTAGACCATGCTGGCCTCAAACTAACATCGATCCACCTACCTCTGCCTCCCAAGTGCTGGGATTAAAGGTGTGCGCCACCATGCTCAGCCAGGTTTTAGTTTTTACATTGATATGGTTATATTTATTTATCATGTTTGTGTTTTTTAATGCTAGTTTAATATATCATTTGTTTCCATGTCATCAAGACTTTTATTTAAAGTTTATTATTAGTGTGTGTGTGTGTATGTGTGTCTGTGTGTGTGTGTACATGTGCCGAGGCACCCATGTGGAGGTTAGAGGACAATGCAAAGGAACTCTCTCCTTCCACTGTGTGGGTTCCAGAGGTGGGTTCCAGGCTTAGTAGCAAGCTCCTTTACCTGCTAAGACATCTCATTGGCCCTCATAAAAACTATTTTTTTTAAAAATGTAACTTCCTATTGATTCTTTGTAAATTTCACATCATGCATTCCAATCCCACCCATCTCTCTGTCACTTCGTATCTACCCGATGGCCTTGCAACCTCCTTCCTCAAAGGAAAAACAAACAAACAAAGCAAACAAACAAAAGCATCTCATTGTGGAAGCCGTAGTGGGCCACACAGTATACCTTTTTATCCACACATTTTTTTTTGGTTTTGTTTTTGTTTTTGGGGACAGGGTTCCTCTGTGTGATAGACCTGGCTATCCTGGACTCACTTTGGAGACCAGGCTGGCCTCAAACTCACAAAGATCTGCCTGCCTCTGCCTCCTATCCATACATCTTTACTTGCAAACGCTCATGCAATGAGTCATTGGTGTGGATCAAGGCCTCTGGCTTCTGCTACACTATCCATATTGGATCCTCACCAGGACTCCTCAGATATCCTGCTGTTGCCCTGTGTCATGGGAATCCTTCAGCTTTGAATCTTCAAGATTCTAGCAGTTCATAGATGGGGTAGATGTTGGGGTGGTCTAACTCAAAGCCCTAGATCTGGGCCTGGGTGGTAGCCGAGTTGGTCAGCCTGACAGCTCTCCTATACCCACACCACCAGGGTGAACTCTCCACCACCGTTCCAGCTAGCTCACCCAATGCCAAAGCCAGCAAGGGGCAGGGCAAGCTCTCCCGCTTTCATGCCCCCAGGGCTGGCTCACCTATGCTCACACCACCAGGGCCAGTTCTAATGGGCTGCCCAGATGAGGGGCAGGGACAGCTCTCCTGCCTCATTTCCTCACCACACCACAACATGCCTGGGCCACCTCTCCTGTGACCATACCCTTGGGCCAGTATGGCTAGTCTAGCTAGCCAGAAAGCTCCATAGATCCCCTGTTTGTCTGCGCCTCCTGAACACTGGAATTGCAGGGAAGCACCACACCCACCTGGCATTTACATGGGTTCTAGTCCTTACATGGGCTGCTTTTATACCTGTAAGGCATCTTCCAAGCACATCGGAATAGCCCTAACCCTTAGAAAGACAGACAGGAAGAGGCAGGGAGAGAGAAAGACAGAGACAGAGAGACAGAGACAGAGGGTCAGACAGAGACAGAGCTAGGATGACAAGCAGAGATAGAGACTGCAAGGCAGAGACAGAGTGAGAGAGAAAGAGTATGGCAGGCTCTCTCTGGTTCTCTATTCCATGAGTAAGCTTTCACTTAGGTATTTTTTTTTTAAAGGATTTGTTTTATTTTTAATTGGGAGGAGGAGGGGGTATGTGCCTGTGAATGCAATGCCCATGGAGGCCAGTAGATACCTTGGGTCTGCAGTTACAAGTGGTAGTGAGCCACAGGATATGGGTGCTGGGACCCAAACCTGGGTCCTGTGCAAAGTGATGAGCGCATCTCTGCAGCCTGCTTAGTGGATATCAAAGTTGCCTACCTCGGTGCAAATGTGCGTAGGGTGTCCTTCGCGACTTTAGGAAATGTCCCTCTCTGTCCTCTTCGTCAAGCCTGCTCCTCTCTGCATCTCTGGTTCTCCTGTCTTTTTATCCAGTCTCACTTCATCCAGGCAGCACTCTAATTGGCATCAAAGCTTTTCCCTGCGTCAAAATTGCCACAGAGTGTCCTGTGTCACTTCTTTTTTGACCCAGAGTGTGTGTCCTCCCCTGGCATACGCTCCCAAATCTACCCGCCTCAGACACAAATGTTGCAGATAAAGATGCTGGTCCTGCATGGGGAGTATGATTCCGAGCCATCAGAGGCTAGAGGATGCTTCCAGGCTCCAGGCCACCCTGCCACCTCCTCTATGGGACCAAAGCAATTCTGTAGGGACCCTACAGGCAGGAAGGTCACTCCAGCGTCCTTCTAGGAGTTCCTCCCCACCCCTTTTTTTAAAAAATAAAATAACACACTTGGTATAGATTGTATTCAAACCAGGTTGATCAGAAATGACTCTCAGGCTGGGAAACTTGCCCCCCCCCCCGTGTGTGTGTTTGTATGTGTGTGCTTGTGTGTGCTTGTGTGCATGTACATGTGTGGAGGGGGCGATGTGCTTGATAAGTAAACCTGTGGACCTGCATTCAGATTCCAGCCCCCACATAAAAGGCTAGTGTGGCTGTGTGCACACAGGGTGGAGACAGGGGGTTCACTGGCTGTTATCCAGACTCCAGGCTCAGCAAGAGACTCTGCCTTGAGGGATTAAGGCAACGAGAGATAGAGCAGGGCATTCGGCACCTTCCTCTGACTTCTGTGCATGTGTGTAGGGGGTGTATGCGCGCGTGCGCGCGCGCGCGCGCACATACACACACACACACACACACACACACACACCCTGAGGGTATACTTTCCTGTTGACTGAAGTGAATTTTCCAGAAACTGTAGGAGGAGCCTTGCCCCAACACTGGCAGCTTGCATCTTGTGTGGAGAACTGAAGTCATGTGCCTCTGCCCACACCCACAGCGCTGCTCCCACAGTGAGCACACTCAAAGGAGGCAGGGGAGTTGTTTTTACAAGAAAACCCTTCTAGCCTTCTGCCTGGCATAAGGCTGAAAGGGGGCAAAAGGAGAAACTGAGCCTGAGCAGGGGGATAGAATATCAAAGGCAGTGTGCTCTGCAGTGCACTGTTTACCGGGCCCCATCTGGACTCCTGCCTCAGCAGCCACAGAACCTCCCAAGTCAGTCTGCTGGATGGAGGATGGGGACACATGAGTCCCCTTACATAGGTCACCTGATCTGCTTCCACCTCCCTCTTTTGCTAATTTAGTTTTGCTCTACCCGGAAGCTTCATTTGCCCAGAGAAACAGGCAAAGGTCTGAAGCTTATCTTTGTCTTTCCAGTCAAACATGGGTTTGGGAGCATGGTTTAATTCTTAAGTGCTTCTTCTTCCACAGAGTGAGGCCCTGCATGCCCCTGGGCCCCACAGCTGCTGTGACCACATCACCTACCCTTAAAGCTAAAAGGTGGAGACTCACCAAGAGTGCACAGAACCCAGGCTCAGGGGTAAGCAGCTCATCCACCCAGTCCCAGGACATGGCTCATTGTTTGGTTGGCTTTGAGATCGCGTCTCACTCAGGTAGCCCAGGCTGGCCCTGAACTTGTTAAGTAGGTGAGGATGACCTTGAACTTCTGATCCTCCTACCTCTGAAGACTGGGGTTCCAGGCATACACTGCCACGCTCCTGTTTTATGCGACCCTGGAGACTGGACCTGGGTTTCATGAGCACTAGGCGAGCAAACTGAGTTGCATTAACTGTTAAGTGATCATGGGAAAGGAAGGTTTTGGGTCAGAGACAGTTGCTCACAAAGCAGCTGTCCCCTCTCCTGCTCCCACCCAAGGCAGGTGCCCCTAGTAAAGTATCTTGCCACTTCTTTGAGGTATGGTAGTGTGGGATAGTGTGGGGGGCACTGTGTGGGCTAGTGTGGGTCAGTTGTCCTATTTCCATAGTCTCGTGGGCTTGTCTCCATCCTCCCTATCAGGCGATCACAAAACCCACTTTGTGGTGGGGGATGCTGATGATAGGGCCCCCTCAGGCAATTGCAAACAGAGGCCCCTGGAGTGGAGGATGGGCTCTTCATGTCAGTTTCAGTAGGGAAGTGGGAAAGCCTGGGGTACAGAGTAAGAAACAGCCATGGGATCCTAGGCATGGGCTAGCCTAAGATCTGTGTGTGGCACGGCAAGTGGCTCAGCTGTAGAAGACAGGTTTAAGGAGATAAGCCCCTGAGTAAGCTAGGGCAAGACCTGGAACCCCAGCCTCAGGTTGACCCGAGTTGAAGGTCTTACTAAGTCCTTGCTAACTTCCAACATGGCCGCCATCCTGTGCTTCTGGGAAGCTTGGCTTCTTTACAGCTCCACAGAGCCAAGAGGGGTGCGAGACGCTGCTTCCCTGGGTGCTTATTGTCTAGAGGAGATCGCAGAGGCTTGAGGGGTGAAGGAAGGTTCTAGAAAGGGAGGGTAAGTCGTTCAGATGAATCCCAGGCTCTTACCATCAACCTGGCCCTCTTATGTGAGTAGTGCTGGACCTGTGCTCGGTCCAGGACACTCTCTCTAATGGTGGTTGACTTTGCAGGTCAGTGTGTGTTGGGAGTTATGTAGGAGCTGGGATAGGGTCTTAGGGAAAGACAACTTCTCTCATCTCCATGACGTGGGGGCCATGATCAGCCCCACCCTTGATTAAACGCCTCCCTGATGCTCACTCAACTCAGGCTGCCATGGCCATCCCACATTCTCTATAAGACCAAGAGGGTGAGTCTCTCACCACAGGACTAAGTGCCTCCACCTGGTAGTATCTGGAATTGCAGGTCTGAGCGCCTTAATCAAGGGTGTGGCTGTTAGCCAAAAATCTCAGGGCCTGTAGGTCGGGCCATGCCCTCACCAGGTTCCTTTCCTCTGTCCCCAATCTATCTTCCTTTCAGCCGCACCTCAGGCCACTCCCTTGGGTGTCAGGCCTGGGCCTGCTTCTGACCTGGGGAGAGGAGGTTGAGGCAAGCCTAAGTGTCTAAGCACGTGCAAGAAGCACCCTCAGACTAGCAATGGCCCCTCATTTGCATATGTCCATCCCAAGGCCTAGCCCTGTCTTCCCTGACCTTCCTTGGGACACTCTGGGGCTAAGAGGAGGACCCTGGGATAACGTGCCCCAGGTGGTCCTCGTATTCAGCTTCTCTGTGGACCGCAAGGAGTGCTGCTGGAAGGGTTCACCTGGTCACCGGGTGTGTGGTGACCTGCTTCTCAGCGGCAGAGGTACCCAACTGTGGTGATGGGGTAGGGGGAGGGGAAAGGCTGTTGGGAACAGGTTGATGCCTTCTAGACAGATTCCTTCCCCAGCAAGATAGTACAGAGGATGTCTCACGCACAGCCACTAAGAACAGACACAGACACAGACACAGACACAGACACAGACACAGACACTAACAAACCACGAAGCTAAAGGAATTTTCCTAAGTGATAAAAGAATAAAATAAAAATGTAACTCAGTATTACCCAGTGTGTGTGTGTGTGTGTTTGTGTTTGTACATGTACGTGTGTTCAGAGCATGCACATGGAAGCCAGAGGACAGTCTCGAGTGTTTTTCCTCCAGAGCTGTCCACCTTTACTTTATTGAGACAAGGTCTCTAATTGGCCTGGGCTCCTTGAGCAGGCTAAGTTGGATGGCCAGCAATCCCCAGGGACCATCCTGTCTCTGCCACCCCAATGCTGGTACCTCACTTGGCTCACGTGAACTATATGAGTTCAAGTCAGGTCCTCACACTTGCAAGGGAAGCCATTTCCCCAGTGACTGTTAGTAGTCTTACTGTTTGCTGTGCTAAGATGGCACACACACACACACACACACACACACACACACACACACACACACAC
>OU015757.1:24717146-24789608 GCA_907169655.1 Acomys percivali | reverse complement strand
CACACACACACACACACACACACACACACACACACACACACACACACCCCACCCCCAGAGTTTCCTTTTAAATGCTTTATGCATATGAGTATTTGCCATAGTATATCCACAATAGCAACAAGAGCTCTTAGCCACTGAGCCACCCATCGCTCCAGCCCTGACCCTGAGGGCTTCTTACATGCTAAGCTAGCACTCTACTGCCGAGCCAACCACACCGCAGTCCTGGCAGGCTGAAGTGCTGCGCAGCCTCTGTGGAAGGGGTCATGATGTAATCATTGCTGCACCAGTAAGCAACTAAAATGCCGCCAGAGGAGACAGAGGCACTTTCTGAAGGCTGCAGTGCATGGACGTCACTCTATTTTCCGAGTTCTGTGTTTATTGTTCGGTCAGCTCTTCAAAATGGACTTGCTGTAGAGGTAGGAGAGATGGCTCAGTGGCTAAGAGCACTTGCCAGGCCAGGATTTGATTCCCAGAAACCCACATGGTGCCTCACAGCTGAATGTAGCTCCGGTTCCTGGAGATCTAACACAATTGTCTGGTTCAATTACACAAGGAATGCACAAACATGCATGCAGACAAAACACTGATATGCAGAAAATTTAAAGTAAAATAAGTATTAAAATAAAATGTATATGCTATGTTCTTTTCCCCTTGACTAACCCCACACTGCTTAGGCAGTTTGAGTGCAAAGGTCATGAAGATTGTATAAATGCTGGGCTCCCGGAAGTCCAAGCCACCACCACCACAGCCCCCAGCCCCAGGGTCCACTGAAAAATGAACTACTTCTTCCTTGTCCCTTTGGGACCTCAGGTGGGGCTGTGGCTGTGGCTGTGGGTTTTGGCCTTCCCAGAGGAGGACCAGCTTCAGGTGCCATTTATTACTCCCAAAGAAACAAAAATCTGTCCCAGGTGTTCAGTCCTAGGATCACAAGGCTTGTGGGAACCCCTAGTACTCACAGAGGCCTCTGGAGAGAGAGGAGGGAGGAGGCTGGAGGGGTGGCAGGGCTGCGTGAGGCCTAAGGGACCAGATGGCAGGAGCAGGTGAGCAGGGATAGAGAGGCTTCTCCCCCTCCTCAGGGATTTCCAGGCTGCACCCTTGACTGCCCAGAAGATGCCACAGGAAGTTGGCTTTGTATGTATGGCCTTTCTAGGCTCACACCCCCAGAGTAAGGCCCTGATGTCTGGGGCATGTGGCCATCCCATGTGTATGTGTGTCAAAAGGGAGAGGGACAGCATACCCAGGGGTGATCGGGTCATGGCTGCCAAGAAGTAGGCAGGAGGAAGGGCTCACTCTAGCCCTGAGAACCCTGGCCACTCTCTGTAACTGCTGACTTTGGGGCATTGCTGGCTCTAGGATTTCTGTAGAGTGTATTGTTGACTTTCTTCTTGGGTTTAGAGCTCCAAGAACCCCAAGAGGCCACCTTGCCATAGAAATAAGAAAAACTGGTATGTGCATCTATTCATGCATCAGTTGAACTCTTCCTCCTCTCCTTTCCTCCTTCTCTCCTTCTCCCCCTCCTGTCAAGGTTTTGCTGTCTACCTGTCCATCCAGTCAGGCACCCAACAATCTATACAGTTACCTACCTTCTCCAATAACTATCTGTCTACTATTGGCCCATCCACCCAACCATCCACCCACCCTACTATGCATCCAGTCAACTGTCTACTTATCCATTTATCTTCCCTCTATCATATGTCTATCCATGCATCTGTGTATCCATCCATTCATCCACCCATCCACCTACCTGCCTGTTCACCATATCATCAATGTATCTTCCATCCATCTTCCCACGTCTGTGTCCAGTATATCATCTATCACAGTCCACCCATCCTTCAACTATCTATTGATTCATCATCCATTTACCCTCCAACCATCCATCTGTCCACCACTCATCCATCCATCATTCCTTCCTCTACCCACCTAACCTCCTTGCTTCCCTGCATCCATCCATCCATCCTGTATCCATCCATCCTTCCATCCTTCCTCCATCTAACTGATGGTTGTTGAGCTGCTGATAATTCTGGGACAAACTCTGGTGCTGGGTGCTGAAGTGACCTGTGAGTCAAATGTGGTCTTTGCCATGACTAGTCCCCAGCCACATTCCAAAGAAGCATTAGTGGAGAACAGTTGCCATGGTACCCTTATCCTTTCATTAGCTGAGACTGGTGTAGTGGGCGCTCCAAGGAAGCCTTACTTCAGCCTGGAGTAGATCCGAGAAGTCTTCCCAGAGGAAGAGAACTTGAACAAAGGCTTCAGGTGGAGAGAGATGGAAGAGGGTGGCCCAGCGAAGGGAGATAACTCTGCCTTAGCCTCTAGAGGCAGGTGTAGGCATGACAGCTAGCTCCCAAGACCTCTGGGCCCCTCACTTGCTGAAATTCACAGCTTAGAACCATGTGTTCCCATACTGAGCTCAGCTCTGTGGGTGGACAAGGGTGTGGCTAGGCTATGAAGGACCTCAGGAAGCCCTCATTCTTACTTAGGACATGTGGGTATCAGGATGAACGAATGGGTGTCTCAGTGGACATTTGGGTATCTTTGTGAGGGTGTGGGTGTGAGTATCTAGCTGTGAGTGGGTGTAAGTGAGTGGGCACTGCTTTAGTTAGCGTGGCTGCATTGATGAAGGAGATTTGAGAAAGCCCTAAGACATACCTGCCAGTGAGCCCTGTAAGCACCAGGAGAGGAGTGTTTCAGGGAGAATCAACTCTCATACATGCATAGGCCAGGGGCCAGGAGTTTGTGTGGCTAGAGTAAAGTGAGGAAAAGGCAGAACTGGGGGTGTATTTTTTCCCTTTGGGTGGGAGGTGGGGGGATGGAGGGGGTGGGGGTGGGAGGGTGGGGAGGAAAGAAGGACAAGATCTTCTAGCTCCACCTGGAGGAGGCTGGGTCGGTGCTTGTTCTAGGTGTGGGAGCCTGCCCTGAAAGTTCCCACACTCAGCAGGTTGACACACACGCACACATAAGCTAGAGGATAGCCTTCACCATCCACCTCTTTTGAGACAGGGTCTTTCACTGGCCTAGTGCTCAACAGTAATCCTCCTGCCCCCGCCTCCCCAGTGCTAGAATTACAAGTGCATGCCACCAGCTCTGCTCTTTATGTGGACCCTGAGACTCACCTCAGGTTCCCAGTCTTGTCCCCAGTACCTTTCCTCCCCTGCTCTGCTTGCTGCTGAGCTCACCTGCACCTCCCTCTGACACTCCCAACACCCCCACCCCACAGGTGACCTCTTGTCAGGGCTCAAAGCTCCCTGCAGCACCCTGAAGTCTTTTGTCTGAGTTTGCCTCTTTATTTTTGTCTTTCTGTGGGAGGGTATTTTTTTCCTTTGGATTTTTTTCTTTTGGGGGTTCATGTACTGAACTCTTATTGATTTTTTAAGATTTATGTGTGTGTGTGTGTGTGTGTCTGTGTGTGTGTGTGTGTGTGCGCGCGCGTGTGTGTAGTGGGGGTGCATGTGAGTGAAGATGCCTGTGGAGACCAGAAGAGAATGTTGGATCCCCTGGAGCTGGACTTCTGTGTGATTTTCAGCTGCTCAACATGGGTCCTAGGAACTAAACTGGGTCCCCTGCCAAGTGCCACTGGAACCCTCTCACCAGCTCCAAGATCTATGGATTCTGACAAGCACGGAGAGTTGTGGAGTGCCTCACTGCCAAGGCACACAATCCTTTCCCCACCCATGTCTCCTAGTGCCCAACAGTTGCCTCTGAGGAATCATATCTCCAGCCTCTGGTGACTCCAGGCTCTGGACATCTAAAGTCTAAGACCCACACATTACCAGTCTTGGTGTCTGAGGAGGCTTCTTGCCTGGTCTTAAGTCAGGGTCTTCTTGCTGTGAAGATGTGTGGAGCGGAATCAGCTTCTCGATCTTTCTGTAAGGACACCTGCAGAGGACCCAAGGTCCTCTTGGGTCAGGACTTCTTATGACACTGGTTCTCAACCTGTGGGTCGCAACCCCTTTGAGGGTTGACCAACTCTTTCACAAGGGTCACGTAAGACCATTTGAAAACACAAATATTTACATTACAGTTCATAATGGTAGGCCACGTGTGTTGGTGCACGCCGTTAATCTCAGGCAGAGGCAGGCGGATCTCTGAGTTTGAGGCCAGCCTGGTCTACAAAGAGAGCTCCAGGATAGCCAGGGCTGTTACACAGAGACACCCTGTCTCAAAAAACCAAAACCAAATCAAAACAACAACAACAACAAAAACCAATTCATAATGGTAGCAAAATTACCTCTATGAAGTAGCAACCAAATAATTTTATGGTTGTGGGTCACCACAACATGAGGAGCTGTATTAAAGGGTCACAGCATTAGAAAGGCTGAGAATTGCTATCTGATGGCCTCACTTAACCTTATTTTGTTTCCTCAAAGTCTGTCTCCCGATAAGTTAACAGTGAAAATTAGGGCTTTTACATATGGAGGACACATCCTATCTGATCTATTTTCTGTGCCTTTAATTTTCCCTTTCCCAGAATACTGCAGAAACAAAATCTTACCGCTTTTAGCTTCCTGAACTTCAAGGGTTTTTTCTTTTCTTTCCTTCCTGGAATCATGTGTACCAGCATCTCAACAAGCGTATTGACATTCCTAACGTCACTGTACAGCATTCTGTCAAATGGACATCCCATTGTTTGTTCATCCATGGTTGAGGTTCTTCCATTCAGTGGAATACTGCAAGGGGCATTTGCAGGCTCTGACAATTTCTCCTAAAAGCACACTCACGATTCTGTGAGCATGTATGAGCATCGTGTGTTCACTTTTCTTGGGTACAAGTCTTACGATTTTAGAGTCCTGTGGTAAGTTTATACATTCACAAACAGCTCCTTTTCATAATGGCTGAGTTAGTTTTCATATGTCCCAGAAACACGTATACTTTCCTGTAACTGCATCTGAAAAGCACACTGTACTGTGAGGGTCCCGCCCCAAAGAATAAACAACTGCTTATCAATTGTTTGGCCACTCTAAGGGGTACCTCATGGAATCCCAATGTGGTTTTAGTTTGGTTGCCATGGTGATTGGTGGAGGTGAAGCCATTCACATGTATTTCTCTCTAGCTGTGTATCTGCTCAGGGGAAACCCTTGTTCAGAGAGTTGGCTCATTTTCAATCACATGGCTTATTTTCCTACTGTAGAAAGTTCCAAATTCTTTGTCAATTATGTGCATCACAAATATTTGTTCCTGGTATGGGGCTTGTCTTTTCATTCAGCAAGAGACGTTTCTAGTTCTGATAACATCCCTTTTAAGAATTTCTTCATATATCTCTATCATCTACCTATATACCTACCTATCTATCTATCTATAGCTACATAGAGATTAAATTGATATGTGTGTGTGTGTGTGTGTGTGTGTATGGCTGTGAATGTGCATGTGTGTGTGTGTGCGCATGTGTGCAGAAGAGTATGCTGTATCCCTTGGAGCTAGAGTTGTAGATGATTGTGAGGCCCCGTATGTAGCTTTTGAGCCCTAGGTCTCATGATTGAACAGCAAGCACTCTTTTGTTATTGTTTTGAGACAGGGTTTCTCTGTGTAGCCCTGGCTGTCCTAGGACTTGTGCTGGCCTTGAACTCAGAGGTCTGTCTGCCTCTGCTTCCTGTGTGTGTCATCACTGCCCTGGCTTCAGTAAGCAGCTTTAACTGCTGTGTCCTCGCTCCAGCCTTAGATTTTAAAAATGTGAAAACATTTATTGGTTGTGCCTTAAGAGATATAGACATAAGAACTTTGCCTAACACCAAGATTTAGGTCCTGCTTCTTCCAGAATTTTCCTAGCTATTTTTATACATTGTTATTAATATTAATAAATTTAAGATTAATTGTGAGATGCAGTGTGATCAACTGCCTCAGGTTTCTGCTGCCACTCCTTTCTCACCATGGCAAACTGTACCTGGAACTGTGACCCGAAATAGACCGTCCCCCACTTTAATTGCTTTTGTCAGAGGATTTTAATCACAGCGTCTGAAAGATTAACTAATACAGGCAGAGTCTCACTATAGCTCAGGCTGGCCTTGAACTCATAATCCCCCTGCCTCATCCTTACCAGTGTCTGGAATGACAGGCATGAGCCACTACCCCCAGATCTTGAGTACATCTCTAACAGCCTCTGAAGTCCCTGGATCTTCAGTCCTCCACCCATTACCCCAGGGTCTGTTTCTTTTGACTGGCTTTTCTCTGCTGCAGAGTCTCTGGCTGTTAGTGTGTCTAGTAATTCTTGCTCGGATTCCTGACATTGTCCACACCACTCTGCTCTGCGCTGGCATGTGTCTTGCTTTACAGTGATGCTGGGATTTGTTCCCAGCAGAGACATGGATCTGCTTTTGTCCTCTAGAAGCGTGTTCTAGAGCTTTGTTAGGGCGGCTCTGAGTGGCCTGCACTGCAGCACTGGCTTGACTAAGGCATAATCTTCCAGAAGGTTCTCCTAGTACTCAGTAGCAGTTCTGAGCTGTGGCTGGCAGGACTCTGAGTGTTTCAGCCTCAGGCAAGCTCTGCCCATAGGCCCAGCTCTCAAGCCCAGAGCTCTGTCCAGCCTCTCAGGTTCCCCATCCCCACAGTCTGCAGACTCAAGGATTCTGTTACTGTTTTGAAAGCCTCTTCTCTCTCTGCCTAACTCCCTTTCAGTGTTCTGCCCTCTGAATTCCGGCTGCCTTGATCTCCCTCTGTGACTCTTCAGCTCAGTGATGCCGTCTGGAAACTGCCTCTGCTAGAAAGCCACAGTGGCCCCTCCCACTGTCCAAGGCCTAGAAGGGTCTCAATTCTACCACTCCCAGATTTCTAAGTTTTTCTTGTCTTTTTACGTGTTATTCTTATCAGTGTTTGTGTGTGAGAGAGATGTGTATGTGTATATGTGTGTGAGAGAGATGTGTATGAGTGTGCGCGCGCGCGCGTGTGTGTGTGTGTGTGTGTGTGTGTGTGTGTGTGCATGTGTGCATGCCATGGCCCACATGTTGAGGCCATTGAACAGCTTTCTGGTAACATTTTTCTTCTACTTTTATGTGGGTTCCAGGAATGGAACTCAGGTCCCCAGCCTTGCTCAGCAGGCACCTTTACCTGCTGAGCCATCTACAGGCCCCTCTCTCAATATTTCAATACAGCTTCCTAGAGTTTTGTTTTCCTGTTTTCTTGCTCTCAGCTGTCTTCCAGACCTCCCACCCTACATCCCCACCTGTGCTGTGCAATCTACTACCTCTCCCCTGTGCTCGATGCCACACTAGCCTCTGCTCTTGTGGCTAAGCCGTCTTCCCTCTCTTCTTGGGGCATTATTGTACTGCTCTGTGCACAGAGTGTGTGAGTATGTGTATGTGTATGTGTGTGTGTGTGTGTGTGTTATCTGGGTGTGTGGTGTAGCATGTATGTGTGTGCATGTGTGTGGGGTATGTGGTGTGTATATGTGGTATCTGTGTGTGCTGTGTGCATGTCGTGTGTGTGTCTGTGTGTGGTATCTGTGTGTGTGTTGTATATATGTGGTATTTGTGTATGTATTGTGTGTGTGTGGTATTTGTGTGTGTGTATAGTGTGTATGTGGTATCTGTGTGTGTTTGTTGAGTATATGGTATTTGTGTGTATGTAGTATGTATATGGTATCTGTGTGTGTCATATGTATCTGGGGTGTGTGTGTGTATGTGTGTGTGTGTGTGTGTGCAAGCTTGCCTCTCTGAGTGTGCTCTACAGTCTAAAGCCCACCACGCTCTCCACCAAAGAGCTGAGAATGGCCCCTGGGGTCCCTTCGAGGTGGATCATGCTGCAGGAAGGCAGGGCTCTTGGCCTCTGTGAGCGTGAGCATGAAAGGAACAGGCCGCAGCTGAAGGTACCTTGATGGGATTGCCCAAGGCAGCCCCCTGAGGCAATAGCATTCTTCCCCCAGCAAACATACTTCCTGGCAGAAGCTGCCAGAACTTCCAAACACAGCCAAGGCTCCACTGGGCAAGATGCTTCTTCATCTTGCTTCCCATCCCGAAACTCTCTCCTTGGTCAAGTGTGACATCCACAAACACCCACTGGCAGGCGTCACCCAGGGGACGCTGACTCTGGGCTCATGTTGGATCTTTCTGCCAGGCAGTGTGGGCTCCCACCCACAGCCCGGTCAACCCTACGTGACAGGGCCTGTTGTGCTGTGCAGCACGGCTATCTGGATAGCAATTAGGAGGACACACAGATCCACTGCCACCTGCACATGGCCACTCAGTGCTGGCCAGGGGCCCGGCAGGCTGACCCTGCAATGCCAGGACAATCTTTCTGTCACCTGTGCAAGCATTCCTGAGACCTGAAAAATGTCATCTTTGGATCTGGATTTGGCATTCCGTGCATGCGCATTGCATATACTGTACTGGTCTGTGCACAGGGTGTGCGTGTATGTGTTTAGGGGGTCTCATCTTTTGCTGGGGTAGAAGAAAGGCCTCAGATTCCTAGACTCGGAGCAGGAGCTATTATGACATGACTGGCACAGAGGGTTGGCTTGTTCACCTTGTGGTGTTGGCATTGGTGGTACTGGAGATGTTAAGTTTGGAGCCTGGGCCCAGCTGGCCCTAGCCAGACAGGCTCAGACACCATCCTCAAAAGCCAATTAAATAGCCACATAACAATGAAAAGCAGATGAGAGTCATTCAGTGCGGCCACACTGGGAAGAGGGACAGAGAGATCTGTGACTCCTAAGTCTTGTCTTCAGGGGCCAGATGTGAGGCTCAGGCTTAAGCAGAGGGCAGGAGGGTGTATCGCTAAGCAGTCCTGGTCAAGGTGTGGTCCTGCCTGTCACTGACCCATCACTGTCTCAGCTCCAGTGTCTCCTGTGAGGTGGTCTGACAAGTTCTCAGAACTCTGTGAGGTCCCTGGGAGACAAGCTCCCCCTGGCTGCCCCAGGCTTCAGAATTCCCTCCCCTCCCCAGCATGAGACCCCTGGGGCAGTTCCAATGCCTTGGGCTCCATCATTTAAGTGGTCTTACAGCTAAAGGGAGGTACACAAGCACAGACCCACTCTTGCTGGCCTGGTTACAGCTGGGAGCATCTGAAGAACCCAATTGCTTTCTCCCATCTCCCCCACCTTCAGGACTCAGACCCATGAGCTGGTACCACTGAGCAGCTGGGGACTTCAGGGGCCCTCATATGCAGCCTCCATTTATTTATCTGTGAAATGGGTGTAGCAAGCTTCTCTTCAAGTCCATTGCTGGTAAAGGCGCTTGAGAGTTTGCAAGATGTGCTAAGGCCAGAAAGAGACTCAAAACAGGGAAGAGACTGTTAATACCTAGCTTTTGCTTATTGGTTTCTTCCTTTTCTTTCTTTCTTTTTTTGTTTTTGTTTGTTTTGTTTTTGTTTTTGGAGACAGGATTTCTCTGTATATCCTTGATTGTCCTGGACTCTCATTGTAGACCAGGCTGGCCTCGAACTCACAGCAATCCTCCTGCCTCTGCCTCCCGAGTGCTAGGCTTGTTAACTTCTTAAACAGGCCTGCCCGAGTACTTGGGCACAATGATGAATACATCACCCTGGTCTCTGTCTCCAGAGGTGGGCACAGAGGAGACGTGAATGTGCCAGGGGTATAAAGGCGTCCCTTCTAGAACGTTTAGTGGAAATGGCAGAGTACAGGGCTCAGTCAGATGTGGAAACCAGGTACGGAGAGTGCAACTTTGCTTCTCTGAGCCTCAGTTTCCCCAAGTGGAGTGGAGGTGAGTGAGGCTGGTTGTGATATCTCATAGGGTGACAGAGGACTGAATGGTCAGGTTTGACCACAGTGGCTAGCAAACGGTTCCTGAGTGAGTGTTAAACACAGAGTTGTAATTCCACCTCAGAGCTGACTTCTTCACTGCCTACAGAGCCAACACGGAGTTGCCGCCGGTCCTGGCAGGGAAAGGGCAGCACCTAAGAAGTGCTTCAACAGTTCAAGAGAGGGAAGGACCTCTATGACATCTTCCAGGGGGGCCAGCTCTCTGCCAGCCCCCACCCCACCTTTATCTTTCCAGGCTGCACTGTTCCGGGGGAGCCTGCCAGGGAAATCTGAGCTGTGGGCAGGAGATGTGGGCTGTGCGTCTGCCTGGACCACGGCCTGAGGACGGGAGTGAGTCCCAGGTGTGATCATTGTTCCCGGGCACAGGTGGATATAATGCGGCCTGACAACCCGAGGACCCGCCCCTGGAGCCTTCGTGGGCACCAGAGAACCAAAAGTCCTGTGGACGTCCCCACAGCCCCAGCCTCTTCACGAGCTTCTAGGGCTAGTGGCTTGGATACTCTTGGGCTCCACGGCGGCCCATTCTCTGAGTGCTTTGAGTCTCCACTGGTGAGGACAGAGTACGTATTGTCAGCGATGCATGCCCAGCCTTTGTGTCCCGTTGCCACCCCTGACCACAGGAATCCCTTAGGCACACCACTTGACACCAGGAGGATCCTCCCCTCAAACCCCCACCCCACCCCCGCAAACCTATGCCACTGGGGACAGCTTTCTCTGTTCTCTTTCTCCCTCCTGTCATTTCCTTGGGGCTGGAGAAAGGCGGAGCCCTGGCCAAACATACCTCACCCACCATTTTTTTTTCCTAAAACCTAATTATGATGGGCACAGACCCAGGCCCGGGCCTGCCAAGATGCTCCCTGTGTGAATACCTGCACAGGGCCCTCCTGTGGGAACCAGGAATCACCCGAGCCTGGCATCTGTCCCCAGCCTGTCTTGTGACATTAGGCAGATCAAAGCTCCATTGTAAAAAGTCATGTTCACTCTGTTTGTCTGCCTGGAGCCCGTGCCCCAGGTCGGCCCTTCCCTACAGCAGACCTGGGGAGAGGGCTCTGATCGCCAACACAGGACTCCAGCCCCAGCCAAAAAAGCAAAATCGCCTTTCCTGGGTCTGAGGCTGGGCACACCCAGAGGGAAAAAAAAGGAGTGCACATCGGGCAGCCTGCCCCCTCCAGCATCTATCCAGGAACTTAGTTCTTCTAAATGGCTAAGAGGGAGAGTAAACTGCCAGGACTGTGGGGGCTGAGTGAATGGGGGACAAGGCAGATGAGGAGCTAAAGGAGGCCACTCCACACCACAGCCCCTACAAGGCACGGCAGCGAGGACTGACAGAGATCAAAGGAATACATTAGACACACCCCAGGGGGATAGTTCAATATCTGTGTGTCATTTGATGGGAGAAATTCAGATGGCTAAACATCCTGGGTATCAGTGAGCTAGAAGGGTCTTAGCCATCTTATAGTCCACACGTCCACTGGTATTGGCTACCTCAAGCACGGTGCTGAGATGGATTAGTAATGTCTGCCTGGGTACTTGTTTAATGGTGGGTGGTGATGTCATCTCTGGTGTATTAGTCAGATGAGCTGGGATTTGCTGTCTTAATAAGTAAGCCTCTACATCATAGTGACTTAATGCTGTAGGGGTTTGATTCTTTTCCTCACCTGAAGACTACTATGAAGGGACGTGTCAGATGGCCCAGGGATCCATGCTGTCTGCATCTCACGCTGCCGCCAGAGGGGGGTCACTGGAACTCCTCATGGTTCCCATGACCTGAACTGTTCCCCAAAATTCATACGCTGAGGTCCTTGTCCTCAGCTCTCTACAATGTCACTATGTTTGGAATGAGCCTTTGAAGAAGTTAGGTAAGAGTTAGGTCTTTGGGGCTGGTCAGCGAACTTGGTCTTTATAAGATGAGACAATCAGGACCCAGGTGTGTGAAGAAGAAGAAGAAGACGTGAGGACACAGAGAGAAGATGCTTTAGACCGGCCAAGAATGAGAAACTATAAAATTATAAAATGTAAGACGCTTGTTTGCCCTGCCTACCCAGAGGCTTCTCCCAGTTCTCGTTACTGCTAGCCTCAGGAGTTCCACCCTAGTTCCCAGAATAGCTACATGCGAGCTCCCAAATATCAGAGGTCCATAGGTTTCCAGTAACCGCCGTAGGGACCCACACCCAAGTCCCCACAAGAGGTCTCCCAACGCCAATGTCCATATGGTCTAGCTTGATAAGCAACCCCACCTGCTTTGCGGTTTTAGCCTTTAAAACTAGCCTGTAACAGTCACTGGGGGTCCTTCACCTCCCGAGTGCTGAGGGACCCTGGCGCGTCAGCAATAAACCTTTGCTTTTGCATCAGTGCGTTGTGCCTCGTGTGGTCTCTCACGGAGACCCCCTTCCTGAGTTGGGCGTGAGGGTCCACCAAGAACTCCAGCCTCAGGAGGTTCCATCCCCGCAGCACTGTAATCTTGGATGTTCTAGTCTGCAGATGTGGGACTGAGCCCCTGGCGATAGCAACTGCATGTGTCTAGAGTGTCCTGGTTTGAACTTGGCCTCTTGTCTTGTCAAGCTAGTGGAGCTATTTTGGGAAGTCCTGGTAACTTTGGGAGAGGAGACCTAGCTACAGGAAGTCAGTCATAGGGGAGTGAGGGGCCTTGGAAGATCTTAGTTACAGCCTCTTCTTGTCTCTCACTGTGTTTCCCGTTCACCGTCATGACAACTGCCCCTCCACCGTGTGTTTTTACTAGCATAATGCTTTGCCCAAGCACCTGGACCATGCAGTCACGCATAGAGCCCTCTGAAACTGTGAGCCAAAAGAAACTGTCCCCACCCACCGCGAGCAGTTCTCTCAGACAGCTTTGGTCAAAGCAACCTCAAATGCAGAAATCTGGTGCCAGGTGCCAGGGGAGGAAGGACAAGGCTGAGGCTGTGAGGAAACCTGGCTATGGCGTGTATCAGCCTTTGCAACCAGTTTGGCAAATCATTCTAAAGGAGCTTAGAGCTTCGGATTGAGGGAAGCATTCTTGTGAGAGAGCTCAGAGAGCCAGATGCTGACAGGAATGGAGAGCGCCGAGGCTCAGGAGGTCCCACATGGGAGCAAGACTCACCAGGACTAGACTAGCAACCCTTTCACAGAATGTGGAGGATTTTTTTTTCCTCACTGAATTGTGAGATTTTTGAGTGAGGGTGAACTTGAACTGAGGTAGTGTGGTGTGTGACTGTGGCATGGATGTTGCCTACTGTGTTTAGCCAGGTTTACACCAAAAAGAAAAAAAAAATAGAGAGAGCAAAAAGAGTTGAAAAGGAGGGCAGATTTGAAAACTGGAGAGTTTGGCCAGAAAAGGAGAACATTCAAAGTTTTAAACAAGCAGGGTGTGGTTGTTAAAGAGAGATTATCATCTTTAAAAAGAAATCAAGTACTCTGAATCAGGACAATAGTAAAGATGTCTTAAGGGCGGTTCAGGAATTAGCTCGACCCCACCCATCCCAGGCTTTTCCTTGAGAAGAGTGCACCTAGGAGGCACTTTGCTCACACAACCGCCTGGGAAGTTGTTTTTCATGATTCATTTCACTGTGCTCAGAGACCCGGGGCGCCCAGAGGCTGCTGCACTTGTGGTCTAAGGGGTCAGGCTGCTACTTGAACTGGTGGCCGACCTTGACATTGTTCACATCAAGCTGGTTTTGCAGACCTGCGGAGGCTTGCACCCAGGTTTCAAAGGCAGGACCGGGAGTCTAGGCAGTGAGTGGCAGGGTCAGGATCCCCGTGAGCAGCCCCCTTCCCCCTGAAAGAGAGGACGCGGGTCTATAGGATGAAGCCTACGCTAAGCAGAGGTCCCAGGAATACGGAACATCTGAGCTGCAAGGGAAGCCGCAGTTCAGTGAGTGGAGCTGGCCAAGAGTGAGGCCACAGGGTTTGTACATGGTAAGGTGGTAAAGGTGGACTTCCAAACCCACTGGAGCTTACTAGGACGCCATATTCCCAGATAGGACCACCTTCCCCGCTCAGTGTTCGCTCTGGTGATCCTGTGAGAGCCAAAGTTTATGTTCTAATTGCTGTGCACAATTCAGACATTCATAACACAAAAATGCCTCTAACCTGTAAGGCCCTTGCCCAAGGACAGATATTTCCTGACACGCTGGAGGCTGTTTATGTAAGATAACAAGCCACATGTTCTTATTCCTCTAAACAAGTTTGTTTGACCCAACTGCACCAGATGTGCTTGATCACGTGTAGGCTGGGGGTACATAGGTAGGACACACGGCAGGGTGGTCAGTTGCTTCTGACTGGGTGTAGCAGCAGGTATGCAGGCAGGAAGTGTGTCAGGATGTGGGCTTGCCCTCGATTGGATTTGATGGACTTGTTGCCTTTTCTAGGAAGCCAGGAATGGACCTGGGCAGAATCCATCCTCCTGGCCACCATTTAATTAAAGCTTGCTTCAAATTTGGCTCAGAATTATGGTAGTGGCCCCATATTTGCCTGGTAAGATTAGCAGTCTCCTTTATCTAGCCATTTTGGAATAGTAATGTCTGCCATTGTATTGGTCATTAGGTTAATTTGATTTTCTAAATTTTTTACTGGTGTTCACAGCCGAGAGTTGCCTTTCAGTCTTAGAGATTTAGAACTTGTTGGTGTAAGGACCAGACAAACTCCATTTTGAAAAAGAAACTCCATTTTGTGTTAAACCTAGCCAAGGGCTGAACCCAGATTCCAGAAAAACCACAAACTAGTCTAAACAGAAAACTATTCCCTAGCAACACAATCACCTCACCTTGGGAAAGTCCAAATATACTCTCTGCTGGTCAATCTGACCAGCAGGTGGTCTGGCACATAGCAACAGCCAATTAGGAGAAGCCAGGCCAAAGTTCCTAATGCCCCCATGATTGCTTCAATCAATCTTTTTTCTATAGACCAACTTGCTCCTACACCTATTACCCAACCACGAAACGCCAAGGCTTGTAACTTCCTGCTTACAGTTTTTCTGCCCAAATGCCATCCAATCATATACTATAAAACCCATTTCTTTGTCTAAACCTATAAAAAAACCCTCTCAATTGAGACTCGAGGCTACTTCCCGGCATCTGCTGTGCCGGTGCTTAGAGATGTGTCCCGGGTTCAAACCTGCAATAAAGACTTCCTTGCCATTGCCTTTGGACTCGGCTCTTGGGTGGCTGGTTCGGGAGCCTCTCAATTTTCGGCATAACATTGGGATGTTTTGGTTGTTGTTGTTTACAATGTTGTGGGCTGGAGAGATGGCTCAGCCATTAAAAGGTGCTTCCTGTTGTTGGGAGGATTGTTGTTCAGATTGCAGCACCCACATCATGCCACACAAAAATATCAGCTCTGGGGGATCTGATGTCCCTTTGTGGCCTCTGTGGGCACCTGCACACACACACACACACACACACACACACACACATACACACACACACACACACACACACACACACACACACACGAGAGCACGTACACTCACTCACACATACACAAACAAAAGCAAAATAAATCTTTTAAAAAAATATATCAAAAGTTCTAGGCAATATAAGTAAATGAGTGGTTTTGGTGTTGAACACTGTTGAAACTGTTAAGGCCACAGGGGCTCTTTCTTGGGGATACATTTGCTGTTGTAAGATGGCCGTTAGTGTTCGAATATGGAATGTGCTTCGTGGGTTCATGTGGTGGAGGCTTAGTGTTCAGCTGAGGTTCTGCAAACTTTAGAAGGTGGGATGCCTGGTGAAGTAGGCCGCTGGGGAGGAGTTTGTGGGAGCTCACTGTCCCAGAAACTTCCTGTCTCTTGCTCTGCTTCCTGTCCAGCATGCTCCGAAGAGCTTCCTCCCTGTACGCTTTCGCAGGATCAAGCTACTATGAATTGAGTCCTCTAAGATAATTAATGAGTCAAAGCAAGTCGTTCCTCTCCTCCTTGTTTCTACAAGGTGTTCTCTCAGAGTGCTGAGGTCAAAGGTGAATGCTAAGGACATTGGGGAGCAGTCAAGTGGTGGGGACACACATGTCCTGCATCTGCTAACACTGTTGGATGCCAACACATTTGTTGACTGAAGGATTGGAGACCAAGCCACCTTAGTTTCAGGTCCAGGTCACAGCAAGTTCAAAGCCAGCACCTGCTGTGCTTTGCATGACCTTTGTCAAGTCTGACTAGGGTCACAAAGATCCCTAGAGTCTCTCTGTTTCACCAGCAATGGTGCCATGAACCTCAGGAAAGGACGCTGAGCTTAACCAAGTGGCCCCTTTGCTCCAGCCTTGTACCAAGTCAAACTTGCAGCCTCTGACTGTCTCTGCTCCCTAGGCAGTGTTAGCAGCCTGGTGCAAAACAGTGGGAACCTTGATGTCAGCCTCTGAGGTGGCCCAACCTGTTGCTGTTCTTCCTTCCTTGGGATGGCCCACATTTTCCTCACCAAGGCTGGGAGACTGTGGGGCTATAATCTTTCAGGCTGCTGACGCATAGGTAGTGTGGCACCGTGTCTTAGGATCATTTGGTCCCCATGGGGTTAGCTGTGGAAAGAGATTTCCACATCTGAGGCTGATTTTCTGAGATTTCTTGAGAAAATATTTCTTTGAAGGAGAAGCCCAAAAAGGTGACACGTTCACCGGTGAACTGAGGAATCTGATACTTAGAGGAAATGGGTTTCCACAAAGGGCTGCTGTCTTCAGACCCCACACACCTGGCTTCTCAAGAATTCCTGTTTACTTTCTAGAGATTAAAAAAAAAAAAAACCACAAAACATTTAAAGCTGCTATTTACATGCAAATATAAGAAGAATACGCCCCTTATTATTTGCATGTCAACAATGCGCAGACTGCTAGGTTTTGTGGGCAATGTCCAGTTGAGTCCTCCTTATAGGCAATTTTCTAAGCAGGCAGAGCTTTGAAATCTGAGTTTGTGCCTCTTAAAACAAAGCTGGGTAGCAGTGGCCACGCCCCAAGAGTTAGGGGTGAAGAGAACGCCTCAGGCTAGCTCCAGGGCCAGGACATGTGCCATTTGATCTCTACAAGTCTTTGGTGATGGCATCGTGGTGGGCTTTGGTTCCACACGGGGCTCAGGGGACACAACGGCAGTCGGGAGGGGCCTTCCGTCCATCCATCATTGAGTTGGTACCAGAATCTGTTCCTTGGGCATCCCTCTCTATCTTCATCTTTGTGATAGACTGAGCTGCAGCATAGGCACAGGCATTTCAAAGTTCCTGGAGATGGCTGTGTTTCCCAAACAAGGTTCCAGGGAATTCCTATCCCATAATATATTTCAGATGAAGGACCCAGGGGGGCTCATCTTAGTATAAAGAACATCATTTGTTCTCTGCCCTTACATAGTATCACAAGGGTTCTAGGAAAGATTTTTATCCTGGAACCAATCTGATTCTAGTAGCATCCCCGAGGATCTGGAACCTGCTCTTGGAAACAAAGATCGCACTGCCCATGCGTTCACCAATGCAGCACTCATCCACCTACCACTAATGTTCCACGTGCCCAGCTACTCACTCTCTCATCCGCCCTCGTCAATCCAACCCACATCCTTCTCTCAATTGGTCCATCTGTTCATCCACCTGTGCACTCACCAACACATCCTGGTATCTGTGGGCAGGCCCTTTACAAGAAGCTGTTTATTGGGCACAGAGCTGAGTGACATTGTTTGCCACCACTATTTTGGAGATGAAGACATCAGGTCATAAAAGGGAAACCTTATCAGAAATAACCACTGAGGTCAGAAAGACCTGTGTTAAATGCTAGTGCTCACCTCCTGCCTATGTGATCATGGGCCAGTTACCTGCCTTTCTTTTCTCTTTCTTTCTTTCTTTCTTTCTTTCTTTCTTTCTTTCTTTCTTTCTTTCTTTCTTTCTTTCTTTCGGTTTTTTTAGATAGGGTTTCTCTGTGTAGCCCTGGCTGTCCTGGACTCACTTTGTAGACCAGGCTGGACTTGAACTCACAGAGACTCGCCTACCTCTGCCTCCCGAGTGCTGGCCTTTCTGTTTTCTTATCTCTGTTCTTTCCCTACGTTAGACATGACTGTACCTGAGGATGGCTGTGGGAATTAAAGGGAAAACATGGACAGACTTCTGTTTGGGGGGACAGAGTCCTAGGCAGTCCGGGCTCAGGCTGGTCTTGAACTTGATGAGTAGGAAGCTTAGGATGACCTCATTGTCCTGATCCTTCAGCCTCTGCCTCCTCAGTGATGGGACTGCATTCCAATGACACTGTGCCCTGTTTACGTGGTGCTGGACATCAAACCCAGGGCTCCAAGCATGCCAAGCAGGGGTTGTACCAGCTAAACCCTCACCCAACCCAACCCAGAAACAGTTGTTTGTCGTTGGGTTTTTTTTTTTAAGATTTATTTTACATGTATGAGTATTTTGTCTACATGTTTATATGTTTAACACATGCATGCCTGATACTTATGGAGGTCAGAGGAGGGCTTCAGATCTCTTGGAGCTGGAGTTAGAATGGTTGTGAGCCGCCATGTGGTTGCTGGGAGTAGAACCCAGGTCCTCTGGAAGAGCAGCCTTCGCTCTTAACCACTGAGATACCTCTCCAGCCCCAGAAATGGGCTCTTCATGAAGATGATGCCCTGAGGGATGGACGGTTGCAAGGAGGCCTGAACCTGTGGCTTGTTCCACTTGTCTGCCAGCTGCGACCCCTGGCTCTGCAGGGAGCCACATGACCCTCCTGGTCCCCAACAGTAGGGCAGCCTCAGTGGCCATCGGATCCCAGCTCCAGACAGCCTTCTACAGCCTTCAAGGAAGCTGTGTCCCTGCCAGGCTTGGTGAGTGCAGCTGAGCTGCATCGCTAAGCCAGGCTCAGGATGCCAGGACATCCCTTCCCTCTGCCCCCTGGGGGCACCCCACCCACCAGTTATGCACAGGATGTGTGTGCCCTCCCAGGGGAAGAGAAACCAGACCCTGAAGCCTCTGAGCTCATCTCTGCCCCTCCCATCAGCTGCCGCCCCTTTCCCACAGTGGGCAAATACAGGGCTTTATTTACATGGCAACCCCGGGGTGGCCAGTGGTGACAGGTAAGTGGCTTATGTAATAGTGGTGTGGCTCTTGGCAACCTGCTTGTTCCAGGAGAAGGAGTTATGACAGGACTTGAGCCTGACAGTTCACCTCCAAGATGACACCTGGTTGGACATGTGAGTCCGGAAGCCTCAGGCAGCCAGCCGGGGAGCCAGGGACAAATTCTGCAGGTGGCTCCTCAGGAAGGACATACATTGTCACTTGCAGCAATGGATAAGCACAGTGTGGACAGCTTTTAAGGAGCTCTGAGTTGGCATCAACTGTCTCCCCAGCTTCACCCACACTTTACAGGGGATGCTTGTCCCAGAGGTCACACTGAGAAGTCTGCCAGGCTGCTGTGGGTGTCCAGCACTGAGGACCTGCTCTGGGACTTCCTGGATCCCCGTAATCTCCAAGTCTGATGGCCCTGGATCTGGTCCCCTCCTCAGGCACTGAAAGCGTCCCCCAGCTCCCTGCAGTGTATCTATGTGCCCAGCCAAGCCGGTGTGAAGGTTGACACCCTCTCAGACCCCAGAGTGTCAAGGCTAATGGAGTCCAGGGGGGACTCAGAGCCTGTGTCTGTGGACCCCAGTTCTCTACCATAGGCCAGGAGGGACCCAAATTCCCCTTGTAGGCCAAGGGGGAGAACAGGTGGGATGTTATGCCACGTTCCAAACAAGGGCTTCACACTTGGGGTCTTTATTCTATAGGATAGGGCAGGAGGGCGAGTCCTGGTCTTACCCACCTTGTAAGGCCTTTGGCAACTGGGGTTGTCTCTGTTCAGTCCCTTTCCTGACACCCATGGGTCACTGGGACGGTGTGTGGTGAGTGAACCACAAGATAAATAGACTGGAAGAGAGGGAGGAGGCATGCAGAGAAAGAGGCAAGGAAGGGGGGAGGAAGGCAAGTGGGAGGGGGAAAAGGGGAGGCAGAGGGAAGGATGGGGTGGGCGGGGAAGGGTGTGGGAAAGGGAGGGAGAGGGGCAAGGGTTCTCTGCCAACCCCCTACACTCTGGAGCCAGCCCAGAATCCTATCCCAGTTCTCCAGACAGTGACCACGGGTGTTGGACCCATGGCTGCACCTCTCTGGATGTCATTTCCATTTTATCACATATATAGCAGTGACACAGCTGTACTAGCCATCCCTGTACCCATCACAAACATCCAACCAAGCGATCACAACGAAGGGGAATAGGACCTTGCAGGGGCCTCTGGGACTGGGAGAGGTCCCTCAGCAAGGACAGAGTTTAGCCTCCTATCCCAGAGACAGTTCCAGCCCCTTCACAGCTGCTCCCATCCTGGGCACATCCCCTGCTGCCTCCTTTTTTCTGCTTCCCCCCAGTGTCGGCTGCAGCTCCCCATTAGCCTCTCCCGGGTACCACCGGCTTCTGTTAAGTGCTGAGCAGTTTAGGAACAGGCCGCAGGCTCTGAGCAGGGTGTTTACTCTTTGGCCCGAGAGAGTCCCATTCAGAACTTGCTCAGCCTTCCCATGGGAAAGCTGCCTCAGGGAGGAGCTGTGCAGCGACCCAGCAGAAGGGGAGGAGGGGAGGGAGGGAGGAAGCCAGCCCTCCCACCGCCCCGGGCTTCCTTGAAATGGCTTGCCAAAGGCTTTATCTCTTTGAAACAAAAACCTCAAAGAATTTTTTTTTTGCATGACCTGATTTTCTGATATGCTTGGAAATGGTTATGAGACAGGTGGATGGTTATCTCACCCACTTCCCTGTCCGTGGCCTTCTGCCTCACTTCTTACCACGTTTCCTTGCTTGTTCATTCATGCATAGACACACCCTTTCATCCATTCATACTCCATCCACCACCCGTTCATTCATCAATTCTCCTTTCCACTTACTCATTTACCCATATGTCTGTTTGCTCGCTCATCTGCCCACCCACCCACCCACCCACTCTATTACCCACCTCCTCACCCACCCATCCTCCTACCCGTCTGCCCACCCACCCATCCACACACCTACCCACCCATCTACCCACTCATCTACACGCTCACCCACCATCCATTCATCCATCCATCCATCCATCCATCCATCCATCCATCCATCCATACACAATGACCTGTTCATCCTTCTACCTACTCCTCCCTCTATCTGTCAATCATCCAGCCTTTGCTGAAGCAGTAGTGGGAAAGTCCTGGGCTTGCTGGCCTGAGACCTAGCCTCCCTTTCATAGCCGCTGTGCTAGAGCACAGGTTGGAGCATCAGAGCTTGCTATTTTCCTTCTATTCCTTGCCAAACCTTTCCCCTCTTTGAGCCTTGGTGTTTTCTTGTGGAAAAGGGGCCAGCCACAGTACCTGCCTTCCCATGTGGGGCATAATGAGAAAATGTACACTGGAGGTCCTGGAGTCATGTGGGGAGGTGCCAAGATGGATGAGTTACAGCCTTCGCCTTTGGCTTTCTGCACGGCGGAACCTTGCTGGGGACTGTGCTGGTGTGGACATGGAGGGAAAGACAGTAGGGAAACCAGAAAGGCATGGCCTGGGGAAAGGGTCTCCTACTGGCTATGGTGGCAGGTAGATTCAGGGTTCCCATCAGAGAAGAGGTCGGCTGGCTTGGCATTGCTGAATGCCTTCTCTGGTTGTTGAGTAAAGTCCGTGAGACCATGATGCCGAATCTCACTGATACTTTTTCCTCCTAAATGCTAAAACTCTGCAGGTCCCAGAATCATTAGATCTGACTAGATCTCTTAGTCTTTCAGTCACACCACATTCAGGCCCCACTTTCCCATCCTCTTACCCTGAAAGACATTTCTAATCAATTACGATTCTCTTCCCTTAGGGTTTAAGGCTAAACCCATGCTGTTGTGTATGACAACCTCTAGTCACGTGTTTGCACACGTGTGTATTCTTGAGTGTGAGGGCACACACACACATGCATACACACACTCATGCACACATGCGCATGCATGCACGCACACACACACATACATACACACACCATGTATGCGCAGGCACACATGCATGTGTGGAGGTCATAGGTCAATTTAGTTGTCTTCTATCACTCTCCACTTTTTTGTTTTGAGGCAGGGTCTCTCTGAACCTGGAGTTCATCAGTAAAGTAGAATGGCTAGCCATCAGGCTCCAGGGCTCCTCTTGCCTCAGCACCTTAAGCCCTGGATGTATGCTGCTGCTGCATCCACCATTTTAGTGTAGCCCTGGCTGTTCTGGAACACATGCTGAGACCAAGATGGCCTTAAACTCATAGAGATCCACTCTTGTAGGTTCAATTTTCTTAACAATTATATTTTATTATGAACTTATTAACTGAGAGTACCTCACTTATAACCCGACTAACCTAAACATTAAGAAAAGAAAATTAAAGAATACAATAATGAAAATGTAAGGATATCAGTTCTGAGGAATGATTCTCCTGGTGTAATCAGCAAGATTTCAGAGCAACTAGAACCTGGAACATCAGCCGGAGCCAGGAGCCCTGAAGCCTTCCCTCGAGCGGTTCTCTCTAGGAGTGTCTCAAAGTGGAGCGATGAACAGCCAAAACTATCCCAAGTCTCCAAAGGTCCCCCACCTCTTGTCTTTGGCTCACATTTATGCCTCCTCTCAGAATTTGTTCAAGGATGTTTTTCAGCTGGTTAACAACCAATCTCCCCCAACATGGTGGTTCGACTTCTCAGGGGATAAACATCACCTGCTCTCTCACAAGTCTTTTTCTCATCCCCCACTTGTGATCTAAACAAAAAACATGTTTATCTCTCCTTCACACTCTCCTCTGCCTCTTGAGTGCTGAGACTAAAGGCGTGTGCTGCCAAAGCCCGGCTGCACCCCACATTTTATGTGAGTACTGGGGATCAAAACTTAAGTCCTCACGGTTGCACGGAACACATTTTCCCCATGGAGCTGTCTTCTCAGCCCCCAAACTTCAAGTGTTTGAAAGCTCCCCATGTGGGCTAGTGGGCGCTGGCTGGGCAGGTCAGCTCTGCTGTCTATGTGGTGTAGATCAGGCTGCCCCATCAGCCTGTGGGAACTAGTGACAGTGAACAGAAGCTCACTCGGAGAAACCAAATGCTGCCAACTGCAGGACTTCCGGGAGATCAGATTTGATCTTAAGGTAGACCAGGGCAGTCCGCTGTGGCCTTTAGCTTGATGTCACTCTTCTGGTCTGGCCCCTCTTGAGTTCATTTTCTTTTTGTCCTTGAAAAGGAAAACAAAAGCAGAAGCAGCCTAGGCCTGACTGGTGGCCGTGCCCCACCTCCCTTTCTGTAGCAGCAGCAGCTTCGGGTTATTTTTAGAGTTTCTGGGTGACTGTCATTGCTGCCCCAGGCTGACATTCCATACCCTGGGAACCCTGACCCGCAGCTTTTCCGCTGTGAGCTGAACCCGCTTTGTTCATGCCCCAGAAAGAAAGAACAACGTTTGTTAATGACCGGCACCTTTGGGAAGATCAGAAACGGAGCCTCCGTGACCTTAATGACCCTTAACCCTGGCTGTGCAGGACTCCTGCATGAATGGTTGTTTCCGGAAGGTTCAGAAGCTGCCAGCCTCATCGTGCCAACCATGGAGACTGAGGCTAAGTGAGAAAAAAAGTGGTAGAGTGTCTCCAACTGGGTAGAGACCTGAGGCTCACCTCCAGGCGCTTTCCCAGGGTGGAGTGCAGGGGGAGTGTGACTGGGGCCTCACTGGAGCTGAACAGGGCATGGAGCACCAGGTACGGTGAGTTCCTGCGAGGAGGAAGGGGCCCCAGCTGGTTGCTGGCTTTGGAGGTAGGGACAGAGCTATCAAGTCTCTTGGCACAGGTGACCTGTAGCTCCTTTGGGTGGGGGTGGGGGTGGGGGGGATGGAGATGGCTATGGCTTCTTGACCTGCAAGAAGAAGGGCTTGCTCTGTCTCAGGCCCTAGAACCTTTGACTAGAAAAGCAAAGGTCACGGGAACAATCTCTCCCTTTCACGCTGGGTGACCTGGCAGGAGCACACTGGAGCTGACAGAGGGTGCAGCCCCTCCCCAAGCCGCCCAAGACAAACACAGCACTAGGAAGTTCCCACGCTCTTGTGCTGGAGGCTGGGCAGTGGGGAGGGTGGGGCTTGGAAACTGCAGGTGAGTCTGGAGACCCTGCCTAGGGTCCACCTACAGAACACACCTGCAGAGCCCACCTGTAGAGCCCACCTGCCGGGCCCACCTGTAGGGCGCACTCCTTGCAGACAGGTCTTGCTGAATCTGTACAGTAAGCCCACCCAGTTCATCCCACCACCCTCACTGCACAGAACAGGAACCTGAAACTCAGAGAAGTTAAGAGACATGCTCCTGCTCACACAGCTGTAGAAAGAAATTAGGCATGGAGTTGAAGCGTTATGGCTCTGTAGAGTACTCTGTGCAGACATGATCAGGTTGATGTCAGGCAGAACTTTTGAAGGTCCCAAATAACACATTTTCAGCTCCCTGAATTTTGTTTGTTTGTTTGTTTTGTTTTTTTGAGACAGGGTTTCTCTGTGTAATAGCCCTGGCTGTCCAGGAACTCTCTTTGTAGACCAGGCTGGCCTCCAACCTACAGACATCTACCTGCCTCTGCCTCCCAAGTGCTGGGATTAAAGGTGTGGGCCACTATGCCCAGCTCAGCTACCTGAATTTTGCCTGGTGTTACTTTTTAGGGTTTTTTGGTTTGGGGTGATGTAGAGTTGGTCTTGCCTTACTTGAGGTCAGAGTAACCAAAAGTAAATTCCCCTCTCCATGAGTGAGTCTGCCTTCAAAGAGGCAGATGGATGCACCCAGGGTCCCTAAGCCCTCCCGCGGGTCCACTTGCCTTGAGTATGCTAAGACACGTGCCCTGGCGGGGAGCACCTACAAATCTGGGTTATCCTCTCCAGTGCACACCTATTAGACACTATTTGGGTACAGGTTCAGGCTTCTGAGGCTGCAGGTGACATTTTGGCATTTTGGTGCTCCTGGACTTATCATTGGTTTTCACTTATCACTGACTGTCTCTGTGGACAGGACTCTGAGGCTCTCGGAGGGGAAGAGGAAGACTGAGGACACCAAGAATTCTGATCTCAAGAGGCTACTCAGCAACATTTGCTTCATGGGGCCTCCATCACAGTCAGGCTCCCTGAAGGGCACGGAGCCAGGAATCATCATGGCCATTACAGCGCTGGAGAGCTGGCTCAGCCATTAAAGGTTAAGCTCACAATCACGGCCATTGCAAGGTCTCCTTGGTCCCATCGGCCTCTATCCAGACCACTGCTGAGGTCAGGTGAGGCCAAGGGTGGCTCAGCTCAGGCTAGAGCTGGGAACAAGAATCAGGCAACACAGGCCAAATGAAGCATGGCTTTAGGGTTCCTGGTGAGTCTCCCGACCCCACCCCAGGATAATTATTGAAGCCAGGGTGGCTCCTATAGCCTGCCTGACCTTCCACCCTGCCCCATCCCCAAGCACAGGCTCTAGATTTCAAGGCAACAGGCATTGGAGAAAGACCTGTTCACTCAGTGTGGTGTCTGACCAAAGTCCCGACTCAGTGTCCCATGCTTTCTGCCTGTGGCCAGGAAGGCAAGTCAGACTGAGGTTGGGGGCTAGATTCTTGTGCTCTGAGCATGCGGTAGTCCAGCCCACCTGATAATATCAATTGTCAATGTAATGGGATCTAGAGTCACTTGGAAGACAGGCCTCTGGACATGCCTGTGGTGTATTGGCTTGATTAGGTTGAGATGGAGCATCCTTCCTACTGTGGGTGGCACCATTCCCTGTGCTGGGATCCTGTGCTGAGCGCAAGCACTCATCACTCTCCTCTTCTTGACTGTTCATGGAATGCCTCGAGTGTTTTGAATTCCCTGCATGATGGGCTGTAACCTTACACTGTGAGCCAACCTTAGCTCTTTCTCTCTTAATTTGCTTTTATGAGGACATTTTATCACAGCAACAGAAAACACAGCTGAAACATTGTCCACCAATTGGCCCTTCTGACTCATTATCAACTTACTTAAAATCACGCACCTGCCCTTCACATTATTCACCACACAAGACTTCCGTGATTTTCTTTGCACCAGCCATTCATGCCTGAATCCTCATCCATCCATCCACCCGTGCATCCATCCATCCACTCACCCTAGACTTATCCATCAACTCATCTTCCATGCATCCACTCACATACCCATTCAAACAACTAGCCAATAACCACATGCATCTTCCACTATCAATCCAGATAGATCCATCCATTCATGCATCCATCCACATAGCCACACATCCATCCCACAATTCAACAGCTATTCATGTATGCCTGTTCTAACACCCATCCACCCATCCATTTCCCCATCCACCTATCTACCAACCCTACCTACCTACCCATCTGTCCATCATCCATGTACTCTCCATCTGTCCATCATCCATCTATCCCAACTTTCATCCATTCATCCATCTATTCACCCACTCATCCACACATTCACACACTCATCCTTTTATCCACATATGCCTCTTCCCATCCTCCATTCATCTATCACCTATCCACCCATCCATCCATTCATCCAATTCTCCTTGCCTGTTAGGATTTGAATATGAAATGTGCCCTGTAGGCTCATATGTTTTAACACTAATTTCTTAGCTGGTGATGTGGATGTGGGAGGCTGTGGAATCTTTAGGAAGAGGGCCTAGATAAAGGAAATAGGGCATGTGGGTCAAGCCTAGAAAAAGCACAGAAAAAGCACTGATTCTAGAATGATTTCTACCTCCTGATCTACGAGATGGGAGCAGGTCCCTCAGAGGAGCCTCCTGCATGACACCTTCTCTCCCATGATCTCTGTATCCCTTTAAACCATAAGCCAAACAAACTTCTTCCCTAAGTTGCTTCTTGTCAAATATTTGCCCATAAAATGAGAAAAGTAGCCAACACAGCAGCAATCTGTCCTCTTATCTAACTACCCATACCCTGTCCATCCACATTCTATCCCATTATTAATTATTCTCACATGTATCTTCTGCCATCAATACACCCAAACTCAACTGCCCAGTTATTTCTTCATCTATTATCCATCCATCCACCGTAAATTCAGTTATCCAGCCATCCCTTCATCTACAAACTCATTCATCCACCCATCCCAATCACCTACGAGCAATCCCTGCATGCATTCATTGCTGACTGTCCATCATCTACTTCTTTTTTTAAAAAAGATTTTATTTATTATGATGTATGCAGTACTCTATCTGCATGTACCCTGCATGCTAGAAGAGGGCATCAGATCACATCATAGATGGTTGTGAGTCACTATGCAGTTGCTGGGAATTGAACTCAGGACCTCTGGAAGAGCAGGCAGCGCTCTTATCCACTGAGCCATCTCTCCAGCCCCCCATCATCTACTTCTATACCCACCATGAAGTTGCCACTCTCCTCACCCATGGCTGTGCCTGCCCACCAGGCTCCTTCTAATTTCTAGGGCCAGACCTGAAATCACAAAGTGAACACAATGCAAATCTTGCATGCTATCAATTCTGGGTGAGACAACAAAACCAAATGGGTTAAAGCAAATCCAGTCAGGCCCCACCCGGCTTTAGATCTTCTCTTGAAGTGATGTGGTGCTGTGTGCAGTAAGGGGTACTCGGGGACACGAGAACTTTGCAGCCCTCTCCCTGCCTTTGGCAGAGTCCTACCTTTGGATAAGTTAACTGACTACTCTGGGTGGCCTGGAGGGCTGTCACTCCCCAGCAAAATGCCCATACGGAATAACCATGTCACTGTGGGGATTCATCCTCACTTCTGAGACTGCACAGTGTAGTGGGTGCAGTTGTGCCTGAGAGAGAGTTGGTTTTGCCTGTGACGCCAGGTGAATCACAAATGAGACCTTTAGTTAAAGCTTCAGTTCATCTCTTCTGGCCTTGTTTGCCCACTTCACCTGGATCCCCATCCATTTTCCAACTCCCATTGTTTTGTTTGTTCTGTTTGTTTTCCTTAGAGCTGTACTGATGACGTTTTCTTAGCTTGGCAACGCCATTAAGAAGGGCCCTGTGATGTTAGCAGTGTCGACAGGTCAGAACCTAGAATTACCATGAGGAAAATCTCTGTGAGGGATCAGCTACACTGGCTTTATCTATGGGGGATTGTCTTAATTAAGTTAATTGATGTGGGGAGACCCTGACCACTGTGGGCAGCACCATTCCCTAGGCATTGGGTCCTCAGCTGTACAAGAGTGGAGAAATCAATCTGAGCACAAACAAGCACGCATGTGTGCACTCACTGCTCTCTGCCCCTGACTGGATGCGATGTGACAGCTGTTTGAAGGCCCTGCCTTAACTTCCCATAACGATAGGCTGACTGTGATCTGTAACTATAAAGCAGAAACTCTCCCTCCAGTTGCTTTTTGTCGGGGTATTTTTTTTTTTATCTCGGCAACAAATATGAAACCAGGACAGGCTACATCCTTGGTGGAAGAAGCGGCTGATGCTGCACAGGATTTTTCCATCCAAAGGGAAGTGAGCAGTGTGAGACCATACTTAGTCTCCAGCTTGTCGTCTGTCGTGGGGCAGACCAGGCTGTGAAGGTGGAGAGTCCTTGCTCTCTGGCTGAGTTGGGACAAAGGCACACCCATGAGTCACTGGGCAATTTACCTGACCCACTCGATTGCATGACATGGCAGAATGTGGCATGGTTTGAGTATGGCTGCTTCTGCTTTCACTGTTGGGGTTGTGCTTTGGGAGAGTCAGAGGCTGAAGTGCTGGTGTAAGCCAGCCCTTAACATTTAACATATGGGCCGTTGTCCCTGTGTGGCATACATAATTACCCAGTCCACTTTAGAGGAGGATACGGAGGATCAGGGTGGGCATGGGATGCTAACTCCTACGGGGGACATGATTCGGGTTTGTCTGATGCCCACGTCCAGCTCTTGGCACTACAGCTAGAAATGCTGCTGTGGCCTTGGCCCTGGGCACTCCTGTCCCTGGGTTCCCTTGCTTCTGAGCTGGTTTATGTTCCAGACTACATCCTGTGCTGCAGCTCATCTCTACAACTCGGTGGCAGCTTGTGCATGCCTTACTTCAGCCACTCCCGGCCCTCAGAGCACCCCCACACCAGCTTATCTCTGAACCTTTCTGACATACATACCTCTGAACAGAGACATGAATCTGGTAACAGAAAGTGGGCTCCTGGTGAGAGATACGAGCCCACCTCGCCACAGTCTTGGACTTAAAATGATCTCCTGCCATTCATCATGCGTAGCCACCTGGAACAGGGCTGCCCTCTTCCTCCTGGGAGGGCTCTCGGGAAATGAGGCACATTGCCACATGCCTTCTGCCTGGCTATCTCCATCACCAGCTTGGGGGTAGGAAGTTGTCATGTTGTAAGCTCTGATCTGGGGAGTACAAGGCCTCTGCCCTCAGTGCGGGAGTGCAGCCATCTTGGAGGCAGATGCCCCTGCATGTTGAACCTTCCCATGAGATTGGAGCTCTAGCACATGTAGCTCTGTCCTCCTGAAATGCCCACGCAGATTTCTGTCCCTCAGCCTGGCTCTCTGAGGAGCCAGCAGCTTCCAGCATGGACTCTTCTAGAAAGGCCTCTCTTGCCTTGACACACAGGCTCACACACCCGCACAGGTTCACTCGCGCTCATGCACACACATCCTCACGCCCAATACTGTACTCACAAGGCTGGGTGGCGTCAGGCATGCGGCTTGCAGTCTCTGAGCTTTGTTTCCTCTCCATACAAGGAGGAAAACAACTGTTCCCCCAGGGCTGGCATCAGTGGTGCTTAGGAAGGGTCAAAGAATAAAGGACCCAGATTCCCTCTGGCTTAAGCATTCCTCTCCCTGACCCACACCTCACCCCAGCTGCCTCTTAGTGGGGAACCAGGTGTCGTTTCAGTGGCTGGCATGGGATATTTTAAGTGACACCTGTGGCCGAGATAAGGCCCCGGGCTGCACATTCCTTAGGAAGTAATTTCCCCAGCCCATGTAAGACCTGGTGCTAAGATCTCAGCCCTGGAATGCAGGAAAGTGGTAGCAGGGGGGCAGCTGGTCGCATTCCCCTTCTGCAAGGTAAAATTTCAGACATTCAGTGGTAAAGTCTGTGGAGACTAATGGCGGCATTCTAGCTGTCCTTGAGGAGGGGCCACACTGCCCAGTGGGCATATGTGTGACCTTCAGGGAACTTCCAGGGTGACAACATTGGTTGTGGGCCACAAGAGAGGACTGTCTGGGTTACTCCTTGGGTATGTCATGGTGACTTAGGTAGTCTTGGGGACTTTGCTGGATGGCCTTATGTCTCAGTTTCCCTACTTGTAAAATGTGCATAAGCATGGTTCTTACAGCTTCCTGGAACTCAGCATCCCACAAGCCTGACTTCCAGAAAACCCTCAGTGAGCGGTTGGCATAATCCCTTTTCCTAGTCCTCTCTGGGCCATCAGTGTGTTTGCTTGGTGTGTACCCCGGGGTGTGGGGAAGCTACCTCACCTCTCCTGGTCATCTCATCTGCAGCTGCTACAGCAGTGGGCATTCTTCAGCTGAGCTTTACTCGGGTCTGACTAGCATGTAGAAAGCCAGGGTGAGGCTGGCCACTCTCATAGCACTGCCAGTAGCTTGAATGAGGCAGCCTGATGCAGGAGGCTGCCTACAAGATCTGTCAGCTGGGCAAAGAAAGACAAAGGGCAGCCATGAACGCACTTGCAGAAGGACACGCAACCATCTCAGTCAGAGTGAGAGTGTGACCAACTCAGTGGGCGTGTCTGAGGAGCAGGGGTGTGGGGCCATGTGTCTTTCATGGTGGGCAGCTAACAGGCCACTCCATTGACCTCCATGCCTACCCTCCCATGTAGCCCTAGGCAGCTGGTTTGTTTATCTCCCGCCTTGAGCCCTGGAGGTCTTGGTTTCTCTATTCCATCACTATTCTTTGAGTCTTCGTGTCTTCGCACCTCCCAACACCCCAGCAAACGGCCTGTGGAGCTGGGACCTAGCCCAGAGGCTCCTTCTGAGCCCTCCCATTCCAGTGTAGCATCCAGACATGAGCCTCTCCCCAACCCCCAGTTCAGTGCCTTTCAAATTCATCCCAACATCACACCCGAGTGAGGTCACCATCACCCTTTCTTGGAAGTCTCTATGTACCCTTGGCCTTGGACATCACTGCTGTGGTTCATTCACTACACAGAGCCCCTTAGAACCCTGGGGTCCAGCCCAGCGCCACCCTCTCTAGACACAGCTTGCCTTGACTCCAGCTCACCAGCCTCACCATGTTAGTTCTAACATCTCTCACAAGCCCATTTTTTTTTTTTTTTGGCCGCAGGGCCTTTGCACTTTCAGATCCCCCTGCCTAGAACTTTCTTCTTATTAGCTTCTTCTTATCTAGATCATCCTCAGGGTCTCCTTCTCAAGAGACCTTCCTCACTATGTCACCCAAGTGGGTCTCTCTGTCACTTTCCCTCTATCGGGCTACTTCTCTCTGTTGTTACATTTTCATCATTGACATACACACACACACACACACACAGACACACATGCACAAACACACACACACACACACACACACACACACACACACACACACACACAGACACAGAGTATGGATGGATGCATGGAAGATGAATAGGCCAGTGATGGATGGACGTGATGATCCTAGGTTGGAGGGAGCAAGGGATTCTTTTGCCAGACCTAGACATTACCTCTCAGTGCCCACAGCTACTGGGGGCCACCATGCGGCCACCAAGACCTGAAGCTACCTGTCATCACCCAAGATCCTGCCCAACCTGCTTGTCTGGGCCTACACAAAGAGCTGTGATCCTCAGATCTTGTTTTTTTGTTTTTTTGTTTTTTCTTCTATCATGTCCTACTGTACTGGAATCACAAGTTAGCCCTACCTCTGCCTGTCTATGAGCACTGGGCCCACCACTCACCCCTTCAGTGCTGGGACTGCTGCCCTGGCTTCTCAGCCATGATCACATTCTGCATTCAGAGCCTGGTGAGTGACAGCCCTTGGCAGGGAGCCAGCAGCTCCCGTGTGTGTTCTTCTCTACCGAGGAACCTCCCGGAACCGAGGTTCCCACAGCGCTGCCGGCTCCAGCCTTGCTACTTGTTGGCCTTGGCTCTGCTCCAGGAGACCCCGCTCTTCACATCCCTTTGGAGGGAGCCACAAGGGTCAGCCAGACAGGATGTGAGTGTTTTAGGGTGAGCGCACAGGTGTTCTAGAGGGGTCTGCCTCACTTGTGGTCAGCCAAGACTGTGTCAAGGGTGACCAAGTCTAATTAAAGGGAACATTAAGCAAGGCCCTCTAAGCATGGCTATTTCCTCGAGTCCCTTTAGATACCCATGAATTCCCCAGAGGAAGGAGCAGAGATTGGGGGGCTATGGGGCTGGGAGAGCATGGCCTCTACCTCCAATCACCACTCTGTATGTATCTGCAGTTCCATCTCAACAGTAAGTTAAAGACTGCAGGAAATGTCTCCAGCCCCTGATTCCACAAGTGGTATTTAATGGGAACGCTGCCCCTCTCACCCCATACCCTGGGGAGGAAGGGAGGAGAGTGAACTGGACCAAAATGGTGGCGAGCAGTGAATAACGGCTGGGGTGGTGCTATGAGTGTGAGCAGGGCTAAGGGCAGCTTTGCAGTGTGCAGGTATCAACTGAGCCTGTGTATGCCAGGTACTGCCCTACCTTCCAAGTGGGAGGCTCAAATAGGACACAGTCCCTCATCAAGTGGTTACTGCTCACTCTTCTCTGGACCATAGATGCTGCATGCAGACTTGTTCTGCCTTTGTGTATGAATGCATGTATGTCTGTACTAGCATGTGCACAAGCATGTATCTACATGTGTATGTGCACAGGTGCCTCTGTGTGTGTGTGTGTGTGTGTGTGTGTGTGTGTGTGTGTGTGTGTGTAAGTAGCTAGTTCTCCAGATGTATTTCATGACAAGCCTGAAAGTCTGTCTCTCTGAGTGATTCGGATCCCAGATGTTACCAGATGTAGTAGCCAGACCAAGGATTCATATGTTCAGAGTGGGGTAGCCATGGTACATATGTTCTATATAAGTTGGTCCATGCTCTGAAATTGAATTGAAGTGACATTTGAGGGAAAAAAAATCATGAAAAGTAACTGGATGTAGCCATTAGACTTTTTTTTTTATCTCAAGGTGCTGGAGTAGCTTGTGGTATGCCTTGAGATTTATGAAAGAAACCACATAGCATTGTCTCACTGCTCAGGGTCACCTGATAGCTTTGAACTTATGAGATCTCAAGCTAGGCCTATGAGTCCAGCTAATCAGCCTCATGGCTTCTCCTCTGCCCTCTGGGATCTCGTGGCTCCCTTTTGGCTGCTGGTACCCAGTCGGCAAAACTTCCCTAGAATGCAGTGTGTAGTCAACCACCTGAATTTCAAGAGTCCCAAGCTGGGGCCACTAGTCAAGTGGCCCCGCAGGTGCCCTGGCAGGTAGGGAAAGGAACCACAAAGAGCTGAGAATGAAGAATGAAAACTCGATTCAGCATGACCTAGTCGGCCAGGCTGGATCAAACTTCGAGAGCGTCTGATGCCTTGCAGTTTATTGTCAACAGAATTGGACACAACAGGATTTGGGGGAACAGTTTCAGGCAACAGTCATTCCCACCCTGGGTCCACAATAAAGCTTCGGGTGTGACTACACAGAAATGCCTTTGCAAAGTACATGTTACCTTGAAGATGGGTTCTACAGCCTAGGATCTGATATGATCTCTGACCAAGATAGCATAGACGTTAGCGGGCTATAAAGTACATAAGGATGGGTTCTTTTAACTGAGAGCTAAAGACAAAGGTCTAGGGAGGGAGAGTCTGGGATAGAAATTCTGGGGGATCTGGGTGAGGTCTGCCTATACAGATAGCACAGGCCACCAGGTCATTAACAATATGCACTCCCAGCCTTCTGGGTGGAAAGCAAGTATTTCCCCTTTGGGGAGACACCCCTGCGTGACTAACATTCCTGGTTTCCCTAGTGATCTGTGAGCACAAGGGCCTTTGTGTCCTCAACACTGTGAAGTTGGTGGCCCTCTTCTCTGCCCACTGTGACAGCCTGCCGTAGCCTGTGTGTGCTGTGCCTCTGATCCTTTGCCCAGCCTATGCTCCTGCTTAAACTGCCTTCTCTGCCCCAATCTTCCTGAGAGGATCCTTTAGCCTAGAGGATTACCCAACACAGTGCTTGACTTGTCCCAGAATACGCAGTTACTTGGAGCCTGCCTGGGACCAGCCATCATTTCAGAGTCTGCCTCTTCCAGAGCATGTGGGAATGGGTCTGACACCACACCGGCCTGAATGCTTTGTTTACCTCAGAAGCAAGGTCCTCTTAGACTTCACACTAAACCTCTCCCTCCCTTCCTCCTTCACTCCCTTCCTCTCTCTTGCTCAGTCTCATGTGCCCCCCTTCTCTTTCTCATGTGGTGTGTGTGTGTGTGTGTCTGTATGTCTCTGTGTGTAGATGCCCTCTTTTACAGAATCATGTGATAACACCAGTCCCTCCTGGATAGTGTTCCTTTCTTAAATTGCATAGGTGCTGCTAATCTACCCTCACCATGGGCAATTACTCCATGGCGTTCATCATGGCTGGGATATGCACACTAGAGAGGGGTGTGTGAATCACAGATGAGATCTGGGCCTGTATCAGGAGAATTCTGCCAACTGGTGTTTACGGATTTTGCTTCCCGTTTCCATGAGGCCATGGGTCATTGCACTGACTAGGGTGGGATGCAACCCCTGGCTCTGCTTTCCAGTAGATGTTAATCTTGAGGAAACAGTTTGTCTATGCTGCTGGTGGTGGTGATGCTGATGTCGGTGATGATGATGGCGGTAGAGGCGGTGGTGATACTGATGCTACTGATGATGGTAGTAATGATGGTGTCGATGGTGATGATGGCAATGTTGATAAATATAGTGTGATGATGGTGGTCATGATGGTCATGGTGATAGTAGCAGCTACAGATCCCTGTCAGTTCTGTGATCACAAAGGTAATGATTGACATCCTACAGTGCATTGCTCTATAAATAACACAAACTGCTAGCTAGTACAGCTGGGAGGCTAAATGAGCTAGTGCAGGTAAAGAGTTGGGCAGAGCCCAGCTGTCATGACCCAGACAGCTGCTGTGTGTGTGAAGAGTCTAAATTACACTACTTTGTTCTGATTTAGAGCAGGCTTCTATCCACGCAGAGGCATGGTTATATGCTCACAGCTGAAGTCACCTCAGGTGCCTTCCAGAGCCCAAGTGTGGCAGAGAAAGGCCTGAATGCAGATGGGGTTCTTGGGACACATACCACACGCTTGTAGCTTGGTCCTACCGTTGGGGCCCAGTGTTTCACCCTGAGATCGGAGAGGTGGTGTGAAATGCTACAGGGGGATTTGTGGTCCCTCCTTGGTCCCTGGGAGGACCCACACCTGGACTCCATATTCCACAAGGTTGTCTCTTATTAGCAGTATAAGAACATTTAAGAAGAACAGACAAATTTGTGTGGGTAACAGGCATAACACTTTGGGGGCCAACAAGAAACATCCCTAAAGGGTCCACAAACACAGGCAGGTCTGAGAACACAGCAAGACAGTGAGAGGGAATGCAGCTCTGAGGTGACCACCAGCTGTCTCTCTGGTTCTATTGCTAACTAGTTAGATGGCGTACACCTTCTTGGCCTCAGTTTCCTTCTTGAGATGACAGCAGACAGAAATAGCACTGTCACTATTGTTGCATGTTCAGAGCACAATATCTCCACCATTACTACCACTATATCACCTTTATCATCAGCATCAGCCTCATATTCAATATCACCATCATCTCTATCATTATCTCCATAAGGTCATCAACATTACCATCACCCTCACCACAATCATCGCCACCATCACCATTACTATCACCACAACCAACTACCATCATCATCACCACCATCATCACCATCATATTCACCACCACTGTCAACATCACTATCATCACCATCAAATTCACCACCACTGTCATCATCACCATCATCACCACCATCACCACAGTCATCACCACCATCATCATCACCCTCATCAATACAGCTACCATCACCATTGTCACTATCACTGCACTCACCATCATCATCATTAACAGTTAGTCTGGCACACGCTTTGAGCGCAGAAGAACTGTTAGCAACACATTCAAATTTCTAAGTTTGCCCCCCTCTGTGGGACTCAGTTGGGCTGTTGGGGGGGAGTGGGTCACGGAGGTAGACATCATCCCAAAGAGATGAACTCTGCTAGTTAAAGTGGGGTTGAGTCTCAGGAGATGTGAGGGACTGTGGAACTGTCCACAGTAGACACAGGTGGGACGAGGCACCATGTGGCACCATGCCTCCCGCTTGCTCCACAGAGAGAAGAGCTGTGGGAAGCAAGTCTGCTGAGACCTCACACTGGCAGCTCTCTCTGGCTAGGTGACCTCAGATGGACCTTCTCTCTCTCAACCTCCGCTCTCATCTCTAAAATGGGGGCACGTTGAGACATCAGGCTCTACCCTCAGCAAGCCTCTTGGGCCTGCCCTGAGCAGCCAGTAGGTGGAGCTGATGGGCAAGTAGGAAGGAAGGGGGGCTCTATAGTAGGAAGGATTCTGGGAGTAGTTTAGTGGAGTCTGGGAGGCCTGACAGGCCCGACAATACTCCCTGGGGGCAGAGGAACCTCATCTCTTCTTTGAGTACCCAAGAGGCTCTCCATAAGCATTTCCAGCACAGTGTGACCCGGTGAGGAGTCACATGCCTCCTGTGGCAGCCAAAGACAGAATAGGCTCTGGAGGCCCCATCTCTCTTCCTCTGTCTTGGATTGGTCCCTGAGCCTTGGTATCCTTCCTTCTCACTATTTCTGTCCAGGTGACCAGCTCATGAGTCTCCTATCCTGAAAAATCAGCAACTAGAGGAAGTTTCTAGAGGGAGAAATGGGACATTGTCTCTGCCATGCCCAAGGTTCCCAGCCCTAGGGGCAAAGCCAAGGACCTAATAAGGCCTGTGAGGCCCACAATGCCCTGCAGAGGAGGGGCTGGCTCAGGGCCGCAGCACCGCCTCTGGTTGCAGATGGTGCCCCTGCAGAGCTCTTGGGGGCAGGGCAGTCTCTTGCTTTCTGCCCTCCTTTCTTCCCTGAGATTTCCTTTGGAGCTGAACATTGTCATTTTACTGGACCACCACAATATTTTGAGGGGCAGGGAACTTAGACTGACTGATCTCTTCCATGCACCCTCTTTTAGCAGGGGGCAGAACACATTAAAAGTGCTTTCCAAGCCAGGAGTGGTGGCGCACACCTTTAATCCCAGCACTCGGGAGGCAGAGGCAGGCGGATCGCTGTGAGTTTGAGGCCAGCCTGGTCTACAAAAATGAGTCCAGGACAGCCAAGGCTACACAGAGAAACCCTGTTTTGGGAGTGGGTAGGCATGGGGGTGCGAGTGCTTTCCAAAGCCTTGTGGAAGTGGAGATGCAGGAGGAAGGCAGACAGCTGGTTGAGCCCACAGCAGGACTCATGCAGATTTCTGTTTCCATTGTTTTCTAGAAGGGGAACAAGAGGTCCAGGGCTGGAGGACCCTCCTCCCTCTGCCTGTCTCCATCCAGGCTCTGTTCCGCCCAGCTTCTGTGTTGCCATGCACTCCCATGTGAGGTCTGGGTGCCTCAGCCCTTCACCACCTCTTATAACAACAGCTGTAGCCCCACAGGCTGGATGGGCAGCCGTTAAGTAGATTTCTTTCACTGGCTGCTGTTGTTATTTTAAGTCCAGAAGGTGTAGTGTGAGTGAATAAGTGAATGACTGAATGGCCACTCATCTCTAGGGGTCTAAGGTCACTGAGGGGCACTGTTCATACACAGAAGCTCTGTGACTTGAGCTCTCCCAGCTCACTTGTCTGTGACCTCTGTCTGGCCTTAACCCCAGAGAAAGGGATGCAGAAGAGATCTCCTCCTACCAAGACATGCCTTAAATCATGAACCCCTAGCCATCAGGAAGTCCCACCCACACATGTTTTCTTTCTTTTGATGCCCCACAACCCATACCTGCAGAGAGCTGGTGACCGAACAGGGTTCTCTTCCCTTCAGCGGTGACTGTATTTCTATAGCCTGGCCTCATGGGTGAGTGAGGTACCTGCAGGTAGGCAGCTTACACCAGGTAGAGTGCAGACAGCCACCAACTGCTGATTTGTGAGCTGAGTGCTCCTTGGCTGTGACAGTGTGTCAGGGTGGCATGCCTAGCTTAGACCAGCACTGTCCTCACCTGTTCCCATCTGGAGACTAAGGCAGGCTTTCCCAGGCAGACACTTCCCAGTGTCTTTGTCTCCCTTACAGGCCCACGGCAGTCCTGCGGACAGAGCTACTGCTGGGCATTCTGTCTGTGTCTCTCCCAGCTTGGCCCCCGGCAGCCCTTGAGCACAGCCACCAGTCAGTGTGAAAGCCAGAGGACACACAGTAGTAGCAACTGGTGACAGCTGTCTCAGATGGAGGAGAGGGAGAAGATGCAATGAGCTCCCAAGCTACCAGGGAGGTGCCCTGGGGGGTTGCACATGGCCTGAGGGTGAAGCTCTGGAGTGCAGCTTCTGTGAGGTGGCCAGGCAACATGACTTAGCTAAGCCCAGGGAAAAGAAACCGGGAAGCCATGGAGAAAGCATCAGATCTGAGAGGGAGGCTGCACAGCTGCTCATGACCGTGGAATGGGCAAGCACCTTGGTAAGGACTAGCCATTGCCAAGGGCATGTGACGTGGCCCAGCTGCGACCATCCCTGACCTCCATAGTCGGAGCCTCATGAGATTCATGGATCCTGTTGAGTGCTGGTACTTGTGGCTGAAAGCCAGGCGAGGATGTGCCATTGCACCCCTCTCCTGTCAAGCTTCCCTTTCAGGATCATGTCCTCACTGATAACTTCCTGTGTGTCTCATGCGTGGCTTCACCTCACCCTTGGAACAATACTAAGCTCTCCCCCTACTTTAGCTTCTTCCCCTTTCTGCCTTTAACAGATATGTTTTCACTTGGCATCTACCAGATGCAGGCACAGACCAGGTGCTAGGAATGTCCCAAATCTGGGCCCTCCCAGAACTTCCTCAGCTGGTCAGAAGCCCAAAGGACAAGCTCAGCAGTCTCTAGCTCTGCGCTGGCCTTTGGTGGTGTTTCCCTGGAGAGCTGTGCGGAATGGTACTCCAAGACAGAAACTGGCTAGGGGAAAGAGTGCTGCAAGCCACTAGTGATGTCTGCCATGTGCATTGGAAGGGGCACAAGGCTCCTGAATTACCTCTCTGAGGATCATCATCACCTATCCAGGCCTGCAACATGCTGTAGGCACAACTGGATGATGTGCAAGGATGTACAGCTGTCCTGACTATGAGAAAACAGAACGAAAGGCCTCGGCTAATCAGGATGCCAGGCTCATGGCTTGGCTTTCTATGATGTCACACTATAAAACTCTGTCCCCTCTTGCTTTGGCTGCTGGGAAGCTCGGAATGAAGCTTCATACTTGCTCTTGGACAGCACAGTAGCCCAGGACACGAGTCTTTCTGTCATCTACCCCTGTGGGCTCTTTATCCTCAGGCTCTGCATCCCGTGGAGCAAGCCGGACGCAAGTTATCAACTATAAATAAAACCAAGGCTTCCGTTCTGGCTTGCACTTGAGTTTCCTGGTGCATTTTTTTTTTAAGTCCCTAGCCAACAGAGTTGGGGAGGGGGGCGGACCCCCTAACGGAAGATGACATCACCATCAGCTGGCCCGAGGAACAGGCCCCAGCCCTGCAGGCGCGGGTGGGCCCTGAATGTCCCCATTGTGAGGGGTAACTTCATCACACAAGTTCCAACGTGGTGGAATCTCAAACGGGGTTCTGTGGTTTCTGCCCCTCGAAGGGGCGCGCACACAGGCAGCTGCGGTTGCTCCGCTTCCTTTTGCGCTGCAGTCCTGGCGACTGGCCAGAGCAAGTGACCACCCCTTCCATCCTGAGTCACCAGCATTCTAAATTCTGATTCAAGTTCCTTTAAAGAGACAGCAAGGCCAGGAGAGGGAAGCTGTTCAGGGGAAGAGGCTCCGGGAAGGGGGGGCTGAGACAGGAGGAAGCCTGCGGGGTGCTCTGGCAGACGCCTCCGTGGAGGGGGTTTCCTGCCTCCCCCCACCCAAGCTAGAGGAGTCCGTGACTTCCCCAAAGTCTATAAAGCACACAGCGGCTTTCCTTTCTGCCCTGCCAATACTGGGGGCTCAGAAGGCAGGCGCAGGCTTGATGGGCCTCCCCATTATGCATCCTGCCTGACCCAAGTCCTTGTCCTGCGCTTGCCGAGCTTTCTCTTAGCCAGCTACAAGGCTATAGCATCCCAAGCAGCTCTTCTGCCACCTGCCCTCTGTTGTTCCACACGCAGCCCTGTCTCTTCCTCCATGCCCAGCTTGTCTGGCACTGGAACCCCCAAAAGCAACCCAAGACCCTGCTTCTGTTGCCTGCTGCAGTGCTGGTGGGGGATCTGTGAGGGCAGAGACCCTGCCTGGCCAGGCTATAGCTCTCACCTGGCTCATTGCAGTTGCTTATTAACTGCTCACAGATCGAGGAAATAAATGTGGACTGCAAGGCTACGGAGCCAGCCCTGCCTGCCAAGTGTCCCAGAGAGAGATAGGAAGTAAGCAGCTCTTCCCTGTCCAGATGGAGCCGGAGGGGGTCACAGGAGCGATGCAGTGAACAGGTCATGTTTGCAGGAGCCACTCCTGGGGCCTGGGCTGCCAGTCCAGCCTCTAGGAACTAAAGAATGTCCTTTTCATTTTTTTCTTTCCTTCTGTGTGACTCACACTTTCGTTTTGAAGTTCCCTCTGCTGTCTGTCCCCTGGGGTTATACAATGGTCAAGGCAAAGCAGTGGGGCGTGGCCAGCTGCAGGAAGCCTAGCTGAAGTTTCATTCACAAAAAACAAAAAACAAAACAAACAAACAAAAAAAACAAGGCCTCAAAGGCTGGGGAAAAGGCTTAGCAGGTTAAGTGCTTGCAAGGTGAGAGGCTTTTTTTTTTTTTTTTCCTTTTGGTTTTTCGAGACAAGGTTTCTCTGTGTAGCCTTGACTGACCTGGACTCACTTTGTAGACCAGGCTGGCCTTGAACTCACAGAGACCCACCTGCCTCTGCCTCCCGAGTGCTGGGATTAAAGGAGTTTTTGTTTTGTGTTAGACGCTGCCCCACAGTGTGCAGTGGCAGGCTTCAGTAAGGTCAGAGACAGAGATGGGCGGATCCCTGGAGCTTGCTGGCCAGCTGGGTTAGCCATTTGGTGCGCTGGGGGCAAGGGTGAAGTGGTGGAGGCAGGAGCTTGCTGCCTCCCAGTCTAACCAAATCAGTGAGCAATCCTGTCTAGAAAAATAAGGTGGTGTACAAGTGAGAAAGACACCTGACATTGACCTCTGGTCTTACACACTCATATGCACACATGACACACACACAGAGAAAAACACAGCATACACACAGAGAGACATCCATACTCATCGATAGGTATATACATAAAATAGAGGCTGATCCCGTCTCCTGCTGGGATTCTGCAGGCGGCAGCCCTGCTCCTGGTAGCTAGATATTTGCCTGCTGCTGTTCATTGCCTGGCTTCTGTTCCCTGGTGTAGGCAGATAATGGGGAAGAGGGTAAATGGAGGGGCATCTCACTGCAGGAGTGGCTTTTCAGCTGTCTCGGGGCCTGGGCATCACTGCCGTTACTAGTGTTCATTCACCTAGGCTTCGTGCTGACTTTTGGGCCATGCAACCCAGAGCATCTGGTCCCAGCTTCTGGGCCATTCACCAAATGGCAGGAAAGAAGAAAAGCTGCCTCAGTCAGGAGAGACTCAGAAAGCGTGCCCAGGCCCAAGCTGGTGTTAGGGAAGCCTCCCTGGAGAGAAGAGTGTGCAAGCGGACCTCGTAGGCGTGAGGAAATGACGGCCAAGGAAGAGGCGGGAAGGAGTGGCACACACAGGGTTCAAATGCGTGCGAGAGCCTAGTCCTGAGGCCGGCTCGGAGAAGGTCCTGGGGACTGTTGGGAGCTAGTGAGGACAGGTGGGTGGGCTGTATTAAGCATTGGTGCCTGGATGTTTGCCTGAAGTGAGTGGACAGTGTTACAGGTTTCACTTGGCTTCCTGAGGCTCCTTGGACTAGGAATCAGGTGGGTTTACCTAGGCAGGGGTTCAGCAGAAAGATAGGCCACCCTTCCAGGACCCTGGAGTCTTGGGGTGGCGGGGCTGCCCTGGGTTATTTCCTATCAGGAGGGTGGCCAAGGCTGGCAGGCTCTGGGGTTTTCTTACAAATAGTGCTAGGCAGAATGGAAAACAGTGTGCCTTAGGCAACATGGGAGACTCATGGAAGATGTGTTTGTGTAAGAAGTCTGGAGTGTCTGAGCCCTGAGTTTGCAACAGAACCAATACTGGGCCCTTCTCAGGGAAAGAAGGACCCTTAACTAACTCCCCCTGGGACATCTCAGGAACATCCTGGATCCAGTCCTTCCTCTGTCCCAGTCTCTGGAGTTCTGATAATCTGGAGCCATTAGGGTTTTTCTTTGGGTCTGGCTGGGCTGGGTCCTTGGCCACTTTTATTTCCAACAGTGTTTACAGGTTTTCATTGGTCTTTGGGCTTCTGTGAGCTTTTTCCTGTTTCACAGAATGACGGGAATAGCAAGATAGGAAAATCACAGCTGGAGAGATGGCTCAGCAGTCAAGAGCACTGTTGCTGTTCCAGAGGACCCAAGTTTAGATCCCATCTCCTACCACAAGGCAGTTTACAATTTACTAACTCCAGCCCCAGGGCATCTGACATCCTATTCTGACCTCTGTGGCACTTATACAAGTGTGCACACATGCACATATACTTAAAATCTAAACACACACACACACACACACACACACACACACACACAGGGAAAAATGCAACATGGGACTGGCTCTTGGACTTGACTTGAAGGGTGTGGAAGGAGGTGCCAGTGTCATCATGGAGCCTCTTGTCCTTGGCAGCGGCAGAGTAGATGCGTGGGGACAGTCTCATGAGCACCGCAGGCCTCTCCCAGCTGACTGTGGCCTTATCTGTTACAACTGTCATGAGTTCTGTGTTGTCATTTCCGACACAGTGTTCGTTTACACCTCATTCCAGCCCTATGAGTGGGCAGTCTTCCTGTCTCTGCAGTTAGGGAAACTGAGGCCCTAGAAGCAAGTCTTGTTCATGCATCAGGTGCCTAGAAGGTAGTTTAGTCCCTAGTGCCCTCCCAACTTCCTCCCAGACCAGCTATAACTGATGCAAGGACTCAGGAGGCCTGCAACCAAGGCGGAATGTCAGCAGGATTATAAAGACATAAAAGGAAGAATGCCACCAATTTTTGCTGCATAAGGCCGAGCTGCACCTCTGGACTTTCCCCCCTTATCCTGGGATCTCAAAGCACAGGACCAAGCAAGAATTCCTTAGTGCCTGAAGCCAAGAACCACAGAGCGCTCCTGAGCCCTGGAAGAGTACCCTTATTCCAAGACAGAAGCAGCACTGAACATTGTCCTACCTCCTGGCAAGCCCCTTCCCAGTAGTGGCTCTCCCCGAGCCAGCTGTGGGAGGATGGCGGACACTGGGCCTCCCCTGCCTCTGCTACAGATAAAGGTGGAGAAGAGCAGCACAGGGGCTTCACAATGCTGAGGAGGAGGGGAAACAATAGGCTCAGGTCTTCTGGGTGCAGCTTCTGTCTGCCCTGGAGACTATGAGCTCTGGAATGTCACAGGCTGTACTTGTCTGAGTCACTGGCTGACTGGAAGGAACAGGGTCTGAGGGCTGGAGAGGAAGCATTAAAGTCTGGATGATTCCAGAGGCAATGAAGCCCCAGGGATTATTAAGTTATTAAAATTGATGATGGATGGATGGATGACGGATGGATGGATGGATTATCAATGGACATGTGGAAGGATAAATAAGTTAGTGAATGAGTGAATAGTATAAAAGAGATTAGATGATGGCACAGATGGATAGATGGATGAATGGATGAGTGAACAGGTACATGGATGGGTGGGTTAATGAATGGTGGTTGTATCAATGGTAGATAAATGATGGATAGACAGATGGATAAATGAATGGATAGGTAGATGGATAGACACATGAATGGGTAGATGGGTGGATGGGTGGGTGGGTGGATGTATGGATATGTAGGCAGATGAAGGAATGGGTGGGTGGATGGATGGGTAATGGGATACACACATAGATCAATGGACAGATGACTGGACAGACAGATTGGCAGATGGTGGCTGCCAGATGGATGGATGGAATGATAGAAGGATGGGTGGATGTGTAGATGGATGATGGGATGGATGATATGATGGCAGAGGGTAGAATGAACACTTGGACCATCTCAGGCATGGATGTAGGCCACGTGAGGTGGTTCTGGAAGAGAAGCTGGGGACCCCATGGAAAACTGGCTTGGATTTTAGTTTGAACTTATCAGTCTCTTGACCTTGGCCAGGCCCTCCCTGTTCCAGCCTCAGTTTCCTTGTCAGGAACATGGGTGCTTGCCGGATGAGATGAATTTCTAAGGAAAATGGGTAGAGGCTCCTACAATTTACTCTTCCCTCCTCTTCTAGACTCAGTCCTAGAACCTGCCACATGACTTCCTCCCCACCCCCTGTCCCAAATATCAGAGTACAAGGCAAGATATAATGGAGGTTGCTGGGCCTCCTGTGGCTCTCCACAGGTTAGAGATGGAGACCAGCAGAGGTGTAAGAGCTTCAATGTATCCTGAGAAGGATGGGCTGAGGGGCTGCTGGGGCTGTCAAGGGCTGCTCAGAGGGCCCCTGGCAGGCCGTAGGCTGAGTCACAGTGAGTCACTACCATCACTTCCTACCACACATTCCTTCATTCATAGTGTCCCTCCACTGTGGCCACATCCCTGGGATATCCTTGGGCAGTTGTGTATGGAGTCCTAGACCTGCCTCAGCCAGGGGTCTGGAGTAGACCAAGAGCTAAATGCCATGGCCTTCTAGGATGGAGAGCCTTCTCTTGCCTAGCAGATCTATGACTATTGCTGGGCCACACATCTGGGCGGGTGTGGAAGGCCCCTTCCTCTACAAGGTCTCAGTTTAGACTTGGGGAACACTGTCTCCCCAGCTCACTGGGGGCAAAAAGAAGAATGACTCATCTTAACCCCCCCTCCCCCCGCCAACCAGCTCTGACCTCAGAATGTCCCCAGCCCTGTCATGAAGGACCAGCCCATCTTAAAGGAGAGCACTCTGGCTCTCTTCCTGTCCAGGGTGCCTCCTCGGTATTCCATGGGGCCTCATCTCACATAGCTCCAGGCTCTCGGTCTCCATGGCCTTGTCTGTAGTCAGCCTACACTACACAAGGCAGCTGCTCTGTGTGAGTCCTGTGTTCCTTTGTTCCTCCCAGCAGTGTCCATGGGAGACCCTCATCAATCGTAACTAACAAGGCTTCCCCCAGGACTGGTGTCAGATGCCACCTCCTTGTCCCACTCTCCCCTCTCCCGCCTTGCCTTGTTTCTCCTCTTGTTCCCTGGCTGCAGCTATCACAGCCTCTCTGCTGACTTCCTATCCCACAGTTTTTGCACGTGTTGCTGACACAATCATAGTTTCCTCTGTGGTTCTCTCGAATGCACTCAGAAGTGGCCTGCTGGGAGTCTCCCTGCCCTGCCTGATGTCCTGGACAAATAGTGGCTGACATGCCAATGGGTTGACCTTGTGGACTGCTGTGTATCTCCATCAGCCACTCTGATATGGGGATGTTGCTCTCTGCTATGTTTTTTTATCTCTGTGACCTTTCCTGCCATGCCCCAGGAAGTCAACAGATACATGCTGAACCAAGGGTGGACCATCCCCCCATAGGTTACAGTGTCAGCTACATCCCGCAGATGCAGTTTCCTTAGAGGTAGGACTTGGCTTTCTGTGAAGCCAAGATTCAGCCAGTGACCAAGGTCCATGACTTCAGCCCTAAAGCAGGAGATGGAAGACAGCCATGGCACCCAGACATCCCATGTAGGCAGATAGCTGTGGGCTCAGGGAGGGGACTGGAGGACCTGCAAGGCATCAAGGCACACTGGGAGGATCTTATAGGCTCTTGGGCCAGCCTGAAGACTATGGGGAAGCCAGTGGGAACAGGAAGTGATGCTGTCAGAATCCTCTTTGAAAGAAACGTCTTGTGGAAGAAGAACTGGGGAAGTGGCAGAACTTAGGAGAGTGCAACATGGGTCTGAGGTCCAGGGCAGACTGCAGTCACTGAGCTTGGTGACCAGGTCCTCTTGGATCCCCAGGCCTGCAGCTAAGGCAACGCTGCGAGGGGGTGCTGAAGAGGTGATTTGTTAGGGTAGGGTCACTATGAGCTGCTTGGGGAGTCTGTAGGAGCTAGCCAGGAACCTGAGCTGCTGGTAGTGGCTCTTGGTTCAAGGCAGATCTTGGCCGTAGAAGATGATCTGGGGGTCCTGATGCGCAAACAATTAGTACACAGGCAAGACAGGGGCCCCCCAGAAGGGGCATCTAGAGCAGGAAGAGTTGGCGGCCTGTTCTTCACCTGTAGCACCTGTTGTCACTGGGGACAGAGGGCTGCCGGTGCCTTCTGATATAAGAGATCAGTAGACAGGACATCCTGAGGAGCCTCCCTCTGCTGCATCTAATTTCACAGTGTGGATGACTGAGGCAGGCTGACTGTCCTATTTCACTAGAAAAGAATGTATCGATTTTGGGCTCCTGCCCAGGAGTCAAGAGGAAGCCGGATGACAGGGTTTGGGCTTCAGAAAACATTCCTTACCAACTCCAGTCTGCTTTGGATCCTCCTAGAAAACCACAGAGGAGGAGCCTGGGGCTAAGGCAGGGGACAGCAGGGACCCAGGGCCATGTCCCAGCTCTGTTCTAAGCTCTGTGTGTTGATATGAGTGAAAACAGCAGGTGTCTTCCACATCTGGTCTGTCCTCCATCCCCAAATGCCTGCGCAGTCACCCTGCAGTTCTTAAGTGAATTCTCTAACTCCATGACCCCCAACAACACAATTAAGACCCAGGACCATCTCAGGCTGGCACCAAGCTTGAGAAAGAGGAGTCCTGGTCCCAAATATGCTGACACCCAGTGATCTCTGCCTGGGTCCCAGGCGTTGGGTTACAATGGTCACATAGTAACTCACCAACTGCAAACCATTTGTGAGGCTTCATCTATCCGTGTGGAGGCAGAAGCTCAGTGAGGCTTGGTGACTCATTTGAAGGCACACACCTAGCAAGGCACAGGCAGAGGCCAGGCGTGAGTAGAGACAGGAGCTCTGAGCTGACTGAGGGTCCTAGCTGTTGAGGGAGTGGGCAATAGAGGGCCACAGAACCCCATCCTCACCCCAGACCACAGCTCTCTTGTCCTCTGTCACTCCTAGGATTAAGTCTTCATGTCCCCAGCATCTGTGCCACTCCTTGGGAGCTCTGTGGCCTTCCTGCCTTATGGCCTGTCTCATTTTCTGAACGTTTCTGGGTGTTTCCCATCTCAATTTTTACAGCAGGAGACACAAAAGCCATGAAATCCCATGGCTTTCTTCAGGGCATGGGCACCTGTCACTAGAAGCTATGTCTGTTCTGTCCTGAAGTCCAGCCAGCCACCACAGAATGACAAATAAGGTAGTTCTGGCTTCTGGGGGTTATTCTTGTCTCACTCAGGTCACATCCTGTAGTCCTCTGGGGCATCCAGTGAGGTACCACTCCTACAGACCTGGAAACTCAAATAAGCCACCCTTGGAGATGTCATTTCTCTGCAACATTGGGTAAGTGGGTGGGTGGGGGGGAAGCTGGGCTTTGGACCTAGCCGGGGACTCAGCGGTCTACGTTGCCCTGAGCAGAGAAAGCAGGAGCCGGGAGACATCCGGGCTTTGGTGCAGTGAGTCTTGGAGGAGATAGCAAGAGGCCCTAACTGTGTCAGTAGAGAAATGCAAAGTTTGGAAGCCATGCTTCACCTGTCACCTGCTCCTCTCAGCCTGGGACCCTGGAGCCCTTTGAAAAAGTCAGGGCAAGCTTGCATGTCCAGCCTGGCCCATGCAGGGAGGCTGGCTCCCACTGGCAGCCTCCTCCTTCCTTCTCTGCGTAGAGTGAATCACTGAGTGAGTAGTTCAAAGCCAACTGTCAATGGCAAGAAGTGGGAGGAAGGAAAAGGGCAATTAGGAGCTTCACGTAATTTCCATGGTGTGGTTTAAGCTCCCCCATAAAGAGGCAGGAGGAACAACTTGGCTTCTACCTGGCTGGGTTGCCTCTCTGGTCAACCAGCAGGTTCCCGATGCAGGCAGGCCATGCAGAGAGAGGCCCTGGGACACCAGCTTGGGGCCCCAGAGCTGTCTGCCAGGAGCTGGGGGAGGCTCCGTTCCCCAGAGAAGTTGCTTCCAGAAGAGTGAGCGGCATTACAGAAAGGAAACATTAACATCATAATTACAATTCTGCTTATTTAATTAAGTTATTAAATAGGCCTAGCCTGGGCAAGACAGAAAAAAAGCAACCTATAGTTTCATTCTAATCGCTCCTCCCAGGATGGAATTAGAGCCTTTGAGAAGCCAGGAGCTGTGCCAGGCCTGGGGTCCGGATGGGGTGACAGGCTGTGCTGTGGGAGCAGCCTCTGGGAACATGGCTTGGGATTAATTGCACCCCTGAGCCTGGCATGCCACAGGTACTTGAGCAGTAGATGGAGGTGTCGGGGGCGGGAGGGAAGCTTGAGTAGGGGGATGTAGAAGGTGACAGAGCCAGTTTGTGACCTGAGACACCCATAGGATCCTTAGCAGCTTCTCCCTGGCTTCTCCCGGAGGCTTCTGCTCTGGCCTCTCACATAGTGAACAACGGCACCCATCCTAGATTCATTTCTATCTTCTCTCCTTCCTGTCTCTGTCCCAGCCATGGTGGCTGCCACCCAAACCAGCAGATTCCACTTGTCCCCAGACCCCAACAAGGCTGCTGACACTGTGCCTCCCACAGGAATGGCCTTCCCAAAGGACGAGGACATCAAGGTCCCTCTCTGTATCTGAGGTCTTAAGGCCAGACCCAGGCAAGCCTCTGCTCAGGAGGGCGCTGGCCCCAGCAGCCTCTAGATCCGGCTGTATGTCCTGAGCTGACAGCTGCCTGAAGGCTCTGTGCACGAGGTCTCGTCAGACAGGAAGTGACTTGTTCCAGCTGGCATGCCCTCATAGAACAGTCCAGGCTTTGTAAGGGTGGACAGCTGTGGCAGTGGAAGCTGTGGGAGGAAGGCCAGTGGCATCTGCTGGTGGGTGGAGGACTGAGGGTCCTTCCCAAAAGTGGAGCTCCTCAAGCGACTGGTGATGTGTGAGGATGGACTGGAGAAGGGCCATGAAGGAGACAGGGCTGTACCTGGGGAAGGGAGGGAGAGGCTGGACCTCCAGTGTTTCAGCTCTCCAGTACAGCAAAAGAACACTTTCACATAAGACTTACTGAGACAGCCATGAAAGCCACCACCCATGGTGAGGCGTAAGTCACCCATCTGTCACCCAGCCAGCTAGCCATCATCTATACTTACCTATCATCTACCATCTATACACTCAGCATCTGTACCACCCACCCATCTATCATCTATCCATTTATGCACTCATCGTCTAAACCCATCCATACACCCACCCATCCATTATCTACCATCTATCCACCCACCATCTACCATCTACCCACCCACCATCTACCATCTATCCACCCACCATCTACCATCTACCCACCCACCATCTACCATCTATCTACCCACCATCTACCATCTATCCACCCACCATCTATCATCTACCCACCCACCATCTATCATCTATCCACCCACCATCTACCATCTACCCACTCACCATCTACCATCTATCCACCCACCATCTACCATCTACCCACCCACCATCTACCATCTATCCACCCACCATCTACCATCTACCCACCCACCATCTACCATCTATCTACCCACCATCTACCATCTATCCACCCACCATCTACCATCTACCCACCCACCATCTACCATCTACGCACCCACCATCTACCATCTACCCACCCACCGTCTACCATCTATCCACCCACCATCTACCATCTACGCACCCACCGTCTACCATCTATCCACCCACCATCTACCATCTATCCACCCACCATCTACTCACCCACCATCTACCATCTATCCACCCACCATCCACCATATATCCATCCACTAATCCATCTATCATCTATCCATCCATCATTCATCTATCATCTATACCCATCCATTTATGTATTCCCCGACTATCCATCCATCCATCTTTAATTCATCCATCCACTACTCATATGCCCATTTTCTAGTCATACATACATAATTTATTCAACCATCCATCCATCCATCCCATCCATCCATCCATCCATCCATCCATCCATCCATCCATCCATCCATCCATCCAACATTTGTACAAGGATTGTGCCAGGTCACTTCCTCTACTGGGCTTCAGATAATTATCAAATTGTCCTTGCCCCACAGTGGCACACCTAGTATGTGCATTTGAAGGAGAGTGGCTGACAGAAAACAAATCTCCATGCTGCTTCAATGAAGGGTGGAAACTAGGAAGGGGTTGGCCAAGTGTTGGGGTTCCAGTGACTCATCCCAAGTCTCTGCAATGGTGAGGTAGATAAGTCATGAACTGCTGTAATATTGGGCAAGATAATGTCACAGGCATCCAGCTTAATAATGGTCACCAGGGTCATTAGTGTTGCCACTGCCGTTACTTTTATTAACAGTCTGGGATGAGAGTGGGTTGTTTATAGATGCCTTCTCAACATGGGAGAAGTGAAGATAGGCCTTGGGAGATGAGTGGAAGCTCATTGGGAGAAGACTATGAGTTTTCCTACCAGCAGCCCCAAATCATACTGAATACGTTTCCATCTCTACAACAGACTTGTCGGCCCATGCCTCCTCCATTTCCTTGGAGACCAGCTCTACCTCCAGGAAGATGCTCACCTATTTCTGACCCAGTATCATTCCTTTCTCTTACCTTAGCATACAGACCAGACCCCCACATGGGACCCTCATGACCCAATCATGAACTTTATGACATCAGCTGTTTTTCAAGCTGGTGCATAATCTTCTTGAGTCCCTCAGTGGCCCTAGGAATGTGCAGACCTATCTAAGAGCAAGAACAGCCGCATAGTTCCTGCCTGGACCAGCTTATGATGTGGAGACAAGAAGCAGTAGGAGGACAAGGCTGGGGTCGGTCGGGATGAATGGAATGAGTGAGTGGATGGTCGGCATTTGCTACATGAACAGATGGGTCATCAGCTAGGTAGATGCCGGCTGTTTGGATAAATGATTGAATGAGTGAGTGAATGGATGAATGGAAATGGGAGATTGGTGCATGGGTGGATGTTGTGTTGGTTGAATAGGTCTATGGATGGAAGGAAGAATGGATGAGTGGATGGATGGGTGAGTGTTGCTTGGATAGATGGGAGGATGGGCAGATGTTGGTTGGATGGAGGGATAGATGGGTGAATGCACATAGTGGGGGTGGGTAGGTGTAGGGGTATGAGGAATGTGCACTCAGATGGACAGGGAGAAGGTGGATGCATAGGGGGATGTATTACAAAGGTGACTATGGGATGGATGGGTGGAGGATGACTGAAGAAAAAAAGGCTAGCTAGGTACATGGCTGATGAGTGGATGGATGGGTGGCAGGATGGCAAGCTGGTAATTATCTAGAACATTAAATAAGAGAATCAGACGGTGGAGTTGGAGGCAATGTAGAGATCCATTCAAATGAAGTCACTGATCAGTGTGTCTCCAAGTGTGTCTCTGTCAGAAATTGGGTGAAGTTCTGCAGGTGCCACCAGGAGCAACACACAAGCCATGCCGTTGTGGTCCTTGGAATGTAGTTGAGAAGGTAAAATATGTATGTAAATGCAACAGTGTATCTGAAGTGACCACTGCTTGAAGGTATGATAGAATGGCCAGTCTGGGATGCTTCAGTTAGAGAAGTCAAGGACTTGATGTGTATGCATGTGCGTGTATGCACGTGTATATGTGTGCCTGTGTGCATGTATGTGCATGTGCGTGCGTGTGCGTGTGTGTGTGTGTGTGTGTGAGTGAGAGAGAGAGAGAGAGAGAGAGAGAGAGAGAGAGAGAGAGAGAGAGAGAGAGAGAGAGAGAGAGACTGGCTAGGTGAAAGAATTCTCCCTGTGATTTTTTTCTACCTGGCCAGCAGGGGGTGCTGTCACTTGGCTCAAGAGGCAAGAGTGTCACCTGTCATCTGTCTTAGTCGGGGAAGGGTGCCAGTCTGCAACTGATGGCACCAAGAGAAACAGAGACACAAACAACTCAGGGAAGATATGAAGAAAGAAGTATGGGAGAAGGCCAAGAACAGCTGCAGAGGGAACCCAGCGCCTTGCTTGAGCACCTGGAGTCAGCTGCGCCTGAAGGCATTGCTCCATCTACTTTGTAGGTGAGTCAAATAACAGCCTCTGGGAACAGCTGGGCCCGCGTGCTTTCCACACTAGAGTTCTTTCCATCAGTTCCCAATGGCTAACCCCCTCCAGCTCTTTAGACCCCAGAACCTTCTTAAGAAAGCACACTTACATCAGGGATGACTTCCTAGTTTGGAGACAAAAGACTTGTCTAGCCAGACCCAAATCTGGCTCATTTGCTTCCTCTTCATTAGGAACAGATTGAGACTGAAACAGCTCCAGCCTCTCCCCTTCCCCGCCACACACACACACACACACACACACACACACACACACACACGCATCCCCCCCACCCCACCCCCCCACTTCCCCCAGTGGCCCTGGGAGGGACATCGTGGGAAACAGCTCTGCCCAGGACAGCTTCTGTTCATTTGACAAAGTCTCGTTTCAAATAATTCAAGCAATACGGGATGGCAGGAGCAGGAGAAAGATGCACCTGATGGTCACCCTCACCTCAGAGAACCCTGAGAGACCAAGTGGACCTACTCCTCAGAGCTCTTGAGGTGCGTGGCTTCTGTTTCCCGCCAGTGAAATGATAACTTTGGGCTTTGCTGGCCACCAGTACATTTCAGAACCTCCGTGGATGATGGCAGTGCCTGCTTCCATGTTCCATAGCTTTATGTGCCCCAAGCTTGTCTTCAGGTCATTGACTACGTCCTGCCACTTTAAACCTGATGACAAATAACCCTGTGGTGGCTTTTCCTGGGGAGATGGACAAGCACTTACTCACTGCAGATATGTACCAAAGACAGACCATGGCAACCATTCTGCTTGAGTCTAGTTTGGTGAGCAGGGAGTCTGTTGGGGTTATTAACAGGAGTATTGGTGTTACCAAAAAGCTCACCCCAGCATGGATGATGCCCTCCCAGAAGCTGGACAGATGGAGTTCCCCTTCAGTTAACTTTCCACACATTCTATGCTCTAACCACTCCCAGGGCCCCTCCCAGGTGGTCCCTAGACGAGGTGGGTCTCCTGGATCTTTCTCCCCTCCTTCTGTCAGGAGAGTTAACAGCCCATGACTTCCACCACACAGAACTTAAGACTCTTCTCTGCTCATTAGATCAGACTAGTTTTTATGTCTTCCAAGTATCACCCTGATGTGCAAATTAAAATTCATTGTTAATAAATAAAAAAGTTAGGACTGGAGAGCTGGCTGAGCAGTTATGGGTAATGCTGCTCTTCTAGAAGATTGGAGTTTGAGTCCCAGCACCCACACCAGGCCAGGCATCGCACAACGTGCAGGGTGCCTGATGCCCTCTTCTGGTTTCTGAATGCACTACACTCATGTGCACATACTAATACACACACACACACAAATAAGATAAATATTTTAAAAAATAAATTTATCTTAAAATCAATTATTCAGCATAAATATCATTTAGTCTTTTATTAGAGATTAAAGGCATTTTCATACCAATGAGAGGGATATGTTTGTTTGTCTAACACAACACAGTCCAAAGTTAAACTCATTTGATAAACTCACATTCTGAGTGGTAACCATAGGAAACTATTAATTAAAGCACAACATTTCTTTCAGAGCAGAAAAACTTTGAGGAGAACATGATAACCGCTACACTACAGAAACCACAGAGAAAACTTTGCATGCACAGTAAAAACGTGTATTTTTATGTTCATGGCAGGCACCAGTCCAGATTCTGAGTGTCAGGATGCATTCGTGGGTGATTTGTGGCGTGATGCCACATGCAGTGCGGACAAGCATGCTGTTCATTCAGAACCCACTTGTGAGACGCAACACAGGTAAACCCCTCCAAAAACACCTTGGATTTGTGACGCATTCAAATTTGAGTAAATATCTCTGCTCCATGACTGCAATGTGGTGGTCATGTGATGCCCAGAGGAAGAAACACTGTATTCATTTCTGATGCTGTGCACAGGTGACTTTCATGTGTGTGTGTGTGTGTGTGTGTGTGTGTGTGTGTGTGTGTGCATGCGTGTATGTGTGTGTGTGTGCATGCGTGTATGTGTGTGTATGTGTGTGTGTGTGCATGCGTGTATGTGTGTGTGTGTGTGTGTGTGTGTGTGTCTGGTGGGGGTGGGTGGGTGGGGTGTTGGACAACAGCAAGGCAAGGACTACAGATACTGTAAGGGCTTCTTTTCTCTCATGCTTTCTGAGACATCTTGGCCCACCTGGGGGGATGGTGACAAGGCCTGTATTGGTGGCAACATTGATTTTATGTATCTCTAAAGACTTCAGGAGGCTGGAGGGATGGCTCAACTGTTAAAAGTATTTGCTGCTTTTGTATAGGACCCACGTTTCATTCTCAACACTGACCTTGGGTGGCTCACAACTACCTATAACTCCCGCTCCAGAGAATCTGATGCCTTCTGGGCTCTGAAGACACCTACACACATGTGTAAACACACATACACATGCACATGCACACTCACACGCACACACACATACACACACACTTAAATAAAAAAATAAAATAATCTTTGAAAAAGAAGAAATTAAGAGGAGAGGAAGCAGTGGAAAGGCAGGTGGCTTTGTTAAGGTGACCAGCCATGTGGCTTGCCAGGGACTTTCCTGGTTGGTTTTGTCACTGAAAGTCCCCATGGTGGGAACTATTGCTTGGGAAAACCAGGATAGTGGGTCACCCAATGCCCTACCTTCCGGGCATGTCACCCTTGGCACTTCCTGTGCCTGCTTCTAGGACATTGGATTCCAGGCTGCCTCCTACACTGGCTTCTGGGAAAGCATTTGCTGAGCAGCGGCCACTCTGATGCCCTCAGGCTTGGCCTGTAGCTCCCATGGGCTGGCAGCACACTTTGGCCCCAGGTCCCTCACGTCCTGGAAAGAAGGGGACCCAGAACCCCATTCCCATGAGCCAGCTCTTCTATGCCCACCCTGAGAGGGCAGGAAGAAGTACTGGAAGATACTGAATGCTCCACCTTCCATCCCTTGCTGCAAAAGAGGAAACTGAGGCACAGAGAAGGGAGTGGCAGCATGAGGCTCCAAGTGACTAAGTTGGGGCTGGAATCCCTGTTACACTGATCCACGTTGGCCTCCTCTCTCCATGCTACCCACGGGGACAGCAGTGGAAAAAACCCTCCACTGTGCTGCTGGTCTCTTAGGCCTGTGCCACCCCAACCTGTGGCTACAGAGCCTTTGGCTCCTTTGAAACACCAGGGTATCTGGTTTTTAAGTCCCCCGCCTGGCTTGGACAGAGAGGACCTATCTGGTTCATGGAGCAAGAGTGGCCGGCCCAGGCTCCACAGGGACTAAATAGATCCCCCATGGTCTCTCTCTCTGCCCTCCACCTCTGCCTGTCTCTGTGGCTTAAGGATAAAGAGCACAAATCAAAAGACTGGAAGCTTCTCTCCTGGAGGAGGAGGCTTGTCCAGGTGCACAGGCCCCAGAGGGCCCCAGTATGAAGGACACAGCTAGCGACTACATGTGTCTCTTGTGCCAAGGCGAACTGAGGTTTTTAATCAAGGTCCTCTGTAGCCGGTCCTCTTTTGAATAGAAGGTTTTTGTTTATTATTTTAAAATCTCGACTTTTTGCATTTTTCATGTGTATGTGTACATGTGTGTATGCATGTTTGCATGCACGTGGACATGCATGTGGGAACCTGAGGATGATGTAGGGAGTCACCCCCCCCATCACTCTTCCACCTAATCCACTGACGCAGTCACCTCTGATCAGCATTTACATTTGCTTTTGGGGATCTGAACTCCAGTCCTCACACTTAACTGCTGAGCAATCTCACCAACCCATGCCCCGCCCCCTTTTTAAAATTTTCAAACCGCTTTGTTGAGGTGAAATTAGCACACCCCAGACACAGGCTTCCCCAGCCCACACTGTTCCCTGGGCCAAGGGTCTGTGCCAGGAAGAGGCCTGGAAGAGCCTAGAAGCCCACTTCGAAAGAGTCGACTGGAATGCTGCACCACGTTGCCAGTCACACATGGCCAACTTACTGATGCCCAGGCCTCCTGACACACAGTGTTCACTTCTTTATGACAGGAGCCCTTCTGTCTAGGGGGTGGGGTGTACTGGATCCAGCCCTAATCACTGCACAGAGATCCACAGGCTGTGGCTGCTCCCATACTGTATTTCAAATTTTTTGTTATTTGTAAACCCAGGGAAGTCATGACGTTCTATGGTGTGGAAAGAGAACATCCTTTAGGAGTCTGTACATCAGCTCTCAGGTCCTTGGATGGCCCTAAGGGTGCAATGGGGGCTCTTGGGCTCTTCTGTGGTTCAGGATTCCCAGGCCAACCGCTGTTCATGCTTCTTAGGGGCTCTGTGCCTTGTCCATTACACCCCGTGTCATAGAGGAAAACCGAGGCTCTAGGAGCCAAGTGGCCTATCCCAGGTCCATGCCAAGGCTTCAGGTACCATGTGTCTTGCACGATTGTGGCCACTTGTATAGCCCATGGGGAGCCCATGGTGGGCACCTGACACATGGCAGCCAGGTAAGCCCTGGTAGGCAGGGGCTGCGCTAGGCCCTGGCATCTTTGGGAACTTCTGCTTTGGTTTGCCTCCTGGAAAGTTTCTAAGTCCCCCTCCGGTGTGTGTGGGTTACCTTGGTATCCAGCGGTGACCCTGGGCCACCTGGATGGGGAACTCCAAGCCAGACCAGAGCTCATAGCTCTGTCTCATCTGTCTCCCTCACTTCCCAGCCAACCTTCTTATACATAGGGTATATTCAATGTACGGGTGACTCCCTAGCGTATGTCCACATCTGAACCTCAGAAGCTGAGGATGGGACCTGAAGTGGAAAATCATCTTTTTACAGACATGGTTAGGGGAAGGATCTTGAGGTAAGGATACTGAATTCACTAGGTAGATTCCAATTCCCCCAGCAATAGCCTTTATGGGAGAAGTAGAGGGCCTCATAAACAGTAGAAGGGAGGTCATGTGATGCAGGGTCCAGGGTGACACAACCTCCACTACAAGGATGTCAGGAGCCCCTAAGAGCTTGCAGAGGCAGAGGGATTGCTATGGAGCCTCCCACAGGAGCACACACCCACACCATGACTTTGGCTGGCTGTCCAAAACCCCAAAGGGTCAAGTCTTTTGTCCTAGGCAACCCAGTCTGTGATCATCTGAAGCCACAGGAATGTGACAGCAATGTCCTTCAATATTGTAGGGGCCAGCTGGGTTCTCAGGCTCTGGTCTAGGAGGGCCACCTCCACCCCTCATGCCATAGACACCCAATGACTCAGTTGGTTGCTGTGATGTGTCTCTCAGGGTACCTGTGTGTTGGGCCAGAGCAAATGGGGTGCTCAGGATAATGTCCCTTGGCATTCTGTCTGCATACAGCAGCTGCCCTGGCCGACTCATGGGGGTCTCTTTCTAGCCCACCTTGTACCATGAGCCTTGGAGGTTGAGACCTTTGTGTTTGTACTTTATGTGTGATGTGACATGACAGAGAGGCAGACAAGGGGAGGTCCTGGCCACTTCCCCGAATCCCACGTTGTCCTGAAGCCCACTCCCCATCTTGAGCTGCCCCCCACCCCAAGCTGTAAGTCACAGGAGTCTATCTACTGTTTGTGAGTGAAGCTCACACCTGTGGACATCTGGCAATCTCCAGCACCCCAGGGCCCTGGCCACTGGGAAAGGTATGGCATTGCTTGCCTCAGAAATCCATGGCATTTACCCTCTGCTGTCCTGTCTCACAGCAGAGGCAGAGGGGACAAAGACACTGGGCTGTGGTGGCATAGCAGGCCAGTAGCCACGTGTCCTGCTCCTCTGAGTCCATCACCCAGGATTCAGTACAAGGCTGCCAGGCCCTTTCAGCATCCTCACCCACCAGAGGGGCTGGGCTGGGACAGATGCCCTGAGGTCTTGGGAGGGCTCAGGAAGTGCCAACGCACATCTCCACGACCCCAGGAATGCGGCCCGCTGCCAGGCAGGGGCCTCTCGCCAGCCAGCCTTGCTCCATTCCTTAGCGGAGCCTGTGATCTGGTTCCAGCCCAGGAAGGTACAAACAGCAATTTTGGGCTTCCTGAGGGGCCTCTTTGGCCAGATATTTTCAACTAAAGCTCCCTGGGCCGGTGGCCAAGCAGTGCCATCCAGGTGAAGGGTCCGGATGCCCTCTGCCACCCAGGAAGGAGCAGAGGCTGGGCACCTCGATTATTAACCCCTTGTGCTTATCAACACGTATTTGGAACACACCTGGGTCTTCCCAGCAGGCAGGCTAACGGCCACCAGGCTGTGTGCTCGAGCTGGGTGTCCACAATTCTAAAGGCTGGCTTGGCTGGGGACCATAGAAGGGTTTTGTGCTAAAGGGGAGCAGGAGGGAGTCCCAGAAGAGTAGATTTGGGGACTGAATTGTGGACTTGTTTACACATGACAGTCCTGACCCCCAGAGCCTTGAGAGACACTGTATTTGGACATAGTGTCAGGGAAGAGGTGACCAGGATGACATAGAAGGCCATCAGGGCAGGCCTCCGTCTAATCTGACTAGAGTCATTCTAAGAAAGGTAGCAGGAGGTGAACACACAGAAGATGGTGGCCACCTGAGTTCACTGGGAGAAGAAGCCATCTCCAAGGCAAGGAGAGAGGCCTCAGGAGGGACACCTCCATTTTGGACCTCTGGCTTCCGGGATACTGGGATTGGGGGTGTCAGCTGTTGAATCCCCCAGTCTATGGGTCCTGGCTACATTGGGAAATTCTCTCTTCATGTTCATGAGAAGGTTCAGGAATAGATGAAGTTGGAAGAAATGAAGGAGTTGAGCCAGGAAGGCTATCTGTTCCAGACCAAGGAGTGATGGACAGGCCCATCCAGGGAATGGCAGAGAAGGCACGGGGGAAGTGACCAGACACAGTTTCTATTTACCAGTTTACCAAGTCCAGTGCTGGACTTGAGGATGTGGGATGTGGAACCTGAGACCTTGCACATCCTACTGGCATCCTACCACTGAATGGATGCCTCCTCTCAAGCCTCCCCCCTTTTTTTGAGGAAGGATCATCTGAAGTAGCCTGGGCTAGCCTTGAACTTGGAATCCTCCAGTCTTACAGGCATGCACTGCCACACCCAACCTAGACATCTGCTTTGATGTTGATTTACTTCATCATGAAAGTGTGAGCTTTCAGGGAATCCAGGTACATGGCTGGGTGAATTTTTAATCTGATTTTACTGAGGTGTTATGCTGTAGAATAATTCTCACACCTGCTGAGCTCACAGCTCCGTGACTTGGCCAGGTGTGACTGCAGGAGAGCCCTGAGCCCTGAGCCCATCGAGGTCATGCCGTCCCTTTGCCCCTCAACCGATCCCACTTCTAGCCTTGTCTTGGGCCTCTCTGGTCTGCTTCCCCCCCCAACCCCCCGAACCAGACTGACCATTTCCTGCAATTTCATAAAATGTCTTTTGGACCAGCCTCTTTCATACACCATAGCTTTTGAGAATGCTGAAGGAGTAGTATGTGTGTGGCACCCCCTCTTCCCATGGGCAGACAATGCCCCCTATGAGGGACCTGTGTGTGCTCACTCTCCTGATGCTTGGCATTTGAGTAGTTTGAGGACACGATCACCGCTCGCAAAGCTACCACGAGCATTCATGTCTAAATCTTTGTGTAGCGGTGTGTTCATTTCTCTGAGTACCTGGGAGTAGAAGCACTGGTCCTAGGACAGGTGTCTGTCTAACTTCCTGTGTGTGGGTGCATGTATGGGTACACATACACTAGCACTTGTACTCAGAGACGATGGAGATCAGAAGAGGACAGCAGGTCCCCTGGAACTTCACTTACAGTGTGAGCCACTGTGTGGATACTAAAAACTAGACCTGAGTCTTCTGCAAGAGCAGCAAGTGCTCTTACCCACCGAGCTATATCCCCAGCCCCTCCAGCTTGTTTTTTGAGATAAGGTCTCTCATTGACTTGGCTGGTTTGGTCCAGCTGGCCAGCAAGTCCTCCTGTCTCTGCCTCTGCAGCACTGGGATTATAGCACACCTGGCCTTTACAGGACTTCTTGGGGTGAGGATGCAGGAACTTGTGCTTGCTCTGAAACCATTTTACTCACCAAGCTGTCTCCCCAGCTCCAACTTTCTAAGGTATTGTTTTTGTCGTTTTTTGACATAATCTCTGTGTAGCCCTGGCTATTCTGGAAGTCACTCTGTAGACCAGGCTGGCCTTGAACTCACAGAGATCCACCTGCCTCTGCCCTCTGAATGTTGGGATTAAAGGAACATGGCATCTCTGCCTGGATTTTTACCACCTTTTTATGCTTATAAAATCTTGATTTTTTTTTTTTTATGAGGTTGCAAATGGTTACTTCTGCCTGACCAGTAAGCCTTGCAATCCTAAGTGAGGTCATGTGGTGTTGGTCTTTCTATTTGGAAATCCAGCTGATGCATGCCACTTTTTTTTTTCCTGTAAAGATTTGGTGTTTTCCAACCACTGAACTGCCATGACACTTCCATCAGGCTCAACCAGTAGACACGTGGAGACTAGCCTCTGGATCCTGGTTTTATTTCCCTGAACTATGACCTTCCTCACACAAACAAGAAATCACCAGGCTGGCTGGCAACTAGCAGAGTCCTCCAATTTTACCCCCACCACATGCTGCCATTTTTCATGTACATGCACGTCTACATGTGTGTGAGGTTGGGAATCCTCCTCCATCAACTCTTCTACCTTGTTCACTGAGGCAGGGTCTCTCAATCAAACCCAGAGCTCACCGATATGGCCACTCTCACCAGCCTGCTTGCTTTGGAGATTCCTCTGCCATGCTCACCTGGCATTGACAAGGGCTCTGGGAATCCAAACGCCCATCCTCACACCTGTGGGACAAGAGCTTTATTCAGCCCTATTCTTATTTTCTAATTTTAAAAATGTTTTAGGTCTTCACCGTCCAGAAAAAATCTGAGATTTAACTCTTCAGTTTTTACTAGGATTGGCTGAATCTACAAATTTGAAAACAATAGACATCTCAATAGCGAGTCTTCATTACATCTGAAATGAACCTCTAGAATGTTCCATAGTTTTTTGGTTTTTTTTTTTTTTTGCTTCTTTGTTTGTTTGTTTGTTTATTCTTTTTCTAGACATGGTTTCTTTGTGTAGCCTTGGCTGTCCTAGACTTGCTTTGTAGACCAAGCTGGCTTCGAACTCACAGTGATCCACCTGCCTCTGCTTCCCGAGTGATGGAATTAAATGTGTATGTCACCACACCCAGCTCATAGTTTTAAAGATGGATTCTTGGCTGTCTTTTTTTTTTTTAGATTAGTCCTACATAGTTGATTTGTTTGTTTGTTTGTTTGTTTTGACTGGGGCGCTATTCTAAATGCAATACCCATTATTTAAAGTTTTTCCAGCTTTTTGCTGCTGTTCAAATAAGACTCTGATTCTGGACTCTTCCCTGTTCTGGATGCCCCCCACCCCATTTCTTGTCTTATTGCAATGGCCAGCATCTCCAGTTGAGTGCTGATTGGACATGGTTAAAGCAGATGGGCATGTCTCCTTTTTCTTGATCTCAAGGTGAAAAGTTTGACTCTGTGAGGTCTGCATTTTCCCCAGAGTCAACTGAGATGTGGGCAAGGCAGAGGAGCTGCAGGGCTCACACTTTGCTGTGGAGCAGGACCCTTGGTGAGTCTTTACAGGTGTGCACCATGGACCACTACTGCCATCAGTCAGGTTTCTTTAGGCTGTGGGCTATGGAGGCTGAGGAGCTCCCCGACCTGATGAGTCCAGGCTGGGGTGCCAAGAGAGCCAGGACATCGAAAGGCCAGGACAACATACACTTGTGGAAGGGTTGGCCACCTGCTTTGTCAGCACCAGCATCATATACCAAGGTCACTGATGACAACCTCCCAGAGGCACTAGATACTGCATCTAAGCTGCTGCCTGGACAGCTCAAGAGCAAATGACCAACGCTCACACCACAAACTCAACAGAGGGCATATCTCTGGTCCCAGGCCTCTCTTACATGCAGCGGGCACTGTGGCCACACAGTCACCTTATCTAACTACAACTGTTCCGCCTGTTCCTGAATCATGTCAGCAGAGGTGCACGAGGTGTCGTTACTGCCTGACATCTGTCCTTCAGGCAGAATGTGTGCAGTCCATGTCGGGACTGTAAAGACAACCTGTTGTTTCCTATCTAGCTGGTAGTACATCTTGTGAGCAAATCACACTCTGCAGCCACATGTACTGCTGAGAGACATCTGGGTTGTCTCCTGTGCAGGGCACCAGCAGCCACGCAGGGCTGACAGGTGACAGGACTCTCCCCCCCTCCCTCCCCCCCCCCCCCTCTCTCTCTCTCTCTCTCTCTCTCTCTCTGAGTCACAGGGCCTGACTCAAACCCTCACTGTGGCAGCAGGAAAAATGACTCAACTTCTTGGAGCCATGGTTTCCTCTTCCATAAAGTTGGTACAGGAGTCAGAAGTCACTCAGAGGGATGAGGCATGGCAATCACAGCCCACCCAGCTGTGACCGTCCATGCCAGCAGCAGAGCTGCCACAGTGGTTAGAGATGGCAGTTCTGAGGAGGGTCAGTGCTAGACTGGGTTTACAGAGCTGTTAGAAGACCCCCCCCCAACAACTTTTAAATTTAATTTAATTTTACATTTACTCTGTATGTGTGTGTGCATGTGTGTGTGTGTGTGTGTGTGCACGCACGTGTGTGTGTGCACATGTGTGATGACATGCAGGTGAAGATAAAAGGAAGAGTCATATTTTCCTTTCCACTATATGGGTATGAGAAATCAAACTCTGGTACTAAGATTTGGTGGCAAGTGGTACTAAGAATCTATGCCATCTTGCCTACCCTGTTGTATGATATTTAGGGACCTTTAGTGGCCGCTGCAGCATCTCCAGGGTAGGTATGGCTGTGAAATACACATGAAGGCTGTCTCCAAAGATGCGCAAAGTCTCTCTGGCTACGTCTCATGGCTGAGGTACAGCCAAAGCTCCAGGGGTCCTGCTTACCCGACACTGCCTGCCAGCCTCAAGGCTCTAGCTCACAGAGGGGCCCGTGTGCGTATCTGTCTGGGTCCCGTCTCCTCATAGCCCACTGTGCACACCAACCCCACTCTCCCTACCTGTGGGTGTCAAGAAGTTCAAAGCTCCCACACTTCTCTCCAGAATGTGAGGGTACAGGTCTGGAGAGCTTGTGAGGGCCTCCTGCCCTGCCCATTCTCAAGTCTGTTGGGTGCTGTAGGTTCCACTTGCTGTTCAGGGTGTATAATATACAAGCCTAGAAATCCCATTCTTTTTTTGTTTGTTTGTTTTGTGGTTTGTTTGTTTGTTTGCTTGCTTTTTTCCAGACAGGGTTTCTCTGTGTAGCCTTGACTGTCCTGGACTCCCTTTGTAGACCAGGCTGGCCTCAAACTCACAGCAATCCACCTACCTCTGCCTCTCAAGTGCTGGGATTAAAGGCGTGCGCCACCACGCCTGGCAAAATGTCATTCTTAGTAGAGTCTTGGGGCTCCTAGAATTCCTGGCACCTTGACTCCTGTGTGCAGACCTCCCTTCTCTCCTCCTCATTTTAGAAGTGCAGTTCTGTTATAAGTGTGCACGAGCCCTGAGGTGTCAAGGACAGATGCTCAACGGATGCCTGAAGATGCAAGTGAGATTTCCATAGAGCTCTGTTTCCCATGTACACTGGAGCCTCTTCCAGGTGATGGTATGAGTAGGCCTGCAGACCCTAAGCTTGAGGGCCTTGCTGAGGGTTCCCAGGAGTATACAGAGTGGTGGAGAACACTCAGAGTCCCAGGTGAGCCAGTTCTGGTCTCCCTAGACCTGGGTTCAAGTTACCCCACATAAGCCTCTGTTTCATCTCCTGTGAAGTGAGGTTGACGTCAGGACCCACCTCCCAGTGTCCTCGTGAGTTCTGACTCTGAGGTCATACAGTAGGGTGGCCAGCGGTCAGATCATGGCCACCAAGAGTGCCCAGAGGCCATGCGGGCCTTTGAGAGGCACCGAAGGCCTTGAATCCGCATACCAATTGCCACCCACACAGGCCAACGCCCCTTCCAACCCTGCAGGGGACTAAGGTCATTTGGAATTGGGAGAGGCCAGTGACATGGGGGAAGATGGGAGCCTGTGTCAGGTGTCAAGACAGCAACAGAACCTGTGGAAAGGGACGAGAGAGGGCCCTTACCACACTCAGATCTCCCCCTAGCATCTTCTGCTGTGGGGGACCTGGAAACTGAAGGAGACACAGGATCCCAGCAGCCTTGGCAGGACCACTGAAGTTCCTTGCTTCTCTGGACAGGTCAAGAGACCCGGGCAAAAAGACCCAACCCCAAGAGCAGACCCACTGACCCATGGCGGGGTCATCAAGGTCACAGTTCAGGGGAACAATGAACTCCTGAGCTGCTTGTCCCTGGGCTGGGGCCAGGGTACAAAACAAGTCACATGAGACCCTTAAAACGCCATAGAAGAGGTGTCCCAGGTTAATACAGAGTTGGAACTAGGGTCCTCCAAGAAAGATATGCTTGTTGAAGACACAGCTGAAGGCCCAGGGCCAGGGTCAGTGCTCGCAAACTGCCTGTGGCTTGCACCAAATATGAGCCATGGGGCTTCATGGAAAGTTTGTCCATGGTGATGCTCCGTAGGGCATGGAGCTGGTACTGGCTCTCCTTCCTTCTTCAAAAAATAGACTTACTGGTTTTGGGGGTGTGTGTGTGACACTCCTATCCTGGAGTTGTTCCCTGGGACTTCCTGGGGAACAGTACCCAGACAGGTGTATGTCCTCCAGTGTCAGAGGAGAGCTGTCCACCTTCCCGGTGGGACGTGCAGGAAGGACATGGAGCGATGGGTGCATAGCTGGTCCTTCCTGGCACGAGGCCTTTGCACGTGCCCTTTGTTCTGACCAGCAGCTCTCCCCTCTTCACAGTTCACATAGGCTTCCATGCTCCTTCCTGGAGGCCTTGCCTGTCTACCTGGTGAGCCACCCTCTCTCCTAGCTTCATTCTGTCACTGTGACAATCCCTGGACCAAAAGCAGCTCGGGAGAGAACGGGGATTCCAGGTACAGTTACCATTGCAGGGGAGTCACAGAGACTAGAGCCTGGGACAGTGGTCACAGCATGTCCACAGTTAAGAACAGAGGGAAACAACCATCCCTTGCTGCCTTCTTGCTCTTATCAATCCTTCTCCTGTGCAGTACAGCTCAGGACTTCCCTGTTTAGGGAACGGTGTCACCCACAATGGGCTGGGTCTCCCCACATCAATCAGTAATCAAGACAATCCCCATGGGGCCATCTTCCAGTCAGGCTCCCTTCCCAGGTTATTCTAGGTTGTGACAAGCTGATATGTACAGCTAACAATCACACCTTCACTAACTCAGTCTGTCTCCCCATAAGCCAGCAGTGTTTTTCTTCCTCGTCATCGTATCCCAGTGCTCAGTTCAATGCCTGGTGCTTGGTGAGCCTCATACCAGGCACAAAATAGATGAGAGGAGTAAACGCCAGGCACTTTTTTTTCCTTTTTTCTTTTTTTGGTTTTTTGAGACACAGTTTCTCATGTATCCCTGGCTGGACTTGCTTTGTAGACCAGGCTGGCTTTGAACTCACAGACATCTGCCTGCCTCTGCCTCTGCATGTGCCACCACCACCCAACTGCCAGGCACCCTCCTTGTGGCTATACCTTTCAGCCTGGGTAGGCCAGATGGGAAGCCTCTGGCCAAAAAACCCTACCAAGGCCACTCCAGGTAGGAGCTTCAGGAGACAGGCAGGGAGAAGCCAGTGGTCCCAGGGACCTCTGAGCCCAAGCACCACAGGGAGGCCAGGATGGGTAGTGTTTGAAATCATAGGTTCTAGGCTAGGGTGTCACAAGTGCTTAATGGAGGACACCTCAGTGGGGGGACATGCAATTACAGCTGAGTGCCAGCTAGTGTGTTTTATCTTCCCCACCCCCGTGTGTGAGTGTGTGTGTGTGTGTGTGTGTGTGTGTGTGTGTGTGTGTGTGTGTGTCGGGTACTGTTCTTCAGGACAACATCCACCTTGTGTTTTGAGACAGGATCTCTCACTACCTGGAGCTCACAGTCATCCCCCTGTCTCCACCAGCACTGGGATTAAAAGCACGTGTGTTTCTCAGATAGATTCTGGGGATCAAGCTCAGGTCCTCACACTTGGAGAGTAAGCTCTTTAATGAGTGGACTATCTGCAGACTCTCTGTCTTCTTTATTTGCTATGAAACTAAGGTATTTTATAAATTGTATAAAATAAAGATACGTATTCCAAACCCTGATCTGAATGAAAAATTAAAATATCCAGCCAAGGTTAGGATTAGCTGTGAGTCAAGGGTACCTCCCCAAGAGCAGTGAGTGGTTCAGACAAGATACAATCTGATTTCACACAAGAAAATTAAGAAAAGGAATGGAAGGTTTCTCTGCCATACAAAAGCATCCTTACGGTTTCTGAAGGAGGTGTAGTTCCCAGAGAGATGATCCTCGCCACTCAGAGGGGTGGTGAAGCTCCAGCCATCACATCTGAGTGCCAGCAGCGAGATGATGGATGAAGAAGGAGCATGCCGCCCCTTGGGTGTCAAGGAGGAGGTTTTGGAAGTTGTAATACATTCCTTCCTTCCTCCACCCCTCCTTATGCCTCTCCTTCCTGTCTTTTGTTCTTTCCTTCCTTCCCTTCTTCTTCTGTAACATGGCTGCACCTAGCTGCAAGAGAGTCAGGTATATATGCTATCACACAGGTGAGCTAAGTACCTTTTCCAGTCAACAGTATCTTTGTGTGTGTCCATAGTGGAAAGTCAGGGGGTGATTTTGAAAGGTTACTACTCCCCATTGCACTGATATTTGTGATTTCCCTGGATATTTGGTCAATTTCCCAGGTTCCATTTATTTCAGCCTTCTTCAGCTTCTTGCACCTGGCAGGATCATCTCCTTAGCATAGCTTCTAGAAGCACAAAGGTCAAGTCCAAGAGTGACTTGATACTGGAAATAAACTTGTATTTGAAGTTTCCCTCCCCACACCATCCTGCAGTGACCAGAGAATGCTGAGGAAATGCCTAGGCTGAGGCACACCCTTGCTGGTTCCTCCAGTACAATGGAATATCCCATGGTTTTTCTTAACCCAAAGTCCTGCCTGAATCTTTCTGTGGGCTTCCCCAGGGTCTACACCAGTCTTGACAGACTGTCCCCAGTACACAGCTGCATTGTGTGGGCCTTCCACAGTGGCCCAAGGATGGTGCTGCTTATTTGCATCTGGAGCCCTGGGTGTGCAGCTAGGACCAACAGACTGTGGCTGACTACCTGGCCCTCCATCAGCAGGGTAGAGATGCAGCCGCCAGGTTGGGATGCTGCTTATGAGCCCTCTTAGAACAGTGCCAGCATCAGGAGTCAGCCCCACAGCATCCAACTCATATAGCAAAGAAGCACCCAGGATGCCCACTTAGGGTGACTTTCAGACAAGTAGATGTATAAGTTACTTTTCTGTTGCTGTGATAAAAACATCATGGCCAAGCAACTTATAAAAGAAAGCATTCTATTGGGCTTATGGCTCCAAAGGGCGAGAGTCCAAGATGACAGTGAAGGCATGGCTACAGGAACAGCTGAGAGCTCACATTTCAAACTGGATGCCAGAGGGAGGGAGAGTGCTAATTGGGGATGGTGGGAAACTTCTGAAAACTTACAGCCCATCCCCCAGTGATACCCAAGGCAACACCTTCTAATCCTTCCCAAACAGTTCTACCAACTGGGGACCAAATAGTCAAACATAGGAGCCTATGGGGGCCATGTTTACTTAAACCACTATCTTTCACTCCCTGGTTCCCATTGGCTTGTAGCCATATCATAATGCAAAATGCATTTACTCCAACTTCAAATAGTCCTTCACAAACTCAATACTTCTGAAGTCCAAAGTCTAATGTCCCTTCTGAGGGTCAAGACTATAATCCCCCCAACAAAAATCAGAAGCAAATGCTGCCAACACAGTGCCATGGAATATACATTACCATCCAAAAAGGGAGTAACAGAGGCACAGTGAGGAAATATTGGGCCAAAGGCAAGACTAAGATGCAGCAGGACAAACTCTAAATCCCGTGGCTCCATGTCTCAGGTCAAAGGGCACCGATGACTTTTCCCTTCTGGCTCTTCTGCCTGCAAGAGACAGCTCTTCTTTGGGCTGGTCCCACTCCCTGCGTGCAGCTCTCCTTGGCAAATGGCTCATGGCTCTGGAACCTCTAACATCTTGGGGGGTATCCAATGCAACTCAGGCTTCCCTTTTGTTACGGGGGGGGGGGCAAAACAGTGCAGAGGGCCCTCCATCTTGTACTCTTCCTGAAGCCATTTCAGGCCGAGCTGTAATTTGATCTCCTTGATGGAGGATCCCATGGAAAATTATCGAACTCCATTCTAAGAACCAAAGCTCAGGATGTTCTAGGAACTTATCTTAGCTTCGGTTAGAACTGCCTGTTTGTGCCGAACCTTCTCCAGCCAACTGCTTATCTGAGCTTCGGTTAGAACTGCCTGTGTGTTGGGTCCTGTCTGGAAGGAGCCCTGCACAGCTACCCTCATCACCTCCCAACTGCTGTGAAAGTCTCTGGTGCCATCCCTTGGATCCATCACTCCCAAGGCTGCCGAGGACACAACAGGTGAATCATGGCTCAGACTTTGAGCCCCTTAAAGATACGACTGACCCAAGATCATTAACCCAAAACATTTTCTTCATCCTTTTCCCTTCGCTCTGTATAGGGGACAGGAACATACGACCCTCATTGTCCCGTCTCTGAGCTTGGGAAGGAAGAATGACAGACACAGGGAAGGAGAAGGGCATTCTGACAATAGAAGAGTAGCCCTGCCCCATACGGGCCTTTCTTCTTTTATGCTCACTTTTGGAACTTAGTCAAACCACAAGAGGGATGGCTGTGGGGACCTATCTTTCAAGAGAGAAACACAGAAATCCAGTCCTACCCATGCCCTGTGAACACGCCTCCCCACTGTCAGGGGCCAGGCAAAGAGGGCAATTCCTGTTGTGCTGAATGAGGTTGTGAAATTGAGGCCTTTGGATGCCTGCTGACAACTATATACATAGAAAGAAGGGTCCCTTCCCAACACTGCACAACAGGGAATGGACTTCCTTCAGACAGAGGTAAGCCGGGCGTGGTGGCGCACGCCTTTAATCCCAGCACTCGGGAGGCAGAGGCAGGCGGATCGCTGTGAGTTCGAGGACAGCCTGGTCTACAATGTGAGTCCAGGACAGCCAAGGTTACACAGAGAAGCCAAATAAATAAATAAATAAATAAAAATTAAAAAAACAAAAACAACAAAACAAAACAAAACAAAAAGACTGAGACATGAGTGACAACACAGGGATGACTATATTCCATAGGACACTAAAAGAACCTGGGAAAAAAGACTCTATTACACTATCAAAAGAGACCCAGAGAATAAGTTTACCATAAAAAGGAAGCTACTACCTCCCCAGGCCCTCAGACCTACAGGTAGCAAAAGAGTCCTTCTACCCATCCCGAGGGGCAAGACCCAAGCTGGGGTCCTACAGGGAGCTGGAGCCTGCCTGGTGTCCAGGACTTTTGACCTAGAAGGCCCGCTTCACTTTCAAACCTCCCGTTCCACTCCCCAGGTCAATTTTTCTCATCGGCTGCAGCAATGCTTTGGGAGGCTACACGGTGGGCATGCACACAGGATTTAACCTAGCGTGCCTTCTCCGAGGCGTTTCAAAACAGTAAGTCCCTCTTTGCATCCTCGGGCACATCCTAGGCCAGCCACCCTCATGTAACAGGGAAGAAGGGAGAGCATGCATTAACACGGACCCCAGGCTGCAACAGGGAGAACGAGCCTCGCCTGTCCTTATTTGGCTCCTGGTTGGAGCTGCTATTGCTGCCGCAGTAGTCATGGGAACATCAGCCTTTAGTTGGCGATACAGCTTTAAGATAACCGAGCAGACGATGTACCAGGACATAGGAGTATCAGGAGACTCCATGGCTGAATGAGAGAAACAAGTAGACTCCTTAGCAGGAGTCATTCTGCAAATTCTAAGAAGGTTTAGATCTTTTCCTCATCAAACAAGGAGGATTGTGTATGGCTTTAGGAGAAACCTGCTGTTTCTCTGCCAACCGATCAAGGGTAAATAGGGAAGACCTTGTTATGGCCGGGGAAATAAAAATCTCAAAAAAAAAAAAAAAAAAAAAAAAAAAAAAAAAAAAAAAAAAAAGAAGAGACGCACAGATCAGAGAATTAGTGTCAGTCTCTGTTTCTCTTGTCCCCATGGCTGACCACCACCTTACTGTCGGCACTGGCCAGACCATTGACTCTTCTCCTGATCTGGCTAGCATGGGTACTCAGCATCCTCAGTCAGCTGCATGGCCAACTACATCAGAGAATAAACTCAGTTAAGCCACTGGTCCCTAGGGCTAACTAACCCCCAGAAGAGGACATGTCAATGATTTGACTTGTGCCCATAGAACCAGGGAGGGATGCGACAGGGTGAGACAGCGCAGAGGTTCCTGTATCGTATGTTCTTGGTGAGGCCATTTCAGGTTTAAGCGGAATCTGATCTCCTTGATGGAGAATCCCATGGAAAATTACCCAACTCTATTCTAGGAATCCAAGATCAGGATGTCCTGGCTAGCTTATCTCAGCTTTTGTTAGAACCACCTGTTTGTGCAGAGCCCCCTCCAGCTAACTGCTTATCTTAGCTTCTGTCAAACTGCTTGCTTCAAGCTGCTTACTTCTGCAAAGCCCCCTGAAGCTGCCCAGAGAGATGCCAGCATATGGTTTCTACCTTAAAAACCTTGTGTTTTGGACACTCAAGAGGCCACACTCAGGTCCCTGAACACTTGGGCATGAGCCCAGCCTGCTGGAATAAAGACTTCCAGTTGGCTATAAACTGTGTCTGAGTGATGGTCATCTCTGGTGAGCTCCCCATAATATTTCATAGCTTTACATCATGACTCCCCATGTGTGACCTCAGTGGCTTTCCTTAACGTGGAGGAAGATCCCACAGCCCCTTTACTCACGTAGTCTTTTATGACTCTATAAGGAGCATAACTTAAAAACCATTTTGTGTAACATAAAAGCCCATTTGTGTGACTTGGAATGGTGTACGGTATGTGAGATAGAAGTTTGCCACTAGGCAGCTCTGATAAGAGCTAGGCCTCAGAAGTAAGCACCTAGCAGCCCACTGAGCAGCTCAGATAGAGCCTGACCCGGGACAGGCCTTGATATGCTAATGAGCTACCCCAAGGTGGTGTGGATGTGCTAGTGACCCAACCCCAGGCTGCGAGCCCTGAGAGCACAGAGCTAACACCCAGCGAAATAATACAAAAATTGGAAATAATCTCCAGGATCCCACTGCTGTGTCCCGAGACATGGCTTCTGTAGCTTCTGATTGATACTCATCAGTCAGAGAACTTGAGACTCAGTGTGTGGCCCTGGCTTCAGTGACCACTGAACATCTGGCACCGTTGCTGGGCCCACATAGGCCCACCTGTCAGCGCTAGCTACTGGTTGGCCTACACTCTCAGGAATCTTCTAGGACTTCCATCGGCGCCACCCTCCCAGGCTGTCACAGTTGAAGGGCTTCACCGTGGTGGGTGCAGCTGGAGCCTGCAAGCTTCTGAAGCACCCCCCACTGGACAAGATTCTCCAGTGGAACGCTGCAGCAGCGTTTCTGCCCAAACACCAGATTCCCCACTTGGTGGATTGTCTCTTTAACTTTCATATTCGAGTGAAGGTATAAGGAGTGGCCATCTGAATGGACCCAGTGTCATAGCCAGGGTTTCTATCACTGGGACAAAACACAGTGACCGAAAAGCAAGTTGGGGAGGAAAGGGTTTATGCAGCTTACACTTTCACATTGTTGTTCATTACCAAAGTAATCCAGGACAGGAACTTAAGCAGGGCAGGAGCCTGGAGGCAGAGCGGAGGCTATAGAAGGCTGCTGCTTGCTGGCTCGCTCAGCTTGCCTTCGTAGAGAAGCCAGGACCACCAGCCCAGGGATGGCACCACCCACAATGGGCAGGGCCTTCCGCCATCGATCACTAATTAAGAAAATGTAGCTGGGTGTGGTGGCACACATCTTTAATCCCAGCACTCTGGGAGGCAGAGGCAGTTGGATCCCTGTGAGTTCGAAACCAGCCTGGTCTACAAAGTGAGTCTAGGACAGCCAAGGCTACACAGAGAGACCCTGTCTCAGGGGAAAAGAAAGAAGGTAGTGGGGGAGGGGAAGGAAGGAAGAAAATGCCCTACAGGCTTGCCTACAGCTGGTTCTTTTGGAGGCATTTTCTCGATTGAGGCTCCCACTTCTCTGATGACTCTAGCTTGTGTCGAATTGACATAAATCCAGCCAGTAAACCAAACATACTCAAAAACAAATCTCGTGTGTACATCCTAACTGCTGCTCGCTATAGACCATAGGCCTGCGCTCTTTACAGACTATAAAGCCAGAACCATGTGGACATCATTGCCAAGTTCAGCTGCAGATCTGAGATGGAGACAGCTCCCTTAGATGACATTTTTAGCGGCTTTCATTTGTTCCTGGTCCTACAAGTCAAAAGCATAGCGCCCCCCCCCACCGTGTGTGTGTGTGTGTGTGTGTGTGTGTGTGTGTGTGTGTGTGTGTG
>OU015757.1:24692198-24712330 GCA_907169655.1 Acomys percivali | reverse complement strand
AGTGCGGAGGGACTGAAGTACCGACTACACGTGAGGGGGGAGGGAGGGGGGGGGAGGGAGAGAGGGGGGGAGGAGAGATAGGGGAGAGAGTGAAGGGGGAGGAGAGAGAAGAGAGAGAGCACAAGAGAGAGCAAAACATAGAAAGTACCAGCACACTGTGGAAATTTACTGCATTGCTTCCCCCACAGGGTATAGGGTGACTCCACAGAGTCCCCAGCATTTGAGCTGGGCTTGGATCTCCCCCTCTCACCTGAGCGTATGTGGCACACCTTTGGGCAAGTAGGTCCCATGCTGTGTGCTCCTGCTCATCTGGCAGAACAAAACAAAATCCCTCCTCAGAAGCAATGCTTTCCACACTCTGTGGTCCACCCTCATGTGTAGTAGGTACTTGGGATATACAGGCTAGAATGAGAGGAAGCTCCTGCTGCTGTAGCTGTGGCACGGGGGATGATGCTGGAGGTGTTGGTGGTACTAACAACGCTGAGGATGCTGAAGATGGTGCTGGAGAAAATGGACCAGATGCTGGGGATGCTGGAGAGGCCAGTGGAGATGCTGGAGGTGGTGAAAGAGCAGCAGGTAGGGAATAGTTAACACATATACAGTAGGTACTCAATAACTGAGTTCCCGTCTATCTAAAGAGACCCCCATGTTCTCCTAACATGATTCTGAGAAATAGAAACATCCCAGCTAACTGGAAAGAACCATCCCTGAAAGGCTTCTCAAGGAGGCTGTGTGACAGAACCAGGCTGCAGACCTGAGTTCTTTCTCCTACTGCCATGGAACCTCAGTTGGGCCTCAGCTTCCCTCATCCCTGTTATATACATAATCATAGTGTTCTATATGCTGCTGACAGTTATGGAATCCACAAGGTGGATTAACGTGAAGACCCACCCCCCAAGTAGATGCCCAACACATCCAATCTTAGAACTTCTCCAACGGTCCTGATCGGAGGCCAGAGGCCAGTTGAGCCACACACCCTCAAGTTAATGAGGGTCTGTGTGTGACTGTCCAGGTCACTCACTGTCTCAAACCCTGACCACTGCCTGTATGGGGAGCACCCAGAGCTCAGAGGGGAGGCATGACTGAGCCACACTGAACACACTGGCTACAGGTCTCTGTGCTCCTGGTTTTCCTTACCTGCCAGACTCGGCCCCAGAGGCCTGTATTGACTGCTAGGGAGGCATCACCCTGTTCTGGCCTACCAAACACAGACACCATTTGTCTCTGTAGCCAAGAGCGTCTGGCTGGCTCCCTCACACCAGCCACAGCTTGTTCCTGTGGAGGCGGCCCATCTGGGCCTCTGTGTCTGGAGTCAGTCTGGACTCAGGGACCTAGAGATGCTGCCTCTGTGTGCCTGTTTATTTCTCTTTCCAGTGCCCTCAGGGACCCTGGGCAGCTCTGCCTGGAACCAGGGCTGTGAGGGATGAACTTTGGTCAGCCAGGGGACAGACCACACTCAGATCTGCAGACAAGACCACAAGCTTGAGCCTCTGCCATGCCCTGAGACCATCCCAGAATGGTCACTTGCTGGGAATGTTGAACAGCCCTGGGCACATTCCAGGCAGTATTGAAGCCTGTTGCTTCCAGGCTATCCCCCTTGCCCGCAGGAATTACACCCAAGAGGAGCAGGGTGCCTCGGACAGCCCCAGAGTCCTCCACAACTGGTCAATCCAGGAGGGTTGGGGGCTGTCAGGATACTTGGATAATTGGGCTTGAAGGGCCCAGGCTTCGCATCTTATGGGGAGCCACCCAGAGAGACAGAAGTGCCAGGGCCACAGATGGCCAACTACCATCCTACAATCTGAAGCTGTGAAACAGGTAGCTTAGAATACTCAGTCACATCCCTGGCAGCAAAAGGGTTTGGGATTCCCAGTTTGAGATGGCTTTAAATTATGCCTATCCAAAACCGTCACACTGAGGGCTGCATGTGTTCCTGGAGCTCCCATGGGTGGTCTCAGAGACAACGGCAGCATGAACATGTTCCTCATCCCAAGCCTCAACCAGAAGAGCCCAGCTCTGGGGAAGCAGAACACAGATCGGCCTCAATGTAGGGGGTGCATCAGAAGGACCCCTAAGAGAAGAGGCAGCCTTAGGCTGTTGGTAGCAACAACCAGAAGGTCCAGGCCACAGAAGTCCTTGGCCTTCCCCTAAAGGAATGGGATGGGTTCATAGCTGCCACAGCCAAAGACTAAAAGTGCTCTCTAAAAATTAGGGTTGTTGACAGCCAGGACGGTAAATGGCTCCAGGGACCTCAAGGTGCGAGAACTGCTGGGCTGGGCCAGATTCAGGGAGCAGTCGCCCTTGATATGCTAGGGAGGGAAGGACAGGGGTCTGATCACGGGGGACAGTAAAGGATTCTGTGGATGTACCTAGGGGAGCCCTGGACCCTTCGTTCTAGACCCTGGGTCCTGGGTGCTGCATGGATGAGTAAGGCAGGTCTAACAGTCTGGCCCCCTACACAGTGGCTCCTTTAGGGCCACCTAGGGGAATTCACCCCTGGAAGGCTTCAGGCCAAGTAAGTTTGGTGTTGACGGGTTGGGTAGATAGATAACAAGTGACCATTCAATAGAGGAAGATTTGTCCCTCCCCTCTGGACAAGTCTGTGGACTACCAACCCACCAAGTGGACATTCTGGAGGTACCAGTCACAGAGGGTGAGCTGAGGGCACAGCTCACAGAAAATCTTCCCAAAGGCCTGATGTTTAACCCAACAGTGGCCAAGGCTCCAAGTTTAAGCTCCAGCTCCAGCCAGCCCATTCTAGGACCTTCTGTCTGAGGATGACCACGTGACCACCTCGCTCGGGATCTCCGATGCAGGGTCCGAGGCGATGAGTTCAGGCAGGGATAGCTTCAGAGCTTCTTGCTGTGGCCTTTCAGCTCCACATTTCCATGAACTAAAAGCTTGGTGAGTTACAGTATGACACTCGCAGAGGGACTAAAGCAGAAGCAAATGACAGTGCTGGAGGGAGGCAGAGTGTCTGTCACTCTGAGGTACCGCTTGCTAAAACCTTAGGACATGGGGCAGAGGAGGGAAGGGAGGACACAGCTCAGTCAATAAAACGCAAACATGAAGACCTGAGTTTGGTCCCCAGATCCCACGAGAAAAGCCAGGCAAAGTGGTCTGCACTTTCGGTGTCGGAACTGGAGAGGAGGGGACAAGAGGATCCCTGAGGCTCTCTAGGCACCCAATGTGGCTTAGTGACAAGCTCCAGGCTAGTGAGGGGCCCTGCCTCAAAACACAAGGTGGACAATGTCTGAGGAACACTATCCATAGTTGACCTCTGGTGCACACACACACATGCAAACACTTACCTCTATGACATGTTTTTGCAGGCTCTGCTAAAGCTGGGCACACGATAACCCAGACCCGGTAGTCTGTTTGGGTATATTCCCTGAACAAATCTTCATTCATGTTCATCCAAAGACACACACTTAGTTGCTTCTGATGGCATTATGTATAGCAGATGCTACTCAAAGGCCCATTGTCAACAGAGGGAGCAAATGATGTGTGTGTGCACCAGGAGATTGTTGCTTTAGTTTTCTTGGGACAGGGTTTTACTATGTAGCCCTGGCTGGCCTTGAACTCACAGAGATCCACCCGCCTCTCCACTGCTGGCTTTGAAGTTGTGCTCCACCTCAGCTGGATGCGCAGTGGAGCATTATGCAACAGAGAGAACAGTCAAAGCTGCATGCAGCAACATGGAGGAATCTCACCTCCATGGGCTCAGGAGAGAAGTGGAGCCAGACACACAGATCTGGTCATCGTCTGTGGAAATCTGTCCATGGGGTGGCAAGAAGGTACCTAGCATGGCCTGGGGGTGCTAGGAAAGTGGGAGCTGTCCAATCACTGGCTATGCTCTGGGTCGTAGTCTTGGTCTGAGGCACACATGGGTATTGAGTAGGATGGTATGATCTGTGAGTTAACAATGACTTACTTGCTGCCGTGGGAGCTAGAATTATCTCTGGTGACCCATGCCAGATCACAACTCACTGTAACAAGAAACCCTCCTATAAGCCAATTGTGCAGAGACTGCTCAAAGGCACAATGCCCTCGGGCCCTCTGGGAATGGTCTTGTTGACCTAGCCACAAGACCACAGCCAGCTTCGGAGACCATTTCTGAGCAGGTGTGGGTATGCTGGTCACAATCTTGTTGACCTTGGTGAATCACACCTTTATCTAAATGCACACGGACTGGGGCTTGGCTCCTGACTCATTAAGCAAGAGCAGGGGTTGCCTGTTGGCCAAGTTCAATGAATCTTGAACAGACAGTTCACTGATGCTCTGGGCTGGTCATGGTCTGAAAGCTACGTGTGACATACTTCCAATTTAATCTATACCACTAAGGTTTCCTCGGGCACTTGCCAAAGTCTAGACAGTCAACGGAGCTGTCATCAATGCATGGCAGCTCCCACAGTGTAAGTACTCAGGAGAGAGCTGTCTTCACCACGCACACAGGGGACAGGCGGTGACCAGGTACATTGGGTAGGAAACAGGGCAACTGGAGAATGTGGCATTGTGACTGTGGCACTCACATTCCAAGCAGATACGTGACGTGACCTTGTGATTTTGGGTACTTTAATTGTCAAGAGCTGTCATTAGCCATTGCCAAACTGTTCCTGTTGCTTCCATATGCAGCTCCTGAGAGCAGTGTGACCACACGCCACTGGGCAGGTTTTATCCCACTCCTGTACCTGCCATCCCCAGAACCCCTGAATGTAAGCATCCCCCACTCTTCCACCTCCTCAACAGTCTTCAGGGCTTGGGGGCCGAACAATGGCTGCCATGTCCTACCCACCACACACACCAGGAGATAAACCAGGAAACAGTAAACTTGGCAGGGTGGGGGTGGAGGTGAGGGAAACCTTTCCAGGTGGGATTGGAAGACCAGAGCGTAGACATCTCCGACTGAACAGGGCTGGTCTCTTGCTGTCCTTGCCCACCAGTGTCATCCATCTTTCCAGGAAACTGGGATGATGCAAATGACATGGCCTTACAGCTGAGCTGACCTGTGTCCCTGTCCCTCTTTAATCCAAGACTAAGCCTTCCCCACAGAGGAGGATCCAACTGGCCCCTTTCTTCCTCATTTTCCATGCATGACACACAGGGACAAGAGAGTCACTTGGTGTAGCCTGTGAGGCTGGTGTGGTAGGAAGGGCAGGGAGCCAGGCACTGAACAGATGAGAGCAGGGAGGTGGGACACAGGAAGACACAGCATTTGGACAGACAAACAAACAGAGCCTATGACTAGGAACAGAGATGGTGGCCCTGCCCAGGCTCCATCCAGATCACCCAGACCTCTGAGTCTCTGGGGCTCCCTGGAGTGTTAGACTTGCAACAGATGGAGAACATGCTTTGTTCAGATCTTTGGGAAAGACAAGGGAGCCAGGCCCCCGAAATGGTGGGTCACCCCTGTGCGTGGGCAAAGTTTATTCTGCTTTGAAGATGAGATCTTCCCAGAGACCTGTCTGGGCAAGACCTGGGTGTTCACCCCTCCCTTCCTGCCCCTCACCTCTTTCTGTGCTGGGAGTAGTGGGAGTGTGGACAGTTAGCACCAAAGAAACAGGAGATGGGGGGTGGCTAGTTTCTTGGAGGGCTGATATGCAGGAAATGAGGGTCTGCCCTATAAAAGCAAAGGATGTTGGGACATTCACATGTAACTTAGTAACTGAGGTCCAAAGAAGAGTTCAGTTGGCCATGTCTCCAAGCATACCCAGGGACAAGTAATTAAGAAATACTTGGGGACTAAGCAGGGCTAGGGTATGGTTTAGGGGAGCCCCAGGAGTATTGGGGAAATGGCTGGCAGGATGGGCTCTCACACCACCCTACACACAGGCCCCTTGTTCTGAGAACTATGTGCCTGACACAGTGGCAAGCCCTTCACAGTTTATGTAAATAAGTGCCAGACCCCTTGATAATTGCTGGCTCTCAAAAGTCAACCTGATGAAAGGCTTCCTCAGACAGGGTGGCAGTCTGTGGCACTGTTCTGAGATGAGATTGACGCATGCCTGCTCAGGCCAGTGCTGAGCAAGAGGCACCCCGAGACTAGAGAGGGCTCAGCTGGTGCAGTCACAGCACCGGGACTTACAAGTCAGAGTTAGCCAGGACACACGTGGGGAGGAAGAATGAATGGAGACCTCACAGTCTACTCACATGACAAGCACAAGCCATACTCCCCCAGGAGGTGAGACCTGAGGGATCTGACAGGAAAGTGTAGTAACAACCCAACACAGGACCCTCTGCTCCAACACAACGTCCCTGCCACCGAACCCTCAAGGGTGACAACAGCATGAGTGACTGCAATAAACCAACCCTCAGGGTGTGAATCTCAACCCACCCGGGGCACCAGCCTGGCACCTTCGCCCTTCACTCCTGTTATCACTACTTATGGAACCCCGGTGGGATGCTCAGTTGTAGGAATATGGAGGTGAAGAACTAAACAGGCTAAAGATGTGAACCCAATGTGTAGCGAAGAATGCAATAAAAAATAAATTAACTTGAAAAGCCATCTGTCTAGGTAAGAGGTGGGCAGTGCTGTGGAGGGATGGAAGAAGCTGACTTGGAATTCTCCCTCCAGGCCATAATTCCAGAGGACAATGTCCCAGGGAAGGAAGGAATTAAAGGGGCAGCTGTGCAAAGGCCCTGGGGTAAGCAAGAATGTGATTCATTCCAGAACATGCAGGAAGGGCAGTGTTGGTGACAATGACGGGCCACCGGGGAACACGTAGACCTTGAGGGAGGGTGTGTCCCTTCATGCTCACCGTGAGAGCTCTTTCCTGGATGAACCACAAGCAATGGCAGAACCCTCCCTCATGGTCCATTAACCTACTCTGGTCCAAGTGTGGCCTGACATCTGAGGGTAAAGTAGGTTTAGGAAATCCACTAAACCCTGCCATTTGTGATGTCCTGCCCCAGGAAGTTGACCCCCGTCCAGATCCCCACTTTGGATGCCAGCAGGGTCCAGTAGGCTCAACCAGCTTGCCAGAGGCCAAGACTTTGAGAATCAGGGGTAGTGGGAGCAGAAATAATATTGCAAAAATCAGAAATAAAGGGGAGAGTCAGGCCTGCTGTCGGACAGGGAGTCCACCTGAATTCAGCCTGAGGGGTCTCGAGGGCCGGGGAAAGAAGCAGCCTGAGCTCAGGGCAAGTCACAGGGTCCTGTGCCATCCTCAGAGCTGGCAGTGGGTGTGGGGCAACAGAGAGGCCTAGGGTGAGCTAAGTATCCTGCAGAGCATGAGGAAAGAGCAAGAGGATGCTGTCATGAGCGCCTCAGCAGTGCCCAGCTGCTGGTGAGACTCGAAGAGCCAGGGTGTAGCTGTAGCATGGTTGGGAGGCTAGGGTGCCCTGCCTGATGGCCATGCTAGCTTTCACGTGCCCACAGGAGGCCTGGCACTGGCAAGGCCAAGCAGGCTGTGTGCCACAAGGACATGTTTAAATTATAGGGTGTGGGCGTTTCTCCTTTTCTCTTCTCTGCCCAGCATTCCTGAGGCCAGGCTTGGGTTTGGTAACCAAGCAGCAAGGGGCTGGAGGGCACCCACCCACATGCTGGCAGGCATCCTTGGATGTCTCTGGCTCCTCCCCCTAACAGCAATTAAGCAAGTCTCAACTGGTTAGTTTGGTTAGCAGCAAGGCACGTGGATGGCAGTGCCTGCCTCAGGTTGTTTTGGGTGGTGCGAGTGCATGTGGGTGTTATGACCACGTGTGCGAGTGCATGCAGGCGTGCTCGCAAGTTTGTAGTCTGTGTACACCCCGAGTGCCTGTGTGGGGTCGTGAATACATGTGAGAGCATGTGAGCACCTGGGCTGCTATGAGCATCTATCTGTGTGGGGTCTGTTTACAGGTCTGTGTCTTTGTATCCCTGATCCATTCTGGGCTGGAGAATGAAAGCCATGGGTGGGGTGAGGTGGGAGAGCCGTGGGGAGGTACTGGCAGAACCTTCTAGCATGCAGGCCTTCTAAATGGAGCCATCTTTGGTGGTGGAGGTAAGTTCCCTGCTAGGCCTCAGCCGTGTGGATCCCTGAGCACCTCTGATTGCCCTGTGACTCTCATTTGTGCCCCTATTCTATATATAGGCACCTGACCTTACAGCCCAGGTGGTGGGACCCTGGGTCCAACACAGCCTGTATCCTTCTCATTAACACTGCTGTCCCTGGTCTGGCATCTTCCTCCACACATCCTGTCTGAGAATTTCCTGTCTAGTGCTGGTGTGTGGTCACGAAGCGGCTGGCTCATGACTTTGGGGGACTAGAGGTATCTAGCTCTCAGCCTCCAGTTTGAGTGAACACACGTACATGTGTAAACGTTTATGTGCATGCACATGTGAAAGCCAGAGGTCCACATCTGTGCCTTTCTCCATCAGTCTCCAGAGGAATTTTTGAGGCAGGGTCTTCCTCTAACTGGTTAAACTGGCCCCAGGAGCCCTCCTGTCTCGCACGCCCCAGTGCTGGGATGACAGGTGTTCACTGTCACGCCTCACTTTTTCTTCGTGGGTACTGGAGAGCAAATTCAGGGCCCTGTGTTTACACACCAAGCACTTTCCTCACTGAGCCATCTCCCCAGCACAGCCCTGTCCTTTTTCACGTTTATGTTTCTGTCTATGTGACAATGCACATTCATTTTTAAGTGGTGGCAAAATGGACACAAAATACTACTATCGTAACGGTTTTTCCTCGGACATCCTCAGGACGGCACAGCCATCACTGCCATCCCACTCTCTAACTCTCTCATCTTCCCAACTTAAAGTTGTCTCCATTAAACCACCAACCCCCCCCCCGCAAGCCCCAGTTTCCTTCTCTCTCCCTGTGCATTGTTATTCTGGGCACCTGGAAAAGGCAGAATCCCACATGATGTGCCCTACATCTGCTGTCCTTCTCTCAGTGTCATGTGCTCAGTGTCCACCCGTGTCACAGCTTGTGTCAGATTGTCCTTCCTAAGGCTGACCTATGCCCCACTGGATAATGGACCAATGGACCAAGTTTTTCTCATCCACTCCTCTATTAAGAAACATTTGGGCTGTTTCCAACTTCGGGCTACTGTGGGTTAAACGCTGATGTACACGTGCATGCACAGACATCCAGAAGAGTTGCCATGCTCAGTCATCTGCACAACATTCTGGAAGCTTTTGGAACACCTTAAAAAGTCTTTGCACATCAACCAGAGGAACTTTCATCTGGTTCCTCCCTGGCACTCCCACCGCCATCTGTTCTTTTCTTTGGCATTCAGTTTTGTTTGTTTGTTTTGAGACAAGGTTTCTCTGTGTAGCCTTGGCCATCCTGGAACTCTCTTTGTAGACCAGGCTGGCTTCAAACTCAAAGATCCACCCGTGCCACCACTACCCAGCGTCTTTGGTATTCTTTCTTGTTGATTTAAGTGACAGTCATGGTTGACACTGGGTGGTTTCCACTGTGGCTTTGCTTTGTACTTCTCTGATGACTAGTGATGACACTATTTCTCCACGTCCCTTTGGCTATTTATGTCTTCCTAAGGAAGTGTCTACTCATAACTTTTACCTTTTCAAACTTGGATTGCTCTGTAACTATTGGATTATAGGAGCTCTTTATATATTCTGGTGTGTGTGTGTTTACCTGTGTGTGTGTGTGTGTGTGTGTTCATATGTGTTTGTACAGGGTATGTGCGTATGAAGATTGGAAGATTGATGTCAGGGAACTTCCTCTATCACCCTCCATTTAAAAAAACATTTGTGTGTGTGTGTGTGTGTGTGTGTGTGTGTGTGTGTGTTGCCTGTATATATGCCTGTGCATCATGTGTGTGACTGGTGCTTGCAGAGATCAGAAGAGGGTATTGAATCCCCATGAAACTGGAGTTGAGCATGGCTGTGAACCACCAGGTGGGTGCTGGAAACCAAAGCCAGGTCCTCTGTGAGAACAATAAGTGCTCTCAACCTCTGCGCCATCTCTCCGGGTCACTCCTTGTTGAGTCACATCTTTCACCGAACCCAGAATACCAGGTATGAAGCGGTAGTAAATTCTATTGCCGTAAAGACCCCTGAAGATTCCTCTGAGAGGGAGCTGGGATTGTAGCTCTTGCATTTACACCTGTGGTCCACCTAGAGTCGGTGTCCGGGTGGTACAAGGTAAGGGCCCAGCTTCGTTCCTTTCTTTAGGTTCCCCAACCTTGCTGGCACCAACTGTCTCTATTGAACAGTTTCAGAACCTTTGTCAAAATCAGCTGATCACACATGAGGCAGCTTCTGGACCATGTATTTTACATATTTATGTGTTTGTTCATTGGCTGGTGCCATGCCACTTTGATTACTGCAGCTTCATAGTAAGATGGTTTTGTTTGTTTATTTGGGTTTTTTTTTTTTTTTTTTGGTTTTCGAGACAGGGTCTCTCTTATAGCCCTGGCTGTCCTGGACTCACTTTGTAGACCAGGCTGGCCTCAAACTCACAGAGATCCCCCTGCCTCTGCCTCCCTAGTACTGGGATTAAAAGCATGCAATACCATGCCTGGCTATAGTAAGTTTTAAAGTTGGAATGTGTGGATTTTTCATCTTCTTTCTTTTTCGGGGTTGCCTGGGCTATTTGGGGCTCTTTGAAACTCATGAAATTGGGGGATTTTTTTTTTTTACATTTCTCTGAAAAGGATCTTTAGACTTTTGATAGAAGAGGTGTTTTATCTGTTGACTGTTTGGGTTGTTACTCTAGTCTGAACATGGAGTGTCTTTCCATTTATTTGAGTCTTAATCATGTTAACTGTTTTCTTGGTTTTCTGCATACAAGCCTTTCACCTCTGTGGTTAGATTTGTCCCTAAACATGTACATCCTTCCTTCCTTCTTTCTTTCTTTCCTTCCTTCCTCCCTTCCTTCTTTCCTTCCTTCCTTCCTTCCTCCCTCCTTTCTTTCCTTCCTTCCATGTGTGTGTGTCTATATGTATGCATTTATGCGAGTGTATGTGCAAATGTGTGTGCACGTGCCCATCGATGCAGAAGAGTACTCGGATCCCTTGGTGGAGTTACAGGCAGTTGTGAGGCACCTGATGTAGATGTTGGCATCCAAACTCAGGTCCTCATGACTGATGGGTGCCCTTGAGGCTGAGCCCTCTCTGCAGCCCTCATTCATTTGTTTCTGAGACAGGGTCTCATGTAACCCAGGCTGGCTGCTATGTAGCTAAGGATGACCTTTAACGTCTCAGCCTCCTGCCTCCACCCCGAGCGCTGAGACTGCAGGCATGTGACACCATGCTCAGTGTACCTGCTGAGCGTGGAGCCCAGGGCCTCGTACATTCTGGACAAGTGTTTCCCGACTGAGCCGCTTCCCCAGTCCCCTGAGCATTGGACTCTTAGCCGCTGTGGTAAACGTGATCAGGCTTCTGATTTCTCCCAGGTCCGTCCCTGCTGTTGTGGAGACATGACACTGATCTTGTGAGCTACAATGCCAGTTTTTACACATAAAATAAAATAGCGTTGCTGAAGCCATTTCTTACTGCTAGGGTTCTTTGAGAATATCTGGGCTACAAAAATCAGGCCATCATGGTTGGAGAGATGGCTCAGCAGTTAAGAGCACTGACTGCTCTTCCAGAGGTCCTGAGTTCAATTCCCAGCATCCACATGGTGGCTCACAACCATCTATAATGTGATCTCATGCCTTCTTCTGGCCTGCAGGGGTATAAGCAGGCAGAGCACTGTATACATAAATAAATAAATATTTTTTTAAAATCAGGTCATCTGCAAATAGAGTTAGTTTAGCCCCACCCCTTCTCTTCAAGTTTCATTTAGTTCATTGCTTTTTCTTGCTCAATACTATGGACAGAACGTCAAGTGCAACGTCGAACAGAATGGGCATGCAGGCATCCTAGTCTTGCTCCTGGTCTTTGTGGGAAAGACTTTGCGAGTTGTGACGTCAGCTGAGGGCTCTCATCAGGGCCCCGCCCTTACCCCTCGTATTCCTGAGGTTCTGTTGTGGAAGGGGGTTGAGCTATGGCGACCACCTGCTCCACACCGAGATGCTGACCTGGGTGGTCCCTCTTCCTGTTGCATGGGTTGGTTTTCTAATGTTGGTCAATCTTGCACTCCTAAGGTAACCGTCAGTTAGCCGTGATGGACAATCATTTTAGTAGGCCACCAGATCTTGAATATTTTTAATTTAAAAAATTGTAAATCCTTACTTATTTTCTTTTATGTGTATGAGTGTTTTGCCTTCATGTATATGTGTGTATCATCTGTGTGCCTAGTGTCTTCAGATGTTAGAAGAAAGCACTGGATCCCCTAGAAGTGGAGGTACTTAACAGTTCTCAGATACCGTATGGTTCTGGGAATTGAAAATGGGTTCTCTGGTAGAGCAGCCAGTGCTCATAACCACTGAGCCATATCTCCAGTCCCTGAATATTTTAAAATTTAGTTTTACTTAATGTGTGTGTGTGTGTGTGTGTGTGTGCGCGCACGTATCTGTATGTGAGGATGTATGTACATATATGTGTATGATGTGTATAGGTATGTGTATGTAATATGTGTGTGATATGATGTGTGTATGTCACATTATGTGTGTATGTCATGTGATGTATATATATGATGTGGTGTGTGTGTCATGTGTATATGTAGTATACATGTGCGATGTTTGTGTATGTGATATGAGTGTATGTGTGATGTGTTCTGGGGCACAGGTGTGGAGGTCAGAGGACAATTTGCAAGAAGGAGTCAGTTCCCTCCTTCCACCATGAGGGTTCTGCGGTTGGAGCTCGGGTCACCAGGCTTGGCAGCAAGTCCCTTTTTTCACTGAGCCCCCTCTCCAGCCTCTTGAAGACCAGCCTCTGCAATAAGGGCATGGGTGTGTGGTCTACTTCTCTAGTGGTGTCAGAGAAATGTCGGCTTCATCGAATGAACTCGAAGCTGTTCTGACTCCCTTTGTGGTCTGGAAGAAATTGGGAAGAGCTGTGTGAAGTTTTTTTTCTCCGCGTAGCCCTGGCTGTCCTGGAACTCACTCTGTAGACCAGACTGGCCTTCAACTCTGCCTCCGCCTTCCAAGTGCTGGGATTAAAAGTGTGTGCCACCGCTGCTCGGCTAAGTGGTAGAATTGCCCCATGAAGGGGCTAGTCCAGGACTTTCTTTTATTAGGTTGATTGGGGTTGGGCTTTGATTTGACTCAGTCGCCTTCCTAGCCTCAGCCTGTCTGACATCAGGACCTTCTTGTCTCACTTCAGGCATCTGTCCATCTCTCCGTGCCATCTGGCTGGCAGCCACCCATTTCCTGGGCTGCTTCTCCACAGCCCTCGGGTGTCTCCAGCCCTAGTCTGAGCTCAGTTACTTGCCCTTGGTGTCCACTCGAGTCTGGAGTGGCATCACTTAAACTTCCTACTGTCACATTGAGAACACATCCTCAGTGTGGACCAAGCTCAGTCCGTGACTCCAGCAGAGGCTGCTTGCTCATGCCTGCCCTTCACCAGGCTGGGCAGCTCCACCAGTTTGGTGAGTGACTGAGACAATGCACCCCGTTCTGTATAGTTGTCTGCCCTCCTGTAGACAAGCCACCAAGCCCTGTTTGGAGCTCTGGAGCCCTCTCTCCACCCAGGATCCACTCTTGCAGCACACGTCTGTCCTCAGGGGTGCTCGTCCAAGCTTCCAGGGGTGGTCAGCTCCCCTAGGGGACTGGCCTTTATGGTAGTAGAGGTGGGACAAAGTTAAATGCTCTTCTTAGGACTAACTACACACACATGAGCCACCTAAGCCTGAGAAAGAAGAAGCTGAGGTCACAGCCTGCCCGCTGCTCAGAGGCCTGGAAGTCACGTGTGTCTGGCACACAGCCTGCAATATAGTGACCTCTGTTGACTGAGGATGCTCCCCAAGTGTGCCTCGGGACCTGTTCCCCACTCTCCACTGTGCACATCAGCTTCAAGTGGAATCTCTTGTAGAGCCGGGTATTGCCTTAAGCTGTACACACTACACACATACACATACACACACACACACACATACACACACACACACACACACACACACACACACACACACACACTGGGCCTTACAAAGGTATCACTTCAACTCCACAGAGATAAGGAGTGAATTAACAGGGCAGCTGGGACCCATTACGCAGTCCTAGCCTGATCTCCGATCCTGCAAGGGAGGGCAGTCTCTGAGCTCCAAACCAAGCTGTGTGACACCCCGACCCCATGCCTGCTCCAGGAGTGAATCCTTCTTATCCTTTTCCGTAAGACAGGCCTTCCCAGCATGGGCTGCCTCCTCCAGTGTGCACACAAAGGCAGTAGAGCATGGACCACCCCCCAACCTTGGCGGCTATGCCATGTCAGCTAAAGCCCTCCTCCAAAAGTCTCTGTGTGGGTAGACCCCTCCCCAACCCACCCCAATCCTGTCCTCTGCAGGCCTGACCCTCCTCTACGGGGACAGAGCCCTTACTGCACACTCCTCTCCTGGACTCTGCCACCCTCAAGCCTCTCCATTCATGAGTGAATGAAAGAATCCAGAGACTTCTTTGTGGGTAATCCCAAAGATACAATCATGTTAGAAATAGCTGTTCCCTGGGACTCACCTGCCCCCAGATACAAATGAGGCCACAGGTGTGTGTTGGTCCGGATTCCAGGGACCAGCCACCTTGCCCTGCCAACCCTCCCACAGAAAACCCCCTCATCCCCAAACTATGCATAAAGAAGACCTTCTGTGTCCACCAGCTGGGCGACATCTCGTGTTTTTATGCCAGGAGAACAGGAACGTGGACACCAATGGTGGTGAGAGAAGGCCCCTCCTGCCCAGAAAAAGTAAGAACACTTGAGGCTCCAGTGTGAGGTCCAGAGTGGTCCAGTCAGCAGGCCCTTCCTACCCTTAATATTCTCACAGCCAGTTGGCTTGTCCTTAGATCAGCAGGCATGAGCCAACAGACCACAGACTGCCTCTTTTCCCTATAGGGACAGTCCACATGCACAAGTCATATGATGCTGGGCCCCACTAAAGAAAGGAAAGCATTAACTGATCTTTTTTGGGGGGGCTGTTGAGATAGCTCAGTGGATAAAGTTGCCTATCACCAACCTTGGCATTCGTGCACCTCAAATAAATAAATATTTTTTTAAAAAAATACAGAAAAAAAGAAAATGTTCAACTTTGGTGGGGAGGGGAATCCTGGCCATAAAGAAAAGAAGTTTGAGACACTGGCTTGTACACCGCTTTACAGTGAGAGGAAAAACATCCTTCCAAAGGCACCAAGAACCTATCACAAACTAGGAAGGACAAACATATCTGCCATATGCAAAAAGCTCCTACAAACCACTAAGATCCAGAATCAGCTGACATGTGGGCACTGAGTCCTCAAGCTGGTAAGCATGCCAGAGAGCTCTCAGTTCTCGTTAGGAAGCCTTTGAAGCAGACACGGGACCTGGCATGTGAGTGGCTGGACTTTGGAGAGAACGCACTTGCTACTAGCTTTCTGAAGGATGATCTGTGTTCACCCTAGAGCTCATGGAGAATGGCCCCGTCATACCTGGCATCTTACTTGGGTTCCGGCACTCTGAATTCAGGACCCCATGCTCACACAGCAAATCCTCTACCAACTGAGCCAGCTCCCAGCCCTGAGAAGTTAATCTTTAAATAGATGGAAGTTACCACTCAATGGAGTTCAGATTCAACAAAACAACCAGAGCTGCTTTCAAGGGAGGAGGCGGAGATGGATGGGAAGCCGTGGTCTCCATCCAGCCAAGCAGGTAGTAGAGCCAGGGAGTCAGGCTCCCCCATGGCACAGTGGGTGGGTGGGGAGGTGGTCACCAGCTCTGACCCCTTTGCACGCCAAGAGGCTGCTGCTCCTGCTCACTGGGCTGGCTCCGCACCTGCCCATGGGGATGACAACACTGCCCAGGTGGGATAAAGGCCAGGTAGGCCCAGCCCCACCCTCCGCATCACATCGATGACAAAGACTAGGGGTCCCCTCCCAACACCTGCACTGTCTTACCTGGGCCCTGAGGCCGGCTGCAGGTGTTGCAACGATTCCCACCCAAGCCCTGGAATGCCAAGTGGCTCAAAAACAATTGGGATTTCCAGAAACTTCGTCAGCGGCCCCAGCCGCGTCTCCCTCCCCCTCTTCTCCGAGTCTCCTTCATACACACACTTTACTTTTTCAAGAGAGTAGAAAACGGAAGTGCCCAAGTCCCACCTACGTGAGTTCCTTGGTTTTGTTTTGTTGTTTGAAACAGACTCTCATGTAGCCCAGGCTGCCCTTGAATTCTCTAGGTAGCCAAGGATGACTCTGAACCCTGGACCCCCCAACCTGCACTGTGCTTGAACCTGCCGTGCCTCAGCCATTCTCTTTGCAGAGCTTGTCGTCCTTCTGCTGCGAAGAAGCAAAGCCTACCTGGAGGGCTGCCTGCAAAAAAAAAAAAAAAAAAGCAAACACGGTGCTTGTCCTGCCCTGTACCCTCGGAGCCTACGGCCTGTACACAGGCAACCAACACATACATGAGTGAAAGTTTAGCTCCAGGGATCGCAAGCCCATGGCTGCTGCAGCTCCTTCTCCCTGAGGAGTCCATGGGGCCAGGCTGCAGGAGAAAAGGAAATCTGAGGCCCCCCACATCCTGCCCTCAGGGCCAGCTGGCCTTGTGGATTCCAGAACTTTCTGCAGGAAGCGGAAGGTGCAGAAATAGAAGCGCACAGAAAGGCAGTTACTCCTTTCACCCCCAAAAGGAAGGGAAGCGGGGGTGGGGGCTCAGGGAGGAAGCTGGGGGGGGGCTGAGGGACTGGCTGAGGAAGGTGAACCTGGGGTCTTGGGGTGCCTGGGTTGCAACCCTGCTTACTCCAGTCCTAAGTTCCCAGCAGAGTCATGGGGAGAGGTTCCCAGCACCTCCTTTTTTTTTCTTGACAAAACTCCAGCCGGCAAGAACTCACGATGTTCTTGGGAGGTGACTGACAGCATGACTTCGAAGGCCAACATCTGAGCAAGGGTCCTTGCAGAGGAGACAGTGCCTGCAGAAGGTCAAGGTTCACACAATCATGACCACAATCACTTCCAGTCACATCACAAAGCAGTTATAGAAAGGAGACCCAGCCGGGTGGTGCTGCACGCCTTTAATCCCAGCAGAGGCAGAGGCAGGCAGATGGCTGTGAGTTTGAGGCCAGCCTGGTCTACAAAGTGAGTCCAGGACAGCCAAAGCTACAACAGAGAAAGCCTGTCTTGAACCTCACCCCCAACCCCCACAAAAAAAAAAAAAGAAAGAAAGAAAGAAAGAAAAAGAAAGAAAGAAAAGAGACCCAGGCCAGAGGAAGCGAACAAGTCTCCTTAGCTCTACAGTGACTCGACCCCACCCCCTAGCTCTAAGATGCCAGCCACACCCACCTCCCCAGGATCCACAGGAAATCAGGGACCCATATGCCAAGGAAGCAGAGCCAGGGACAGTGTGGTGGGCAAAGCCAACAGTAAGTACCCCAGACTAGCGTTACGCTCTATACTCTTTGGGTGCCTGCTCCCTCCACCCTGGACGTTTTGGGCTGCCTCAACCTAGACTCACTCAAGCAGCCCCCCTTCTCCTACTCTCGCTCCTGACCCCTCACACTTCCTGTTTTCACAGGAAGTGTGACAACAAGGTCCATGTCCTACCCCACCCCTAGAGCTCGATCAGAGTGCAGGCATCAGAACGTCTGCACCACGGGCAGGCCCGGCACCTTCCTACCTCACTTAAGAGGCTTGGGTCTTCCCTCCACTTCTGTGTCTAGGCTAGGTCTGGGGCCTTAGAGATGTCTGTGGGGCGAGGGGCTCTGCTCCTGACTCAGCCTGCCTGGGGAAGCTTTACTGCAGAGGGGGACTCCCCTGGGAGGAAGGTGCTGCAGCTCATTCCCTCCCCAGCCTGGGCTCCGGCTCCCAGCCCCTCCCTTCCTATGCTTACTTTTATTAAGTTGTGCCTTGTCCTTTACCGCCCATTCCAGGACCATGCCTATGTCCTATTACTCTCAAATTAGTTGTGCTATGAATATTACACCGGCCTGGCGCTGTGTGTGGCATTGTATATTTGTAACCCTAGTACTGACACCCTCACTGCAGAGATGAGTGCCTACATTGGGATGGAGGCCTTTGCTGCACCTGCCTGCCCAACTCCCATAGCCTCCTCTGCCTCCACCCCACCCCCCATGACCAGGAAGACCTGCAGCTCTGGCTGGATCCTATGGTCGGTCATCACTGTCCTGAGAGAACTTTGCACTGGATCAACAGCAGAGGATGAAAGAGTCATGTTAGGCTCCAGGCAGAAGCTTCTAGACGGACAGCAGAGAAGGGGCCCAAACTCAAGACCTTTCTCCACTCCTTGCTAATATCACCAAGGCAGCCTGCACCCCAGCTCGGCCTCTTGCTTGCTCTCTTTCCGCTGGGTGACCTCCAAATGTTCTGCCAAAGCTGGAAGACCACCGATTCAAGGTCAGCCTGGACAACTCAGTGAGACAGGACAGCCTTGTCTCTATTGCTCCATGGTAGGGTACTTGTTTAGCATGTGAACCCCTTGGTGTCCATCTCTAGGGGACCTGGAGACCCCATCCAACCCACAGTGGCCTCTGTGCTCGTCATGCGCTTTTCCACCAGCTCCCCGACCACACAGGCTTTCCCCCCTCCCATCCGCAACCCCAAAGCACCAACTAACAATAGTTGACTTAAGGGGTGAGCTGTCCTGAGATCCTTACCTGTGAGCTGTACTCCCCAGATGGGAGCTGGTACAGAAAGATGCTCTGAGCCTGCACCCAGTGGAGAAATCGGCTCTGCATCTGGCCACCTCCCTAGAGAGCACTGACTTCCTGCCAGGCTGGAGGACTGAGGCCGGGCAGATGGTCTGTGTGCACAGACTGGCTCTCCTTTAGTGGGGTACGTGAACATCCTGTCAGCAAGCTGCCCTCTTGTCTTGCTGAGGAAGGAAGCAGGAGATGTCTAGTCTATCTAGACAAATCTAGTGTCACCATCCTGACAAGAGTGAAAGATTCTGGTGAGAGACACAGACACAGAGTGCCCGCCCTTCCTCCATCAGACTGTCAAAATGTTGGACCCCAAGGCATTGGAACTGCCCCAGGGGTCTCATGCTGGGGAGGGGAGGGAATTATGAAGCCTGGGGCAGCCAGGGGGAGCTTGTCTCCCAGAGACCTTACAGAGTTCTGAGAACTTGTCAGACCACCTTGCAGGCGACACTGGAGCTGAGACAGTGATGGGTCAGTGACAGGCAGGACCACACCTTGACCAGGGCTGCTTAGTGATGAACCCCTCCTGCCCTCTGCTTAAGCCTGAGCCTCATGTCCAGACCCTGAAGACAGACTTGGGAGTCCCAGGACCTCTCTGTCCCTCTTCCCAGTGTGGCTGCACCCAATGACTCTCTGCTTTTCACTGTTACTTAGCTGTTTAATTAGCCTATTGATGATGGTGGCTGACTGGCTGGTGAGGGACACCACCCCAGGCTGCCAGCTCTAGTATCAATCAAGGAATGGTGTAGGGTTGGGGTTGAAGGTCAGCAGTGGCCAGCCCCTGCACTTCCTCAGAAGCCAAAGTCTTCCTCGGTGACAACAGCAAGTAGAGACAGACACTGGGAAAAGTGAAGTACTCAGCAGGGCTCCGTGCGCCCTCCTCTGAGGAAACCCTATTTCTCAGCTGCATGCTGCCATGGTGCTCTACGGATGGAGTGGGGGTGGGGGACACACTGCAGAAGGCCCTCCTCTTGGTGTGTGCGCCATGCCCGGAAGGGAGGCATCTCTGCAGACTTGTCTGAGTGAGGATGAGGACTATGGCTAGCCAGGGCTAGCCACGGAGCTTGGCTCTGTGAACGCTAGTTAGGCCAGTGTCTTCACACGGGAACGAGCAGGCCAGCAAGGTGGCTCAACAGGTGCTTGCTGCCATGCCTGGTACAACCTGAGATCCATCGATGGGATCCGTACAGTGGGAAAAGAGAGCCGACCTTCCCATGTTGTCTTACAACACACACACACACACACACACACACACACACACTAACGAATTCATTAAAAAAAGAAAACTGCTTTATTGCTGCTGTATTTCCTTTTGAGGAGGAGTCCTCCTGTGTGGCTGTAAGCTTGTTATCGCTCCTGTAGCCTGTCTTCTCAGTGCTGTAGTTCCAAACATCAGGCATCAGGCCTGTTGAGGCATCGTGTATGTGTGTGTGTGTGTGTGTGTGTGTGTGTGTGTGTGTGTGTGTGTGTGTGT